>CM062289.1:431215504-432415504 GCA_031216915.1 Pictodentalium vernedei | reverse complement strand
GTCTTCACTCAGACAAAGTGTCAGCGAGGGAATTCATGAGACTAATAGGTCTGTGCGGAGCTGCCTCGGATCTCATTCCGATGGGGCGGCTACGCACCCGTCCTCTCCAGGTCTATCTGACTCAGAATTGGAGAGTGAAGATTCATTCGCTCGAAACGGACATACTCTTGTCAAGCCAAGTGAAACAAGAGATTCAGACTTGGGCAGACATACAGTGGTTAACTCAGGGAGTTCCACTGCAGTTGCCAGATCCGAGTTTTACGATTATGACGGATGCCAGTCAAACAGGCTGGGGCGCGACACTGAGCCCATCGGATTTGAAGTGCCAGGGTCTTTGGGATCCGCAGTTTCTAAGCAAGCACATCAACATCAAAGAGATGATGTCGATTTGGCTTGCTCTACGTCATTGGATAGACGTTATTCAGAATGCACACGTGCAAATTATGTCCGACAATACGACAGTAGTTGCGTATATTCGGAACCAAGGTGGCACTCATTCCATTCCGTTGCTCAATCTAACGGAAAGAATTCTTCTGTTTGTATTAGAACATCAGATTCTTCTCTCCATCCATCATATTCCGGGTCGTCTGAACGTCTTAGCAGACTCCCTTTCACGGAGGGGTCGCCTGTTGCCGTCAGAATGGACTCTCAACAAGCAAGTATTCAATCAGATTTGCTACCAATGGGAACGGCCAATGATAGATTTATTTGCGACACATCTCAACAACCAGTTGCAGACGTATGTGTCACCTTGTCCGGATCCTCGAGCGTTTGCAGTAGACGCTCTCTCGATCTCTTGGGACGGAATGATAGGATATGCATATCCTCCAGTGCCGTTGATTCAGCAGATATTGCTCAAGATAAAACAATCGCAATGCAAGATTCTGTTGGTAGCATCTCTGTCTCCACAGAGACCGTGGATAAATCTACTCAGGTGTCTGTTGTGGGACATGCCGAGGAAGCTTCCTCAACGGGAAGATCTTCTTTCGCAAGGGAAATCGCGCATCCTCCATCACAATCCGCAAGGTCTAAACCTTCACATATTTCCATTGTGCGGTCCTTCTTGCACGGAAAACATTTTACAGGACGAGCAGTGGACGCGATTTCTAACTGCAGGAGGACCTCCTCTTCGCTAAACTATGCTGCTAAGTGGAGGGTCTTTTGTCAGTGGTGTGAGGATCATTCAGTAGATATTTATGATCCCTCCATTCCAGACATAGCAAACTTTCTAGTATACTTGTTTGATGAGATTAATCTGCAGCCTATCACCATTAAGGGTTATAGGTCTATGCTATCTGATACCTATGCACATCATGATAGCTTGAGGATTGGAACTAATGTCTCTTTATCTAAGTTAGTTAGAAATTTTTCGATAAATAGACCTAGAACCCTTAGATTAATTCCGAAGTGGAATTTGGCCTGGGTTCTTCTTAAGCTAAAAGAAGCGCCTTTTGAGCCTCTTGACACAGTTGACTTCAAATTCTTAACATATAAGACAGCTTTTCTCTTAGCTTTCTCTTCTGCTAGAAGAGTTAGTGAGCTTCATGCACTATCTGTGGAGGATTCTCACTACCGTAGTGTCGGTAATACTATTACCTTTACTACTAATGTTGGATTTTTGGCTAAGAATCAGGCTCCTAATAAGTATCCTGAACCTATTATTATTAAGGCCCTTCCATCATCTGATGGGCGTAGGCCTCTACTGTGTCCTATTAGAGCAATACGTATTTACAGACGTAGATCTGAGTTCATCAGAAAGGGACGTAAGCGTTTCTTTCTGTCTTTGATGCCTAATAGAAAGGATATTATGGTTCATTCTATTGCTAGATGGATTCAATTAACTATTCGAACTGCTTATGAAAAATTATCTTCCTCTCAGCAGTCGGCACTCAAGATCTCAGCTCATGAAGTAAGAGCTCTTTCTACTTCTTGGGCCTATGCTAATTGTATTGCTATTACTGATCTAATGAAGGCTGCATATTGGTCTCAACCTTCCACATTCACTAATTTTTATCTCAGAAATATTGAGTCCATTTCTGGAGACCTCCATTGTTTAGGTCCGTTATCAGTTGCTCAGAATATCGT
This sequence comes from Pictodentalium vernedei, assembly GCA_031216915.1. Lineage (NCBI taxonomy): Eukaryota > Metazoa > Mollusca > Scaphopoda > Dentaliida > Dentaliidae > Pictodentalium > Pictodentalium vernedei. Next base: position 432,413,419 of record CM062289.1, on the reverse strand, counting down.
CCACTAAACAGTTGCAACTATAGTTATGTAGGCTTTCTGTTCCGGCAGTGACTCTGTCCTGCTGCCCTCTTCGCTCTGGGGTATTTGACCCAGGGCAAGGGGAAGGGGGGGGGCGGGTGTTCCCTTAGGTCACCTGCTTTATAGTGAAAAGCAAGGGAATACCTCCCCCAGAGTCAGTAATTCTGAGTCGGTACCGGGATGGTTTTAAAGTGTAAGATAATGTTTAATCATCCATGTAATATTTTTAAAGTGTAGCTCGGTGTGAAGCATTTGTATATGTCATGTGTCAAACGAGCGTTAATATACAATCCTCGGACACTTTTAATGAATATAAAGAGTCTCATTTCTCTGGACTTCCTTTATTTATTGGCTTACCTTTAAAAATATTAGTATAAAGGGTTATACTGGATGTTAATAGAGATCATTGATTATTATGCTCAATTACTGATCGGTGTTGTGTCTTTCTTCTTTATTATAAATAGGAAAGATACATGTAAAGCCTATCTCTTCTTTTCTCCTGGAGAGGATATTCTTTTATACATAATTGAGCTTATTGGATTTTCCTTTATGTCCTAGGCCCTCCAGCCTATTTACTATTCAGCTAAGTCTGGGTCATTGGTACAGTATAAAAATGTTAAAAAATTTATAGTAATTTATATATTTTTTATACTTACCAATGACCCAGACGGGGATGGCCCTCCCAGGAGTTGGGAACTCATACCTCCCCGCTGAGTACATAACGCCTACCAGGCACTGGTTGTAAGAATGATAATTGGCGCCAATTTCGGGACTTCCTCGACACTGCGCATACGCAGAGGAGTCGATGTATGGAGGGCCATATAGGACATGTATTTTTCGGTTTTTGATGCAAATTTTGGGGATTGGGGGGGCAAAATTTGTGTTTGGCCCTGAATTAAGGAGATTAGCACCAGCTAAGTCTGGGTCATTGGTAAGTATAAAAAATATATAAATTACTATAAATTTTTTAACTTTCGTCACATCCAGATTTTTAGCTGGGACTAGCAGCTCTATAAGTGGCAATGTCAGTCTGTCTGTTTGTCGGTTGGTCGGTCGGTCGGTCGGTCTGTCTGTGACCAACAAGTTTCAAAACTCAATAACTTTTGAAATACTTGAAGGAATGACTTTATATTTGGCATGTAAGTGTATCTTATTGATGTCTAGCCACTGTTCAATGCATTTGTTGTTCCAAATATTTTTCTTGGAGTTATGGCCCTTGATGAACTTCTAATTTTGTGAAATTGCACCACCCATCGCAGCTACGGCGTCGATGTCGCGATTTTTTAATTATTTGTCCGAGTACACATAACAACCAAAAGAGCAAAATGAAGTAACTCTTTCATCATTTCGTTATTATGTTAGTTTCACACACATTCATCGAGAATATAATGTAATGATGAAAAGGATGGTGAAAACAATGAAGGATAGATGGATGATGGTGGAGACAGAAAGAGGTTTGGAATTCTTGGAGAAATTGAAATGGAAGTAAGAATTATGTGAATATGTAGTCACCGAGGAGTACCCTTTGAGGCACAAGTGTTCCTGTGCAATGTAAGCAGGATTCCCTTCAGCAGGCTCTTGAAGTTGAATTTCATGAAAGTCTGTGAATTTCAAAATCAGTTTTGTTGGCCCTGGAAAACACTTGAACTTCACCAAGATCCTTGAAACGTCAGGAAATATGAGCTTTTTCAAATATTTCTATCAAGTCTGCAGTGTATTTTGTTGACTATCCATGTACATGTAATTTAATTGACCTTTAGTTTATTTAATCAGTCCTGGTAATTCATCCTTGTTTCCTCGGCAAAAAACTGCTGTGGAGAACTGGTGCTTCTACGGCAATTGCTGTGGAGCCTGTTCTGTTGTGTAAAAATCTTCGAGGCTGGGCAGAATCTCAATTGCCATGTATATGTAGTATGTGGCGTAGTGAAAACTTTCAAGTAACTTTAACACGTGAAAGTAGTTTGAGATACATGTGTATATAATCACAATCAACGTGTAGAATTTTTCACTCAATTTGATCCACCCAATATCATGAACCATGTGAATGTGGAGAAAAAATCTTAAGTAAGTAGGTGACTTGCTCAATATGTAGAGTATGAGTGAAAATAAGATGCAGCATAACCACAAACTATGTATCTCACTGCTTCTTTGTTGATAACACCAGAATCTGACATCAGTTTCTGAAAAGCTCTTACAGAGCTTTCCCGAAACTGATGTCAGATTCTGGTGTTATCAACATAGAAGAAGCAGAACACTAGTTTCTAGTGGTTTTTCCGGATCTTGTACTGTAAATGGTAAGATTAGCAATACAGCACAGTGCAACCCACATGGTTTGATTCCTTGTGTAACCTGGAAGTTGTGTAATTTCTGCCACCACAAGGCTTTCTGAAGAAGTCATCCCCGGCAGTATTTTTGCTGTGGATATTTTTCGTTTCCTCAGCATTTTCCTTGGCACTGCTGGTTGCTGAGGGTGAATTACTAGGGCTGAGGAAGAGAAGCAGTGCTTGTTTACTGTGGTAAACATGCTCTGTTTTTACTTGTAAAATAGGACTGTCACCAATACTTGGGGTAACAATAAACTGGGAAACATAAGTATAAACGATTGACTAAACTTGGCTTTATCTCCATGTTGTGGTCACGATTAGCCATTGTGCAGATATGAAATGTGTGACCTTAAACACCCAGTAAATAAATTTCATGTTTTCATCTATATTTGGGAGAATCCATTTGAATTCTCGCAAAAATGTTTGCATACTGCTATGAGTGTCCCAGGATCCCATGAGGTCACCATGGTTGAACCCCTGTTGTATACTGATAACACATGATGGCCCTTGACCCAACACAGCTTTTTAATTTTTAAAATATAAACTGAATTTCATAATTTAAAAAAAAAACCCAATATTTAGGAGATAAATATCTCTTGTTGAGTTAGAGATTTGGGAATTTGACTACGGGAAACCATTTGTTAATGAGACCCTTCTAATTCCTGTCATCATTCGAAGTGAAAAAATTCTCCAAACCCATTTTGTTTGAAGAAAAATAAATTAAACAATCAAAAATGTCATTTTTGATCTCGGTCTATTTGTCATGATCAAATTTACAAGGTGTACTTCGAAGCATGGACGCTGACAACCGTTGCTACGGAAAACAACTCTGGAGTGTGTTTGATCTGTGATATGAGTGGTGGTTTAGCACCATTGCTCACATAGCGTGGAAACAGACATGTTCTGATTGACCTGCTTCCAGCAGTTAGAGCATGGTAAGAGTAAATTTACCTGAGATTAGAGCACAGGGCCGACCGGCTCCCAACCAATCAAATTGCAGGTTAAGAAAGAACATTGAGCTGGAATTTAACCGATGAATTACAATTACCAATAAAACCATACAAATATGGATGTCATTGGAACCGGCTCATTGAGCCGGTTCCAATGACAGCCATATTTGTACAACTTTATTTACAAAGTGTCAGGATATTTCAGGTCATGTTAGCCCTGTATCGGCTAATTTGCTGCCTCAATGTCAGATAGAGGGTTAAACTGACTGAATTCTTTTCACGTGAATCCTAGCAGAAGTACAGTCCTTGAATTTGTTTTTTTTTTAAAGTCCTTGAATTTAGATTTGTCGGGTGCTTCATTAATTAAAATTTTGCTGATGATGATTTTTATTACCTGGTGTATGCATGCATGGACATCATTGTCCACACATGGATTACGACCGCTCCACGGCGACTGTAGTGTACTTTATTACACCACTATTAGATAGTGCTCAAACGACTAGTGAATTCCAAAGTCGACTAGTCAATACCCAAAAGTCAAGTCGACTTCGACTAGTCATTGGTGATAACTTGTCTCTTTATAACAGTGTTGGTGTTCCGGTAGAGTGCTGAAGGTCCAAATTTGGCTTCACTTGGGCATTCATATACAGCAACTTACTGGAACATTATTCTGTTAATGTGCTTCTAATTATGCTAAGAGTGAAATTATATAGTCTTATTTAATTTGCCTTGTTGCGATTTATGGGAGAGTGCTCCATAAATTGCAACAAGGCAAATTAATAACATATCCTGATAGCCCAAAATAATTCAGCACTCTACTAGTACCAGTTAAAACAAACTACTGTCACTACTATTAGATGGCAATAGATGAATACATTGCTTGCCCAATATTGCTGTTCAAACTGTCAGACAGTGGCACAGAAGGGATACTTTTTTCCTAAAAGCTTGAACTCCTCCGACTCGTCGACTGCACAATTGAGAGTCAACTACTGGTTTGCCCAGAGTCGACATCGACTAGTCGACTAATCTTTTGAGTACTACTATTAGATGACCTAAAAAGCATGGGGTATTCAAAACTCATCTGGATATTAGGTATTGTTTCTAAATCAGATATATTATTTCTGTCAATCTACAGTTAAAACTAGAAATCCTCTCACAAACTGTGCGCTTATCTAGGCTTAATTGTGCGTTGGAATTGCGCGCATTTGCCATTATCGAATAGCATCCAAAGTACGACAGGTTCTCCTGGTCACTCACTGCAAACACAGGCAATGTTTCTGCCAATGGACCTCCGGGTGTCCCGGAGGTCCATTGGCTGAAACATTGCTTGTGCACAGGTCACATGTACAGAATTTGATAGCCTGACTATGGTCATAACGCGTAGATTAACGCGCAGATCGACGTGCTATTTGTGCGCATTTCATGACAGGACTTCTAGTTTTAACTGTAGTATCTAGTTATAATATAAAGACTAAAAGTCAAGTCTGTTCAAACCATAAAGATGTATGATTTTCAAGTTAACGATCCAATGTAGTTCCTCCTGATTTGTGTGTTTTGGTCGAGGTCAGGGTCACTCGGAAGTACTTCAATAATACGGAATTCCATATTGTCGGGACGAGTGGTTTGGTCCATTATAGTGTTTGCTGACTGGTTTATCAAGTTTGTTTCTGATATCCCTTAAATGTTCCAAGATACGGATGCGAAATGCACGTTTCGTTTCACGGACATATTGCATTTTGCATTTGTTTTGGGTCAAAAGGTAAATCACATTTCTGCTTTGGAAGTTGTGTCTTCCTTTTGACTTGAACTTCTGCTTGGTGTTAGAACCTTGGAATCAATTGCTGTTGGGTTACCTGGGGCAAATTAGGCAAATGGTGATGTCGCAGGGTTGGAAAGGAATGAGAATGCTCTGTCCACTGATTGTGGTCGAGGGCGTGGATGCTCTATTTTTGACCATACTAAAATGTTGCATAGGTTCAGAATGACATTAGTGGCATGTCCGGAAAAAGTTCACTGCACGTGTCAGAGGCTGGAGAATGGGCCAGAGTTTCCTTATTTCATTGAAAAAGGTGTAACTGTCAGGGTGGTAGTTGATGACAAACGGTATTCTATACATGTAGTTGTCTTTCTTGACATAGAGAACAAGCCAGAAAATAAGCAGACTGTCATCTGCAAAATGAGGTCCCCAGAGGGTGAATTTAGTGATGCTACCCTGCACAGCAGGGTAGCATCACTAAATTTACTCTCTGTGAATCTCAATCTGAATCAGGGTCTCAAAACTAAACAGAAAGAGGTACCCAGAGGATAAATTGGCCCACTGTATGGGATAGCATCATCAAATTCACCCTCTGAGGGCCTCATTCTGCAAACATCAGACTGCTTATTTTCAGGCCTGATAGGGAATGAACAGAATGTCCCTGTCCTGACCCTTTGCCTTGATGAAGGCTTCCTGAAGTGTGGCTTGTGAATAGTGCCTGTCATTATAATATTGCATCGATACCTGATGAGGGCATTTTTGTCCATGTCGGCCTCATTGGTACATATTCGACGGACCCGCAGGAGTTGTCCATAGGGGCCACCGGTCTTACAACAGTTATGGTGACAGGAGTTGAAATCCAGATAACTGTGAGTGTCAGTTGTGTCTTTGGTGTGTAGGTCTATGCAGATGCTTTTTCCATTACGGATGACCTTTGGATCCAGAAATGTGACAGAAAGGTCAATATTCCGCCGTGAATTTGATGGAGTGGTTTGTTGTCTCGTTACAGTATTTTGAAAACTGTTTGAGGGCCACTTCTCCATGTGACCATACCATAAAAATGTCATCAATGAACCTGAGGTACACGTCCGATTTGAGGGGGGCCCTGTTTAGGAGCTTCTCCTCAAATTTGCCCATAAATATATTGTGGATGGATGGGGATCATGGGGCTCAGGGAGTGGGGGGGGGGAGGGGGAGTGCCCATTGCCATGCCTGAGATTTGAAGGTACTGTTCTCTATTGAAGTCAAAATTGTTACTGTGGAGGACAATTTTGAGAAGGTTAAGTTAGCCAACATTGCTGAGCTTGAAGTCTGGTTTATGTTTCTGTAGGCATTTAGCTACAGCAACAAGTCCCTCTTGGTTTGGAATGTTAGTGTAAAGTTACAGTTAAAACTAGAAGTCCTGTCATGAAATGTGCACAAATAGCACGTCGATATGCGTGTTAATCTATGCGTTATGACCATAGTAAGGCTATCAAATTCTATACATGTGGCTTGTGCACAAGCAATGTTTCAGCCAATGGACCTCCGGGCAACCCGGAGGTCCATTGGCAGAAACATTTCCTGTGTTTGCACTGAGTAACCAGGAGAACCTGCCGTGCATTGGATGCCATTTGATATGGCAATTGCGCGCAATTCCTACTCTCAATTAAGCCTAGATAAGTGCTCAGTTCGTGACAGGACTTCTAGTTTTAACTGTAGGTGACGTCCACTGTGACAAGAAGAAGAAAGGTGTTAAGTTCTTGCATTCAAATTGGCTGATCTTGGAAATGAAGTCAGTGACTCAGTTGTTTCTTTAATGTGACTTGGATAAAAACAGATGAACCTGTTGATGTGTGCGTCAACTTCAGATTGATGAACTTCTGTAAGGGTGAAGAGACAAGTACAAGGAAATTTCTTCTGTTACTTTTTAACGCCTGGGGTGAATATTGACCAGATTATGAACCAGTCATGATCTGATTGAACTTCTCAATCTGCTTCAGGGCTTATTTTTCGGCAAGAATAGATTCACGCAAAGATTTGCTCAACAAAAGAAAACCCAATGAGAATCCATGAAGATTCTCGCCGACCCTCTGCTAGGATTCTCGTGAAAAGAATTGCACCCATTTAACCTTTTACCTTAAATGGTGGCAGCAAATTAACCAATACAAGGCTTACATGACCTGAAATAAAATTGTACAAATATGGCTGTCATTGGAACCGGCTCAATGAGCCGGTCCAGTTCCAATGACATCCATATTTGTAATTTTTAGCTCAACTTTGGCGAAGCCAAATTTGAGGTATTGCCATGGCCCGTCGTCCGTCTGTCCGTCCGTTGCGCCGTACACACGGCTCGGGCTAGAGGCCGTATTTATGAACCGATCTTTATGAAACTTCTTGGGTACCTTTGTTATCACCGTGAGACGAGAACGAGTGTTTTGGGGTTCGGTCCGAAATTTAAGACGGCTGCTGGCAGCCATTTTGTACCAAAATTAGGTGCAATCAGATTTTTGCGCAGAACTTCCATATGAAAGCTCCGAGTTGAATAATTTCTTTATATGAATGTTTAGTACCATGGGATACATCACATATAATACAGGTTTTTTTGCAAATTAGAAATTATGCAAATTAGATGAACTTTGATTTGTTCAGTGCTACTTATACACAGTAAGTGCACATGTCAATACGGCTCGGGCTAGAGTCTGTATTTATGAACTGATCTTCACGAAACTTCTTGGGGTACCTCTGTTATCACCTTGTGACAGGAACGAGTGTTTTGGGGTGCCTTTGTTATCACTGTGCTATGAGAACAAATATCTTTGGGTTCAGTCAGACCCACTCTGGGACTCAAAGATTTCTTTTCTAGTTTAGCATCTAACTGTCGCCCACCTTTACAGTACTTTACCTAGACATTTGTTAACTTACAGGCTACGATCAGCATTTATGTACAGACCGTTACAATACTTTACATGTACCTTTGTTATCAGGTACTTACCTAGATGTTTGTCATTGCTGTGTCACATACTATACATGTACATGTCTTAAACAAGTTGAGCTACAGTGTCATTGACACTTTCATTATTGATAAATATTGTTTATTTTTTAAAAAATTATCAAATTCAGTTTATGCTTTAAAAATTAAAAAGCTTTTTTGGGGTGAAGGTTAACGTGTTATCAGTATACAACAGGGGGTTCAACCAGGGTTTCGCAAATTTATTTTTTGCGGTACCCATTTCCAACATGTCTTCATCCGAGTTCCAATGTGTTCTATGTGCCTACTGGCACATAGAACACATTGGAACTCAGGGGACGATGTGTCTTAAACACATGAATTATGCTTATATATCTTCAAATACATAGATTGTTAGATTGTTCAACCACCATATCAAAGGCTATTGCAGTAATCATATTTATAGAAATTAATCCAATTTTATTAAATCCTATCTGATGAAAAAATGCTTGTATTTTTGCAGGAACGGCAAATGGGTCTCCTTAACAAGCATTTGCGAAAATGTCAGGGGAATGAAATGACCGTTGTCGCAATTTGCGAAACCCTGGTTCAACCATGGTGGGCTCATGGTATCCTGGGACACTGCTAGCAGGTATGGATTCTCGCAACCATTTTCGTGAGAATCTATATGGATTCTCCCAAATTTAGATGAAATATAAGCCCTGTGCTTGTGTGATCAAAGGACTGTGGCACTAGACTGGTTGAAAATTTAAACTTACATAAAAATTTTCTCAACAAACTGCTGAGATCCAATTTGTGACCAAGTGTGTTGAGCTGCATCAAATTGATTTTACACTTCTGTTTTATCATACAAATGTAATCTTATTTTAACTTTGATACTGACATATTCTGCCCTAAAATTCAGACAAACTGCAATTATCTATGATTCACAAGTTATTAAGACATACTGTAAAAGGATATTTACCAGTTAGATTTTTGGATGAGATATTGAAGGGCTTCTGCATCTGGTTATGTTCCAATAGGAGGAGAAGAAAGAACTTACAGGTGAAGTTAACTCTTAACCCTTCACCTAACATGAAAAGCAGACGACACTTGCAAAAATAATTCTTGAATAACTAATTTTTTTCATTTTTAGTCTCAAAAACATAGGTTATGACCCCCCCCCCCCCCCCCCCCCCCCCCCCCCCCGTTGGAACAAGCTCATCGAGCTCATTCCAACGAGGGGTCATAACCTATGTTTTTGAGACAAAAAATGAAAAAATAATGAAAATTAATTGGCGATATTTGAGAATAGCGCTGGCCATTTTTGGCCGTTACGTTGGGTAAAGGGTTAACCCGCTGAGTATTTTCAAAACTATTTTTATCAAATCTAGTCATGGCTGCTGCAAAGCAGCGATGACTAGATTTGCTGAAAATCTTTTTGGTAATTTAATTCAAGAAATCATTGATGAAATCCTTGATTTAATTTACGAGGGTAAATTTAATTAAAAATGCCCAAGTTGGACTTATTCTGGTGGTGAGAGATTATATGTCCATGGTGGGAATATCTGTCAACAGCAGGTAAAGAGTTAAACCATTGTAGTTTGAAAGGTTATAAAAAATTCAAAATCACTGCTGACTTAACTTGAAGGTTTCTGCACAATAATAATAATAACCCTTTGCCGGCTGCTGAATTTTCATGGTTCTCAGGCGAGGAGGTCTGATCACCCCTGTGCTCCCAAATGCCTCCCGGTCCTCACACCTCTTCTCTCTTCCCAATACTCAGATTCAAATTGTTTGATGACATCTGATCCCACACCCCATTTGTCCCAGTCTCTCCGATAAACATACTAACTGTCTCCTTTTTATCACCCATTAACCACATATCTTTCATTCTCCCATCTCACTTCCCCATTATACTCACAATGAATCTTATTCTGCTAGACTGGTTAGACTGGTATTTTTGTCATTTTAACTGGTTGAGGGCTAGATTATTTTTGGTGGTCTGCATTTGTTATTCACAATTTGTTTTATTACAAATTATTGGAGAGTGCCCACAGGCACTCTCCAATAATTTGTAATAAAACAAATTCATTTTTACAAAATATTATTTGGGTTTGACTGAAAATGAAACAGGAGTAGTGAAAGAGTTGACTTTTGCTCTGGTACCCTCATTTTTCTGAAAACCCCGATAGTGGCTTCTAGCACTCAACCAGTTAATAGAAAGTGTGTAATGTAGTTTGAAATTTAATTGCAGATCAGCTGGCAGAAATATTTCCCTTTCTATGATGATATTGCAACTTTGGTAGAAGGTTTATCCGACAGTGCTGTCAGTGGAATATAACTTTTTATCCCATAAGTGGCTGTTTATTTGAACAATAAAAGCCTTGGATAATTTTTTGGGCTTTTATTCACCTGGTAGGGTGATAAATGTTTCCCGTAGGTTTAACACTGAAAGAATTTATTCCTATAGTAGAGACAGACTTGTTGACCTCTGACCTCTACCGCCTTCATGTAGCATAATTAACAGTTCAGTTGTTGTTTTCTTTAAACCTTTTTTTGAAAGTATTTCATAATGCCAGTAGAAAACGCTAAACATTGTTCATTTAATAAAGTATTTTTGCAAGTTCAGCTAAAGTTTGTAGGGGAATTATTTTTAGACAGAAACGTATCACTGCGGTTGTTTATTTTTGGCAATTTTGCTAGTCAATTGAATTGGACCAATGTACTCCTCACTTCTCGCTGTGTTTAGTAGCGAGTAACAGCACGATTTCGCCGTGACTCGCCTTAAAAGGTTTATGGGATAAACAAAATAAAGGTACATGTATTGTGTTTTCAAATAGAGCTGTAGGTTTTTAAATTTCTTGTTCGGTTTCGGTTTTGGTTTTTCAGGTGGAGTAAAACCTCGGTTCGGTTCGGTTTTCGGTTTGTTCATGAGGCCAAGTAAAATTCAATAAAACTCATTCTTATGTCCGGAATCATAACTGAATGGTAGTGAAATTGAGTGAAACTCAATGAATGCCCGAAATAAGCTATATAATATATGAAGAATCAGGAAGGCCAATATAATAATTACGTAAATATACAGAACTTTTATTGTGCTTGGCCATTTTTCGAGGTCTGACACCTACACGCAACTTGAGGAAAGCTGCAAACACAACTAAACTGAAATGTCGGATTTTTTTTTACTTAGAAAAACTGAATGCCCCTTTTCATTCACCCACACAAGGCAGTATGTAGGGCTGCACGATATTCAAAACTGAACACCGGTCTCGGCATTCAAAAAAATACTGCGGTATACCGGTATATCGAAAACTGTTCAGATATATGAACACAAGTACCACAATCGAGACTCGAGGTATCACAGTCGGAACGAATTAGCATGCCTTGATGATGCGGTTCGAAAAACCTTTACCCAACGCAGACGATATCAAAATGTATTATTTTCAAAATTAGTTTTATCAGATTTTCCCCAAAGATTTCAACAAAACTATATCATGTGACACCTCATTGGAACGAGCACAATGAGCTCGTTCCAATGAGGGGTCACATGATATAGTTTTGTTGAAATTTTTGAAAATTATTTTTTTCAACTGCTGAATTTGTATATTACGAGGGCACAAACAGACGATTCGTTGGATAAAGGGCTAATATTATTCATTCGGGGCTACAGTTAAGAAATTCAAGACATCTTGAAAATTAAATTGTAGGTAAATAAATAATGACGATAAACCGATATTTTTGTAATTGCACCGGTATTCAATCGATGTTGGTTTGAATACCGGTATATATCGGTTTATCGATATGCAGTGCATCCCTAATAGTATGCCACGGTGGGGATATACCGGGCGACAGACCTTCTGTAGTTTCGGCTGCTGAATTTACATATTACGTGGGCGGATGTGGCCGATTCATTTGGTCAAAGGTTAAAAACCCAGTGCCACAACATGCAGTCTCAGGTATACTTGCAAGTTGTATTCTGGGACCTATGTACAGTGTATCTTGGTAGTTATTTCTGGGCAACTTTTGGCTGCCTTTTTAGGCAGCAAAGATTTTCCTAGAAACAACTGCAAAGCTACAGAATAGAAACATACAGTTAAGACTAGAAGTCCTGTCACAAACTGTGCGTTTATCTGGGCTTAATTGCACGTTGGAATTGTGCGCAATTGCCATATCGAATGGCATCCAAAGCACGGCAAGTCCTCCTGGTTACTCATAGTACAGTTAAAATTAGAAGTCCTGTTATGAAATGTGCTCTTATCTTGGCTCAATTGTGTGTAGGAATTGCGCGCAATTGCCATATCGAAAGGCATCCAAAGCACGGCAGGTTCTCCTGGTTATTCATAGCCAATACAGGCAATGTTTCTGCCAATGGTCCTTCGGGTTACCCGGAGGTTCATTGGCTGAAACATTGCTTGTACACAGGCCATCTGCACAGAATTTGATTGCCTTAATATAGTCATAACGCGTAGATTAACGCGAAGATCGACGTGCTATTTGTGTGCATTTCATGACAGGACTTCTAGTTTTAACTGTAAACACAGTCAATGTTTCTACCAATGGACCTCCGGGTTACCCGGAGGTCCATTGGCTGAAACAGTGCTTGTTGTGCACAGACCATATGTACAAAATTTGATAGCCTTTCTATGGACCTAACATGTAGATTAACGCACAGATCATCGTGCTATTTGTGCGCATTTCATGGCAGGACTTCTAGTTTTAACTGTAGCAAAATTTGTGCGAAAAGTTTCTGGCCTTCATAGGGCTGCACGGTATATAGATAAACCGATATATGTCGGTATTCAAACCAGTATTGATTAATACCAGTGTAATTGCAAAAATATTAGCTTATCGTCATTATTTATTTACCCACAATTCAATTTTCAAGATGTCCGGAGTTTTTTAACTGTAGTCCCGAACAAATAATATTATACCTGTACCTAACGAATTGGCCACATAATCCTGAGTAATACAGAAATTCTGCAGTTTATTATATATTTTAAAAAAAATTTCAACAAAAGCATATCATGTGACCATTCATTGGAATGAGTTCGACAAGCTCGTTTCAATGAGGGGTCACTTGATATGGTTTTGTTGAATTTTTGTTGATACATTCGATAAACTAATATTTAAAAAAATAAATTTTGATATTGTCTGCGTTGGGTAAAGGGTTATTCGAACTGTATCTTGACGGTATGCTGATTTGTTCTAATTGTGATGGCTCAAGTCCCGATTTTGGTATGTATGTTCAAATATCTGAACAGTCTTTTGATATACTGGTATACAGCAGTATTTTTTTTAACAATACCGGTATTAAGTTTTTCAGGCCTTCAAAGTTTGAAACAGTTAATGGGGGAAGATATTCAGGACGGAAGGAAAATATCCCAGGATATCCTCCCCCTTCCACCAGAGGGAAGATATCTTGGGGGGGGGGGGGGGGGGGGGGGTGAGGGGAAGATTTCCTGTTATACTGTAATGACACAGGGATGACTGAATGACGTCTTTTTCATGAATTGACCTTCACATTTATATTTTCCGGTGTACAACATAAGTTCAATCATGAAATAATTGAATATAAAATATAAAAAAAAACATCAAAAATATGAATACGTGGATGAAGAATAGTGGTTTATTTTACTGTCAACAGTGGCTGTAACACAAAATATTTAAAATATGCCCATTTAACTGACACATTGGTAAATTATTTTTATGCCTGCGAAAAAAAATGTTTGCTCTCATATAGTGTTTGTCATTTCCATCCATCTGTCCATCCGTCCATCAGGAAGAATTTCGAGTCCGCTCCATAACTCTGAGATGCTTGGTTGGATTTTGTTGAAACTTGGCATACATGTTGCTTATGGGGAGACGATGTGTCATGCACAGTTTTTTGGGGGGTTCAGTGAAGGTCAAGGTCACAGATCAAGGTCATAGTTAGGGGGCATCCAATTGGTTTCCGGATGATAACTTGATAGTGGTTCAACTCACATTCATTAAACTTCATACGTAGGTTGGTCTTGGGGGGAGGAAGAACCCTATTGATTTTGGACATGCTACGTCGAAGGTCAAGGTCACAGTGACCTTGAACATAGTAAATCTTAAACAATTGGTTTCCGGATGATAACTTGATAATGGTTCAACTCACATTCATGAAACTTCATAGGTAGATTGGCCTTGGTGAGGGGAAGAACCCTATTGATTTTGGACTCGCTACGTCAAAGGTCAAGGTCAACATGACCTTGAACATAGTAAATCGCAACAATTCCTTTCCGGATGATAACTTGATAGTAGTTCAACCTACATTCATGAAACTTCATAGGTGGGTTGGCCTTGGTGCGAGGAAGAACTCTATTGATCTTGGACTCACCAGATCAAAGGTCAAGGTCACAGTGACCTTTAACATAGTATATCGCAACAATTGGTTTCCGGATGATAACTTGATAGTGGTTCAACCTAGAGTCATGAAACTTCATAGGTGTGTTGGCCTTGGTGCGAGGAAGAACCCTATTGATCTTGGACTCACCAGGTCAAAGGTCAAGGTCACAGTGACCTTGAACATAGTATATCGCAACAATTGGTTTCCGGATGATAACTTGATAGTGGTTCAACCTAGAGTCATGAAACTTTACAGGCGTGTTGGCCTTGGTGCGAGGAAGAACCCTATTGATGTTGGACTCACCAGGTCAAAGGTCAAGGTCACAGTGACCTTGAACATAGTATATCGCAACAATTGGTTTCCGGATGAGAACTTGATAGTGGTTCAACCTAGAGTCATGAAACTTCATAGGTGTGTTGGCCTTGGTGCGAGGAACTGTTGTCACAACTCGACATTGGATCGGTGATCCTGAGCGGGATTTTTTAAAAATTTTTTTCAGATACCATGCTACCAGCAACAGGAGTCTTAATTTAGCAAAATATTATTCAAAATAATTGTTTTTGTTTCCCTTTATTAGAGAGTGCCTCTTGGCACCCAACAGTTTTATATTAACAAAAATTTTCTACTGCTGAGCAAACAACAAACTAATGCTTACAATGTAAAGCCACTTTTCAGTAGAGACATGATATTGGCTTCTATCTCACAACCAGTTAACTGGTAGAGTGCGGGAAGCCCATATTTGGGCTTTATTCTGAAGTGCAGGTACTGCAACTTAAAGGCTTAAATTCTGTGGCTGTGTATCATATTATCTTTGAAGTGATATTATTTAGTCTGTTAAGATTTGCCTTGTTACAATTTATAGGAGAGTGCCTGTGGGCACTCTCCTATAAATTGAAACAAGGCAAAGACATGTGAAAAAATTTTGGTGGCCAAATAAAATTTAGCACTCCACAAGTTAAGCACAAATAAGTGTATAATCAGAATGCAGAATTGAAGTGGGTTCTGCAAACATTAAAGGCTCTTGCCAAAAAAAAAAAAAAAATGGTGGATTTGTGCATGAATGAGTTTTATGATAAATAAAGCAGCCTCATTCTCGATTAGATAGCAGTGTAGTCACAAATATATTTACTCCAGTGGAACAAGGTTTTATAAATAAAATGAGTGATGTACCGATAATTAAAAGGGGCTGTGAAACGATGGCAGATGATTTGAGACCATAATTGGCCGATACCAATGCCGATAGCGATGAATGTTCCAATAAATTGATCGAGTTACTGATCATCATTGATGTTGTCAAATACCTGGGATAATGCAGTGGCTAAATGCATGTGTCAAGTGCCGATTGCCACCGATTAGTTTACACACATCACTTCTTGAAGTAATGTCAATGTCACATTGATCAAAGAGGCCTAGATTCAGCACTCACTCAGCAATCCTTCACACATGTGGAATCCTGTTAATTGAATAGTCACTTTGCCAATGAAAATTATTCAATTAACAGGAGTATTCATTTAACAGGGGTGGGCATCGTAAGTGAACCGATACCGGGCTTCGTAAGTGTTGAACCGATACCGATAGGGCATTATCGGCTGATAGCCAATGCCGATGATCGGTACATCATTAACCCTTTACCCAACAAATCGCCCACATCCGCCCGCGTAATATGTAAATTCAGCAGCTGAAAAATAATTATTTTTCGAAAAATTACAACAAAACCGTATCATGTGACCCTCTGTGGAACGAGTTCGTTCCAAAAAGGGGTCACATGATATGGTTTTGTTGAAATTTTTTTGAAAAAATTTAAAACATTATATTTAAAATAATAAATTTTGAAATTGTCTGCGTTGGGTGAAGGGTTAAATAAAGTATTGTTATGTTTACACTGAACAAAAAAAAAAACCGAAAAATTTGAGATGCATTTTTAGCTCATCTTGGCTAATCTCATCGCTCTGCGTCCGTCGTACGTCAACACCATGTTTTGGTCTTCTCCTCCAAAGCCACTGGGCCAATTCAAGTGAAAGTTTGTGTGAGTGATGGTCCCAAAAAGGCATTTCATTTTTGTTCAAGTCGACATGCCCAGCCCCCATAGGGAGGGAGTGGGGGAAAAAGCTCCAAAATATTTTTAAAATCTTCTCATGCACCAGTGTGTACAATGACTTGATATTTGCTATGAAGCTTCCTTTTGAGGTGTAGAATCAAGTTTGTTCAAACGAAGTTCGTGAAGCAATATTTGGCTTTGTAATGGGAGAGGTAAGATTTTTGGCCCGGCCCAAAATTTCTATCTTATGAACTGATGGTCCGGATTGAACCAAATTTGGTATGTGGTATTATTGGGTCTTAAGTACTTGACCCATGCCAAAAAAAAAAATTCCCGCATCCCCATGGGAACACTGGGAGCTAAAAATAAAAATATTTTCAAATGCCCACATTTCCCAAACCACACGGAACAGAGAGCTTTTTTTTGGTATGAAGTATCCTTAGGACCAGTAGAATTGAATGGTGAAAAAAAATTGCCATCGGTTATGTTAGGGTGTTCCGTAATGGGCACCAAAAAAAATGGTGAGTCAGCATATTTGCAAAAATTTAAAAAAATCTTTTCTCCAGAACCAATCATCAGAATCTTTTGATATTCGGTATACATCATTCATAGGGGGGTCAGATACAAGTTTGTTAAAATAAAACCCAATGGTTCATATTTGGGCTCAATACAGGAGCCCCAAATTTTTTACATAGGGTAATATGGGGAATATTCTTTAAAAATCTTCTTCAGAACCACCAGTCAGAATCTTTTAATGTTTGATATACATCATTGTTATGAGGGTCAGATTAAAGATTGTTCAAACGAAGTCCCTAGGTTAATATTTGGGCTTCCTAGTACAGAAGCCCAAATTTTTAACTTTGTTCAATATGGGGGATAATTTTAAAAAATCTTCTTCCCCAGTTCCACCAGTCAGAATGCTTTCATATTTGGTATGCAACATCTTGTAGGGGGGTGGGGTGCGGGGGGAGGGGGGGGGGGGTCAGATTCAAATTTGTTCAAATCAGATCCCTAGGTATATATTTCGGCTCGCTATGGTAGCCCAAATTTTTACTTAGTGCGATATGAGGAAATTTCTTTAAAAATCTTCTTCAGATCCACCAGTTGGAATGCTTTCATATTTGGTATACAACATCTCTAGGGGGGTCAGATTCAAGTTTGTTCAATTCGAGTGCCTGGGTTAATATTTGGGCTCCATATGGGAACCTGAAATTTAACTTAGTACAATATGAGGAAATGTCTTTAAAAAATCTTCTTCTTGAAGAATGCTTTCATATTTGGTATACAACATCTCTAGGGAGGTCAGATTCAAGTTTGTTCAAATCGGTTCCATAGGTTAATATTTGGGCTCGCTATGGTACCCCAAATTTTAACTTAGTGCAATATGAAGAAATTTCTTTAAAAATTTCTCGTCTTCAGATCCAACAGTCAGAATGCATTCATATTTGGTACACAACATCTCTAGGGAAGTCAGATTCAACTGTGTTCAAATCGAGAGCCTGGGTTAATATTTGGGCTCCCTATGGGAGCCGGAATTGGCCATTTTGCTGAAGAATTAAAAACTTTTGTATTCAGTACCCTCAAGAGGTGTGTAAAGAAGATTAATCCACATAGGTTGTATCAAGGGGCTTCATAGGGGAGCTCTACATTATGATCAACTAAAGAAAAGGCATGATGCCCGGATTATTTTTTGTCACTCCTGAGGGACTCGAGGATTGACAGTGTAGCCTATGGATATGGATTGCTTAATGTAGACTCATTCTTGGACTCTGTTTATATTGTGTTCTGTTCAAGATGAGCGCTTCAGGCCCCGTGGGGCCTCTTCTTTTTTATTTCTTTTCTGGCAGGTGAAATTCTACAGTATTGTGGGTCCGAAAATGGACAGAGAATTTTAACCAGATCATAGACCGGTCGAAATTGAGGTTCTCTATCCACTTCTGTTATCACTCTACTGTATAGGGTAAATTGTTATTATACAAAACTGGTTGTCAAAATTGATGTTTGTATAACATAAAGACAATATGCATACTAAATAATAGTTTATTACTGGGAAACATTGGACAATTTACATACAGAACAGGATAATACTGAATGTTGCAAGCCTAGGAAGTTCCATCAATTATTATGTGCAGCAGTTGATTATGGTTTGTTTGCCAACATGTAGGAAATGTGATTAACACTTTATCTTACCAAATTATTATGTTTGCCCTGTGGAATATAATTCAGTAGTGCTTGTGAATTGTCAGTTTTCTTCTTTTTTGAATGTTTGATGAGGAAGGGTGGGGGGGGGGGGGGGGTGGGCAGATTTATTTAATTTTGCATTTAGGCCCCACAAAGTAGATCTTCAGTTTCCCAGGCCATTTTTTTGTAAAATTGCATGTGGGCAGGATTTTTTTTTAATTTTATTTTTGAAATTATTTCTTTTGCCATCAAAAGTTCATGTTCTTAGTTTGTTTTATGTTTTAGGCCTCATTATCTGCAGAATAGCATGGATGGTGGTGAATTTTGCCGCTTGTGGGCAATAAGGCTTTGCAAAGCATTGCAAAACCCTTGTTGCACTCAAGGGACAAATTATCAATTTTATTAACTTTTGTTAAAATATTAGGCAAAAACCATTTAATTTTTATTTTTTAAAATTTGCATTGGTTATAAAATGAGAGCATGTAGCAGCCAAAAGGACCATGTGGGAGGACGTGTGTTACGGTGTAATAATAGTGATATTGGTAACGGAAAGAAATGTGAGAATCAACACCTATAACTTGAATTTAACTACTCCGAAATTTTGATTCTCACAAATGTTTTAAAAATTCTGCCCCTGTTGAAAGATTTTTGTGCTCCCTACCATGAAATGGCCATGGGCGTATTGTGTTAATGTTGTATAACCGTTATTCTGATTCCATCTTTCAAAAATAACAGTTTTCCTTACTTTTTTTGGCTAAACTTTGGCGAAGCCAAATTTGAGCTTATGCCATGGTCCGTCTGTCCGTCAACAATTGGATACGGCTCGGGCTAGAGGCCGTATTTATGAACCGATCTTTACGAAACTTCTTGGGTATCTTTGTTATGACCGTGGGACAAGAACGAGTGTTTTTGGGTGCGGTCCGAAATTCAAGATGGCTGCCAGTCGCCATTTTGTACCAAAATTAAGTCTAATCAGTTTTTTTGTACTCAACTTCTATAGGGCTCAGGCTAGAGGCCGTATTTATGAACCGATCTTTACGAAACTTCTTGGGTACCTTTGTTATCACCGTGGGATGAGAACGAGTGTTTTTGACAGTCGCCTTTTTGTACCAACGATGCAGAAATCTGTTTTTTGTACAGAACTTCCATATGAAAGCTCTGATTTGAATAATTTTTTGTATAAATGTTTAGTACCATGGGATACATCACATATAATACAGGTTTTTTTCTCGTGCGTAAATTATGCAAATTAGACTAACTTTGATGTTTTTTGGTGTTACTTTCAGCACTGTAAGTATAAATGCCAATACAGCTCGGGCTAGAGGCCGTATTTATGAACCGATCTTTACGAAACTCCTTGGGTACCTTTGTTATCACCGTGGGACGAGAACAAGTGTTTTGGGGTCCGGTCCAAAATTCAAGATGGCCGATGGCAGCCATTTTGTACAAAATTTGGTGCAATCAGATTTTTGCACAGAACTTCCATATGAAAGCGCTGATTTGAATAATTTTTTGTGTGAATGTTTAGTATCACATATAATACAGATTTTTTTATCGTGCATAAATTATGCAAATTAGATGAACTTTGATTTTTTCAGTGCTACTTACACACAGTAAGTACACATGTCAATACTGCTCGGGCTAGAGTCTGTATTTATGAACCGATCTTCACGAAACGTCTTGGGTACCTTTGTTATCACCTTGGGACGAGAACGAGTGTTTCTGGGTGCGGTCCAAAATTCAAGATGGCTGCCTGTGGCCATTTTGTACCAAAATTAAGTCTAATCAGTTTTTTGTACTCAACTTCTATAGGGCTCAGGCTAGAGGCCGTATTTATGAACCGATCTTTACGAAACTTCTTGGGTACCTTTGTTATCACCGTGGGATGAGAACGAGTGTTTTTGGGTGTGGTCCGAAATTCAAGATGGCCATTTTGTACCAAAATTAGTGCAATCAGTCTTTTGTACAGAACTTCTGTATGAAAGTTCTGATTTGAATAAATTTTTGTATGAATGTTTAGTAACATGGAATACATCACATATAGCACAGGTTTTTTTCTCGTGCAGAAATTATGCAAATTAGATGAACTTTGATTTATTCAGTGCTACTTATACACTGTAAGTGCACATGTCAATACGGCTTGGGCTAGAGGCTGTATTTATGAACCGATCTTCACAAAACTTCTTGGGTACCTTTGTTATCACCTTGGGATGAGAACGAGTGTTTCTGGGTGCGGTCCAAAATTCAAGATAGCTGCCAGTGGCCATTTTGTACCGAAATTAGGTCCAATCAGTTTTTTGTCACAACTTCTATACAGCTCATATTTGTGAACTGATCTTCACGAAACTTCTTGGGTACCTTTGTTTTCACCTTGGGACAGGAATGAGTGTGTTTTGGGGTGCCTTTTTTATCACTGTGCTATGAGAACAAATGTTTTGGGGTTCAGTCAGACCCACTCTGGTACTCAAAGATTTTTTTCTAGTTTAGTATCTGACTGTCACCCACCTTTACAATACTTTACCTATACATTTGTTACAGGCAACGGTCAGTATTTATGTACAGACCGTTACAATACTTTATATGTACCTTTGTTATCAGGTCATTACCTAGATGTTTGTCATTGCTGTGTCACATACTATACATGTACATGTCTTGACAAGTTGAGCTACAGTGTCATTGACACTTTCATTCACCATACATTGAGTTAATTGGCTGATTCTTGGTATGTAGCTTTGTCATTGGTATCTACAAATAAGTTCGAGTTTGGACCAATTTTTTTTTTTTTTGCAGAGTTATTAAAAATTGACTTTTAACTTAGTTTATGAATTGAAAATTCAAGAGAATCAGTTTTCTGAAATGTTTTTATGTTCAGATAATTGGCTGATTTCTGGTATGTGGCTTTGCCTTTGGTATCTACAAATGGAGTTTTGAGTTTGGTTCCGGACGGGTGAGTTTTCACCGAGTTATTCACCTTGTACTTTGTTTATAAAAACTCAGTGAAACACTGATTTCTGGTATCTCTTTGTCATCGGTGCCAACAAAGGGAGTTCAAGTCTTGTCATGGTTAGATTATTAGTCGCGGAGTTATTGACCTTGAACTTAGTTTATGATATGAAAATTCCGATAATCAGTTTTCCAGACTTTTTGGTTTACATTCAGATTATTGGCTGATTTCTGGTATGTGGCTTCATTATGGATACTTACAGGTGTGCAGATTATTGGCTGATTTCTGGTATGTGGCTTCATTATGGATACTTACAGGTGTGCAGATTATTGGCTGATTTCTGGTATGTGGCTTCATTATGGATACTTACAGGTGTGCAGATTATTGGCTGATTTCTGGTATGTGGCTTCATTATGGATATTTACAGGTGTGCAGATTATTGGCTGATTTCTGGTATGTGGCTTCATTATGGATACTTACAGGTGTGCAGATTATTGGCTGATTTCTGGTATGTGGCTTCATTATGGATATTTACAGGTGTGCAGATTATTGGCTGATTTCTGGTATGCGGCTTCATTATGGATACTTACAGGTGTGCAGATTATTGGCTGATTTCTGGTATGTGGCTTCATTATGGATACTTTCAGGTGTACAGATTATTGGCTGATTTCTGGTATGTGGCTTCATTATGGATACTTACAGGTGTGCAGATTATTGGCTGATTTCTGGTATGTGGCTTCATTATGGATATTTACAGGGGTGCAGATTATTGGCTGATTTCTGGTATGCCGCTTTGTCATGGGTACAAGCCAGAAAATAAGCAGACTGTCATCTACAAAATGAGGTTCCCAGAGGGTGAATTTGGTGATGCTACCCTGCACAGCAGGGTAGCATCACTAAATTTACCCTTTGTTAACTTAAATCTGAATCGGGGTCTTAAATCTGAAGAGAAAGAGGTACCCAGAGGATAAATTGGCCCGCCATATGGGATAGCATCAGCAAATTTGCCCTCTGGGAACCTCATTCTGTAAATGACAGATTGCTTATTTTCTGGCTTGCATGGGTATCTACAGGCATGTAAAGCCACCACTTAATCATGCTGCATCATGGGGGCATACAATGTAGGTGCCCCACTGACACATCTAGTTTTATTCAAATAACTGGAGTTCACTCTATAACTTAAATCAAATTAACTCTTTCCCTACAGACATCTATATTCACCATGCTTCATATTCCATGTTTTAGTATAAGCCAAGCAATAGAATTTTTATACGCCCATTTTTCCAAATGGTTGTATTATGTAAATGGTCTGTCCATCCGTCTGTCTGTCCATCCATAAACAGTTGGTTTACGACCGATAACTTGAGTTTGGACTATTTGATCTGAAGCAAAGTTTGTATGTGTATTTCCCAGTTAGTAGTACAGGCCAAGTTCGATTATGGGTTCTGTTCAATTATTTTTATTACCTGCTTCGCCAGTGGCAGAGCAGGTTTAGTGTCCGTCTGTCAGTCTGTCCATCAGTCTGTCCGAAACACTTCTTCCGTCAAAGTTTTCTTGGCTTCTATGAAAGGGAATGATTTTATATTTGGTCTGCTGCTTCATAACGATGAGTTGTATCGTGTATCTAATTTTCAGATCTGCTGTGCAGCCACTTCCTGTTTGCCGATACTTTGAAGTCTGTTCATCTCTGTAATCAATTGCATCCAGCGACGCAGGTCCAGACCCGGTATTGGCTTGTTACATTAGTTACGGCCCTTTTTCGACTTACAATTTGACCATTTTTTTTGTTTCCGACCGATAACTCCAGTTTCAATAATTTCATCTCAACCAAAGTTGGTACAGTTCAGAATGGCTAACAGTATATTTAGTCATGCCTGGCAGTGCTCTTGTTTAAAATTAAGATGGCAGGGGATTTGAAATTTAATATTGCTCACACCTTTATTTTCATAGTGGACTTTCCTTTCATGCACAAGATTACATACATGTACAGGGTTCCGACGGGCCTTGAAAAACTTTGAAGAGCCTTGAATTTGAAAATCAATTTTCAAGGCCTGGAAAGTCATTGAATTTCGTCAAAACTCCAAAAGTGGCCTGGACAATCCTTGAAAACAATCTTGAAAACAATCTTTCAAAATATGAAAATCCTTTTTTGTAATGGGCTTCATAAAATGTGGAGCCAAAAATGTTCAGAAATTGCGTTGATGACCTTGAAAAACCTTGAATTTAACTTCTATGAAGCCTTGAAAAACCTTGAATATGGCATGGAAATGGCCTTGAAAAGCCTGGAATCCCCTAACTGATTAGCTGCTGGAACTCTGATGTAGTTAGACTTAACCATTCAAAATCTATAGTAGGGCAAGCATAAACTGGTCAAATTTGTACTGAAAGTATGGTAAGTGGTTTGTTTTTGAAGTTATATTCAGTTAAGAGGTTTTTCATTAATGGATATCCAATTGTACTTTACACTTCATGACTTGGCTCCCTGTGGGAACCCAGGGAAAACTTCATATGTATATAAACCCCTGAAAGTTAACCCCCTTCACTCTGATATTCAAAATACAAAAATTTCAGGAAGTTGTTTTTTCCCATAATGCATCTAGAAATTTAACCAATTCAATCTTGTTTTGACAGAGCTCAATGAGCTCTGTCAAACGAGATTGAATTGGTTAAATTTCTAGTTGCATTATGGGAAATTTTTTTCTGCCTGAAATTTAAATATTTTGACATCAATGTGCAGGGGGTTAAACAATGTTTGCCTACTGTGTTAAACAAGCTGTGTTTTACTGATAAAATAAGACACAGTCACCAGTGCTTGGGGTAGAAATCCTTGAATATGGGTTGAATTTATATCCATATTGCTGTCACGATTAGCCATTGTGCAGAAATATGTGACCTCAAACACCAATAACTAAATAAATTAAGGCCTCATAAAGTAGATTTTTTGTTTTTCCGGCCATTTTTAAGCATTTTTATATTTTATTTTTTGTAATTATTTCTTTGCTAACAAAAGTTCATGTTCTTGCGTGTTTTAAGTCTTAGGCCTCATAATCTACAGTCCAGAATAGCATGGGTGGTGGTGTATTTTGTCCCTTGAGGACAAGAAGGCTTTGCAATGCTAAAGCATTGAAAAGTCTTGTTGCACTCAAAGGACAAATTTATCAGTTTTATTAACTTGGATAAAATATCCTACATGAGATATTTTACCCATTTAATTTTTGTTTTTTGAAGATTGCATTGGTTATAAAAAGAGAGCATGCGGTAACCAAAAGGACCATGTGGGAGGGCCCGAGAAACAGACTTTTAACTTTTTTAGGCCCAATGACATGGTGATATCCTGCTTGAATACAAATGCTCAGTGTTCAGTATGTGAGTCAGGAAGGACTGGGGTAATAATATCATTGATATCTTGGAGAAACAAGGTTACTTTTTATGTCTAGTCACAGACATCATTCCTTTTCTAGCATGTCTTAGTTGTGAGTATGGTGAACTCTTATTTAAGATCAGTCTACAAATTTCCTAGTTGACTCTCCACTGGGAATTGTCTGAATGGAGTAGTTTTGCACTATAACTACATATACTTCCAGCATGTTGACATGGACAGTCCACAACATTTTGAGTTGGATATACAGTGGAGCCAGATTAATTGTATAACTTTTAAATGAATAACCCTATTAATTGTATATAATTTTACAAACACCAAATCATTTGCCATACCTTCAATACACATTTCACCTGTTATTGACTGTTAATTGCATATAGGTCAGGGATCATTTTGGGTGTCTACAGGGTCTGAATATGTGACCCTTTCCCAATGGCATTTTGGCATGATTTTTCCCAATTCAAACCAAAAATTTCCCAATCTCAGTCCTCTTTCAAATAAAAATTTACCGTATTTACGTATTATTTATTTATTATTTTTTATTTATTTTATGTATTGGGACACTCTATGATTTGGGACACACATTTTTTCCAGAAAACTATATTTTTTTTATGCTCCAAAGTTTGGGACATTCAGGAGATTTGTTTCCAGTTGGCCTGTCACTAGTAGCAGACGACACTCATAAAAAATTCTTGAGTAACTAAAAATTTTCATTTTTTGCTTCCAAAACATAGCTTATGATCCCTCATTGGAATGAGCGCAATGCGCTCATTCCAATGAGGGATCATAAGCTATGTTTTGGAAGCAAAAAATGAAAATATAAAAAAAATTGATTGGTGATGTTCGTATATAGTGATGGAAAACGAATCACACACAACTTTATTCAGCATCAAATCAAGACCAGGCTGTGTTCTTTCCCCATTTTTGTCCCCCGACCCTTCGGGGGACTATTGTAATCAGCAATGTCCGTCCGTCCGTCCGTCCGTCTGTCTGCCCATGCGTGCGTCTGTGCGTGCGTCCGTGTGTCCGTGCGTCCGTCCGTCCGTCACACCCTTGTCCAGATGATAACTTTAGTTTGGTTGATTTTACTGAAACTAAATTTGGTATGTGTCTTACTTGGGTGGAAATGCAGGTCAAGTTCGAAAATGGGCACGCTCCACTGATTTCTACTGGATTTATTCCCCTTTTTCGACTTAAAAAATACAGTTTTTGTGTTGTCCGGATGATAACTTTAGTTAGGATCATTTGATTGAAACGAAATTTAGTGTGCCGCTTATTTGGGTGGAAATGCAGGTCAAGTTCGAAAATGGGCACGCTCCACTGATTTTTACTGGATTTATTCCCCTTTTTCGACTTAGAAAATACGGTTTTTGTGTTGTCCGGATGATAACTTTACTTTGAATCATTTGATTGAAACGAAACTAAGTATGTGGTTTAATTGGTTGGAAATACAGGTCAAGTTAAAAAATGGCCATGCTCTGCGAACAAATTGCATCCTAACAGCTCCCTTGAATTTGCCATCTTGGTCGGGGGACCGGGGGCGTTGCCCTTGTCTAAGAATTGGGACACCTGTGAAAATAATTATTTTTAGCTGTCCCAATACATAGAGTAAATACGGTAATTCTTCTTTTAACTCTTGAAGGCCTTATTCTGACTTTAATCACTTTTTACTGCAACAAAACAGGTGCCTCAACAGGCAGATTTTAGATAAATTTGCAAGTTACATCCCAAGACCCTTGTCAGTTGTGTCTAGGCAAGACTTGGCTGCCTATATAGGCAGCCAAGTCTTGTCTAGACACAACTGCTAAGCCCAGAATGTAGACTGTTCAAGTGTAGCAAATAGAGTTGATATGTCCTCTCTTACAATGGTAGCGTTTCTCTCAAAAACCGTTTACTATCCACCATAATATTATTCCAAAAGAGGTTCTATCACTAAACCTAATGTGCCAATGACAGAAACTATAGCCCTTACCGAATTGTTCCTTAGTGTATTACTTATTGTATTAATTATCGTACTAAACAAAAAAGTCGTATCCCTTGTCTACATCCTTGTAGAGTGGTGAGGGAGGACGCTACAGAGATATCAATGGTGAATTCTCCACCCGACAAAGTTCTAATAACTGGCGAATATAGGCCACAGGAACTGGCAATGAGTTTTCGGTTGTGGGGGTTTGGTCTTATCCAACGGTTAGCGGACCGACGGGTCATCAGCACTTCTTGTATTCTATGTTCGAGGGGTTGATATGCCCACATGTACATTGGTAGCGTTTCTCTCACAAACTGTTTACTGTACCCCATAGTATCTTTCCAAGAAGAGGTTCCATCACTAAACCTAATGAGCCATCAACACAAATCTTGCTGTCATGAATATACTTTTCGTCAAAAGGGAATGGCAGGAAGACAGCCTCTCAGGCTATGCCATTTCCTTGCAGCACATTCAACTATAACCTGTTTTATTGGTATCTTGTATATTCTTATGCTGCAAAATAAATCAATCAATAGAACAATTTATAATATAGATTACAAAGACTGATAATCATTTCATGTGACTGTGTGTTATAAAACTTACCACATGTACTATACATGTAGTAGCTTCTGTATTAATGTTCTCAGCTCAATATGGGGAGTGCGGTGGCTCAGTGGTAGACAGTTGGACTTCTATGCTAGAGATCCCGAGTTTGATCCCCGTCCGGGATGACCCGCGTTGTGTCCTTGGGCAAGGCACTTTATCCCGGTTTCCTACATGGGGGTACGATGATGCCGTGTACTGAGGCGTACTGCATGTCAATGGTGCACATGTCCTTCAACCTCTGTAACCCTGCTTGAGCAGGTACCTAAAGTTAAAGGCTTCATATTTTGTGAATGTCCTTCATATTTTCTTGTAAGGAAAATTACTTCATCTCCATCGATTTGCATTGTTACAATTTATGGGGGAGTGCCTATAGGCACTCTCCCATGAATTGTAACAAGACAAAAATGTGTGAACAAATCTTGAGGCTCATAAAAAATTTAGCACTCTACCAGTTAAGTGACTCAGACTTTACCATTCAAGATGCAGCTTTTGGCTAACCGGTCATCAATTTAAATTTGTGTAACCACCACATGAACAAAATGAGTGTTACCGTCAAATTTTGCACAGCATACTGCATACTGCCGGCACATATTCCTGCCCATGACACTAAATCTCTTGCCACTGAAATAAGTGTAATTTGAGCATGTTAATCAAATTTCCCCAGGTAAAATGAATGTACGTTCTGACCAATGATTTCTTGAGTTAAATTTAGATGAGTTTTTCATCAAATCTAGTCATTGCTGCTTTGAAGCATCCATGACTAGATTTGGTGAAAAATATTCTGAGAATACTCAGCAGGTTAAGAGTTAAGCTCTGTCAAACAAGACTGAATTGTTTAAATTCAGTGTTGCTTTATTGGAAAAATTTGATGCTTTAAATTTTAGTATTTTGACATCAATATGCAGTGGGTTAACATGAGCCTGCAACATACCTCTAATTGGTAACAGATAATTTTAGGCTATGGAATTTGTCTGCTACAGGCCATAGTGTAACTCCTTGCATATGTGCAGGGCTTATATTTCGAGGAGAATCCGAGAATCGATTAACGCAAAGATTTGCGCAACAAAACCAGGGACAATACATGTAGATTCTCACTGCACCTCTGCTAGGATTCGCGTGAAAAGAATTGAGTCAATTTAAATTCTTACCCATCACAGTGGCAGCAATTTAACCAATACAAGGCTAATGTGACCTGAAATACCCTGACACTTAGTCAGTAAAATTGTATAAATAGGGCTGTGATTGGAACTGGCTCAATGAGCCAGTTCCAATGACATTCATATTTGTGAGGTTTTTTAGTTTGGTAAATAATGTTTATTTTTTAAGAAAATATCAATTTTAGTTTATGTTTTAAGAATTAAAAAGTTGTGTTGAGTAAAGGGTTAACATATGTTATCAGTATACACAGGGGTTCAACCATGGTGGTCTCATGGAATCCTGGGATACTCATAGCATAGCTGGTTTGGATTCTCACAGCCAGTTTTGCGAGAATCCAAATGTATTCTCCCAAAGTTAGATGAAATATGAGCCCTGCTGGCAGATATTCCTGCCAAGGACACAAAATCTTCTTTTAGCACTGAAAAAGTATAATTTGGCACTTTTGACCAAATTACAACCCCCCCTGCCACTCAAGCACCTGTAAATTGAATGGACTTTTTGAATAATGATTTCTTGAGAAAAATTTACATTAAATTTTCATCAAATCTAGTCATGGCTGCTGCATAGCAGCCATTTCTAGATTTGAGGAAAGATATTTTGAAAATACTCAGCGGGTTAAAAGTTACAGTTAAAACTTGAAGTCCTGTCACAAACTTTGCACTTATCTTGGCTTAATTGCGCATAGGAATTGCACACAATTGCCATACCGAATGGCATCCAATGCAAGACAGGTTCTTCTGGTTACTCGTAGCAAACTCAGGCAATGTTTCTGCCAATAGACCTCCGGGTTACCTGGAGGTCCATTGGCTGAAACATTGCTTGTGCACATGCCATATGTACAGAATTTGATAGCCTTACTATGGTCATAACGCGTAGATTAACGCACAGATCGACATGCTATTTGTGCACATTTCATGACAGGACTTCTAGTTTTAACTGTAAAAGTGGAGAGATTTTGTCAAAACCTGGAGAGTGGAAATCTGTTCATAAAACAGAAGCCCTCAGTCTGTTCCTGTTGGTTGTAGGCATATCTGCAATGCTCCGATTAATTCATCATCTGAAAACTATTATTGAGGTCACATTTAATCTCACACTTTGTTCCAATTATACTTGCACAGACCACCATCACTGGTCAATATGAGTGCCATGTGTTGAATAGAAAGTAGCAGAAATAGCAGGGATAGTTTGCCCAGAAAAATCTTAGCTCTCTCTTTTGAGTGATTGACAAGGTGCCCTCTGGGAAAAGTATTCATTTTCTGGGGGAAGATTGTGCCAGTATTGTTCACCCAATCTTAATTTACTCTCGCAATGAAATTCGAAGAGTGTCAGAGGAATAAATCATGTATTAACCTTTAACCTAACAAATCAGCCAAATCCAGATCTATAAAAATTGGAATTTAGGGCGACCTAAAAAAAAATGATTTGACCAATTTTTTTCATGAAACACTTTTTTTCAGGTAAGAATTTCTCACTGTGACTTTGCTGCTGTTTTTTGGCAAGTCTTGGCTGCCTATGTTGGCAGCCAAGACTTGCCAAAAAACAACTACCAAGGTGCTTAGAATGTAACTTGTGAGTTAAGCCAAAGATTGCATGTAGGGGCACCTGATCTGTTTGCAAAAATTTGATCACAGTCGGAATTAGGCCCTTAAGGGTTAACCCTTTCAACACTGAGTACTGAAAACCAAACTGGCTCTTGTGATTGGGCGAAACCCTGTGGGGCTGTTGGTTTATGAAATCTCAATCCTTGGGAGCGTGCTGGCTCAGTGGTAGATTGTTGGACTTCTTTGCTGGAGGTCCCGAGTTCGATCCCCATCCGAAACGCCCCATGTTGTGTCCTCAGGCAAGGAACTTTATCCCAGTTGCCTGCATGGGGGCACAATAAAACTGTGTACTAAGACACACTGCATGTCGATGGTGCACATGTCTTCAACCGCTGTAACCCTCCTTGAGCTGCACTTGAACAGAGTTAGAAAGTTGAAGAGCTGACAGTTGCTAAGTGGTTCTCACTGGGTAGTCCAGCTTCCTCCACCCATAAAACTGTCATGGTCATGATTAGCCATTGTGCATAAGTTTGCTAGGTGTCATACAGCAGATCATCTCGGAATTATATGCGTGGACAAAAATGACAGCCTGTGGATTTTGACCAGTCCACGATGGCCCTACTGTATGGCAGTTCACAGATTCGATAGCACATCTGCAGCAAGCACAGGGGTCATCAACTGTCTTTGAGCATTGAGGAGAGGGGGTCTTCCCACAGGAACATTTTAAAACAGTGCTATCAAATAAGGTGATAAGACAAACGTTTTTGACGAATTGTTTGTAGTTCCAGATGAACAACTTTTCGGTTATCTGTTTTTTTCATTCCCAAAGAGGGCAGAACAATCCCCGAATAACATTCTAACATCTGGCTAGAAGTACTATTCCTTTCATATTTTGTCTCAACTTTTTATCACTCATTCACTTCCTTATCAGATTTCTCAGTTGGTGAAGTTCCATTCTCTGAGTAGCATAGTTCAGAAATCATTTACAAAGTGTGTAGACTATTTCAGTTGCATATTTATTTGCATAAATGTTTTCTGTTCTGCACTACTCTGTGTAATTATTGATAGGGAATGGATAGCATGGTGTATTTTGTGTGCTTTCAATCACTCTTTTTGTCAATATACGCAGACTGTTTGGAACCAGTTCACATAAACTCAGTCTTTACTAACAGAATTATACATGGGATGCACTACTGATAACACAAAATTAATTTGTGCATCTTGGCAAGGACTACCGCTTTTGGGCTACATCACTCTTTATTATACGTTACTAGAGAAAAACACACAAGCGGACGAATAAGAGGTAGGATAATGGAAAAATATAGTAATTTATATTCCGATTTTTTTTTGCTCACCTGACTAAAAGTCAGGATGAGCTGTAGTGATCACTCACCGTCTGTCGTCTGTTGTCCATCGTCTGTCATCCATCGTCCATCATCCGTGAACATGGTGTTTGTACATGCTCCTTCTAAACTGCTGAACCAGTTTTAGTTAAATTTGAGGTGATTGCTTGTTCTGACATCGCATTTTGTTTCTGTTCAAATCAACATGTCCAGCCCCATAGAGCTCAGTACAGGAGCCTGAATTTTTAACTTCAGGCAGTATGATAATCTTCAGAACCGCCTGTCAGAATCTTTTAATGTTTGGTATACATCATTGTTATGAGGGTCAGATTCAAGATTGTTCAAATCAAGTCCCTCGTTTAATATTTGGGCTTCCTGTGGGGGCCCAATTTTTAACTTGGTGCAATATGGGGGATAATCTTTAAAAATATTCTTCTTCAGATCCACCAATTGGAATCTTGCTATTTGGTATACAGCATCCTTAAGGAGGTTGGATATTTATTTATTTATTTATTTATTGGTGTTTAAGGTCACATACTTATGCACAATGGCTAATCGTGACCGGGACAGTTTTACGGGTGGAGGAAGCCGGAGTACCCGGAGAGAACCACCGAGCAACGACGAGCAGCTGTCAGCTCTCCAACATCATAACTCTGAACTCTGCACCGCAGCACAGGCAGGGTTAGATTGGTTGAAGACATGCGCACCATCGACGTGCTGTACGCCTCAGTACACAGCGTCATCGTGCCCCCATGTAGGCAATCGGGGTGAAGTATCTTGCCCAAGGACACAACGCGGTTGCCGCAGGTGGGAGTCGAACCGAGGACCTCTCGGCTTGCAGCCTGCACCTCTACCAACTGAGCCACCGCGCCCCCGGTTGGATATCATTTTGTTCAAACCAAGTCCCTAGGTTAATATATTGGAGCCGGAATTTTAACTTAGTCCAATGTGAGGAGTAATCTTTAAAACTCTTCCTTCTCCAGAAACACCAGTCAGAATCATTTAACCCTTTACCCAACGCAGGCGATTTCAAATTGTTTTATTTGAAATATCATTTTTAAATTTTTTCAAAAAATTTCAACAAAACCATATCATGTGAAACCCCTCTTTGGAACAAGCTCGTTCCAAAGAGGGGTCACATGACATGGTTTTGTTGAAATGTTTCGAAAAATAATATTTTTTCAATGGCTTAATTTGCATATTACACGGGCGGATGCGGGCAATTCGTTGGGTAAAGGATTAATATATGGCATAAAGAATCCTTACAGGGGTTGGATTCCATTTGTTCAACTCAAGTCAACTCATTGGTTAATAATTGGGGGGGGGGGGGGGGGGCCCGAATTTTAACTTAGTGCAATATGAGGAATAATCTTTGAAAATCCTCTTCAGATCCACCAGTCAGAATCTTTTGATATTTGGTAAAAACTGCTTGATGACATCCCGTACCCCATTCTTCTCAATCTCTCCGATAAGCATACTAACCCACTCCTTTGTGTCACCCAGTATACAGCATCCTTAGGGAAGTCAGATCTCAGTTTGTTCAAATCAAGTGTTCGGGTTAATATTTGGGCTCCTGTTAAGAACCCAAATATTAACTTAGTCCTATATGAGGAATAATCTTTAAAAACCTGCTTCTTGAAATACAATCAGAATCTTTTTATATCTCAGTGAGAGCTTTCCAGAAAATGATGTCAGCTTCTGGTCTTATCAGTGTATGAAGAGAAAGATACATAATTTATAGTGGTTATCCTACAACTTATTTTTACTTGTACTGTATATATATTTCTCATTGTCAGAAGGTTTGAAAAAGTATGGGCATTTCATATAACAGGTGATATTCACATCTTGTTAGAAGTGAATGGTCCCTCTTTAATGGCTGAAGGAGGTAATCATTTCTGAATCTGTTCTAATAAAAAATCAAAGATTAATCCAATTATGTGGCAATATTTGATTATTTACAATGGCAGTGTTTGACCTTTATAATGTTGATGGTGTTT
Organism: Pictodentalium vernedei; assembly: GCA_031216915.1. Taxonomy (NCBI): domain Eukaryota; kingdom Metazoa; phylum Mollusca; class Scaphopoda; order Dentaliida; family Dentaliidae; genus Pictodentalium; species Pictodentalium vernedei. The sequence goes on along the minus strand of CM062289.1, from coordinate 432,379,916 downwards.
CATGATTTTACTCCCCACTCTGCATGTATGCTGCTGAGAACTGGCAGTATTTGTACTTTATCAGAGATTTACTGATTCAGTGTTTGCCATTCTGATATGTTTTGAGAAGTACAGGTAGAACAGACCAGCGAATTTCAGAATTAACCCTCTATCAGGCCTGATGGTTTGAAAATCACAGGGGAGCCAAAACAGCCCTCTCCTCATTAAATCGCTCTGGGGGAGCTATATTTACTGATTTTAATGGGCTTTTCAATATTAACCAACTTAATGACCAAAACCTGCCAGCATTATTCACAATAATTGCCATTCAATTTTCATTAATTTTTTTCCGTTGAGCTTGTTCCAGTTAGGGTCATAAGCTACGCTTTTGATGCAAAAAATGAAAAAAATTAATTATTCAATAATTTTGTTTGCAAGTGTTGTCTGTTTTTCATGTTAGGTAAAAGGGCTAACCCAAATTAAAGGAGCTAGTTGAATTTATTATATAGCTTCAGAAGAGCAATTATGGCTCCCCATAATTTACTTTTGCAGGAGCCATAGGGATACGCCTGGAAATAATCAATCTGTTATTTGCAGTTGGAGGTCCCTAGAGGGTGAATTTGCTAATTCTCTCCCATACAGTGGGTAAATCCCCCAATATATCCTGTGGGTTCCTCTTTTTTGTTTAGGCCCGAGACCTTGATTCAGATTGAGGTTCACTGAAGGTCAATTTAGTGATGCTATCCTGCACAGGGGGGTAGATCACCAAATTTACCCTCTGGGGACCTCATTCTGCAGATGACATTCTGCTCATTTCCAGGCTTTCATAAGGAGCAGGAGCAGTGGTTCTCCTAAAATAACCAGGCCTGCTCTCTACATCTCAAATTAAAGCTGAAAGAAATATTTCTTGAATAACTCAAATTTATCATTTTTTGTCCCAAAAGCATTGCTTATGACCATTGTTGGAATGAGCACAATGAGCACTGATGTCCACGCATGCATTTACCAGGTAATAAAAATCACCATCAGTAAAATTTTAATTAATGAAGCACCAGGTTGTATCCGGTGCTTCATTAATTAATTTTTTGATTATTTTTCCCATAATTAGTGTTCGGAGTCTAATATTGCAGTCATGGAAATATTGCCCACCCGTGGAAAGTGACCAGTCCACGGCGGCTGTACTGTATATATCTTTGAAGGATGATTTTTGTGAAAAGCGCTGGCATGTTATTGCCATTATGTTGGATAAAGGTTCTACAACATGCTCCATGATGAGAACCCCAGGGAGTGGAGCAGTGCTTCTTTACTATGGTAAACAAGTTCTCTTTCACTAGTAAAATACGACCTGGGATCAGTTCCTGGAGTGGAGTGGGCAGCACGGGTATAAAGGATTGGATGAACTTGACATCAGGTCTATGTTGCAGCCATGATGTAACCAAAGATGCAGAAAATGACCATAAACACCAATCAATAGATAAATAGATAGGAACTGCTTACTAATTCTTGCAGCGTTTGCATTTTGAAAAATGGTCGGGGCCTGAGATAAGTCCACGAAATTTAAGGGTCGGGACTTACTCAGGTCTGATTTTTAAACATGCCTTAATTAGAGCTGAAATGGTTAACCGATTAATTGATTAATCAATGATCAGTATCTTGATCGATCCAAAAAGTAATTGATTGATTAACCGTTACATTTGAACTACTGTATTATATGGGTTCACAAAGGAACAAACTTGCTCCAAAACAGGCAAACATTGTCACACTGACTCACATCAATTATATGAGACAGAGTAAAGCATGCAAGTTACTTGCTGACAAGCTTGTTTACTTGCATGATCATAATACTGTATCAGTAGCTGGAAATGGTCATTCTTTACCCTTTACCCATTGCGGGTAGCAGATGATACTTTCAAAATAAATTCATGAATTACTGAAAAAAAAGTCAGTTTTTGTCTCAAAAACATAGTTTATGACTCAAAAACATAGTTTATGACCCCTTTTTGGAACAAGCTCAATGAGCTCGTTCCAATGAGGGGTCATAAGCTATTTTTTTAGCCCAAAATTGAAAACATAATAAATTTGAATGGAGATTTTTGCATATAGGCCTAGTCAGTTTTGTTTGTTACATTGGGTAAAGGGTTAATGCTGTAAATCATCAACGGTATGGCAGTTATTCAGATATCTATTTGGACAAGTGATTAATCGGTTCACCAAAAGTTAATCCACATTATTAATCGATCAAGAAAACCCCTTAATCGTTTCAGCTCTAGCCTTAATAGTTTTGTTCTGTTTTAAATCTTTGTAATCGCTGGATAAACAGCCCCGACAGAAGCACTCTCAGCACTGATCAGCCCCGATAAAATGCAAACCCTGATTCCTGATGTGCTCAGGTCCTCTAAAGTGGGCAGAATATTTTTAAATTATAGTCATCACATTTCAAATAGAACCACTGAGAATTTTTTTTCCAAATTTAATATATAGCTTTTTGATGATAATATAATGAAGGACTTCAAACCAGCTGTGTCCAGATATTTCATTTAGAGCTGTTGCCCTGGATGGATTTAGTATGTCTTATCATTTCATGTCAGCATAGTTGAAAAAATGTTGAAGATTTTTTTTCCCATCATTGTAATTTAATTGGTTGAGGGCAAGGTTATTTTTGGTGGTCTGAATTTGTTATTCAAATTTGTTGTATTACAAATTATTGGGAGAGTGCCCACAGGCAAAACAAATATTTATTAACAAAATATTATTTGGGCGTGACTGAATATGAAACTTGAGCAGTGAAAATGTTGGTTTTTGCTCTGGTACCTTCAATTTTCTGAAAGCCCTTATAGTGGCTTTCTAGCACTCAACCAGTTAACCCCTAAACTCTTGTAATAAAACAAATATTTATTAACAATATATTATTTGGGTGTGACTGAATATGAAACTTGAGCAGTGAAAATGTTGTCTTTTGCTCCGGTACCTTCATTTTTCTGAAAGCCCTGATAGTGGCTTCTAGCACTCAACCAGTTAACCCCTAAACTGTGGTAGTACAACAGATTTTTCTCCAATCACTCTGTTTTTCTCTTGTGTAACTTGGAATTTAACCAATATATTTATTTATTTATTTATTTATTTATTTATTTATTTATTTATTTATTTATTTATTGGTGTTTAAGGTCACATACTTATGCACAATGGCTAATCGTGACCGTGACAGTTTTACGGGTGGAGGAAGCCGGAGTACCCGGAGAGAACCACCGAGCAACGACGAGCAGCTGTCAGCTCTCCAACATCGTAACTTTGAACTCTGCACCGCAGCACAGGCAGGGTTAGATTGGTTGAAGACATGCACACCATCGATGTGCAGTACACCTCAGTACACAGCGTCATCGTGCCCCCATGTGGGCAATCGGGGTGAAGTGTCTTGCCCAAGGACACAACGCGGTTGCTGCAGGTGGGATTCGAACCGAGGACCTCTCGGCTTGCAGCCTGCACCTCTACCAACTGAGCCACCGCGCTCCCAAAATTTAACCAATTATTTCTTGTTTGGCAGAAATCACTGATGGTGCACTTGTCTTCAACCAATGCTAACCCTGCTTGTGGAGTTAGTACATTGGGGATTCTGACAGTTGCTTGCCATTGCTCAGTGGTTTTCTCCAGTACTCTGGCTTCCTTCACCTGTAAAACTATCCGACAGGATTGACGAAGTGACCATAGCTGTCGAAAGTGTCACTAAAATTAGTGGTGAGCCAATAAGATAAATGATCTGTCATCCGAATGCCGATGTTTTAGATGGTTTTAAATTGGCCGATTGTCGATGCCCATGTCAGATGGTCAGTGTTTATGTTTAACTAATGGTAATCGCCAGGCAATGTGAAGCGAACTACTTCTACAGTTTTTGCTGCATTTTCATAAAATTCAATATAAATTGATCGACATGATGAGGAGCAGTGCGCGACATAAATCTTTTCCAGATCGGATTCAAGATGGCCGAGTGGAGGCCATATTAGATTTTGCAAAATACTTGTGGAGTGAACTACTTCCACAGTTTTAGTTGCATTTTCATGAAACTTCACCAAAATGATCAACATGATGAGGAGCAATGTGTGAAATAATCTTTTTCCTGATTCGATTCCAGATGGCCGACTGCGGCCATATTGGATTTTTTTTTTTACTTAGAAAAATTGAATGCCTCTTTTCAGTCACCCACACTCGGCGGTATGCCACGGCGGGGGTATACCGGGTGACAGACCATCTCTTGTTTTACTAATTGGTGCTGCCATCTTGCGTACATTGTATTTGATAAACCGGAATCACAGCAGAATAAAATGAAAAGAAACCGACATAACCCAAACACTACAGTTTTGTATTTTATGGAAGCCGTCGCTGAAATGCATCATAGATAATATACAATGTCGCAAGCAAGTTCCTGCAATTTCTTGCTGTCGCTTTTGGATTTCTTTGATTACAAGCCGACACTCATCATTTGAGTGTGTGATCGTTGCGTCAGAGCTTACACCTTTAATGCACGATTATCCCCGAGGATTTAACATTGCTAGTTACACATATTCACTCTGCTCGGCGAAATTTGACAAGATCAAACAGAACTACATATCACTCGAGGACATTTCAATAAAAATGTTTTAAATCTGGATGATGAATTGAGGAAATCTCAATTTTTTTTATGTGTGACCATCGGCAATGGCCGATTCCCACACCCCTGACTACACATTGTCAACCGATGGGTACTTGTGCCCCCCTACCCCCTGCCTTTGGGGAAGATTAGACACCCCCCCCCCCCCCCTAACTTTGGGGAAGATAGGGCCAGAAACCCATCGGGCTGACCATGGTTCGGCCCGGTGAGAAAAGTTTGATTTTCAGATATGAAACTTGCCAAATCCTTTTGGAAGGCTTGTACATGTACGTGTATTTAACACCTAAATTTTGCCTGTTTTACATTAATGTTCGGCGTAAACATTCAATTGATCAAATAAGGACACATTTTGTGTGTGTTACTGGAGAGAAGGATAGAGTATCATAAAATTAATGCTCTGATATTCTTTAAAATTTACCCACACTTCAAGGGCCCCCAGATATTTAAGAAAAATATTTGAAAAAAATTGTTGATGTTTGAGGGTCCCCTGAAACTCCCATGGAGTTACTCAACCTTCTGGGTGAGCCGTCACTGAGTGTGCAGAGGATTACTTTATCACTGCAACTGTCCAGTGTTGGACTCTTGGTAATGGGTTAGTTTTTCTTGGGTTATCACTCACTTCCTCTATTAGAAGCCGTAAAACATACTTAATACCTGGTTATTAGTTGCTTATAGAACATACAAGTATATTGAACTTGATACAACTCAGGGTTCTCTGTATTAAATACTGGTTGATTCACTGCAATCTTTCAGTAATACATCTATCACTGTATAGAAGTGTTGACGTAACTGTTAATATTAAGAGAATATTTGTTGATTTATCTATAGCTGTGAACAGGTTTTTGTTAACAGGTTTTCCAGTCTGTTGATGTTCTAAACATGTTTATTGATGCAGGACTGAGAAAATTTGTTTTCACAGCTCTTCATGTTTGTTGAATTATAAAATACACTAGTGTTAAAATTCACCCACTGCACAGTGAAAGGCTCATCTCTTTACCAAACACAAGATTAAAATTTCTTTGATCAGTATCCCTGTGCCTTGAAGAGGAGATTGGGTACCTGCAGACAGGGCTTATACTTCTACGAGAATCCAAATTCTTACACTTCGACAAAAATCCAAGAATCGATTCATGCAACAAAATCGACGAGAATCCATGTAGATTCTCCCTGCTCCTCTTCTAAGATCCGCATTAAAAGAATTGAGTCAATTTAACCCTTACCTAACAAAGCACAGAAAATTAACCAGTACAAGGCTAACAAGACCTGAAATATCCTGACACTTTGTCAATAAAATTGTACAAATATGTCTGTCATAGGAACCGGCTCAATGAGCCGGTTCCAATGACATCCATATTTGAAACATTTTTTTGGTACATAGTGTTTATTTTTTTAAAAAATTATCAAATTCAGTTTGTTTTAAAAATTAAAAAGCTGTCTTGGGTAAAGGGCTAACATGTGTTATCTGTATACAACAGAGGTTCAACCATGGTGGCCTCATGGGATCCTGGGACACTCATAGCAGGTATTGATTCGCACAACCACTTTTGCGAGAATCCAAATGGATTCTCCCAAATTTAGGTGAAATATAATCCATGTTGCAGAGTGCATTATCCATAAAGCACCCATGGATTGTGGTTTCTACTCCAACAAGATTTAAAAAAAAATCTTTGAACACAAGTAAAGTTTTATCCAATCGACCATCCTTTCTCTTTATCTTGTTTGCCCAAGCCCAGATTTTAAATGTTGAACTCAAACCCAAACAAATGTTGCGGATAACTTACCAGACTTTTTTTCTACACGCTTCCAGATATTGAGCTGATTTTTGGTATGTGAGTCTAACATGGTGGCCTACAGATCAAGTTTGCATTTTTTTCCGCTCCCCTGATTTTTACCGAAATTACGGCCCTTGGACTCTGAAAAATTCATCAAAATTACAGTTTTCCGGACTTTTTTTCTACACGCTTCCAGATATTGAGTTGATTTTTGGTATGTGAGTCTAACATGGTGGCCTACAGATCAAGTTTGCATTTTTTTCTGCTCCACTGATTTTTATTTTTTTCATTTTTTGTCTCAAAAACATAGGTTATGACCCCTCGTTAGAACGAGCTCGTTCCAGCCAGGTGTCATAACCTATGTTTTTGAGACAAAAAATGAAAAAGATAATGAAAATTAATTGGCGATTTTTGAGAATAGCGCTGGCCGGTTTTGACCGTTACGTTAGCTAAAGGGTTAAGTTGATAGCTTCATCAAGTCATTTCCTCATTTAGTCGTCACAATATTTGTCAATTTACAATGGATAAAGCATTATGTTGAAAATGACTTGCACCAAATGATATTGACCTGCACCAACTACTTGGGAGAGACATTTTGACCTGCACTAAAAAAAAAAAATTTCAGGCCTTGAATACAGTCATTTGATCTATTATATCTTGTTTGACAGAGCTCCATGAGCTCTGTCAAACAAGATGTTATAGAATAAATGCTGAATTTTCCTTGAGAATACAGGAAACTGACAAAATCCCGTGTTAATTGAATTCTTGATGGCAAGGAAAACTGTGTCAGTAAAATGTATGAAAATTGATACAAAGTCCCGTCAATGGACAGTCAAAGATTTTTATTGCAATAAGAATACATGTGTGACTGAAAATCATGACATTGCAACAAAACACAATTTACCCTATTTACTCTATGTATTGGGACACTCTATGATTTGGGACACATTTTTTCCAGAAAACAATATTTTTTTATGCTCCAAAGTTTGGGACATTCAGGAGATTTGTTTCCAGTTGGCCTGTCGCTAGTAGCAGACAACACTCATACAAAAAATTCTTGAGTAACTAAAAATTTTCATTTTTTGCTTCCAAAACATAGCTTATGATCCCTCATTGGAACGAGCGCAATGCACTCGTTCCAATGAGGGATCATAAGCTATGTTTTGGAAGCAAAAAATGAAAATATAAAAAAAAATTGGACGGCGATTTTCGTATATAGTGATGGAAAACGAATCACACACAACTTTATTCAGCATCAAATGAAGACCAGGCTGTGTTCTTTTCCCATTTTCTAAGAATTGGGACACCTGTGAAAATAATTATTTTTAGCTGTCCCAATACATAGAGTAAATACGGTAGTAATTTTTTTCTTGCAAATCATTTCTTATGACCCTTTTATTGGAACAGTTCCAGGCAACTCTTTTTATTGATGAGCACAGAAGCTTTTGTGCTAGAGTTTATACTGGTCCATCAGGCCTTGACAATTCCATATTTTTGATTAACCCATTAACAGGTTACGCATTTAGTTGTTCATTAACCTTTTCTGAAGGTTACGTAAATTTGTTTCATTAACCTGTTGGTTAACCAAAAATCCAAATATGATATGCAACAGGCATATCCCGAAAGCTGGAGGCCTGCGCTGGTGGGGTGGTTTGGGAGGGAAATGTAGAGTTATGCCCCTTCTGTTGGCAACATGTGATGACTTTCGACGACATAAATATCAACGAAACAGAAATACGCAATCACTAGAAATATAGAGTTGTTCCTCTTCTGTTGGTAACATTGCATATAAGAGTTGTGCCTCTTCTATTGGCAGCATTGCATATAGCGGTGAATAGGTCCAGAATTTATTCAGCTGTGGCCCCATCATACGTCAGGCCGCAGTGCATTTCAATTTCCATAAACTGTAACATGTTTCTAATTATGCTTACAGTAGTCCAGTCAAGGACGTACCAAACCAAAACATTATATTACGGACTTTCAGGCCATGTTTGGACTATGCTTACAGCTGAATAATAAGCACAAATTTAATATTTGTATGTGTACTACTTTTTGTTGAGGCATCTAATATGTCGATCGTTAAAAGGTTGGTTAACCAATGGATCATTTTGGTTAACCGATAGTCTGTTCGTGTTACTTTTTGTTTGCATAACCTCTAGGGGAACGTAACGATCGTTCGCCTGAATTGTCGATGCCTGGTCCATGACACATAACACTCTTCCAACATGACCAGCAGACGATACTTGACAAAGCAGTTTGTATGCTCGCGACCCTCTCAGGGGCATTTTGTCTTCACCATGTCCATCTGTCTGCCCACCCACCGTCCGCATGTTAACTTTTGTTCTCTGTCCAATAACTAAAGAACTGCGTATTTGATCAAATCATAATTTTAGGGATTTCTTGTGGATGACCAGACAAGGCTTCCTTTTGATTTTGGCCCAGCTAGCCAATGCAATATGGCCACTGTCAGGTGCATGTGCCACACTTTGCGTTGCTCTTGTTTTGAATGACTAACATTTTTCAGTTTGTGTCTCAAACACATACCCTATGATCCCTCATTGGAACAAGCTCATTGAGTTTGTTGTCATAAGCTATGTTTTATTGAGGTTATAAGCTAAGTTGTGGAGACAAATTTCTAGGGGTACCCGTAGGCCTGCACGGTATATCGATAAACTGATATATACCGGTATTCAAACCAATATCGATTGAATACTGGTGTAATTACAAAAATATGGGTTTATTGTCATTATTTATTTACCCACAATTTAATTTCCAAGATGTCTCGAGTTTTTTAACTGTAACTCAGAGTGAATAATATTATCGCTTTACCCAAGGAATCGTCCACATTACGTGCCCACATAATATACAAATTCAGCAGTTGAAAAACTAATTTTCAATAATTTCAGCAAAACTAGATCATGTGACCCCTCATTAGAACAAGCTCATTGAGCTTGTTCCAATGAGGGGTCCCATGATATTGTTTTGTAGAAATTTTTGGAAAAAATTGCTAAACTAATATTTAAAATAATAAATTTTGATATCGTCTGCATTGGGTAAAGGTTTTTCAAACCACACCATCAAGGCATGCTGATTCGTTCCAACTGTGATGCCTCAATTTCGATTGTGGTACTTACGTTCAGATATCTGAACAGTTTTCGATACATCGGTATACCTCGATATTTTTTGGAATCCCGATACAGGTGTTCTGTTTTGAATATCATGCAGCCTTAGGTACCCGAGGAATGCTTGTTTACTAGGATCAACAAGCTCCTTTCTACTGGAAAAATAGGAACTGTTCACCAATACCCTTAGGGTGGAAGTCCTCTAAAATGGGCAACATGGGTGTAAACGATTGGCTGAACTACACTTTATATGTATGTTGGGTCACAGTGACCCATTGAACAGAAATATGTGACCTTAAACACCAATAAATAAGTACATAATAGAAACAAAATATGATTAAATACCATTAGAATATAAATAGAGATTCTTGTGAATTGGGTCGGTCTTTGCTGCTACTTGAGATAAAGGGTTGAAAATGTTTGAATGTTAAAACCGAAATTTCAGGTCCATGAATTTAAGTGCTTGAAAATTTGACTTTCTTTGAAAAAGTCAAGGAAAGTCCTTAAAAAATATATTAAATAATCACAAAAGTGGACATAGAATGTTGACCAGACTGCGACCCACTTGAAATTATCTATCCGATCTTATCGCCTCGGCACCATAGTATCTCACTAGTCAAAAAAGAAAAGTGAGAACATTGGATCTAAGAAGCTGCTTTCGTTTGTCTTTTTTTTTATTTGGTCTCCATTCCGCAATATTTTATTTTTTGGTTAACTTGACAAAGTTGCAATCGATCTACCTTGGTGGCTGCACAGGTCTGAAAGCCAAAAACCTTTAGCACAGCCTACAGGTTATATTTTTGAAGGGATTTCATTGTAACTTGGTAGGATGACTCTGTATAACGTCTAGATGAGAACATCCTATTTTGGTTGGGTTCATTCAACCATGATGGCCATAAGGGCATGTTACCTAGATTCCTTTAGCGCAGTCTACAGCTTGCATTTATGAAGGGATTTCATTGTAAATAGGTAGGATGGCTCTGTAATGTTCAGATGAGAACGTTCTATTTTGGCCTTGTTTAGCACAGTCAGCAGTTCATAAATCAATTTCATTGTAACATGGATGGATAACTCGGTATGATGTCTAGATGAGACTTCCTATTTTGGTCATGATCAGTCAGCCATTACCGCCGCCTGGTCATGTGACCTAGATTCCTTTAGCACTGTCAACAGGTTGTTTTTATGAAGGGATTTCATTGTAACTTGGTAGGATAACTTGGTATGATATCTAGATTTTGGCCATGATTGGTCAGCCCCGACTGCCGGACCATCACATGGCCTAGGTTCCTTTAGCAAAGTCTATGAGTTATATTTATGAAGGGATTTCATTGTATCTTGATTGGATGACTCGTTTTGGAATAATTAGCTTAATTTGATAAAGTCAAGGTAAGCTATTGCCATCACGCGTGCGGAAGTCTGTGAGTCTGTTCACATTTTCCTTTAGCACAGGCTTCACCCCGGAGTTCTTGTCTGATCGTCACAAAATTTCATATGCAGGTTTGGGGTCATGTCTAGATGAGAACGTCCCCTTTTGATTGCGATCGGTCAACCGGTATGGCTGCCCGAACCGAAAACCATTAGCACAGTCTATGGGTTGCATTTATGAAGGGATTTCATTGTAATTTGGTAGGATGCCTCAGTGTAATGTCTAGATGAGAACGTATCATTTTGGTCATGATCTGTCCACCGTGATGGCTGCCCATGGCCGAAACCCAATAACTTTTAGCACAGTTTGCAGGTCATATTTAATATGGAGGGATTTCATTGTAACTTGGTAGGTTGACTTCATATAATGTCTGGATGAGAACTTCCCCTTTTGGATGCGATTGGTCAACTGTGATGGCTACAGGGGCCCGAAGCCCAAGAACTTTTAGCACAGTCTACAGGTCATATTTATGAAGGGATTTCATTGTAACTTGGAAGGATGACTCCAAATAATGTCTAGATGAGAATGTCCCCTTTTGGTTGCGATCATTCAGCCATAACGGCTGCACAAGCCCCAAACCCGATAACCTTTAGCATAGTCCATGGTTGTATGTATGGAAGCATTTCATTGTAACCTGTTAGGTTGACTCCATATAATGCCTAGATGATGATATCCCCTTTTGGTCGTTATTGGTCAACTGTGATGGCTACAGGGGCCTGAAGCTCGAAAACCTTTAGCACAGTCTACAGGTCATATTTATGAAGGGATTTCATTGTAACTTTGTAGGATCACTCCAGATAATGTCCAGATGAGAACATTCCCTTTTGGTCGCGATCATTCAACCACGATGTCTGCCCGAGCCCAAAACCCGAAAAACTTTAGAACAGACTACAGGTCGTATTTGTGAAGTGATTTCATTGTAACTTTGTAGGATGACTCAGTATAATGTCGAGATGATGACGTCCCCTTTTAGTTGCAGTCGGTCAACCATGATGGCTACACAGGCCTGAAGCCCAGAAACCTTTAGCACAGTCTACAGGCCATATTTATGAAGGGAGTTCATTGGAACTTGATAGGGTGACTGTAACTTGGTAACTTTTGTTGACATACGTTAACTGAGGGCCACATACATTAACTGTGAAGGCCACATTAACCCCACCCCTCAGTTCTTTAGTACAGTCTACACTGCATATTTTTTTTTATTAAACACATAGCATACAGGGAACAGAAATTAACATATTCCCAATTATCACAATTCTTGTCTTATTTCATAATTCTTTCATAAACATTGAACATTATCCTTTTCATCAAACACAACACACAGACAAGTTAAGCTACAGTGTCATTGACACTTTCATTTTACCGTAACTTGATAACTGGCTGACAGACAGTAACTGTGAGGTCCACATTAACTCAGGCCTCAATTCTTTAGTACAGTCTACACCACAAATTATTCTTATTGAAAACATACATGAAGGGATCAGAAATTAACATATTCTCAATTATCACAATTCTTGTCTTGTCTCATAATCCTTTCATAAATTTTGAACATTATCCTTTTCATCAAACACTACACACAGTCAAGTTAAGCTACAGTGTCATTGACACTTTCGTTAAAATATCTATCAAGCTCTTTCCAGTGAGGCATCACATGATATATAGTGGGAGCAGGGTGGCTCAGTGGTTATGAAATTGGACTTCAAACCGAAAGGTCCGTGGTTCGATCCCTGGCTGAAGTAACTGCACTGTGTCCTCGAGCAAGGCTCTTTATCCCGACTATTCATGTGTGGGCATACTGCACGTTGGTGGTGCACCTGTCTTCAACCAATGCTAACCCTGCTTGTGTGGAGTTACAGTACGTGGAGAGTGTATAATCACTAAATCACCCACAGAGTGGAGATTCCACCCGAGCAATAATTGCAAATTTGCTGCAAAGCATAACCAGCAGCAGTAGCAAAGTTTCAGCCAATGGACCTCCGGGTTAAACCCGGAGGTCCATTGGCAGAAACATTGCTTGCGTTTTTTGTCGATAGGTACAAAATTTGAAAGCTATAGATTGGGTGATAACTCCACTCTGCAGGTGATTTAGTTACAGTCCACTCTCCACGTACTGTAGTATGTTGGGGAGTCTGGCAGTTACTTGCCATTGCTCGGTGGTTCTCTCTGGGCACTCCGGCTTCCTCCACCCGTAAAACAATCGACAACAGGTGACCCTGGCTGTCAAAAGTGTTGTTAAATCTCAATAAATAAATAAATATGATATGGTTTGTAGAAATGTTTTGAAAAATAAAGGGTTTTTTTTCCAAATTTGCTCAATTTGTAAATTACGTAGGTGTATGTGGGTAATTTATTAGGTAAAGGGTTAACAATTAGCATGACTTGACTTTATAATTTTGCTGCAATCATGATATAGCCACAGATGCTGAAATTGACCTCAAACATCAATAAACAATAAACAATTTTTATTTGAGTACAACATTTTTGCACTTTCTTTAGGTGAAGGGTTGAAAACCTGAACGGTGTCAATTGACCAAATGGTCAGATCCACCTGGCTACATGTACAGAATTTTTTCCACAAAACTTTATGAAGGGCATGTGTGTCTGCCAGTGAGTCTGTTTGGTGAATTTATGGTTTTTCTGTATGATTGAATTCTGATCCTGTCAAAACACATGGAAGTGAAGTCTAATGGAAACTGACCTTTACAAGAGGGATAGAGAGGAAATCATAAGATTTGTTTTCATCTCTTTTAACCCTTTACCTAACATGAAAAGCAGACGACACTTGCAAAAAAAATTCTTGAATAACTTTTTTTTTTCATTTTTTGTCTCAAAAACATAGGTTATGACCCCTCATTGGAACGAGCTCGACGAGCTCGTTCCAATGAGGGGTCATAACCTATGTTTTTGAGACAAAAAATGAAAAAAATAAATAAAATTAATAGGCGATTTTTTAGAATAGCGCTGGCCGGTTTTGGCCGTTACGTTGGGTAAAGGGTTAACATTTCTTTTCTCTCTGAACTCCTTACTTGATGCATGCAGCCCTGGTAATTCACCCTCAGCAATCAGCAGTGCCGAGGAAAGGAAAAATATCCACAGCAAAAATACTGCCGAGGATGGCTTCTTCAGAAAGCCTTGTGGTGGTGGAAATGGCACAACTTCCAGGTCACACAAGGTATCAAACCATGTGGATTACGGGGGCGTGGTGGCATTGCGGTAACCGGTTCTCATCAGATCACCGAAGTTAAGCAACGTCGAGCTTGGTTAGTCCTCGGATGGGTGACCGACTGAGCGATCGATTCGGATTCCCGCGTTATGTCCTTGGACAAGGCACTTAACCCTGGTTGTCCACATGGGGGCACGATGATTCCGTGCACTAAAGCATACTGCACGTCGATGGTGCGCATGTCTTCAACCAATCTAGATATGCGCACCAGCGACGTTCTGCAGTGCGGAGTTACGATGTTGGGGAGCTGGCAGCCGCTCGTCGTTGCTCGGTGGTTCTCTCCAGGTACTCTGGCTGCCTCCAACTGTAAAACTGTCACGGTCATGATTATCCATTGTGCATAAGGATGTGACCTTAAACACCAATAAATAAATAAAAAATGTGGGTTACACTACACTGTATTGCTAATCTTACAATTTACAGTACAAGTTGCAGCATAACCACTAGAAACTAGTGTTCTGCTTCTTCTATGTTTATAACACCAGAATCTGACATCAGTTTCTGGAAAGCTCTTACAGAGCTTTCCAGAAACCGATGTCAGATTCTGATGTTATCAACATAGAAGCAGTGAGATACTTAGTTTGTGGTTATGCTGCATCTTATTTTCACTTGTACTTCCAAGATTCTTTCTCAGATTCACATGGTTCATGATATTGACATGATCTAATTGAGTGAAAGATTCTGCACATTGATTGTGGTGAAATACACATTAATCTTACAATCAAAATGTATTTTGTCTGTATTAACTCCACAACTGTCGTGTATCCGATCCCCTGATACAGATGTTTGTATCAGGGGGTCGGATACAAGCACGTTCCTTTGACGTGAGTTCCATTTTTTTTCTTTTTGTTCATCCGTATGAATAAATAGTTTGTTATATATTCGTCTACATTCTTGACTTATCCCTAATATATTGTAAGATAAAAAATGATTATTACCATTATGTGGATGTACAAAATATGTATTCGAGTCTCGCTCCGGGTTCTAAGGGTAGATCACGACGAGTCTTTGACTCGTCGTGATCTGCCCTTAGAACCCGGAGCACGACTCGGAAACATTTTGTACATCCACTAAATGGTAATAATCTCTGTATTTCGAACTACTTTCACATGTTAAAGTTACTTAAAAGTTTTCACCTCACCGCATACTACATATACATGCCACTGAGACAATGCCTTGCCCCCTGATGATTTTTACACAATCTAACAGACTTCACCAGCAATTGCCGTAGAAGCACCAGTTTTCCACAGCAATTTTTTTGTTTGCCGAGGAAACAGGGATGAATTACCAGGGCTGTGCATGTTCATCACCAGTCAAGAAATTAATGGTTTATCACAAAACCATAATGCTTTAATATTTTTAGGATACAATAGTGACCACGTAACTCGCTCCATTGTGAATATCAATTTGAAGAAGAAATTGTTTCGTCATATAAATTCACTTTATTATAATTTGTTGGTGAATGTAACTTCCAAGCATCAACCCATTTACCATGCCTACAGTACAAATTTGACACGTTAATTGCACATAGGTTAAAGCGAAAACTCCTGTTCATTGAATAAAAAATCTTGTAATATGTCGTTATGCCTATTTGGCCTTACTACATTCAATACATGCATTTATTCTATTATATCTTGTTTGACAGAGCTAACGGATATTAGAATAAATGCTCTGTTATCACCAGAATACAGGAAGATTACCAAATCCCTGTTAAATGAATACCCAATTGAATAATAATAATTTTCACTGTCAATGTGGCTATTCAATTAACAGGGTTCCACTGCATTACAAAAATTGAGGCCTGGCATTCTTTAGGCCTACAGCCAAGCTAAAAAAAATCGAGGTGGGCAATTTATTGCATGCCTGCAAGATCCTGTCACATGATCTCATATCCTCTCCAATTTGACTTCACACATTATTATTGGAAACAATCGGCTTCTTATGACTTATGAAATCCATTTCGGCCGATTTCATCTGCCAAACATCAGGTCAGACATTCAAGCACACCCATTTTGTTTGAGCAATATCATGTCATGTTTTAAGTCACACCTGTGGGCTTTGAATAAACAACAGGAAAAATTATCAAATTGTAGTCTATCTATTTCCTATTATGATTAGCATTCGGAAATAAAGTAAAGAATGTGAGCAACTATTTCTGAGCTTTGGAAAAAATCACTCCTATATTTTTCACACTTGTAAAATGGACACTGCGAGTGTGATTTCTTACACACCTGCATTTTTTCTGAGATGTCTCAGTGAATGTGGAGAAGATATATTAATTCAATGACACATTTTCTCCCATGAATAATAATGAGATAACTTGTATGTGTCCAAATAGTTACTAATCATTAGTAATGTTCCGGTTTTTGGAAAGATGCAAAATTGGGAACTAAGAGTATCATATATTTAACATTCAAGTCAAACAGAAAAAAGTAATTGAATCTCTTCTAAATTGTTAACTTCCTGTAGAACTCAGTTGGAAAAGAATGTCTCTTTATGGCAGAGTTGCCTCCCATGCACAGTAAATTGATGGAAACTCCAGTGACAATTTACATTTAGGACTGGCTAATTCCATTCACCATGCACCTAGTACAGGGATCATTTATAATGACTGACATTCCGTTTTGTTAATGTTTGGCAGACACGGAACAAAATGATCAAACAGCTTGCCAGTGATCGGGCCAACTAAACTGATTGCATCTAAACAGAGAGATATGTGAGCAGTGTGTACTGCATTTATCAAACAGTTGAGAAAAATCTATAAAACTGCTGGTAAATTGTCGGTAGTCTCAGTGGATTTACTAAACACTTGATTAGAAACTTGGTAGTTCTTACATTGGGGATTGTACAGTTATTCACAACACTGACGTGACGAGTGCGTGGGTACTCACATGGCTTTGTAAATACAATATTCTTTGTTTGCTTACTACACTTATTTATATTAATTATTGACTTATCAGTACCAAATCTGGCATCGATTATATGAACATGGATAATCGCAGGATGAGTGTTTCTTATGGTACCACTGGGGTCATTTTGGGTGTCTACAGGGTCCCAATATGGGACCCTTTCCCAATGGCATGTTTCTATGATTTTTAGTCGAGTTTTGACGAAGTCAAACTCGACTTATAGTTTGATGAAGTGGCGGGCGGGCGGGCGGCGGGCGTAAACAATTGGTTTCCGGGCAATAACTTTAATTCTATTTGATGCACCTTTACCAAAATTATAGCAGAGGTTACCCTATAGGAAAGGAAGACACCTATCGATTTCAGAATCTCGCGTGCCAAGGTCAAGGTCACTGTTACTATAAATAGAATATTTTGTGACAAATTGGTTTCTGGGCAATAACTTCAGTTCTATTTGACGCACCATTGCCAAACTTATACCAGAGGTTACCCTAAAGGAAGGGAAGACAACTATTGGTTTCAGAGTTTGGGACTCCAAGGTCAAGGTCACTGTTAATATAAATAGAATATTTTATGACAAATTGGTTTCCGGACACTAACTTTAGTTCAATTTGACGCACATTTACCAAACTTATACCAGAGGTTACCCTGTAGGAAGGGAAGACACCTGTTGATTTCGGAGTTTGGGACTCCAAGGTCAAGGTCACTGTTACTATAAATAGAATATTTTGTGACAAATTGGTTTCCGGGCAATAACTTTAAGTTCTATTCCGTGTATCTTCACCAAACTTGTACCACAGGTTACCCTATAGGAAGGGAAGACACCTATCGATTTTGGAGTCTGGGTCCCCAAGGTCAAGGTCCCTGTTACTGTCAGTAGAATATATTGTGACAAATTGGTTTCCGGGCAATAACTTTAGTTCTATTTGACGCACATTTACCAAACTTATACCAGAGGTTACCTTATAGGAAGGGAAGACACCTATTGATTTCGGAGTCTGGGACTCCAAGGTCAAGGTCACTGTTGCTACAAATAGCTTATTTCTTCAGAATTTAATGTCAAAACTCGACTTCTGGATCTGTGATCCTCTTGCTGGATTTTTCCCAATTCAAACCAAAAATCTCCCATTCTCTGTCCCCATCCAAATACAAATTTAATTCCTCTTTAACTCTTGAAGGCCTTATTTTGACTTTAAATCACTGTTTACTGCAATGAAACAGATTTTAGATAAATTTGCAAGTTACATCCCAAGATCCTTGTCAGTTGTGTCTAGGCAAGACTTGGCTGCCTTTTCAGGCAGCCAAGTCTTGTCTAGACACAACTTCTAAGCCTCAAAATGTAGACTGTCCAAGTGTAGAAAATACAACAATTTATAGTAGAGGAAACAAAGGCTGATCATTAGCTCACCTGACTTTCAGCCGTCCGTCGTCCTCCGTGAACATGGTGTTTGTGTCTTCTCCTCCCAAACCGCTGAACCAATTTCATTGATATTTGAGATAATAGTTTGTTATGACATCGCAATTTGATTTTGTTCAAATCAAGTTGCCTCACCCCTCGGTAGGGCCACGCCCAAAAAGTGTGCTTAAATCTTTAAAAATCTTCTCATGAACCAGCAGTAGCAGAGACTTGATATTTGGTGTGCAGCATCCTTGTGAGGTGTAGACTCAGATTTGTTCAAGAGAAGCTCGAGGAGCTATATTTGCCTTCATTATGGGAGGGGCAAGAATTTTTGCCGTGCCCAAAATTTCTTTTTTCCAAAATGAGAGGCAGATTTGAACCAAATTTGATATGAGAGCTTATTGGGTCATAAGTACTTAATTTATGCCCCAATTTTTTTTTCCTGTCGCCCCATGGCAACTGCAGGAGCTAAAAATAGAAAAAAATTAAAACGCCCATATCTCCAAAAAAACTACACAGCACTGAGAATTCTTATATGGTGTGAAGCTTCCTTAGGACCAACAGAATGGAAAGGTAAAAAAAAATTGCTATCGGTTTTATCATGGGGTACTTTTTTGGGAGTTTGAAAAAGTGCTGAGTCAGCATTTTTTAACACTGTGGGTAATGGGAAAAACATTTAAGACTACTTTTCTCCCAAACCTCTACTCCAAAAGCTTTCAAATTTCACATATGTTTGGAAGATTGTTTCACATGTTTATTGTAATCAAATCCCTGGGTCCATATTTGGGCTCTCTATGGGAGCCCAAATGTTTAAATTAGTGCAGTATGAGGAATATTCTTTAAAAATCTTCTTCTTCAGATCTACCAATCAGAATCTTTTGATATTTGGTGTACGGCATGCTTAAGGGGTGAGATTCAAGTTTGTTCAAGCCAAGTCCCTTGGTTCATATTTGGGCTCACTGTGGGAGCCCAAATTATAACTTAGTTCAAAATGAGGAATTTTCTTTAAAAATCTTCTTCTTCAGATCCAGAAGTCGGAATGTTTTGATATTTGGTATGCAACATCCTTAGGGGGATGAGATTCAAGTTTGTTCAAGCCATGTCCCTAGGTCCATATTTGGGCTCACTGTGGGAGCTCGAATTGTAACTTAGTTCAAAATGAGGGATTTTCTTTAAAAATCTTCTTCAGATCCAGCAGTTGGAATATTTTGATAGTTGGTGTGCAGCATCCTTAGGGGGGCGAGATTCAAGTTTGTTAAAGCCAAGTCCCTGGGTTCATATTTGGGCTCCCTGTGGGAGCCTGAATTATAACTTAGTTCAATATGAGGAATATTCTTTAAAAATCTTTTTTTTTAGATCCACTGGTCAGAATCTTTGGATATTTGGTTTCAGCTTTTCTTAGGAGGGGCAGGTGCAACTTGTTGAAATCAATTCCCTGGGTTGATATTTAGTCTACCTTGTCAGGTGAGCGCCCGCAGGCCCCCTGGGGCCTCTGGTTATTTAATGTGACTGTTTGTTATAAAACTTACGACTTGTATTATACATGTAGTAGCTTCTGTATTAATGTTCTCAGCTCAATATGAAGGTAACATTTCTTATTCATTGTGCGTTTCTTCTTCCAAACAAATTCCCAGTTGGAGTCTTCATTACAAGAGTTTTCCCAGTTGCATGGGCCCCAAAGTGGGCAGAAGAATCCCTGCTGTAGGCATTCTCCCATACATTGTAACAAGGCAAAGACTAAAAATATTACAGTTGATTAAAAAGTAAATTGATGTAACAAAACATCCATCCAACCTCTTGAAAAGTTTCAAATTTAAGAAATCACCTAAAAAACAAGGTATACATTAACTCTTTACCTAACCTGAAAAGCAGACGACACTTGCAAAAATAATTCTTGAATAACTAATTATACCCCACGCAACGAAGTTGCTGGGGTATAATGTTTTTGACTGGTCCGTCCGTCAATCTGTCAGTCCGTCAGTCCTACTTGTTTTCCGGACTTTTTTTCTACACGCTTCCAGATATTGAGCTGATTTTTGGTATGTGAGTCTAACATGGTGGCCTACAGATCAGGTTTGCATTTTTTTCCGCTCCACTGATTTTTACCAAAATTACGGCCCTTGGACTCTGAAAAATTCATCAAAATTACAGTTTTCCGGACTTTTTTTTCGACATGCTTCCAGATATTGAGCTGATTTTTGGTATGTGAGTCTAACATGGTGGCCTACAGATCAAGTTTGCATTTTTTTCTGCTCCACAGTTTTTTATTTTTTTCATTTTTTGTCTCAAAACATAGATTATGACCCCTCGTTAGAACGAGCTCGATGCATAACCTATGTTTTTGAGACAAAAAATGAAAAAGATAATGAAAATCAATTGGCGATTTTTGAGAATAGCGCTGGCTGGTTTTGACCGTTACGTTAGCTAAAGGGTTAAGTTGATAGCTTCATCAAGTCATTTCCTCATTTAGTCGTCACAATATTTGTCAATTTACAATGGATAAAGCATTATGTTGAAAATGACTTGCACCAAATTATATTGACCTGCACCAACTACTTGGGAGAGACATTTTGACCTGCACTAAAAAAAAAAAATTCAGGCCTTGAATACAGGCATTTGATCTATTATATCTTGTTTGACAGAGCTCCATGAGCTCTGTCAAACAAGATGTTATAGAATAAATGCTGAATTTTCCTTGAGAATACAGGAAACTGACAAAATCCCGGGTTAATTGAATTCTCGATGGCAAGGAAAACCGTGTAAGTAAAATGTAGGAAAATTGATACAAAGTCCCGTCAATGGACAGTCAAAGATTTTTATTGCAATAAGAATACATGTGTGACTGAAAATCATGACATTGCCATTATTCTGCAACAAAACACAATTTATCCTTATTGAAATTGCAACTCTGTTCCAAATTATGAATTAACTATTCATTAGTCGCTCAGTTTGAATCTTGATTTCCTTTCTTGACTTAGTCGCCATTGTGTTCGTTTTTTGTTCCAAACAAAATCTCAGTTTTCAGTTGCGACTTCGTCAAAACTTTGATCAAATCAGCTATAAGACCACTTCAGTGATCAATGTGCTGTAAATAGGTAAAAAAAAGTTCATTTTTTGTTTCAAAACATTTTGTTTAATATGACCCCCTCATTATCACAAGCTCATAAAAAATTATCCAATCACAGGCCATATAAGTTCTGTTTTGGAAACAAAGTAAAAAAAATCCACACAATATAAATGGTCTAATTTGTTGAACCCTTTACCCAACGAGTCGGCCGCATCCGGCCGCGAAATATGCATATTCAGCAGTTGAAAAAATATTATTTTTCAAAAAATTTCAACAAAACCATATCATGTGGCCCCTCATTGGAACGAGCTCATTGAGCTCGTTCCAATGAGGGGGTCACATGATATGGTTTTGTTGAAATTTTTTTTAAAATTTAAAAAAAATGATATTTAAAATAATAAATTTTGGTATCGTCTGTGTTGGGTAAAGGGTTAAAGTGTGGTCTGTTTTGGCTGACATGTCATTAATGGTTAACTGAAACATACATTTAAAATTTAAATTTTGAAAAGGACTTTGAAAGTTTTTTAAGTTTATCTTTTGAACCTGTATCAAACAAGTACACATGTTCCTCCCATTCCTCTCCAACCCATCCTGTCCTCACCATCCTCTCTTCCACTTCGTTTCCTTCCTCATCTATTCAAATGTTTGGGTCAAGGTGACGATGTGTATTGAGGCGTACTCTGTGTTTCATTAGGGATAAAATGTTCTCTTTTTATGGAGCTTTGGGGGAAAAGTCTAGTGCTGAAACGTTTGACCTGATATCTGATTACAAACCGGTTACCAAAAAAAAAATCTGTCAGCAGGATAACTGCAATGTTAATATTATATATTGTCTATAGTACAAAAGGCCCATTTATTACCCTGAATTTGAGTGAATGTTACTGTAATTAATCAAAGTTGCAATGGTCGAAGACATGCGTGAAAATATATATAGAAAGGATATCTACTCTGTGTTAGTGAATTCGTGTGTACCTGAAAGTATTATTTTTCACTCGTGCAAGCACTTGTGAAAAATAAAACTTTCACGTCCACACTCATAAGATATTTCCCAATATTCACTAAAATAGCGTAGATTTTCTTTTTATTATATGCTACGTGACTATTTTACTGCGCAATATTCAATATTCAGCCCAAAACAAACAGTTTCAAGACAATAACAAAGATCTGCTGATAGTTCCTTCAAGGCGATGTCATGCGCTGAAGCGTGACATCATTTAGGAAGCTACTGAGGGATATTTCTCGATATCCATCGAGTCGATGGATATCGAGAAATATCTTTTAGATAATTTGTGATAATTCACAGGCTAGCATATAATAAACTGTTATATGACTATAGTTCCAGTTTTTTTGTTATATGACATGCCACTTTCATACTCATGTTTCACTACTGTTCATGTACAGTTAAAACTAGAAGTCCTGTCACGAACTGTGTGCTTATCTAGGCTTAATTGCACGTAGGAATTGCCATATCGAATGGCATCCAAAGCACGGCAGGTTCTCCTGGTTACTCAGTGGAAACACAGGCAATGTTTCTGCCAATGGACCTCCGGGTTACCCGGAGGTCTATTGGCTGAAACATTGCTTGTTCACAGGCCACATGTACAGAATTTGAGAGCCTTACTAAGGTCATAACGCGTAGATTAAGGTGCATATCGATGTGCTATTTGTGCACATGTCATGACAGGACTTCCAGTTTTAACTGTATCAAATTTATGTCAAATGCATTCTTAGAAAACAACCACGAGTCACGATTCTACATTCAGTTTTTGTTTAATTGAATGGTCTACAGTTGACACAGCCATGAGATGTCTATTAATGTCTCACGGAGATTACCTGGTTAGCAGCACCAAATAAAATGTACAAAGCCCTCTAGGCAGAATTCATTAATAGTACAACTTCATTTTGCAACTTTTAGCTTTTGTAAGCTTGAGGAGGGCTAATCGCTCACCTAGCCCACGTGAGGAGAGCGATTTTTATCCCTCCTGCATTTTTAAGAATGCCAGGCCTGGTTCAAGAAATTTTTTTTTTGTATTGTTTCTATTCAAGCTAGGAAAAGTGTTAAATAGATTTTACCCATAAATAAAATTATTGTGGATATTTATCCACCAGATATCTCTTATACAATATTAAGCGTTAATTTCCGGAGTAACTGTATAAGTATTGGCATGTCTGTAGACAAGCATGAGTCATCCACGATGGTTTCACTGTTTCTGGCAATGTTCATCTGAAAGCACTGCTGTATGAGGGAAATTGTTCCATGTAATTTCTTTCTTCATGCCATTATCTCGCTTTATTGAATTATGGTATCAGAGAGTAGTCATTAACATTGTTCTGGAAAGTAAGGACTGACTTGTCATCCCCAATCTCCACAAAGTCAGCTCTAGAGAGTGCTACTTAAGTCATCTCGATATTTCTCTCATTCATGGTGTGCATGAACACAGCTAGGACTTTCACCCTTTATCTACAGTTCAGTTGCTGTGGAGCCAGGGACCGACCTGGGCATGCGCCAGTGCGTATTTGGTTCTGAAACATCAGGACCTGGCTCTTAAATCTCAGAAATAGGCTTCTCAGTTGGCGCGTAACTTCTCAGATCATATTTTGATACTCTTTTGATGGATAATTGAGAGAGACACTCTTACATGTATTATATATATGATTATCATTTATCATTGTTGTAGAGTGCTAAAGTTAATACTTCAAGTCTTATTTACCAAGCATTAATCTTCACTGTGGTTTCTGATCAAGTCTTGGCTGCCTAAATAGGCAGCCAAGACTTGATCAGAAACCACAGTGAAGATTACTGTTTGCTATAGTGTACTAAATGAAAATGATGAGAGCTATTACATACTTGCAGTGTGTGTTACAAACAGCAGTGTGACTCCGTAAATTGAAATCTGGTGCATGAATTGAAAAAATAGGCTCTGAGGCTAGAGCGTATTTTAAATAGTCATGATCGGTCCCTGGGAGCAGTAGTAATCTATGCTTGGGCAGTGATGACCATGCATGCGTTAACCAGGTAATAAAAAGTTTCAGAAAAATTTTAATTAATGAAGCACCGGGTTGTACCCGGTGCTTCATTAATTAAATTTTTGATGATTATTCCTATAATTAGCGTTTCTAATGTAACATTATTGCATCCATAAAAATATTACCCACCCATGACTAGTCCATGGCAGCTGTACTGTACGTCTGTGCAAACCTGAAAATAATGAATTTTTAGCTCACCTGACTTTCAGTCAGGAGAGCTATAGTGATCACTCACCGTCCGTCGTCCGTCGTCCCTGAACATGGTGTTTGCGTCTTCTCCTCCCAAACCGCTGAACCAATTTAATTGATATTTGAGATAATAGTTTGTTATGACATCGCAATTTGATTTTGTTCAAATCAAGTTGCCCCGCCCGTGGGTAGGGCCACACCCAAAAAGTGTGCTGAAATCTTAAAAAATCTTCTTCTCATGAATCAGCAGTAGCAGAGGCTTGATATTTGGTGTGCAGCTTCCTTTTGAGGTGTAGACTCAGATTTGTTCAAGAGAAGTTTGTGGGGCTATACTTGGCGTCGTTATGGGAGGGGCAAAATTTTTGGCCCCGCCCAAAATTTCTATTTTCCAAACCGAGAGGCTGATTTGAACCAAATTTTATGTGAGGGTTTATTGGATCATAAGTACCTAATTTATGCTGATTTTTTTTTTCCCGTAGCCCCATGGGAACCGCAGGAGCTAAAAATAGAAAAAAATTAAAACGGCCATATCTCCAAAACTGCACGGCACCGAGAATTTTTATATGGTGTGAAGCTTCCTTAGGACCAACAGAAAGAATTGGTAAAAAAAAATTGCCATCGGTTTTATCATAGGGTACAGTTTCGGGACATTGAAAAAGTGCTGAGTCAGCACTTTTTAACACCGTAGGCAATGGGAAAAACATTAAAAAATCTTCTTCTCCAGATCCAGCAGGCAGAATCTTTTGATATTTGGTATGCAACATTGTGGGGTGGATCTGATTCAAGTTTGTTCAAATCGGCCCCTTGGGTTTATATTTGGGCTCAGTATAGGAGCCCAAATTTGAACTTAGTGCATTTCAGGCAGATTTCTTTGAAAATCTTCTTCTCTAGATCCAGCAGGCAGAATCTTTTGATATTGGGTATGCAACATTGTGGGGTGGATCTGATTCAAGTTTGTTCAAATCGGCCCCTTGGGTTTATATTTGGGCTCAGTATAGGAGCCCAAATTTGAACTTAGTGCATTTCAGGCAAATTTCTTAAAAAATCTTCTTCTCCAGATCCAGCAGACAGAATCTTTTTATATTTGGTATGCAACATTGTGGGGTGGATCTGATTCTATTTTGTTCAAATCGGCTCCCTAGATTCATATTTGGGCTCACTATAGAAGCTCGAATTTGAACTTAGTGCATTTCAGGCAAATTTCTTTGAAAATCTTCTTCTCAAGATCCAGCAGGCAGAATCTTGTGATATTTGGTATGCAGCATCCTTAGGGGGGTGAGATTCAAGTTTGTTCAAGCCATGTCCCTAGGTCCATATTTGGGCTCACTGTGGGAGCTTGAATTGTAACTTTGTTCGAAATGAGGAATTTTCTTAAAAAATCTTCTTCTTCAGATCCAGCAGTCAGAATGGTTTGATATGTGGTGAGTAGCATCCTTGGGGGGGAGGGGGGATTCAAGTGTGTTAAAGCCAAGTCCATGGGTCCATATTTGGGCTCCCTGTGGGAGCCCAAATTATAACTTAGTCAATATGAGGAATTTTTCTTTTAAAATCTTCTTCTTCAGATTCAGCAGTTGGAATGTTTTGATATTTGGCATGGAGCAACCTTAGGGGGCTGAGATTCAAGTTTGTTCAAGCCAAGTCCCTTGGTTCATATTTGGGCTCACTATGGGAGCCTGAATGACAACTTAGTTCAAAATGAGGAATTTTCTTTAAAAATCTTCAGATCCAGCAGATGAATGCTTTTGATATTTTTTATGCAGCATCCTTAGGGGGGTAAGATTCAAGTTTGTTAAGCCATGTCCCTAGGTCCATATTTGGGCTGATTGTGGGAACTCGAATTGTAACTTGGTTCAAAATGAGGAATTTTCTTTAAAAATCTTCTTCTTCAGATCCAGCAGTCGGAATGTTTTGATATTTGGTGTGCAGAATCCTTAGGGGTGTGAGATTCAGGTTTGTTAAAGCCAAGTCCCTGGGTTCATATATGGGCTCCCTGTGGGAGCCCGAATTATGACTTAGTTCAGTATGAGGAATATTCTTTAAAAATCTTTTTTTAGATCCACTGGTCAGAATATTTGGATATTTGGTTTCAGCTTTTCTTAGGAGGAGCAGATGCAACTTGTTGAAATCAATTCTCTGGGTTGATATTTAGGCTACCATGTCAGGAGAGCGCCCTCAGGCCCCCTGGGGCCTCTTGTTTGCTGTTATTGTGGCAGGTACCGAACATCTTTTGTACCTGCCAGGGATGTAGGAACCTTCCCCTGACTATTTCCACAAATTAGTTCAAAGAGAAAGAGGGCTGTCTTCTTTACAAATACAACATTATTTTTACATCATAATACAGTACTAGAAAATCGGTGTCTGTGTGGGGGTGGGGGGGGTGGGGGTGGCTGGGAGGTCCCTCTTGACTCCAATGTTGACACCCAAAACTTGTATTTCTTTCTTGCTCAAAGCATTTGTGTCTTCTATGTCTTTTGAAGTAGAGAAAAGTGCACTTTTTGGCTCTTTTACAGTACAGTCACCATGGACTGGTCACTTTCCATGGGTGGACAGTTTTTCCATGCATGCAATTATATTACATTACAAACACTAATTATAGGAATAAGCATCAAAAATTTAATTAATGAAGCATCGGATACAACCCGGTGCTTCATTAATTAAAATCTTGCTGCTGATTATTTTTATTACCTGGTAAATGCATGCATGAACATTACTGCCCACACATGGATTATGACCAGTCCACGGCGACTGTACTGTACAGTTAAAACTAGAAGTCCTGTCATGAAATGTGCGCTTATCCTGGCTCAATTGCGCGTAGGAATTGCGCGCAATTGCCATATTGAATGGCATCCAAAGCACGCCAGGTTCTCCTGGTTATTCATAGCAAATAAAGGCAATGTTTCTGCCAATGGACCTCCAGGTTACCCGGAGGTCCATTGGCTAAAACATAGCTTGTACACAGGCCATATGCACAGAATTTGATTGCCTTACTATAGTCATAACGCGTAGATTCACGCGAAGATCGACGTGCTATTTGTGCGCATTTCATGACAGAACTTCTAATTTTAACTGTATTTAACAAATTTTTCCACCGGCCTGGTTGGACAGTATGTAAGATATAGAGCCAAAAATGTGCCCTTTTGTCAGTGTAGAAGTGCATTAGGGCCCAAATGTAGCTTTGTGTGTTGTATTTCCATTGTGATAGAGTGGAGCCCCCTTAATTGTATATCTTTTAACTGGTAGAGTACTAAATTATTTTTGACCATCAAATCTTGTACACATGTCTTTGCCCTGTTACAATTTATGGGAGAGTGCCTGTGGGCACTCTCCCATAAATTGTAACAAGGCAAACCCTTAGAGACTGAATAATATCACTTCAATGATAATACAAAGTACATGTACTGAATATGAGCCTTCAAGCTGTGGTACCTATACTGCAGAATAAAGCCCAAATATGGTCTTCCAGCACTCTACCAGTTATCTGAATAACCCTGTTTATTGAATATAATTTCCCATCACAAAACTTTTTACCATACCTCCAGTACAAATTTGACATGTTAAAACATATATTTGAACATATGTTATAGAGTAAACTCCTGTTAATTGAATAAAAAA
Organism: Pictodentalium vernedei; assembly: GCA_031216915.1. NCBI lineage: Eukaryota > Metazoa > Mollusca > Scaphopoda > Dentaliida > Dentaliidae > Pictodentalium > Pictodentalium vernedei. Next base: position 432,351,552 of record CM062289.1, on the reverse strand, counting down.
TCTTGAAACCTGTTGAGAAATTACCCGGACTGTCTACGGTTTTTCTTTGTTTATAGACCTATTTGCCAAAAATTGCCAATTAATTTTCATTATATTTTCATTTTTTGTCTCAAAAACATAGTTTATGACCTCTCTTTGGAATGAGCTTGTCAAGCTCGTTCCAATGAGGGGTCATAACCAATGTTTTTGAGACAAAAAATTAGTTATTCAAGAATCTTTTTTGCAAGTGTCGTCTGCTTTTCATGTTAGGTAAAGGGTTAATTAAATACTCCTATTAATTGAATAATTTTCATCGGCAAAGTAGCTATTCAATTAACAGGGTTCCACTCTGTTTTAAATTTTTAGCTCAACTTGACAAAGTCAAGCTGAGCTATTGCCATCACTTCTCGTCCGTCAGCGTACGTACGTACGTACGTACGTTAGTACGTTAGTATGTTAGTAATTTAGTACGTACGTCCACAATTTCCTTTGGCACACCTCACAGGTCGCATTTATGATCAGATTACTTTGAAACTTCTTATGCTTGTTTGGGGGGACCTCTAGATGGGAGCTATCGATTTTCTTCAATTTCCGTCAAAAAATGTTGCCGCGGCCAACGTTCTTAGAACTTCGTTTAGTCAAACCACAATATTTCCCTTTGGCACACCCTACAGGGCACATTTATGATTTGATTGCTTTGAAACCTGATACGCTTATTTAGGGTGACCTCTAGATGGGAGCTATCGATTTTCTTCAATTTCCGGCAAAAAATGTTGCCACGGCCAACGTTCGTAGAACTTAGTTCAGTCAAACCTCAATATTTCCCTTTGGCACACCCTACAGGGCACATTTACAATCAGATTGCTTTGAAACCTGGTATGCTTGTTTGGGGAGACCTCTAGATGGGAGCTATCGATTTTCTTCAATTTCTGTCCAAAAATGTTGCCGCGGCCAACCTTCTTAGAACTTAGTTTAGTCAGAAGACTCAGTATTTCCCTTTGGCACACCCTACAGGGTACATTTATGATCGGATTGCTTTGAAACCTGGCATGCTTGTTTGGGGTGACATCTAGATGGGAGCTATCGATTTTCTTCAATTTCCGTCAAAAAATGTTGCCGCGGCCAACATTTTTAGAACTCCGTTTAGTCAGACCACAATATTTCCCTTTGGCACACCCTACAGGGCACATTTATGATTTGATTGCTTTGAAACCTGGTATGCTTGTTTGGGGAGACCTCTAGATGGGAGCTATCGATTTTCTTCAATTTCCATCAAAAAATGTTGCCGCGGCCAACGTTCTTAGAACTTGGTTTAGTCAGAAGACTTGATATTTCCGTTTGGCACACCCTACAGGGCACATTTATGATCGGATTGCTTTGAAACCTTTCATGCTTGTTTGGGGTGACCTCTAGATGGGAGCTATCGATTTTCTTCAATTTCCATCAAAAAATGTTGCCGCAGCCAACATTCTTAGAACTTAGTTTAGTCAGACCACAATATTTCCCTTTGGCTCACCCTACAGGGCTCATTTATGATTAGATTGCTTTGAAACCTGGTATGCTTATTTACGGTGACCTCTAGATGGGAGCTATCGATTTTCTTCCATTTCCATCAAAAAATGTTGCCACGGCCAACGTTCTTAGAATTTAGTCTAGTCAGACCACAATATTTTCCTTTTGTATACCCTACAGGGCACATTTATGATCGGATTGCTTTGAAACCTGGCATGCTTGTTTGGGGAGGCCTCAAGATGGGAGCTCTCGATTTTCTTCGGTTTCTGTCAAAAAATGTTGCCACTGGCAAAAAAAAACTGACATTGGTCCCAATGATCTTCAATTTTGCCATTTCAAATTCATTTATAACTTACCAAGTTCAAGTTTGTCAAGTTGAGCTACAGTGTCATTGACACTTTCATTTTACCAAGCTCATCAATCTTCACTTGAATCAATTAACTCGAAGAGTTTTAAATTATTTTTCAACAGTGCTTTGTAATATGAGTATTTTTTTTCAAGATATATACCGACCCACACTTATGTTTAAATGGGTTTACGATTACTGGATGAGAGCGAGTGGTGCAGGATTACCACAAAAGCTGTGAGGCTCAAGTGGTTTCCCAGCACCACTTGCTTGAGTCCATTAATTAGTCATTTGAAAATACACGTCAATCTATGCTTGGAAAATACTATTTTATTTATTTATTGCGGTTTAATGGCACTTTCAATGGCCCAGGTCACCCTGTGTGTTTTATGGGTTGAGGAAGTCAGATTACCCGGCGAGAACCACTGAGCAATGGTGAGCAACTGTCAGACTCCCCAACATACTAACTCTGCACAAACAGGGTTAGCATTGGTTGAAGACAAGTGCACTATCGACATGCAGTACGCGTTAGTACACAGCGCCACAGTGCCCCCAAGTGGCAATCATGATGAAGTGCCTTGCCCAAGGACACGACGCAGTTACCCCTAGTGGGGATCGAATTGTGGACCATTCGGTTTAGTTTAAACAATATTTTATTCAGTGAATATTGTTTACTTTACAGAATTAAACACCAAAAAAGTAACAGTACAAGGCACAGAAGCTCACAATATAACATATATTTAACAATAAACAAATTACAAAGTAGTGGAGGAATTTGACAGAAAGCTTGGAGCTCATGTGTGTCATCTCCCTGAGACCTTTTGGTTTGAAGTCCAATAATGTACCAGTGAGTCTGAGCCATGTACTGCACTCCCTTGGAAAATACTGCAATACTGTTCGTGTTTTAAATATCGTAATAATTATTTTTCATGGGGTTCATCTCATAAAATTGACAATATGTTGCTTCAGGAAAAATGTGTATTTAGTAGTAGGGTCAGTGGTAACATTTTTATTACCCTGTAGAAACTACAGAAAGTCATTGCAGCATTACTACATTGCCCCTCCCTCAATCCCTCATCCACCAAAACATTACCCCAACCCCCGCACACTCATAAAAAAAAATCGGTTCTACATACATAAACTACTGAGCAGAATTTAGATGAGTTTTTCTTAAACCAGCCTTATCATTGTTCCACATTATTTTCTTTTTTCAACTAATGGAGGTGGGTGGCAAGCCTGGAAACAAGAAGACTGTCGCTTCAGAATGAGGTAGAATGAGGTCCCCAGAGGGTGAATTTGGTGATGCTACCCTGCACATCAGGGTAGCATTACTAAATTTGCCCTCTCTGAACCTCAGTCTGAATCAAGGTCTCAGGTCTAATCAGTAAGAGCTACCCAGAGGATAAATTGTAGCCCACTGTATGGGATAGCATTAGCAAATTCACCCTCTGGGGATCTCATTCTGCAAATGACAGATTGCTTTTTTCAGGCTTGGTGGGGTTGGATGAGGTTGAAGGGTGGAGGTTAACTTACTAAGTGTGCAGTCTGAATCAAGGTCTGAGGTCTGATCAGTAAGAGGTACTCAAGAGGATAAATTCTAGCCCACTGTATGGGATAGCATTAGCGAATTCACTCTCTGGTGACCTCATTCTGCAAATGACGGATTGCTTATTTCCAGGCTTGGGGGTGGGGGGGAGGAGGGGTGAAGGGTAGAGGTTAACTTACTAAGTGTGCAGTTAGTGATAGGTAATCAGTAACTACTAAATAACTGTCAGCCATCTGCAGGCACTGTTGCCAGTTTCGCTCTCGGTCTTTTTGCTTAGCGATAACCAATTTCACAATTGATTTAGTCCTGCTTTCGGAGAGCTAATTCAACTTAACATGCTCTTCAAAGGACATTGATAAGCATGTGCTGCTCCATTGCTGAAGTGTGAACCAAATAAGATAACTCAGTAGGCCAACTATCAGACCATTTGACAGCACGCAGCATTGAGGGTAACACTTACAAACTGTACCAGTGCCAGGTGCCAATATTGAAAACCAATTGGATGTTTTTGCTTAAAAGTAATTAGTTTTCTCCAGTTTTCAATAAAGAAAGCAAGGGTGACGTTTCACTGTTCATTTTCCTGTAGGGATCATGTAACTGTGAGGACAATCGATAGTTTTTAGTATTGTTGTGCATCAAACATTTTGTTATGAGAAATGGTAATTCCAATAGATAAATGTTGCCGAAGGTTTCCCTTGGTTATTTTCCACCAACGCTGCAAACTATAAGAAGCAGTCTAACATGAGAACTTTTGAATGCAAAGTGTACTTTTATCAGACCATACTATAGCTTTCTTGTTAAAATTACTACATGCTCCAAAACTTTTGTGCTCGTGAGAAATATAGTTATGGGTGTGTAATAAATCATGCTACCACCAAGGTGGGCCTTCATTTAGCAAGATTTTATTCATAAAGAATTTTGTTAAAATTTATTGGAAAGTGCCACTTGGCCCTCTAATAAATTGTAACAAAACAATTTCTGCAATCTATTTTTTTCTACAGTTGAGCAAACAAACTAATTCTTGTAGTGTAAAGCCACTAAAGTGGCTTTCAGCACTTTTCGTATAGAGTCCTGATAGTGGTGGCTTCTAGCACTCAACCTGCTAGGGGCCTCAAAATTTTAACACTGTGGGCAGTTTGGGGAGAAGAGGGACATTAATACGTCTTTTTGCAAACCACTTTTCAAATGCTTTCGTGTTTGCCATCTTCATAAGCATGATTCACAAGTTTGTTGAAATTGGGGAATTTGGCCCCCTTCGGTTGTATATATGGTTGTCATGGGCTCAATCTTTTTAGCAGTATAGGTAATGAGGAAACCACTGCTAATGCACTCCTCCAAATGTTTTCAAGTTTGATAAATAACTTCTTTGTAAGGATTATCAGGCCTGTTGATTTGAGGCGAACAACCGTTTTGATTGCCTGGAGGTTACCTAAAATGAAAAACATGTGAACCAAAAAAAGGTTTCGAAAAATTGTTGCCGGGTCACGCAAAATGTTTGCCAAGTTGAATGACCTCGTCTGAATGAATGGTGGAATGATGGTGAGCATCAACCAATCATCAGCTGCACAGGTGTTTGCATCTGCTGGAAGTAAAGCCGCTCTGTTGGGCAATTATGGCCAACAGAGCAGCTATACTTCAGGTAGATGCAAACACCTGTGTTGATGATTGGTTGATACTCAACATCATTTTAAACTGTTGATCATCTTAAGATGTAACAAAAGTACACAATCAGGAAATAGCAATAACCCATGTCTCTGTCACAAATGGCTGGCTGATTGAAAGATCAGCCAGATTTATGATGTAGGGCAACGAAATGATAGATTGTTTTGGCTAAAGCTGTATTTCCCTGCACATAGCAGGTGTTACCTGATAGTTTTGACTGACCGCTCATTAATACATTTCAATAGGATGGATTATTTAGTCACATGACAAATGGCTTTTGTCTTAGCGTGTATTCGCGGACAGAGATAGGGTTATTAATCACGCAATAAAAGCACCGGTCGTAAATAGTTCGTCCTCACATGCTTTCTCAATTTCATAGTTTTACCAGTCATAAAGAATTTTCATTTTAAATATTGTTCTCCCGCCTCCGCCCCAGCACCTCCTTACAGTCGAAAAACTTCTATGCGGCTTGATGGTTTCCAGTTCCAATGATTCTTTGCATATCATGTTCAAGTCCTGAATATATGCGTATTTTGCCTATTTTGCGCGGCGTATTTTGCCGCCCATTAATTCAGTCTTGATAAACATAGTTATTTGTGGATCAAGCCATAAAGGTCTTGATCCATTTCTTAAAGTGTTTTAGTGCAAAATTTATTTTTGTAAACAAGTTTATTAGTGTTAAATATATTTTTGTTAACAAGTTTATTTATTGGCTATACTTTATCAAAAGTTTGTAAGACTGAATTTATAAGATAACAATAAAGTATAGCCCATTATCAATCGAAATGAGACTGTGTTTTACTTCTTCTTGCCCAGGCAGCATAAATAGTGATTATGGAGATGCCATGCTGTTCTGCAGCATGCTATTCCATGCCAAGATTAGGCTATATTTGCAACTAATTTGAATCTGAATAAAGACTGAATTGCAGCCACACAGTCTCATTATTGTTCCTAAGGATTCATCTCTCTGCATCAGGATATTGCCCATAGGAGCAAGAACTTAGCTATGATACAACAGTTCATATATCAGTATAATTGTGAAACATAATTTACATATATATTTAGGTTACCTAATGGGTCACCTGAATCAGGTACAAGAGAATGAACAATAGGTTACCAATGCTCAGACCAGGTGAACGATAAATAGGTTGTGCAAAATTTTGAAAACAGGCCTGGATTATTTACTAATTTATACTAATGTATTCAAATAAAGCCCATGTGGTCATATTTACAGGTGTTTGGGACGTTTGTTTTACTTAAAAAAATTGAATGCCCCTTTTCAGTCACCCACTAGACGGTATGCCACATTGCCTGCAACAGTGCCTGCAGATGGCTGACAGTTATTTAGTAGTTACTGATTACCTATCACTAACTGCAAACAAGTGTCAGGATTTCACGGTAACGATCGTTACCGTGGTCACAAAATGACAGAACCGAAATATCGTTACCCACTCAATCTGTCATTAAAGACTTTGAAACATTTGTTGAAAGAAATGCTCATAAGAGCTGCTCGTTGGTGAATAATCATCACTGTGATAGAAACGAAATGCTGTTTACATTGAATACAGAAACAAGTTGAAGTGGGAAAAACATGTGTGTACCGTTTGCACAGGTTAGACACTTCAACCAATAACATTCTCGGAATGAGTAAAGTGCGGGACCCTTTTGCTGAAGTGAATGTGATTGGCTCATTCTGTAAACATCTTGACGTTTTTTTCGTCAGTAACATTATCACAAGTAATTTCATTGTGTGTCTGAGAATTGTTTAAGTATGATAAAATAACAAGCGCCTGTGTTCAATATATGTTGAAAACTGAAAAGCAGTTTTTTGAACAAAGGTATCATGCACAGGTTTACTGGAGGTATAATATCTAAAACAATAAATATATATTAAAAAATCAACATCCCAATAACCTCTGTTTGGTATCTATCGTGCTGGGGGTAACTCCCTTCACTCCAGACTGTTAATATAGGAGACCGAAACGTTTCGGGGCCTAAATGTCCCTATATCATTTCACATATAACTTACAAGTATATCAATGTATGCAGATTTATCTAGGAGGGAAACGTGTCTGAAATCTAAAAAGCTATGAATGATATAAAATTCCCTTGATTCGGAAAAACTTCAAAAAGGTTCCCATAACTGCTCACAGACGGTATCTAAATTTTGTTACCGGCGGGTTCCGTGTCTCTTAAGCCACGGAAACGATTTTTCGGTTCCGTTGACGTCTGAAATCCTGATACTTGTGCACACTTATTAAGTTAACCTCTACCCTTCAACACCTCCCTCCCCCCCCCCCTCCCCCCCCTCCCCCCCCCCCCCCCAAGCCTGGAAATAACCAATCCGTCATTTGCAGAATGAGGTCCCCAGAGTGTGAATTCGCTAATGCTATCCCATACAGTGGGCTAGAATTTATCCTCTTGAGTACCTCTTACAGATCAGACCTCAGACCTTGATTCAGACAGCACACTCAGTAAGTTAACCTCCACCCTTCAACCCATCCAACCCCACCAAGCCTGAAAAAAGCAATCTGTCATTTGCAGAATGAGGTCCCCAGAGGGTGAATTTGCTAATGCTATCCCATACAGTGGGCTACAATTTATCCTCTGGGTAGCTCTTACTGATTAGACCTGAGACTTTGATTCAGACTGAGGTTCAGAGAGGGCAAATTTAGTGACAGACCATCTCAAGTTTTATTTAGATAACCACGAGAGGAATGATAAAATCGTTCCTCTCAAATTTTATGGCCTGCGGCAACGATATTAAAAACACTATCACCACATATACATTTCCACTTTAAAAACTAGTTCCTGGAATTCATTTCACACAGTGGTGGCTGTTTACTTTCAGAGGGTAATTCATAGCCTGGAACTATGTGAATATGGAAAAAGGAATGGCATATTAATGATGGATATTTGGTAATATCTGTGACCTGATTAAGTTCCAGATTTCCAGTAGAAACCGGGGGAAGTGAAGAAGTGCTTGTTTACTGTGGTAAACAAGCTCTGTTCTACTGATAAAATAGGAGACAGAAACCAGTGCCAGGGATGGAAATCCTCTAAAATGGGCAACATGGGTGTAAATAATTCGCTGTACTTGAGTTTATATCCATTGCGCAAAAATATATGACCTTAAACAGGGCTTCCAAGGGGCCTTGGATTTATGGAATGGCCTTGAATTTGACGAAGGGTCATTCAATGCCTTGAAATCCTGGAAAATGTACTAGGAGACCTTGAAAAGCCTTGAATATTCATGAAATAAAAATGCTGACGAAGTGTTATCATAACAGTTTTATGTGCCAGAATTCATTAAGGGGTAGTCCTGTCTAGGACCTCCAGATCATTACCTCCCCCTCCCTTGGATGGTCCTACAGTTAAAACTAGAAGTCCTATCATGAAATGCGCACAAATAGCTTGTCGATCTGCGCGTTAATCTACGCGTTATGACCATAGTCAGGATATCAAATTATGTACATGTGGCCTGTGCACAAGCAATGTTTCAGCCAATGGACCTCCGGGTAACCCGGAGGTCCATTGGCAGAAACATTGCCTGTGTTTGCAGTGAGTAACCAGGAGAAGCAGTCGCTGATTGTCCACATGGGGGCACGATGACATCATGCACTAAGGCGTACTTAACGTCGATGGTGCGCATGTCTTCAACCAATCTAACCCTGCCTGTGCTGCAGTGCAGAGTTATGATGTTGGGAAGCTGGCAGTTGCTCGTTGTTCCTCGGTAGTTCTCTCTGGGTCCTCCGGCTTCCTCCATCCATAAAATTGTCACCGACACGATATGACCTTGGCTGTTACAGTGTCGTTAAACCCTAATAAATAAATAAATAAATAAATAAATAAATAAATAAATAAATAAATAATGTGTCTATTTAAGTTTGCTCTATTACAACTTATTGTAGAGTGCCTATGGGCATTCCAATAATTTGTAATAAAACAAACTTAAAACAAAAATAATCTGGCCCTCAACCAGTTATAAAAAAAAACTTGGCTAAACACTTCTTCGACATGATGAAAGGAGTTTTAATCAGACTTTGAAGTATGAATAAACATTTAATTACTTAAAGTAATTTGGGGAGAAACATTTGTATAAATTGTTTTTTTCTGGTGTGGATGTGAGAATATTGTGTTAACTCCTAGCACTCTGGTAGGATTTCAAATTTTTCGTCACTGACACCATATTGCCCATGTAGCATGAAAAATTTAACAAATTATATCTTGTTTGACAGAGCTCAGTGAGCTCTGTCAAACAAGGTATAATTTTTTAAATTCTCAGTTGCATTGTTGGAAAAATTTGCTGCTGAAAACTTTGGTATTTTGACATCAGAGTGCAGAGGGTTAATCAAACTAGATTATTGTCTCATTATTGTCAGATTGCTGTTGCATTCTGGCAATAATGAGGTAATAATCTGGAGTTGTTTATTAAGGGAATAATTTTGCCTAATAAATCAGTTGTGAACAAAAGTTTACAGATTTGCTTGATGGAAATTCCTTGAATCAGTGAAAGTTTTAATGATCCATATAATTTGATACTCATATACTATTTATGGCCAATGTAATTTATATCTGTGTTTGTCTGCGTGGAAACTTTTATTTTGGTTTCCTCTCCGAAAGGAAATCCATGCACAAGTAAATTGTTTTCACCTCCTTGACAAGATGAGAATCAAGGGAAATCACTCTGTAGATGTAAACTCAATATCTTGTGTCATTCTCTCCATTGTGAAACAGAGATTTTGTTTGATCTGGAGTAGAGATGAAACATGATGATAATTGCACCTCCCATTTATTTTTGGTGTTGTAGGTTTGTTTGACTGACAAATTGGGAAATCATATAATTTTGACTATCGATTCTTAATTTATGAGAGATTTTTTTAACTTGAATATTATTTCAAAGTATTTCACATCAGGGGAGATAATATCACCAAAGTTGTAGTTTGATGCAAAAAGACAAATTAAAATTTTATACCTGTCAGATTTTGTGTGCTGTGATCAGATTCTTAAGATGCCTGGAAATAAACAATCTGTCATTTGCAGAATGAGGTCTCCAGAGGATGTATCTACTGATGCTATCCAATATAGTGGGCAAGAATCACCCAATTTATCTTGGTTACAATACAGTGTTTTTTTTTCCATTGATGGCAGTACTAATCCTTCCTCCTCTCCCCATCTCATCAAGCTGATTTTGGAAAAAACAACCATCTATCCATTTAGTTAATCGTCTCAAGAAAAAAATATACTGGAAAAAAATATTGGATCGCAATGTGAATTTTGCCTTTAAATTTAGAGCTTCCTGTACTTCCGTCCAGTTTCGCACTGATTGAAATAGACATATTTTTACCTACCCCCCACCCAATTTTCATCTTCTCTCACACATTTCAGCAGACAATTGTCACCAATATTTTATATCTTTTCCAAAACATGCACTTTAAAATTTTATTCACACTTACAAGCTCAGTTCATTTTCCACCAATCGGATAATTCCAGAAACTTTCATCCTCAATTAAAGGTTGGGGTGCAAACTGCTAGAGGTGCTGCTTGCATGAAAACCCTGTATTGTAACCTAAACTGGGTACTTCTTTCTGTTTAGGCCTGAGACCTTGATTCAGTTTGAGGTTCACAGAGGGTAAACTTAGTACTGCTACCCTATTGTAGCATCACCAAATTCACCCACTGGAGGCCTCGGGCTTGATTGTTAAGAGTCTTCTTAACCCTTTACCTAACCTGAAAGCAGACGACACTTGCAAAATTCTTGAATAACTAATTTTTTTCATGTTTTGTCTCAAAAACATAGGTTATGACCCCTCGTTGGAACGAGCTTGACGAGCCCGTTCCAACGAGGGGTCATAACCTATGTTTTTGAGACAAAAAATGAAAAAAATAATGAAAATTAATTGGTGATTTTTTAGACTAGCGCTGGCCAGTTTTGGCTGTTACGTTAGGTAAAGAGTTAACTATAACAATAAAATGAAAGGCTATAATATTTACCCAATTTTTCATTCCTGCAGAACACCCGACTTGGATAAAGTTTTCAAGATTCTTGGTTTTAGAAAATTATGATTAACTGTTGAGAGTTTCACCCTGTTTTGTTTTTAGGTAGATCCTTTATCAAGGTGCAGGCATTCAGGATTCGTACAGGTCATTGGGAGTGTTTGAAACTCTTGAAAGAAGTCGTAGACAGTTCTTGAAAAATATATATCTAACAAAATATAGTTTGTCAAAACAAAAGTATAGTAGAAGTATTGTCTTTAACTGTTAGACTTATTATGCCCCGTCCTCCAAAAGGAGGATTTGGTGGTACCTAGTGAAACCCTCTGTCTGTCCGTCTGAAATTTTTGCATAGTTGAATGATCTAGAACAAATGAATGGTGGGATGATGTGCATCAACCAATCATCAGCTGCAAAGGTGTTTGTATCTGCCTGGAGTATAGCTGCTCTCTTGCCCAATTATTGGTCAACAGAGCAGATATTACGTCGGGCAGATACACACTCCTATGCTGATGATTGGTTGATGTGCAACATCATTTTAAACTATTGATCATCTTAAGGTGTGACATAGGTACAAAATCAGGAAATGGCAATAATTCATGTCTCTGCCACAAATAGTGGTTGTGGATGCCATACTCTTCTGCACCATGCCAAGATTAGGCTGCAATTGCAACTAATTTGTATCCGAATTGCTGCAACACAGCCTCATCATTGTTCCTATGGAATAGTAAGGATTTATCTCTATTCATCAGGATATTGTTCATAGGAGCAAGAACTTGGCTGTGATACAACAATTCATATATGTCGGCATAGATGTAGTTGCAATACATATATATTTAGGTTACCTAACAGATTACCTGGATCAAGTACAGGGGACTGAACAATAAGTTACCAAAGCTCAGACCGGTGAACGATAAATGGGTTACGCACAATTTTGAAAACAACAGTCCTGCACACCTTGTGAGTCAAGTTCCGTTGTGGTTTCTAGCCAATTTTTTGCTGCCTCTAGAGGCAATCAAGACCTGATTAGAAACAAGTGGCAAGATAATTTGACTTTTTGACAACTGGACCTCTCCTTGATTGTAGGGTCCTGCGAATATTCGAGATTCGATTCGATATCGATACCATCCGTATGCTTCGAGATCGATCCCGAATCAGTCTCAGGATTCGATTTTTTCGAATCTCTCGTACTAACTTCAATTTGTTACATTTCCAACAAAATGTACGAACGTGAATAGTAACAAGTTAGGCCTTCAAAAACTAAAACTATGGACAATAGGCCTAGCTGTTTCAGCGACGGTGCTACAGAGAATATTTAGTTATTGGTGTTTAAGGTGTTCACTCCGTCGCGTAAGGGTCATCACAGTGTTCCGTAACTTCCGTTTGATGCAATATGAAATAACTTGTCTATTAAAATTCTATTCGGAATTCGATTCGATGTCGATATCAGAGACACGATTCGATTTGAGATTCGATTCGAAAAGAAATTTGTGATTCGCAGATCCCTACTTGATTGTATGATAAAATACCCATTCTCAGACCGCAAAGTTTGTTAGAAGTCGATAAAGACCTTTGATGCCAACAGCTCCCAATGGATGGTATTACCTCTTAACCCGCGGAGTATTTTCAAAATATTTTTCATCAAATCTAGTCATGGCTGCTATGAAGCAGCCATGATAGATTTGAGAAAAAATACATCTAAATTTATCTCCAGAAATGGGGGCACGGTGACGCAGTGTACTAAGGCGTACTGCACATTGATGGTGGACCTGTCTTCAACCATTGCTAACCCTGCTTGTGTGGAGTTAGTATGTTGGGGAGCTGATAGTTGCTCGCCGTTGCTCGGTGGTTCTTTCCGGTTTCCTCCACCCATAAAACTGTCGTGATCATGATTAGCCATTGTGCAGAAATATGTGTCCTTGAACACCAATAAATAAATAAATAACTCCAGAAATCATTTGTCAAGAAGTCTAATTCAATTTACATGAAAAAAGTTTGTTAACTCCTTGCATGCTGCTGGCGGATATTCCTGCCCAAGACAGGATTTCTCTTGCCACTGAAATAAGTATAATTTGGGCACATTTAATCAAGTTTGACTTCTATAAATTGTTTGGATTTTTCCGCCTATGATTCCTGGTGAAAAATTTAGATGAATTTTTCATCAAATCTAGTCATGGCTGCTTCAAAGCAGCCATGACTAGATTTAATGAAAAATATTTTAAAAATACTCAACGGATTAAGAGTTAAATGTGCCCAAATTATACTTATTTCATGGGCAACAAATTGCATGTTCTGTGCAGGAATATCCACCAGCAGCAGGCAAGGAGTTAATGTTATGTAGTGACCTGTGATAAGGTAAATGCACTACATTTACTCATGACATAGTTTAGCCTCAATAAGACAAGATCTAAAGACATGTTAGCCTTATGGCAAAGGGGGTTAAAAATTGGGTATGGAATTATGGGAAAAGACACTTTCCATTGGGGGCGCGGTTGCTCAGTTCGTAGAGGTGCAGGCTGCAAGCCGAGAGGTCCTCGGTTTGAATCCCACCTGCGGCAACCGCGTTGTGTCCTTGGGCAAGACACTTCACCCCTATTACCCACGTGGGGGCACGGTGACGTTGTGTACTAAGGCATACTGCACGTTGATGGTGCACATGTCTTCAACCAATGCTAACCCTGCTTGTGTGGAGTTGGTATGTTGGGGAGCTGACAGTTGCTTGCCGTTGCTCGGTGGGTTTCTCCGGGTACTCCGGCTTCCTCCACCCGTAAAACTGTCATGGTCATGGTTAGCCATTGTGCAGAAATATGTGACCTTAAACACCAATAAATAAATAAATACTTTCCATTGCTTTGATAGGTGATTACGTTATGTTTTAGTTCAACTTTGAAAGTTTCAGACTCTGGGACTTGCAGATCCATTTACTTCAGGTAGAAATACCTACCTGTAGAAATAGGTTTTAACTCCACACATGGGGGCGCAGTGGTGTTGCGGTAACCGGTTCTCGTCAGATCACTAAAGTTAAGCAATGCCTAGCCCGGTTAGTCCTTTGATGGGTGACAGTCTGAGTGATCGATTCAGACTCCCATGTTGTGTCCTTGGGCTAGGAACTTAACCCCGATTGTCCACATGGGGGCATGATGACGCCGTGTACTAAGGCATTCTGCACGTCGATGGTGTGCATGTCTTCAACGAATCTTGTGCTGCAGTGCAGAGTTACGATGTTGGGGACCTGGCAGCTGCTTGTCGTTGCTCGGTGGTTCTCTCTGGATACTCAGTCTTCCTCCCCCCGTAAAACTGTCATGTATAATTTGGGCACATTTAATCCAATTTCTAACTTGTAAATTGAATGGGCTTTTTCAGCAATGATTTCTTGAGTTAACCCTTTCATACTTTTGTACGTCTTTTGTCGTACGAAAACAAACAGTGCGTTGCTACTTTGTGGTCATTTGTTTTGTTATTATTTTTAGATTTTTTCAAGCTTTTACCTCAGTTCCTATTTTCTCTTGAATGGTACTCAGTGACAACCGTTGAGCCAAATGTTATCGCAGCTTAAAATACTAATATAATCCTGCTGTCAAGACTTCTTAACTGGTTGAGTGATAGAAGCCACTATCAGGGCTTTCAAAAATGAGGATACTGGAGCAAAACCCAACACTTTCCTTGCTCATATTTCATATTCAGTCAAACACAAATATTATTTTGCTTGCATAAATTTGCTTTATTACAAATTATTGGAAAAATATCTTTTTATTTGTGCTTTCCGGCATTTGACGTCGCTTTTGAAAAACTTTGAAGAAGCTCAATACCCAGTGACGTTTGAACGTCAGGATAAATAAAGTCTCAAAGGGTTAAATTTAGAAGAACTTTTCATCAACCATGACTAGATTTGATGAAAAATATCTTTAAAATACTCAGTGGTCTAAGAGTTAATACTTGGAAAGTACAGTGTTGTGACGACAAATGCGAAACAGAGAATTTCAATCAGATGGTGACTGAGTTGCGATATGTGGATCACGATATGGTCAAAATTATCTTTGTGCTTTTCTCCCCATAACACTGGAGAATTTCACCCATTGTAAAGAAATACAAGAACATTTTATAACTGTTCTAATGACTTAATTCCTCTCTTTAGGAACCCCAAGGGGTGGGCCAATGCTTGTTAACCATTATATGTGTAAACTGGTGAAATAGGATCTGTTAACCAACACATGGGGTAGAAGTGGACACCATAGGTGTATAAACGATTGGCTGGACTTGATTTTATATTTAGTTGCGATGCAGCGATAGATACTGAAATGACCATAACCCTCTGCACACTGATGTTGAAATGTCTAAATTTCAAGAGGCAAAGTTTTGTCTGTCTGTCCATGTGTGCATCCATCCCAATTTGGTTTCCCAATGATAACTTTAGTTATAGTTGGCCAAATCAAATGAAATTTGGTATATAGGTGTAACATAAAATACAGGTCAAGTTCAAATCGGGGTGAGGTCCGACAATTTTGCGTCGGATTAGTTCTCTGTACAAGAACGCTTGCACCGAGTCCAGCTCGACTCCACAAGGGAAGTAAACAATCTTGTGGTGTCGAGCTGGCGTCTGAGTAAGGCGCTCACAGCTATGAATTTAAATTGTGCAGAAGTATTGGTATCGTGGAGATAAATATAAATAGATGGTTAACATAGGAAAAATTCGTGGAAAAACATATATTCCAAGTTCATAAACTTTACTTATAGTATGAAGGCTACATCATAGTTTTATATGTTATGTTTCATAGAAATAACACCATTGGCACAGTGAGTCTTTGTGTATAGCCCCCTACTTACCCAACCTTTTCTTCTCCCTTAGCCAGAGAATCATATGTACAATGGTGCTTGCCCCGAGTCTGGCTCGACTCCTCGAGAGTGACAAACACTCTCAGGGGCTCGAGAGTGACAAACACTCTCAGGGGTTCGAGCTGGAGTCGGAGTAAGGAGTTCATTCCCTAACATTATGCAGAAATATGGGTATTACCAACGTAGTAATATATAGAGAGTTAGGGTGGGAAGCATTTGTGGGACAAATATACAGGGTTTTTCGGAGCCCACAACCTTTATAACTTAAATTTCTAGGATAAAAGAAACATCATTATTTTATTTGTTATGTTAATTTCGTTATAATTTCTTTCGATAAAGGATCAACACGCCACTGTTCAAATGTATGAAATAATTCTTGTATATGCAGTTTCAAGAACAACGTCTCCAAAATCGATCTACACCACACCCAGTGATTTACTTCATAACGTTATTTTGTAACATATTTTATAAAAGTAAAAATGCCTGAAGATCCGCAGTGAGAGCGGTGAAAGTGCAAGCAGGAATATATTCAGTAATGTCGTTGTATTTGTTTTGAACTTTAATAATTTTTTCTTAAAAATGTATATATATATATATATATATATATATATATATAACAAATAAAACAAAATCTGTGTGGAGCAAATATAGGAAAAGTGAAAAAGTTTAAATGACGGGGGAAAAACATGACAAAATATTTTTATTTGACCGGTTTCAGTGTTCAATGAATGTTGTCAAAGATTGTATATATAATGATCTATGTACCAGCTTTTAAACACAGGAATCGCAGTTAATGGAAGTTCTGTGAAGATGCAACTGCTTGAATTTAATTTATATCGCCTATCTCAAGCAGGAATTCCACCAGGCATCGTCCTAACACCATATATAATGGTAAGTAAAGGGTGAATAAATAGAAAATGTTGTTTTCCATAACTGTATAGTTCAAGTGAACCAATGCTTACAGACTGTCGGGACTCATACAAAATTCACAATTCATCTATATGAAGTAGATTGTACCAAGCTGAACAACAAGAAAAATATTGAAGGCTGTCAATAAGAGCTGATCGAGTGGCCATGTATCAATTTAGAGCTGCAATTTACATTAAGAAATATTCACCGATTCAATAATTCCTGCAATTAGCCCAACAGAAACCACCATTACGTCTATGTCATTTGATATTGATATAGTTGCTGTCAATTTAAAGCAGGGAATTACCTGCTTGCTCAACATTAAGGCCTAGGTACATCACTATTGTAAATGTTGTTGATTACATTTAACTGGTGCTTCGAAAACTCAAATTTGCGGACACATGCACACAAAAATGAAATGTATTTACAGGTTTACATACCGGCCCTTAAAGACAGGCTTCAGTGACTTCGCCACATTTCTGAAGTGACTTCACCAGACTACTTCACCAACGACTTCACCACACTTCTGAAGAGACCGTTGGTTGCATTGTAAACCTTACGTAGGGCAAATCAGAATTTCTGTCCTCAACTCAAATCTTGAATTGAATTGGAAATAGTGCAAAAACAAAATTTTGTAAAATCATTTATTTCACTATAGTATGGCTGTCGTGGACTGGTCACTTTCCACGGGTGGGCAATATTTCCACGGACGCAATAATATTAGATTCCAAACACTAATTACAGGAATAATCAAAAATTTAATTAATGAATCACCCAGTACAACCTAGTGCTTCACAAATTAAAATTTTGCTGATGATGATTTTTTATTACCTGGTACATAGCTTACAACCTGTCCACGGTGACTGTACTGTAAATTACATATTACCATTCATATCCTCACGGCTTGCACCTTCCTTGGGTAGCATGAGTAACTGAACCGAGTTCATGGGTCACTAGTCACATTGTTACAACAGTACTTATAAAGTGGGGCAGTCGATTCACTAACTCCAGTTTTTTAGTACAGTGGACCCACTCAATTGGATATCTCTTAACTGAATAACCCTGTTAATTGAATATAATTTCCCAACACAAAACCATTTACCATACCTCCAATACAAATTTGATCTGTTAATTGAATATAGGTTATAGAATAAACTTCTGTTAATTGAATAAAAAATCTTGTAACCTGTTGAGAAATTACCCTGACTTTCCCCAGTTTTTCTTTGTTTATAGATCTCTTTAGCCTCAGTACATCCAATACAGGCATTTAATTTATTATATCTTGTTTGACAAGCTCTGTCAAATAAGGTATAATAGAATAAATGCTAAGTTTATCTCTAGAATAATGGAGAGCACGATGCCTCAGTAGGTAGAGGAGCAGGCTGCAAGCTGAGAGGTCCTCTGTTCGAATCCCACCTGCGGCAATCTCGTGTCCTTGGGCAAGACACTTCACCCTTATTGGGGGCATGGTGGCGTTGTGTACTAAGGTGTTCTGCACGTCGATGATGCACTTATCTTCAACCAATGCTAACCCTGCTTGTGTGGAATTAGTATGTTGGGGAGCTGACAGTTGTTTGCTATTGCTCGGTGGTTCTCTCTGAGCACTCCAGCTTCCTCCACCTGTAAAACTGTCCGAAGTGAGGTATTCCTGGCTGTCAAAAGTGTCGTTAAACCCCAATAAATAAATAAATAACCAATGATCAACATCTTGATCGATCAAAAAAGTAATTGATCGATTAACTGTCACTTTTGAACTACTGTATTATATGGGTTCACAAAGGAACAAACTGCTCCAAAAAAGGCAAACATTGTCGCACTGACTCACATCAATTATATGAGACAGAGTAAAGCATGCAAGTTACATGCTGACATACTTGTTCACTTGCATGATCATTATACTGTATCAGTAGCTGGAAATGGTCATTCTTAACCCTTTACCCAATAAGGGTAGCAGATGATACTTGCAAAATAAATTATTGAATTACTAAAAATTTTCAATTTTTGCCTCACAAACATAGCTTATAACCCTTCATTGGAATAAGCTTAATGAGCTCGTTCCAGTGAAGGGGTCATAAGCTATGTTTTTGAGACAACATGAAACATAATAAAATTTGAATGGAGACTTTTGTATTTAATGCTGCCCGGTTTCTTTAGGTTGGCAAAAGGGTTAATGCTGTAACTCATCAACAGTATGGCAATTAATCAGCTACCTATTATGGCTAGTGATTAATCAGTTAACCAAGGTTAATCTATGTGATTAATTGATCAAGAAAGCTCTTTAACAGTTTCAGCTCTAGTTGACATTAAATCGAATCTTTGAAACTTTGCAGGGCCATTAGTTCGGAAAATTTGTTTTTGTGGAACAAAATAACATTTTTTATTATATGCTAAATGATAGAGTATCGAAAAAATTGCAGATAGATTAAAATCGTATCCCCCACTGTGAAGATATAGAAATACATATTCACCTGGGGGCGCGGTGGCTCAGTAGGTAGAGGTGCAGGCTGCAAACCGAGAGGTCCTCGGTTTGAATCCTACCTGTGGCAACCGCGTTGTGTCCTTGGGCAAGACACTTCACCTCCATTGCCCACGTGGGGGCACAGTGGCATTGTGCACTAAGGGTACTGCACATCGATGGTGCACTTGCCTTCAACCAATGCTAACCATGCTTTTGTGGAGTTAGTATGTCTTGGAGCTGACAGTTGCTCGCCATTGCTCGGTTTTCTCCAGGTACTCTGGCTTCCTCCATCCGTAAAACTGTCTGGGTCATGATTAGCCATTGTGCAGAAATATGTGACCTTAAACACCAATAAATAAATAAATAAATAAATAAATATAAATGTACATATTCACCTTAAATTGATGCATGAAACCTGCCAGCTGAATCTGATCGCAAGATGCTACCTCTTCTGAGTATCGATCAAATTACTTCTGCTTATCAATGCAAATCAGCTGTTTACTTTCATGCATCAATTCAATACTTTCAAGCATCAATTCAAGGTTGAAACGAGTGGAATTATCGATAGGAATGATCAAATTCTTATAAAAAACATACAGTAAAAAGAAAATCTAGTGTTTTTGAGTGGATACCGAAAATTATCTCATGAGTGACCGAGATAAATGGGTAATTTTGCTCGTGCAAATGCTCATGAAAACTAAAGTGGTAGCATCTTAATACCAGAAGAAATCATCTTACAGGAAAGCAGAGTTTTGAATAGTTACAAGACTTCAGTCCTTGGTAGTGTTGACTGGCCATAGATGCTAATTAAATCCTTCTTTAATCCCCTGCACACTGATGTCAAAATATCCAGATTTGAAGTAGCCATTTTTCCCATAATGCAACTGGGAATTTAACCAATTCAATCTTGTTTGACAGAGCTCATTGAGCTCTGTCAAACAAGATTGAATTGGTTAAATTTCCAGTTGCATTTTGGGAACTATTTGCACCCTGAACTTTAGATATTTCGACATCAGTATGCAGGGGGGTTAAACAATTTTGTCAGATGAGCACCTGAGGACCCATAGGGTCTCTTGTTTTGTAATTGTAAGAAGCCTCCCTACCTCCTTTGTTTAACATGGATTTCAAGGGCCGAAAAGATGCCCACTGAAAATACCACAGAAAAAAGGTGATGGGTTGGGTGGATGTGATAAGAAACTTTCACGTAGAAACATTAAATCTGAGTGATAGGGAAATATTTGGGGCGGATGATGGTAATTCAACTTAAATGCAGCTGATACAAAGACCTGCCTTCTATATTAGATTATTTCAACTGAAAAAGAAGTCATTGTCAGTAGTACTTGGCTTGGGGTCTGTCTGTCTGTCTGTCGGGGTCGGTCGTCGGTCGGTCCATCTATTCATCTATATGTCTCTCTTGAGAGAAATTCATTACGTTTAACTCTGATGTAGGTGGCAAGGCATAACACAATCAAGCCTGGAAATAAGCAGACCATCATCTGCAGAATGAGGTCTCCAGGGGGTGAATTTTGTGATGCTATCCTGCACAGCAGGGTAGCATTACTAAATTTACCCTCTGAACCTCAATCTGAATCAGGGTCTCAGGCCAAAACAGAAAGAGGAACCCAGAGGATAAATTGGGGGATTCTAGCCCACTGTAGGGAATAGTATCAGGAAATTCACCCTCTGGAGACCTCATTCTGCAAATTACAGATTGCTAATTTCGGGGAGCGTGGTGGCACAGTAGGTAGAGGTGCAGGCTGCAAGCCGAGAGGTCTTTGGTTCGAATCCCACCTGCGGCAACCGCGTTGTGTCCTTGGGCAAGACACTTCATCTCCATTGCCCACGTGGGGGCACGATGACGCCGTGTACTAAGGTGTACTGCACGTCGATGGTGCGCATGTCTTCAACCAATCTAACCCTGCCTGTGCTGCAGTGCGGAGTTATGATGTTGGGGAGCTGGCAGCTGCTTGTCGTTGCTCGGTGGTTCTCTCTGGGTACTCCGGCTTCCTCCACCCGTAAAACTGTCACGGTCATGATTAGCCATTCATTGTGCATAAATATGTGACCTTAAAAACACCAATAAATAAATTGCTAATTTCTAGGCTTGAACACAGTAAGTAGTATTTTAAATCAAAGTGTTCATCCATTTGACTGTTCCACCCCTGCATTCTCAATCCTCTTGTGAGAAAGCTGGGAGATGGATCAAAGCTTCTTTACTGTTGTAAACAAGTTGTTTTTCGGAAAAAATGGGACCTGGTTTCCATTTCCTAGGGTGGAAGTCCTCAAAAGTGGACAACATGGGTTTAACAGTTGGCCAAACTTGACTTTGTGCTTGTACTGCAGTTATGATTTATTTATTTATTGGTGTTTAAGGTCACATACATATGCACAATGGCTAATCATGACCGTGACAGTTTTATGGGTGGAGGAAGCCGGAGTACCCAGAGAGAACCACCGAGCAACGACGAGCAGCTGCCAGCTCCCCAACATCGTAACTCCGCACTGCAGCACAGGCAGGGTTAGATTGGTTGAAGACATGCGCACCATCGACGTGCAGTACGCCTTAGTACACAGTGTCATTGTGCCCCCATGTGGACACTCGGTGTTAAGTGCCTTGCCCAAGGACACACGCGGGAGTCCGAATCGACCGCTCAGACGGTCACCCATCCGAGGACTAGCCGGGCTCGACGTTGCTTAACTTCGGGGATCTGATGAGAACCGGTTACCGCAACACCACCGTTCCCCCTGCAGTTATGACATAACCGGATGTGGGAAGTGGCCTTTTACCCTTACCTTATATAACTGATCAACGGCCAGCAATATACACAAAAAAGGACATTCAGTTTTTATATTTTCTTTTCATTTTTACTAAAAAACAGCAGCCATGACTAGATTTCATGTAACAATTAAAAACAAAATACTCAGCAGTCAGCAGGTTGAAAGTTAAAGCCTAAGAATATGTCTTGATAAAATAATATTAGTTGCCGTGTAACAATGTGCAATCAATAAGAACAATATTTCAAAGTTTTTAGCATAACAAAAATAACAAGTGATAACAAAAACCTACTCTCACATTCACCTACATATTATCAATTGCACTACAGGGCTTAAAATTCATCCGTGAATCCGAATCGATTCACGCAAATGATTCTCGTAAAGGAAACAATGAGAATCAACTTTGATTCGTGCAAAATGTTCATTTGATTCTTGTAGATTCTAAAAGTGGCTTAAAAAAGCCAAGAGAATTCTCTGTCTTTGCCCCTTCATAATAAGGTAACAAAACTTCACTTAGCAGTGGTGTCTAGTGAAGTCTTGGCTGCCTATATAAGCAGCCAGGACTTACTAGACACCACTGCTACAGTACTATAATTTCCATCAACCAGACCACCAAAAGCCTGTATGTTGGAACATGTGTTCTACATGCACATGTGTGAGAAACTTGACAAAATGGAAATTGGGGCCTTAAAGGGTAAACTCTCTTAAAAAATATGACATTTGCCTTTTACTATGGCATATGTACATGTTGCACTCACAGAGGTACAACAGTACTCTCAAATTAAAAATATTTAACCCTTTACCCAACGAATCAGCTGCATCCGCCTGCGTAATATACAAATTCAGCAGTTGAAAAAATAGTATTTTTCAAAAAAATTTCAACAAAACCATATCATGTGACCCTTTGTTGAAACGTGCTCGTCAAACTCATTCCAATGAGGGATCACATGATATGGATTTGTTGAAATTTTTTGAAAAAAATTAGAAAATGGTATTTAAAATAATAAATTTTGATATCATCTGTGTTGAGTGAAGAGTTAAGAACTGAACATTGATTCTTGCAACAGGAGCTTGTGAGAATCGAAACTGGTTTTCGTGAATCGAGATAAATTTTAAGGCCTGGTGCTACATGTGGGATTAGGTTATTTTTCTACCCCTGCTTCAGTGTAAAAAAATTAAAAAAGGCTACTCAGCAGGTTGAAAGTTAAAGCCTAAGTATATGTCTTGATAAAATATTATTAGTTGCCGTGTAACAATGCTCAATCAATAAGAACAATACTTCAAAGTTTTTAGCATGCAGTGATAACAAAAAGCTACTCTCACATACACCTGCACATTATCAATTCTACTTCACGTGGGACCAGATTATTCTTCTACCCATGCTTCAATGGAGCCAAATCATAATTGTTTTTAATTTTTTTTTATCATGTGTACACATTTTCCAAGTACGCAATGTATATTGTTTCCATGGGAATATGCAAATAACTGGGGAAAGTAGCAGTCCTCCGGTGATAGGCATTTAAAGTTTTATGAGGACATAAGTTCTAGTGTGGTATTTATTGATTGATTGAGAGAAATCGTCAGTTGCACATTCCATGTATAAAACTTTCTAGCAGACTTATTGTATGTTATATTGCCAGACTGCCGTGGGATCACCTGAGCTTGACATTTAGTTTGAAACAGAGTGGACTTTTAATTGGCTACATAATTATAGATTCTTCTTGGCTTGGAACAGATAACGAGAAGAGGAGTAGTTTTTTCTCTTATTTGAGAAATTTATGAAGGACTGAATATTATATAATTCACAATGATGGTGTCATTTATTAGACATTTATCGGCAATATCTGACTGATATAGAATTCTTGGAACATTTCGATTTGAAGAGTGTAGACTCTTTAATTTAAAGCATTGTTATCAATCTCTTCTTTACTTGTTTGTGGATTTGAAGAAGAGAAGGAACTTTTGTAATTCATTGCTGTTTTTTCTGGAATTACTCTTTAATTCAAATTATTGTTAGGCCACACAAAGTAGATCTTCTGTTTCTCAGGCCATTATTTGTGAAATTTCATGCGGGCGAGCGTTTTTTTATTTTATTTTTTATTTCAGTAATTACTTTTTTGCCATCAAAAGTTCATGTTCTTGGTTCAAATTTTAGGCCTCATAATCTATAGAATAGCATGGGTGGTGGTGTATTTCATCCCTTGAGTGCAAGAAGGCTTGCACTCAAGGGACAAATTCATCAATTTTTTTAACTTGGGTAAAATATCAGACATAAACCATTTAATTTTTATTTTTTTAAAGTTTAAATTGGTTATAAAAAGAGAGCATGCGGCAGCCAAAAGGACCATGCGGGAGGGTCTGAGAAACAGATTTTTTTATTTTTTTAGGCCTTATCAGTCTCTTCTATGATCATTGGTGGTGTGAAGAGAAGAGGAAGAACTTTTGTCATTCATTTTAGGAATTCCATAAGGAATGGATTTATGTGATACATGTACATAAGCATGTTGAACTAGCAGTTCAAGAGGATGAGTTAACTGGTAGAGTGCTAGGAGCCACTATCAGGGCTTTAATATGAAGAGCGGGGACCCCAGCCTAAAGGTGTCATATTCTGTGGATGTGCTTCACATTATCTTAGAAGTGAAATTATTTAGTCTATATGGGTTTGCCTTGTTACAATTTATGGGAGAGTGCCTCTTGGCACTCTCCCATAAATTGTAACAAGGCAAAGATGCAGAAACAAATTTTTATGACCAAAAATAACTCAGCACTCTACCGGTTAACAGCCAAATCACCCTCTAAGTAAATTTTGCACCCAATATAAATTTGCTTTTCCTGAGAAACAAACAACAGCCAGCAAATTTTCTCATGATGCACCATTAGGTTAATCTCATGGTTCACCAACAGAATATTTATTGGCTGTTCTTTTTCCGATTTCTCAGAAATTATGAGGTCCAGTCAGGCGGAATTTCTTCCTCCAAGTGATTTGGTTGTAATTCACCCTCCTCATCGTATTGTCGTTGCAACAAGAATGTGCGACAGTTAAATACAGTAGAATCCTCTTAATTGAATATCCATTTTGCCAGTGAAAATTATTCAGTTAACAGGAGTATACAATTAACAGGGATTTGGTCAGTTTCCTGTGTTCTGGAGGTAAACTGAGCATTTATTCTCTTATATCTTGTTTGACAGAGCTCTATGAGCTCTGTCAAACAAGATATAATAGAATAAATGCTTGTATTGGATGTAGTGAGGCCAAAAAGGTTGATAAATAAGGGGAATTTGGTGCGTGTGACAGTAATTTTTTCGATTTTTTACAAAAATTTATATACAATTAACAGGAGTTTACTCTACAACCCATATGCAATTAACAGATCAAATTTGTACTGAAGGTATGGTAAATGGTTTTGTGTTTGAAAATTATATTCAATTTCACAGGGATATACAATTAAGAGATATCCAATTAAGTGGTCTCCACTGTACCAAGCTTTATTCCTCGGGTAGAAAGTTAAATTTTATCTCTCATTCAGGGGTATTTCAGATAAAAAATTTAACTTTATAATTCTTAATGGTAGAAGTCCGCTCATTGAGCTCGGTCAAACAATATTGAATTTTTTAAATTCCAAGTTGCATCAAGGGAAAAATTTGTTAAGGTTCTGGTAATGTGTGGCAATGATGTATAATGTTACTAAATATATGCCATACTTGCGGTACACCAAGTTTTCAAAATCAAAATGGAATTGATGTTGATACAGTAGAATCCTCTTAATTGAATATCCATTTTGCCAGTGAAAATTATTCAATTAACAGGAGTATACAATTAATATTGGATTCGGTCAGTTTCCTGTGTTCTGTAGGTAAACTGAGCATTTATTCTATTATATCTTGTTTGACAGAGCTCATAGAGCTCTGTCAAACAAGATATAATAGAATAAATGCCCGTATTGGATGTAGTGAGGCCAAAAAGGATGATAAATAAGGGGAATTTGGTGCATGTCACAGTAATTTTTTCGATATATTACAAAAATTTAGATACAATTAACAGGAGTTTACTCTACAACCCATATGCAATTAACAGATCAAATTTGTACTGACGGTATGGTAAATGGTTTTGTGTTTGAAAATTATATTCAATTAACAGGGATATACAATTAAAAGATATCCAATTAAGTGGGCTCCACTGCACTGGCTATAGCTCATATAATGTAATGCAACCCAGCATTACACACTCTTGGAAAGGGTACTTGCCTTTTCCAACAGTGTGCATCACAACAACTTGACATCAGCCCTTATACTGTAGCAGCTGGTACCGTGTAATATGCAAATTCAGCAGCTGAAAAAATATTTTTCAAAACATTTCAACAAAACCATATGATATGACCCCCTCCTTGGAACGAGCTCCTCAAGATCATTCCAATAAGGGGTCACATGATATGGTTTTGTAGAATTTTTTTGAAAAATTAAAAAAAAAATGATATTTAAAATAATAAATTTTGATATCGTCTGTGTTGGGTAAAGGATTAATCGCTTGTCTAAAACATGGTTGATCTTATTTATTTATTTATTTATTTATTTATTTATTTATTTATTTATTTGTTTAAGGTCACTTCATCATCAATGGCTGGTAAATCTTTTTAACTCTACCCAATGAACACGACATCAAAATTTATTATTTTATGTATCATTTTTAGCTCAACTTTGACGAAGTCAAATTTGAGCTATTGTCATGGCCCGTCATCCGTCTGTCCGTCTGTCCGTACGTCAACAATTGGCTATGGCTCGGGCTAGAGGTCGTATTTATGAACCGATCTTTACGAAACTTCTTGTGTATCTTTGTTATGACCCTGGGACGGGAACGAGTGTTTTTAGGTGTGGTCCGAAATTCAAGATGGCTGCCAGCGGCCATTTTGTACCGATGATGCAAAAATCAGTTTTTTGTACAGAACTTCTGTATGAAAGTTCTGATTTGAATAAAGTTTTGTATAAATGTTTAGTACCATGGGATACATCACATATAATACGGGTTTTTTTCTCGTGCATAAATTGTGCAAATTAGACTGACTTTGATTTATTTAGTGTTACTTTCAGAGCTGTAAGTGCCAAGCTGCTATGGCTCGGGCTAGAGGCCGTATTTATGAACCGATCTTTACGAAACTTCTTGGGTACCTTTGTTATGACTGTGGGACGAGAACGAGTGTTTTTGGGTGCGGTCCGAAATTCAAGATGGCTGCCAGCTGCCATTTTGTACCGACGATGCAGAAATCTGTTTTTTGTACAGAACTTCCATATGAAAGCTCTGATTTGAATAATTTTTTGTATGAATGTTTAGTACCATGGGATACATCACATATAATACGGGTTTTTTTCTCGTGCGTAAATTATGCAAATTAGACTAACATTGATGTTTTTTGGTGTTACTTTCAGCACTGTAAGTGCAAATGCCAATACGGCTCGGGCTAGAGGCCGTATTTATGAACCGATCTTTACGAAACTTCTTGGGTACCTTTGTTATCACCGTGGGACGAGAACGAGTGTTTTGGGGTCCGGTCCGAAATTCAAGATGGCTGATGGCAGCCATTTTGTACGAAATTTGGTGCAATCAGATTTTTGCACAGAACTTCCATATGAAAGCGCTGATTTGAATAATTTTTTGTGTGAATGTTTAGTACCATGGGATACATCACATATAATACGGGTTTTTTTCTCGTACAGAAATTATGCAAATTAGATGAACTTTGATTTTTTCAGTGCTGCTTACACACAGTAAGTACACATGTCAATACGGCTCGGGCTAGAGTCTGTATTTATGAACCGATCTTCACGAAACGTCTTGGGTACCTTTGTTATCACCTTGGGACGAGAACGAGTGTTTCTGGGTGCGGTCCAAAATTCAAGATGGCTGCCAGTGGCCATTTTGTATCGAAATTAGGTCTAATCAGTTTTTTGTACACAACTTCTATATGGCTCAGGCTAGATGCTGTATTTATGAACCGATCTTTACGAAACTTCGTGGGTACCTTTGTTATTACCGTGGGATGAGAACGAGTGTTTTTGGGTGTGGTCCAAATTTCAAGATGGCCACCAGCAGCCATTTTGTACCAAAATTAGTGCAATCAGTCTTTTGTACAGAACTTCTGTATGAAAGTTCTGATTTGAATAAATTTTTGTATGAATGTTTAGTAACATGGAATACATCACATATAGTACGGGTTTTTTTCTCGTGCAGAAATTATGCAAATTAGATGAACTTTGATTTATTCAGTGCTACTTATACTCTGTAAGTGCACATGTCAATACGGCTCGGGGTAGAGGCTGTATTTATGAACCGATCTTCACAAAACTTCTTGGGTACCTTTGTTATCACCTTGGGATGAGAACGAGTGTTTCTGGGCGTGGTCCAAAATTCAAGATGGCTGCCAGTGGCCATTTTGTACCGAAATTAGGTCCAATCAGTTTTTTGTCACAACTTCTACACAGCTCATATTTGTGAACTGATCTTCACGAAACTTCTTGAGTACCTTTGTTTTCACCTTGGGACAGGAATGAGTGTGTTTTGGGGTGCCTTTGTTATCACTGTGCTATGAGAACAAATATTTTGGGGTTCAGTCAGACCCACTCTGGGACTCAAAGATTTTTTTCTAGTTTAGCATCTGACTGTCACCCACCTTTACAATACTTAATCTATACATTTGTTACAGGCAACGGTCAGTATTTATGTACAGACCGTTACAATACTTTATATGTACCTTTGTTATCAGGTCATTACCTAGATGTTTGTCATTGCTGTGTCACATACTATACATGTACATGTCTTTGTCTTGACAAGTTGAGCTACAGTGTCATTGACACTTTCATTTATTCGATTATATCTTTAATGATTTGAGTACAGAAATTAAGATTTTGTTTGTGTGTGACATTATTTCTTTTCAACCTAACGTCACGGTTGTTGCGCATGCGCTCGGTAAACGCAAGAGGTGTGCAGAGAGAGTACCTGTAATTTCGAGCGCTGGTCTCGCTCGACCCTTTTTTCGATCTTTTTCGTGCTTTTGCACTCTACTACTTTTCCAACTCATTTGGAAAAGATTCTAAAAGCTTGAGTTAGTTCCGAAGTAGGGCTTGCACTTATGTTACAGCCAATTGTAAACAATTGTGGTAGGTATGTTAAGAAACAAAATTTACTAAAAAATTTTAATTTTTTAGCTTTTGAATACGATAACCATGGAAAATGGATATTATTGGAAAAAGAGGAAATTTTTCAGATTTGCCATAAAGTTGATGGAGCGAAGTGATATGGGTTCAATATCGAGTATGAGACCCATTATTGTTAATTACAGCTTGACAACGCCTTCTCATGCTCCCAGTCAGGTTCCAGATGGTTCTTTGTTGGATGTTGTTCCATTCTTGGACCAGCATGGCACCAAGCTCCTGGACACTTCTTGATTGGACGGGACGGACTGAAATTGCAAGCTGCAACTCATTCCAGACATGTTCGATTGGATTGAGGTCAGGGGATCTTGCTGGGCAGTCCATACGCTCAATCCCCTCCCTCTGTTGGTACTCCCGGACAGCATGGGCAACATGAGGATGGGCATTATCGTCCATCAGAATGAATCTATCACCCACTGCACCTGAATACAATCTGACGTGGGCATCCAGGATCTCATCAATATACCATTGTGCAGTCAATGTACCATGGTCAAGGACACAGAGCTCTGTACTTCCATCCCAGCTGATGCCGCCTCAGACCATTATTCACCCTCCACCATAGCAGTCATGCTCAGCAATGTTGGCTTCATGGAATCGCTCTCCTGGTATTTTCCATACCCTAGAACACCTATCTGTGTTGTCTAGGCAGTACCTTGACTCATCTGTAAAATGGACAGGCCGCCTATCTTCTCTGTTCTATCCAACGTGATCCATGGCCCATTCATATCGTGCCTGGTGGTGGTTCTGGGACAGCTGAATGCGAATACATGGTCTTCTCGATCGGAGACCACCTTCGAGCAACCTTGGCCGGATAGTCTGCGTCGAAACATTTACCCCAGATGCATTCTGAAGGTCACTGCGAAGCTGGGTTGCTGGGTCAAAGCGGTTCCTACGGGCCTGAATGATCAAAACCCAGTCTTCAGCTGCAGATGTTGCCCTGTCTCTGCCACCACCATGTCATCTGACTGGTGTGCCATACTGCTGAAATCTTGCCCAGGCTCTGGTGATCATTGTATGGTGCATACCAAGGGCTTCACCAACCTGATGATGGATAGCCCCTTGTTACCCCATCCCTACAGCCCTCCACATTTCTGCTTCAGACAAATGTCTTCTTACATTTGCATTCGTTAAATCACAAGGGTTTGTGTTGAAATGAAGACTGAATACCCTACACAGCTCATGTACATGTAGACAGTACATGAAAACATCATGAAAATCAAGGGGAACATGCTTTCCATGACATGAAAAGTCTGCCTGTCAAGAGAGCTAATGTAAACACTGGGGACCATCTCAATACATTCCTCAATCATATCCACCAAAAATATCGCAAATGTGTCGCAAGAAAATTTCACAATGATGTGTCAAATATATGGTGTTTTGCAAACTTTGAGTAGTATAATTATGTCATCACTGTTATTTGTAGGTGAGATTAGCAAGGCAAATCCAAACAGACAGAATAAATTCACTTCTGTGATAATTAACAAATCGACATAAAAATGAAGTCTTCAAGTTTAGTTACCTACACTTGATTAGAACTCATATATGGACTTCCAGCACTCTGTGAATTAACCCTCAAAGCCTCAGGTTAATTTGTAAAATAATAACTACTGTAGACACATGCACACAGCTGCAGATAACTCAACGTGTTTCTGCATCCTTGCTGAGTGCCTGTATAACCAGCCAGCAATGATGTAAATACATTGCCAAGATAAATGAAGCCTCCCAGTAGAGTTCTCAAAGAATAATACTGTTGGGGACAACTTTTTAATTGATAGAACGCTAAATTATTATTGACATTCAAAATTTGTAACAAGGCAAATCCTAACAGACTAAATAATATCACTTCAAAGATAATACGAAGCATATCCACTGAATTTGAAGCTTTTAACTTTTACCCAACGCAGACGATATCAAAATTTATTATTTTAAACATCATTTTTTAAATTTAAAAAAAAATGTCAACAAAACCATATCTTGTGATCCCCTCATTGGAACGAGCTCGACGAGCTCGTTCCAAAGAGGGGTCACATGATATGGTTTTGTTGACATTTTTTCGAAAAATAATATCTTTTCAGCTGCTGAATTTGCATATTACGCGGGTGGATTCGGGCCATTCATTGGGTAAAGGGTTAAGTAGCAGTACTTGCACTTCATAATAGAGTCCAGATGTGGGCTTTCAGCACTCAACAAGTTAAAAGCAATATAAAGGTGGCAATCTGGTTGTTTGGGAACTCAGTAGTTCACCCTTACGGGTCTGTAGATTTTTATGCATTTCCTCTACACAGTAGAACCCCATTAATTGAATAACCACAATGCCAATAAAAAGTATTCGATTATCAGGAGTATTGATTTAACCCTTTACCCAACGAATCGCCCGCATCTGCCCGCGTAATATGCAAATTCAGCAGTGGAAAAAATATTATTTTTCAAAAAAATTTCAACAAAACCATATCATGTGACCCCTCGTTGGAACGAGCTCGTCGAGCTCGTTCCAACGAGGGGGTCACATGATATGGTTTTGTTGAGATTTTTTTTTAAATTTAAAAAAATAGTATTTAAAATAATAAATTTTGATATCGTCTGTGTTGGGTAAAGGGTTAACAGGGATATGGTCACTTTACAGTATTGAAGAGATAGCCTGAGTATTTAACACTCTGCACTCTGATGTCAAAATGGAACAATTTCCAGTAGCAAATATTTCCCATAATGCAGTCTGATATTTAACCAAATATACCTTATTTGGCAGAGCTCAGTGAGCTCTGAAAAAAACAAGATATAATTTGTTCAATTCATAGTTGAACAAGATTTAAAGAGAGATTGGAGAACATTCTATTACACTACTAGAGTGCTAGGGGTTAATCTATTGTATTTTGTTTGACAGAGCTCATGGAGCTCTGTCAAACAAGATATAACAGATTAAATCCCTGTAATGGATGTACTAAGGCAAAATAAGTATAAACAAGGGGAATTTGGAGATTGTCAGGGTAATTTATCGACATATTATCAGATTTTTAGCTGCGACTAGCAGCTCTATAAGTGGCAATGTCGGCCTGTCTGTCTGTTGGTCTGTCTGTCTGTCAGTCGGTCGGTCTGTTGGTCTGTCTGTGACCAACGAGTTTCAAAACTCAATAACTTTTGAAATACTTAATGGAATGACTTTATATTTGGCATATAAGTGTATCTTATTGATGTCTAGCCACTGTTCAGTGCATGTGTTGTTCCAAATATTTTTCTTGATGGCCCTTGATGAACTTAGAATTTTGTGACTAATGAGTTTCTAAAAGAATAACTTTCAAACTACCTGGTGGAATGACTTCATATTTGATATGCAAGTGTATCTCATTCATGTCTAGCCCATGTCCGATGCAAATGTTGTTCCAAATATTTTTCTTGGTTTTTTTTCACCATCACCTGTAAATTGCCCCTGAGAATATTTTTGGGACTTGCAGATTGCACCACCCATCGCAGCTACGGCGTCGATGCCGCAATTTTTTATTCAATTAACAGGAGTTTACTCTATAACGCATATTCAATTAACAGGTCAAGTTTGTACTGAAAGTATGGTAAATGGTTTTGTGTTAGGAAATTATATTCAATTAACAGGGTTATTCAGTTACGAGATATCCAATTAAGTGGTCTCCACTGTACTTTGAAAGTCTACTTCCAGCGGCTTTGCAGTTGTTTCAAGTCCAGACTTGGCTTCCTACAGAGGCAGCCAAGACTTGCCAAGAAACATCTGACAAGGTACTTAGAAAACAAGTGTTGAGTTTACCCAAACAATGCATGTTGGGGCACCTGTTCCTTTGAATTAAAAAGTTATCAAAGTCAGAATTAGGCTATTAAGGGTTAAGTTGGTAAACATTGAAATCGATTAAAATCTTTACACCGGTAACTTGCCTCCACCGGGTGTATTTCCAATTATGATTTTTTGTCTAAGTAAGTCTTTAGTTGAGAAATTTATGATGTTTTGTGCACATGGTTTAGATATAAAGTTGATTGAATTTCTGTGCTTAATCTTTCTCAAGTTCAATGTAGTAATGTAATCTCTAAACACTGATGTGTGAAAACAATGTAGAATTGGAAAATAATTCAATTGATTTCACTGCTTTATGAAGAATAATTGTTTTTGAGTTTTTTGATAGCCTCCATATGGAAATATTGATTGAAAGTTTCCCTGTTTTGAAGTTATGGCAGTTGTGTTTCCTCTTCTTGCTTGTCAGAGTCAAAGAAATATTGGAAATTTTCTTTGTTTTATTTGTTTTATTCAGAATAATGGATTAACCCCTTTCTGTGATCATAAAAGTGCACAAAATTCCAATTGGAACACGACTGGGTCACAGTCCTTTGAAAATTATCTTTCCGTTTTCACTCCACAGCCCTATAGAATCTCACTTGTTAGAACAGAAATACGAGAACTTTGCATGTGAGATGGAATATGTGTTTGTTTTTTGTGATTCAGTTTTGCTTTCACAATATTTCATATATGGAATCTTGATCTCACTGGTACACATGTGTATCACAACCTGAACACTACAAGTTCTTGTGATGAACTGACTGTAGCATGATCTAACTTTTGCGGCTCTGATTATGTTCAGCCGAGATGGGAAGCCTCTTTCTGTTTAGGCCTGAAACCTTGATTGAGACAGGTTTGCAGAGAGTAAATTTAGTAATGCTACTGTACTCTAGAGATGACAGTCTGCTTATTATGCCCCCTGACCTCTGAAGAAGGATTTGGGGGTATTTAATGAAGCCCTTGAGTCCGTCCATCCATCTGTCCATCTGTCTGTCCATACAAACATTTTGGATTGTAATTTCAAAGCCATCGGTCGGATTTGGATCTCCTTTGGTATGCTGATAGACCAGCATGGGGGAATGGATATGCTCAAGGAACTGGTTCCATCCAATATTTTTTCCCAGAGTTATGGTCCTTTTTCACTCTTTTGACTTTTTCTGTCCCACAGTACCTTTAAGGTTACTTCGAACATACCTACGAGTTGGGGGCAGTAGCCGTATTTACTCTATGTATTGGGACAGCTAAAAATAATTATTTTCACAGGTGTCCCAATTCTTAGAAAATGGGAAAAGAATACAGCCTGGTCTTGATTTGATGCTGAATAAATTTGTGTGTGATTAATTTTCCATCACTATATACAAAAATCGCCGTCCAATTTTTTTTATATTTTCATTTTTTGCTTCCAAAACATAGCTTATGATCCTTCATTGGAACGAGCGCATTGAGCTCGTTCCAATGAGGGATCATAAACTATGTTTTGGAAGCAAAAAATGAAAATTTTTAGTTACTCAAGAATTTTTTTATGAGTGTCGTCTGCTACTAGCGACGGGTCAACTGGAAACAAATCTGAATGTCCCAAACTTTAGAGCATAAAAAAAATATAGTTTTCTGGAAAAAATGTGTGTCCCAAATCATAGAGTGTCCCAATACATAGAGTAAAAACGGTAATCATGAATGTCATTGAGAAAAAAGTGTGGGTGAAGGCAGTAGTAACTAGTAGCATCTCTCTCCCAAGTGTTGGTATTAATTGAGTCCCACTGTCTCATTAATGGAGTGTTTCCCCTAGGGGAAAATAAGTGAGGCCGTATAATGGGGCAACCAGGAGTCGTCGCTATGACGGGCAAACCATGGTTCGAACCATGCGAAGAACATTTTAAATTTGTGGGTCCCAAAACTTCTTTTCATTGCATCTGAGGGATATATTTTTTTCACAGCGATTTTTGTATTGGTTTTCACATTCCAAGAGCCGATAATTGCATAAGAATAAGGACCAATGATGAGAAATTCAGGTGAAAAATCATTCATTTGCATAATAAATTAATCAGTGCTGTCGATTTGAGAAGCGCTATCGCAATCATGCTTTTTCGCACTTCTAAATTGGAAACAAGAAGCTCTCTTTTTTGCTCGTCTGTAATTTTCAAGAAAATAGATTCGAGATTCCATTACATAAATTAAAACACCCAAATAAGGTGTGAACAGTATACATGCAAACTGTTGTGTCATTTTAATAAATGCTGACAATGGAAGTACATCTGCAGAAGTTCATGCGTTTTCAACACATGCTTGTTTTAGGTATATCAGGCTTTCCGCTATGAAAAAAATGTTGAGGCCGGTAATGGGGAATCCAAGGATCTGACGGGGCGACCATGGTCGCCCCGTCGAATCCTTAGGTTCACCATTACCGGCCTCATCATCTCATCTGTCTGAAATGCACATCTGAGACGCCCAAGTGCAGGAGCTATGCCTTGTGCATGTTAAAATGGCTGACCTCAGAGTGTACACAAAACTTAATAATGTGGGCCCATTGAACCCAACCCAAATCGTGCACGCATGCCATCTAACCTATCACCAGATCCTGTCATTCTATAGTCAAGGTTATTGCAACTTGTTAAAAAAAATTGAATCTGGTTGATTTTTTGCCGTTCTTTCTTTTTTCAATATAATTTTCGACCTTTGATGCGAGCCTTAAGAGTATCTATGATGAGAGGAGGACCTTTTGGGTAGGGGAAAGTCAACGAGGGGATTGGGGCCGTTGATGGGATCCCCTGTCTGCATAGCGGAAACCCTGGGTATATGTTGGGAGTAATAAGATTGGTCAGAAAACAATACATCACACAATGATATTTACTACTGCATGAAGTTTTACAACTTGAAATACATAGTGCAGTGAGTGCACATACTGACCAAACAAATCGCACCGTTTTGTGACATGACACATTTAACATTCAATGAGGTTATTGCTCACAGCTTGTCTAGCCTTTCATTGGGGGTTGAGTTATGCAGGACTCATGGAACAATTGCATCATCAGAGTAGAGTCACCATTCTATGAAATCTGTGAATGGAAGTCATCAAAAGAAGTCTAGAAATGGCACTTCTACAATCTGTGAATCAATTATTTCTCAGGGAACGGGAAGGTCAAGGTGAATTTTAACATGTTGATTAATGTGTGGAAGGTTCTTTGGTGAGGGAATGCAGCCGGTTGACGGCTGCTGTGCCAGTATGGTGGAAATCCTGTTAACAGGGTCAAGTACATACAATAAAGGTGGAAAGCAATTATGCTACAGACCCCCTAGAATCTTACTCAGCAAAAAAAAAGAAAAATCCTCATGATAACTCTCAACTAATTGGTGGCCAGCAATAATGAAAGAAGCTCTCCATTAGTATGAGCTTGACAATCATATCTTTGTACAACCACTTGTAAACATATCTATTGAAATTGTAATTCAATAATGCCTCTTGACTGATCAGAATAATGCAAGCTAGCAGGTAGAGCAGTAGTACAACACACACTTAAAAATCTCCAATATTAATTTTTATGTGTACCCATACTATGTATGGTACACATAATGCCGGCATCCGGGGTGGCCATCCGTTGTTCGTCCATCCTTTCGTCTGTCCGTCTGTCCATCCATCCATCTGGCATCTGTATCCATTTCTTTGGCATTCGATAACTTGAAAAATATTGCTTGGATTGTCAAGTTACTTTATATTTGTGTTCAGGTTACTGATGTGCCGAGCTGTATAGTTTTTGGTGTAAATCTGATAATTTGATCATGAGATTTTAACCCTTTATCCTTCAAATTGAAAATTCCTCCAATCCCTTTGGCATTCGATAACTTGAAAAATATTGCTTGGATTGTCTAGTTACTTTATATTTGTGTTCAGGTTACTGATTTGCCGAGCTGTATAGTTTTTGATGTAAATCTGATGATTTGATCCCGAGATATTAACCCTTTATCCTTCAAATTGAAAATTCCTCCAATCCCTTTGGCATTCGATAACATGAAAAATATTGCTTGGATTGTCAAGTTACTTTATATGTGTGTTCAGGTTACTGATGTGCCAAGCTGTATAGTTTTTGGTGTAAATCTGTTTTTTTGATCCTGAGATATTAACCCTTTATCCTTCAAATTGAAAATTCTTCCAATCCCTTTGGCATTCAATAACTTGAAAAATGTTGCTTGGATTGTCAAGTTACTTTATATTTGTGTTTAGGTTACTGATGTGCCGAGCTGTATAGTTTTTGGTGTAAATCTGATAATTTGATCCTGAGATATTAACCCTTTATCCTTCAAATTGAAAATTCCTGCAATCCCTTTGGCATGAGATAATTCAAAAAATATCAATCCGATTATCATGTTACTTTATATATGTATTCAGGTTACTGATGTACTGTGCTGTATAGTTTTTTTTAGGTAAATCTGATAATTTGATCTGGAGATATTAACCCTTTATCCATCAAATTAGATACTCCTCCAATCCATTTCTATATGTACCCATACCATGTATGGTGTACATAATGTCGGCATCCGTGGTGGCCCTCTGTCATACAGCTTTCTACTATTTGCGCGTATGGGTACACATCTTACGATTTCATCGGCCTATTTTTCATTTTTTGTCTGATGTCTGAAAAACATAGCTTATGACACCTCATTGGGTCGAGCTCAGTGATCTTAAATGCTGAAAATGGCCTTAAACCCCAGTAAATAAACCTCAGGAATTGGTGCAGTTGTATAGGTGTAAGGCCTTGCAAAGCTGACTCATCTTTCAAAGGACATTTGGTCTGGTAGTTATGGATATGTTACCAGACAGGGAGATGGAGGCTTTACCAGTTCGAAAAATAAGCGAAACAACAGTTGAAAATTAATGAAGTTTTATTTTTGGTAACATTGTTTCCACACATCTATGAAAAAGTATATAATGGCGCAGGCAGCCAGGTTTCTTCCTGGCAGCCGATGGCGTTATATGTGCCCCATTTGGCAAAATTCTGCAAAACTTAGTTTCATTTCGAATTATTTTATTAAGTTCTCTGGCATCACATGGCTGCAGAACTCATTATTGGCATTATATGTGCCCCTTTTGGCAAAATTCTGCAAAACTTAGTTTCATTTCTAATTATTTTCTTAAGTTCTGTGGCATCACATGGCTGCAGAACTCATTATTAAATCATCATTGATATCTCTCAATAAACCGGCCACCTTGAGGGTGGCCCATTATCATCGTCAAACAATTTGCTGTTGTTTTTGCCAAACAAAGCTTCACCCCAGGCAGGCAGGATAAGAGTTTATTTCGTCAGATGGGTGGTCTACCATAAATGGAGATGCTAACTTTGCATTTAAAGAATAAAACCCACTCAATAAATGTAATTTCTTCTGAAGACACAATAACAGTTGATTTTTCTTGAAGACACATTTGATTGACTAACATTCTGTCTTTTTTTTGATCGAGTTGTGTTAACCCTATACCCAGCATAGACAATATCAGAATTTATTATTTTAAATATCATTTTAAAAAACATTTCTAAAAAATTCATCAAAACCATATCATGTGACCCCTCATTGGAACGAGCTCGATGAGCTCGTTCGAAAGAGGGGTCACATGATATGGTTGTGTTGAAATTTTTTGAAAAATAATATTTTTTCAGCTGCTGAATTTGCATATTACGCAGACAGATGTGGAGAATTTGTTGGGTAAAGGGTTAACAACAAAGACCTATGGTTTGACAACGATCGGTGGGCTTCTGAGCAGGTGGGCATATGAGCAGGTGGCATCCGGGCATCCTCAACCTGTTAGTGCTATAACTCGAACAGACATTCTCTGATTTGACTAATTTTTGCAATATAATTCTTTTGCAAAAATATCTCAAGCCAGTTCCAAAAATTGTTCCAGAGTTTTTATTACAGAGTTACTGGCCTTCATTAAGTAATTTTTATCAATTCTGATCTTGTTCGCATTATAACTTGAACAAAGATTCCAGATTTGACAACCGGGATATGATTGATAACCAGGTTATGGAAATACAACACTCTCCTTTTGCCAGCACAACTTGACGCCTGCCTACATCTCCAATGCACACCTCTTGTTTTGTTAACCTTTGACCATCTGAAAATAACCATATTTGTCGGCGGTCTAGTGAATTCCATGAGGCCTGGCATACATGCAGAAATGACCTGGCTGGTATAATAGGTCCTGGTAGTGGGCAGCATAGATTTATATAACCGGCTAAGCATCACTATACTTGTGTTATCATGATATGGTCTCCATGAAAATCCTGGGATGTGAAGCAGTGCTTGTCTTCTGTGGTAACTGGTAAAATAGGACCCAGTAGCCAATGCCTTGGGTGGAAGTCCTCTAAAATGTGCAACATGGGTATAAACTGGACTTACTTTGTATCCATGCTGCAGTCATGATTGGCCATTGTGCAGAAATATGTGACCTTTAACATCAATAAATAAATAAATGTATGATATAGTCGTTCATGCTGGAGATGTCCTTAAACACAAATAAATAAATTTTTAGAAGAGGTGAGAATAAGCAACTATGTTTGTTGGTCCCCTACTGGCAACGCCGAAGGGGACTATAGGTTTGTCCATCTGTCAGTCACACTTTAGTTTTTCAGACTTTTTTTGGAAATGCTTCAGCCGATTGATTTCATTTTTAATACCCTACTATAGAACGATGACTTACAGATCAAGCTGAAGTTTGATGCTGATTGCATTATTCTTGTGTGAGTTATGGCCCTTGGAAATATGGAAAATGTCCGTCACACTTTAGTTTTCCGGACTTTTTTTTGGAAATGCTTCAACCGAATGATTTCATTTTTGGTAACCTACTATAGAACGATGACTTACAGATCAAGATTGAGTTTCATGCTGATTGCATTATTCTTGTGTGAGTTATGGCCCTTGGAAATATGGAAAAGTGCCAAAATATCAGTTTTCGTGACTTTTTTTTGGAAACGCTTCAACAGAATGATTTCATTTTTGGTAACCTACTATAGAACGATGACTTACAGATCAAGATTGAGTTTCATGCTGATTGCATTGTTCTTGTGGGAGTTATGGCCCTTGGAAATATGGAAAAGTGCCAAAATATCAGTTTTCCGGACTTTTCTTGGAAACGCTTCAACGGAATTCATGCTGACCACATCTAGGTTATAACATTTGTATAATTATTAATGCTCATTAGTCCGGTAGGGGACATTGTATTGCTTCAGCGATACGTGAGCTCTTGTTTGTTTTTGGGGGGGGGGGGGTTTAATGACACTTTCTAACAGGCAGGGTCATTTCGTGTTGGAAATAAGTAACTGTATCATACAGAATTACTGGGGTTCTGAATGAATAAGCATTTTGAGAGGTGCTATATAAATCTTGTAACTGTGTTGATAGTGTTGTATACAACACTGGTAAAGTAGGTTACTTTTCAATGGTAAACTCTAGGTTTTTAAACGTATTTATCTCTTGCATTGTTTGAGTCAATAGGTAGACCCTAAACTATATTGTATGCATCGGGGAAACCTGACCAAACTATATACATTTATTTTATTTTTATTCGTTTTTTTTCCCCCAAAACAAATCGTATTCCTTCTCACACTCGCCAAAAATGGTATTCCACTCCCAGCATCATATTCCACTCTCAACAACGACTGATTTTTGTTTTTTTTGTTTGTTTTTGGGCATGTTTTGAAAGTAATCACGCAATCAAATTATAAAGTGTTGTTTTGGGAAAACAAATAAGGAGAAAATAGAATAAATACAGAAGTTCACTGCTCGGTTTCGAGTTCGATTTTATCCTCTTGTGAACCACGCTGATTATTTCACGAGGCTAATGCCTCGTGAAATAATCTTCTGCATGCCCCACTTGTAGATAAAATGATTGTACTCAAATCTGAGCAGTGTACTATGCATATGGCCAAAAGACTGCAAAACCTGTAAAAAACTTCAAACACCACATTATTTGGGAACAATTACAGTATTTGGGTACAGGATTTACCTTTGCTGGACTTGGTTAGTGATTTGCATATACTTTCAGGATGTTTTAAGCAACTTAATATTTCGCCTTGTTCATGCAAGGATAATGTTGGATTAAAAATACAGTGAAGTTTCAATAGAAATTCTCTTTAATAGAACTGAACAGTTGATGCCTCTGCTCCCTTTACTGCACAAGGATGTATTTCATTTGGAAAAATTTTCCACCCTAATAACTGTTGACTGTGAACAATATTTTTCTCGATGGCCAACGGTTTCAACTTGCACTTGGAATTAAGATTGCGTGGAGTGGATTATGTTGTGTCAGCACTGAAAAATCACAGTCAGAGAAGATTGCGTTGTTTCGTTCAAGTAAGTAGAGTATAATATTTGATAATGCTTACTTTCACTATTTATAGTACAGTCACCGTGGATTGATCATAATCCATGCGTGGGCAATGATGTCCACGTGTGCATTCACCGGGTAATAAAAATCATCAGCAAAATTTTAATTAGTGA
Organism: Pictodentalium vernedei; assembly: GCA_031216915.1. Taxonomy (NCBI): domain Eukaryota; kingdom Metazoa; phylum Mollusca; class Scaphopoda; order Dentaliida; family Dentaliidae; genus Pictodentalium; species Pictodentalium vernedei. Next base: position 432,310,055 of record CM062289.1, on the reverse strand, counting down.
AGTACCGGTTTGAAGCCGGTGCTTCATTAATTAAATTTTTGATGATGATACCTGTAATTAGTATTTATAATCTAAAATTATTGCGTCCGTGGAAATATTGCCCACCCGTGGAAAGTGACCAGTCCACTGCGGCTGTACTGTATTCAGCCTTTGACCTGTAAATATTTTAGCACTCTACTAGTTGAATTTTCTGACATTGTGAACAAAATATTGATTATTAGGGTCTGAAGGGAAAGGAGAGTGATCACTTTCACTCACCATCACTCCTAAACGTTTCACTAGGGGAGCAATTAATCACTCGCCTTCATGATGTGTGAAGAAATTATGTCTAAACATCAAGTTATATGTTGCTTTTCAATAACCTGCTACCTGACCCAACTAGGAAACAATACTTGCAAAACATTATCTCGCATTTCTAAAATCTTTCATTTTTTGCTTTGAACATCGTTATGATATCTCATTGGAACGAGCTCAGTGAGGGGCTATAAGCTATGTTTTTAGAGCAAAAATGAAAAAAATAAAATCTGTATGGTCATTTTCATGTGTAAAACTGGTCAGTTTGGGCTTTCATCATAGGTAAGGGGTTAAATCACTCTCCTGAATTTTTCACTTTCGCAAAATCAAAGTGAAGAGAGTGATCATGCACTTGCCTGCATTTTCTTCCCTGCAGTAACTGTCTGATTATTAAATGCCATCACACAAAATATAGCCTAGTTAACCCTTTACCCAATGAATCGCCCGCATCTTCCTGTATAATATGCAAATACAGCTGCTGAAAAAAGAGGGGTCACATGATATGGTTTTGTTGAAATTTGTCAAAAAATTTTAAAAAAATGATATTTAAAATAATGAATTTTGAAATCGTCTGCATTGGGTAAAGGGTTAACATACTTGATAATTGCATGTGGTAATTATTTCTATCACAGCAGCTCAATCCGTTTCATTTGTTGCATCACTAAAGGTATATAAGTGAGTAGAGACTGGGAGAACTCCATAATGTATCTGTTATATGGATGTTACTCTTGGGAACTTCTTAGTTGAGGATAAGCTATCAAGGGGAATAAAGACATTGAGGGGCTCACCTGCCTCCCACACAGACACCCTGATAATGTATTTGTAACAGATCAAAAGAGATGTACAGGAGTTGAGTCTCGCCTTCTCAACCTTCTGTACCCAAACTGACCAGTGTACCATGAAATAAAGAGACACCTACCAGGGGTTTAGTGTTGTTGTAGATGAGGATTACATAGAGCAGGCATGTAATAAATATTTCTTTGTAGGTTATCTGATGTCAAGCAGGACCATAGGAAGCATTTTGAACTGGGATGGGTGTGGAGTCAGTGGTGGAGGGAGGGTGGGAGCTTCATCATGAAAGGCCACCCACACACTGATATAAATCATTGGTGGCCTTTAGAGGCATTGTCGGAATACAATACTCGAAGTATACTTGGTACCAATACACTTCTGTATTGAGAAAAATGCACATTTTTAGTTCCATATTAACAAATTTCTTCACTAGGCCAATAACATAACCGATTAATCGATTAACCAATGATCAACATCTTGATCGATCAAAAAAGAAATTGATTGATTAACTGTTATTTTTGAATTACTGTGTTATTTGGGTTAACAAAGGAACAAACTTATTCCAAAACAGGCAAACATTGTCACACTGATTCACATCAATTACATGAGACAGAGTAAAGCATACAAGTTACGTGTTGACATACTTTATGTCTCATACTCATTATACTGTATCAGTAACAGGAACGATCATTCTTAACCCTTTATCCATTGCGGGTAGGAGACGTTACTTGCAAAATAAATTCTTGAATTATAAAAAAATTTCAATTTCTGTCTCAAAAACATAGCTTATGACACCTCATTGGAACAAGCTCATTCCAATGATGGGTCGTAAGCTATGTTTTTGAGACATAAAATGAAAACAAAATTTGAATGGAGATTTTTGTATATAGCGCTGGCCAGTTTTGTCTGTTACGTTGGGTAAATGGTTAATGCTGTAAAACATCAACGGTACGGCAACTATTCAGCTACCTATTAGGGCAAATGATTAACCCTTTACCCAATGCAGACGATATCAAAATTTATTATTTTAAATATCATTTTTTCCAAAAATTCCAACAAAACCATATCATGTGAACCCTCATTGGAACGAGCTCATTCCAATGAGGGGGTCACATGAAATGGTTTTGTTGAAATTTTTTGAAAAATAATATTTTTTCAACTGCTGATTTGTATATTACGTGGGAGGATGCGGGCAATTCGTTAGGTAAAGAGTTAAACTGTTAACCAAGGTTAATCCATGTGATTAATCGATATGGTTAACCAAGGTTAACCCTTTACCTAACGAATCGCCCGCATCCGCTCGCATAATATGCAAATTGAGCAGTTTAAAAAATTAAATTTTTTAAAATATTTCAACAAAACCATTTCATGTGACCCCTCATTGGAACGAGCTCATTGAGCTCGTTCCAGTGGGAGGTCACATGATATGCTTTTGTTGAAATTTTTTGAAAAATTAAAAAAAATGATATTTAAAATAATAAATTATGATATCGTCTGCGTTGGGTAAAGGGTTAATCCATGTGACAGGGTTCATACAGCTCTTAAAAAACCCTTGAAAATGAGTTTTTTCTTGAAAAACCCTGAAATTTGAAATTAGCCCTTGAAAAACCCTTGAACTTTCAGAAATCTCTTGAAAAACCCTTGAATACCAAGCTATTTCCTGGGCATTGTAAATATATGTGTACTCGCCTTTTACTTGTTTGTTGCGCTCGTGTCGCTGAGTTAAAAAAAAACATAAAAAAGTATGGAACGTTTTACCAAGATTACTGTAACACAGATCACACTTTGGGTACCAGTACTTCCTGACTTCCAAAGTCAGATCCCTGTTTGAATCTTAGATTTTTAGAGCTCATACAACAAGCTGAATAGTATATGTAGCCCTTGAAAAAAAGAAGCCCTTGAAAAACCCTTGAACTTTGTTAGCAAATTTTTGTATGAACCCTGTGTAATTAATCGATCAAGAAAACCTGTTAACCGTTTCAGCTCTGTTGAAAATGTGGTTTGTAGCTGCTCGTCAGCTGTATTATGACTATTATCAGTAGATTACAGCTGTAGTATTTGAATTGAGAAATGGTCCCAACCTAGCTGTTACTGTAATTTCCCTCAAGACTTTGCAATTTGACATTCTACATTTCAATATGCTAAAGATTGTTCAGTGGATTTATGAATAAGGACAAACAAGCAAAATCACTGAATATCAATAAGGGCTAATGGAAATCATATTGATAATTTGTGGTTTTATAATTGACAGTTCATTCCATTCACTTTCATTATTTCACACATATACTAATTTAATCAGCGGAGAAATCTCCTTCAAGATCAGCCAGCCATTTATTGGTGTATTGGAAGCTGAATACTTGTTGAAGGTTCTTTAACCCTTTATCTAACACAAAAAGCAAACAACACTTGCAAACAAAATTCTGGAATAACTAATTTTTTTCATTTTCTGTCTCAAAAACAAAGGTTGTAACCCCTCATTGGCACGAGCTCGATGAGCTCATTCCAAAAAGGGGTCATAACCTATGTTTATGAGACAAAAAATGAAAAAATAATGAAAATCAATTGCCGATTTTTGTGAATAGTACTTTTTAGTTTTAGTTTTGGGGGAGGGAGGGCGCGGTGGCTCAGTTGGTAGAGGTGCAGGCTGCAAGCCAAGAGGTCCTCGGTTCAAATCTCACCTGTGGCAACCGCGTTGTGTCCTTGGGCAAGACACTTCACCCCCCATTGCCCACGTGGAAGCACGGTGGCGATGTGTACTAAGGTGTACTGCACGTCGATGGTGCACCTGTCTTCAACCAATGCTCACCCTGCTTGTGTGGAGTTGGTATGTTGGGGAGCTGACAGTTGCTCGCCATTGCTCGGTGGTTCTCTCCGGGTACTCCGGCTTCCTCCACCCGTAAAGCTGTCAAGGTCATGGTTAGCCATTGTGCAGAAATATGTGACATTAAGCACCAATAAATAAATAAATAATTTTTAGTTTTGGCCATTATGTTGGGTAAAGAGTTAAATGAAAAACTGATGGAGAAACCTGTTTGAATGGTATGCCACTGGTACTTTTTCAAATGAGGTTATTTACATGTTGACAATCCATCCCACACATTAGTAACTGGTTTACAGTAAACCAATGTGCCTGCAATGTAGTGCTCAAACGACTAGTGAATTCCAAAGTCGACAAGTCAATACCTCAAGTCGACTTCGACTAGTCATTGGTGATAACTTGTCTCCTTATAACAGTGTTGGTGTTCCGGTAGAGTGTTGAAGGTCCAAATTTGGCTTCACTTGGGCATTCATATACAGCAACTTACTGGAACACTATTCTGTTAATGTGCTTCTAATGCTAAGAGTGAAATTATATAGTCTTATTTAATTTGCCTTGTTATCGATTTATGGAAGAGTGCCTATAGGCACTCTCCCATAAATTGCAACAAGGCAAATTAATAACATATCCTGATAGCCCAAAATAATTCAGCACTCTGCTAGTACCAAGTAAAACAAACTACTGTCACTACTATTAGATGGCAATAGATGTATAATATTGCTGTTCAAACTGTCTGACAGTGGCACAGAAGGGATGCTATTTACCTAAAAGCTTGAACTCCTCCGACTGGTCGACTTTACAATTGAGAGTCGACTACTGGTTTGCCCCGAGTCGACATCGACTAGTCGACTAATCATTTGAGTACTACTGTAATGTGACATTACGGGAACGTGGTAGCCTGTAATGTGACATTACGGGAGCGTGGTGGCCTGTAATGTGACATTATGGGAGCGCGGTGGCCTGTAATGTGACATTACAGCAACATTAGATTACTGCAATCCAGTTAACTATGTCAGAGCTGAATGGTTGCTAATGGTACGATATGTACCACAATTTAGTGATCGACTGATAAGCAAAGCAAAATGACCCGTCATCCAGATCGTTGATGGTAGGGCTGTCACGATTTTTTAATTTAGGAATCGATTAATCGTTGCAAATAATCGACAATAATCAGTTAATCATACCTAGATGACCCCTCTCCCTCTCTTTGAAGTCGATAAAAATAAGTTCAAGTCAGTTGACCTACCTCCGGTAAACAACGAAGACGATCCTCTTTTAGGTACATTCAAAGCTTTGATGTTCTGAACTTTTGAACCGTCAGTGTAATAATCAAGACCGGTCGGCAGCAACTGCCGACCGGTCTTGATTATTACACAGACGGTTCAAAAGTTCAGAACATCAAAGCTTTGATGAATGTACCTGAAAGACAAATGCTTCCAATGGATTCTTGGGGTTTAACATCCACCTTTTAACTCCTTATCTTCAGAAACAATAGTTTTTTCATCAAATTTTCTTTTAATTATTAAACGTCTAAAGTGGGGTACAATTTACCGATTATTCGACAACGAAAAATACTAATCGATTTTGCTGTGACGATCAACAATCGATTAATTGTGACAGTCCTAGTTGATGGTCCACTTTGATTGGCCAATACCCGATTCCGATGTCGAATTACTGATACTTTTAGTGGACAATGAACCCAAACAGAGCTGAATAGTTGCTAATGATATGGCATGTATCAGAATTTAGTGATGGACTGATAAGCAAAATGACCCGTCATCCAGATCGTTGATGGTCCGCTTGACAATCGGCCAATACCCAATTCCAATGTCGAATTACTGATACTTTTAGTGGACAATGAACATTAACCCTCTATTCATGGAGGGAGGGTGTAGAAGATGAGTAATATATGCTCCACACACCATACAGACCTGACATTTAACACTGATAAGTTCAGTTTTAATTCTTTGAAATCATCATATTCAATTATCATATTACGAAATTAGGTAATATGAAACTCGTAACCCCTGCATATTATCTTGTTGGATAGACATTGTCAGTAATTATATTCAGTGTTGGTGCCACATGACCAAAAGATCATGTCAGTGTCCCTTCGGGTAGCCCTAATACCATATAGGGAATTACAGATCACATTTTATTACTCTCCAATGTGTGATTTACTGGGATTTCTGGGTTTGATTATAAACGATAACTTCAAAAGTGAATTCTGCAATCAACAATTGTGTCATGTATCCGTGCGCGCAAACGAAGATGCTTTGCCGAGGGTGTAATGGGACTTCATTGTTTTTATAACCTTTTACCTAACATGAAAAGCAGACGACACTTGCAAAAAAAATTCTTGAATAACTATTATTTTCATTTTTGTCTCAAAAACATAGGTTATGACCCCTCATTGGAACGAGCTCAATGAGCTCATTCCAATGAGGGGTCATAACCTATGTTTTAGAGACAGAAAATGAAAAAAATAATGAAAATTAATTGCCGATTTTTTAGAATAGCGCTGGCTGGTTTTGGCCGTTACATTAGGTAAAGGGTTAAATAATATAATTATTGTTAATAATGAAAAGTAATAAACAGAGTAATCGCTTGACTGGACTGGTTACATGAAATAACTCGCTCGTATTCTCCCACTCGTGTTTGTGCAACGACCCTCACCTCTCATGAATTATTTCACGTAGCCAGTCAAGTCAAGCGATCACTCTCTGTTTATTTGATATGTGACTGCACCATACACTTTGATTAGTTAAACTCCAATACTACAGCCAATCACAACACTATGGAAGGAATAATATATGTAATTTAGGAGTTATTAATGAAATATTTACCTAGTGAAACACATTCATCTTTCCTCCATTCACCTTACTTCACCATGCGCTCTTGTTTTGAAATGATTAACTCTTAACCCACTGAGTATTTTCAAAATATTTTCCATCAGATCTTGTCATGACTGCTTCACAGCAGTCATGACTAGATTTAATGAAAAATTCATCTAAATTTAACTAAAGATTAAGAAATCAATGGTCAGTAAGTCCATTCAGTTTACAAGAGAGAAATTTGGTTAAATGTGCCCAATTTATACTTATTTCAGTGGCAAGATGGGGACGCGGTGGCTCAGTAGGTAGAGGTGCAAGCTGCAAGCCGAGAGGTCCTCAGTTCGAATCCCACCTGTGGCAACCGTGTTGTGTCCTTGGGCAAGACGCTTCACCCCCATTGCCCCATTGTGTACTAAGGCGTACTGCATGTTGATGGTGCACCTGTCTTCAACCAATACTAACCCTGCTTGTGTGGAGTTGGTATGTTAGGGAGCTGACAGTTGCTCGCCGTTGCTCGGTGGTTCTCTCCGGGTACTCCGGCTTCCTCCACCCGTAAAACTGTCACGGTCATGATTAACCATTGTGCAGAAACATGTGACCTTAAACACCAATAAATAAATAAATATTGGTAAAATAGGACCCAGTCACCAATGCTTGGGATGTACAAACCTTCTCTAAAATGGGCAACATGGCTTATTAACGCTCACCCCTGGATTTGAGTTGATACTCATGTTGTGGCCATGATTAGCCATTGTGCATAAATATGTGACCTTAAGGCCTAAAAAAATTAAAAATCTGTTTCTCAGGCCCTCCCGCATGGTCTTTTTAGCTGCCGCATGCTCTCTTTTTATAACCAATGTAAACTTGAAAAAAAAATTAAATGGTTTAGGCCTAAAAAAATTAAAAATCTGTTTCTCAGGCTCTCCCGCATGGTCCTTTTGGTTGCCGCATGCTCTCTTTTTATAACCAATTTAAACTTTAAAAAAATCAAAATTAAATGGCTTATGTCTGATATTTTACACAAGTTAAAAAAATTGATGAATTTGTCCCTTGAGTGCAAGAAGGCTTTGCAATGCTTTAGCATTGCAAAGCCTTCTTGCACTCAAGGGATGAAATACACCACCACCCTTGCTATTCTGTCGATTATGGGGCCTAAAACTTGAACCAAGAACATGAACTTTTGATGACAAAGAAGTAATTACTGAAATAAAAAATAAAATAAAAAACCGCTCGCCCGCATGCAGTTTTACAAATAATGGCCCGAGAAACAGAAGATCTACTTTGTGTAGCCTTATGTCTGCTATTTTTTCCGAGTTAATAAAATTAATAACTTTATCCCTTGAGTGCAAGAAGGCTTTGCAATGCTTTAGCATTGGGGGGGGGGGAGGGGGGGGTGATAAGAAATTAAATGGTTTATGTCTGATATTTTACACAAGTTAAAAAAATTGATGAATTTGTCCCTTGAGTGCAAGAAGGCTTTGCAATGCTTTAGCATTGCAAAGCCTTCTTGCTCTCAAGGGACGAAATACACCACCATCCATGCTATTCTGTTAGATTATGAGGCCTAAAACATAAACCAAGAGCATGAACTTTTTATGGCAAAGAAATAATTACAGAAATAAAAAATAAAATAAAAAAACGCTCGCCCGCATGCAGTTTCACAAATAATGGCCTGAGAAACAGAAGATCTACTTTGTGAGGCCTAAATACCAATAAATAATAATAATAATCACTATCAGTGTCTCTATGCAAAAAAGGGTTCCACTGCACCAGATTTATTTCTCTGTGGGAACCCGAGGAAGGGAAGCAGTGCTTGTTTACTGTGGTGATCAATCTATATTTTAGTGATAAAATATGATCTGGTAACCAATGCCCAGAGTGGAAGTCCTCCAAAAGGGGTAACATGGGTATAAACGATAGACAGGACTTGACTTTATATCCATTATATGGTGAGCATTAGCCATTGGGTGGATGTATGTGATCTTGAACACCAATAAATAAATAAATATTTTTAGTCGAGTTGTGACGAAGTCAAACTCGACTTATAGTTTGGTGAATGGCGGGCGGGGCGGGCGGGCGGGCGGGCGTAAACAATTGGTTTCCGGATGATAACTTGATAGTGGTTCAACTCACATTCATTAAACTTCATACATAGGTTGGTCTTGGTGGGAGGAAGAACCCTATTGATTTTGGACATGCTACGTCGAAGGTCAAGGTCACAGTGACCTTGAACATAGTAAATCTTAAACAATTGGTTTCCGGATGATAACTTGATAATGGTTCAACTCACATTCATGAAACTTCATAGGTAGATTGGCCTTGGTGAGGGGAAGAACCCTATTGATTTTGGACTCGCTACGTCAAAGGTCAAGGTCACAGTGACCTTTAACATAGTATATCGCAACAATTGGTTTCCGGATGATAACTTGATAGTGGTTCAACCTAGAGTCATGAAACTTCATAGGTGTGTTGGCCTTGGTGCAAGGAAGAACCCTATTGATCTTGGACTCACCAGGTCAAAGGTCAAGGTCACAGTGACCTTGAACATAGTATATCGCAACAATTGGTTTCCGGATGATAACTTGATAGTGGTTCAACCTAGAGTCATGAAACTTTATAGGTGTGTTGGCCTTGGTGCGAGGAAGAACCCTATTGATCTTGGACTCACCAGGTCAAAGGTCAAGGTCACAGTGACCTTGAACATAGTATATCGCAACAATTGGTTTCCGGATGATAACTTGATAGTGGTTCAACCTAGAGTCATGAAACTTCATAGGTATGTTGGCCTTGGTGCGAGGAAGAACCCTATTGATCTTGGACTCACCAGGTCAAAGGTCAAGGTCACAGTGACCTTGAACATAGTATATCGCAACAATTGGTTTCCGGATGATAACTTGATAGTGGTTCAACCTAGAGCCATGAAACTTTACAGGCGTGTTGGCCTTGGTGCGAGGAAGAACCCTATTGATGTTGGACTCACCAGGTCAAAGGTCAAGGTCACAGTGACCTTGAACATAGCATATCGCAACAATTGGTTTCCGGATGAGAACTTAATAGTGGTTCAACCTAGAGTCATGAAACTTCATAGGTGTGTTGGCCTTGGTGCGAGGAAGAACCCTATTGACCTTGGACTCGCCAGGTCAAAGGTCAAGGTCACAACTCGACATTGGATCTGTGATCCTGAGCGGCATTTTTATTTATTGTATTAAACATAGTGAACAACGATACGTATTGAATCGTGAGCAATGTATTGCAAGCATATCAGAATTAATCTTTGCAGCCTTTGAACTGAAATCTTGTAAGTTCTTGGTTGTTTTTCTGAGGGTTTTTTTGTCATCTTTTCATTATGTTTTGCATAAATTTGAAAGTGGCAGTTCGTATGCAGGCCCGAGAGTTCAGCTACTTAGCTGATTTCAGGCTTCAGCTAATTGATGACAAAAATGCTGAAAGTTTATTTTCTATTATTTAAAGACCCATTTTCATGTAAATTTATAGAAATAAAATGTCTGCCATTTAATAATTTCCCTATATGCTCTCTATTTTTGGAGAAAAAAACAAAATTTTTACCAAAGGTCGTATTACAATTAAGATGTTCAGCCAATTTAAGCACATAACATTCTCATCCCTGCTTATGAAAAAAATGCTGATAACTTTGATTTTTGCTGTATGTGAAGTGTTATTCCTCCATGTAACTGTTGGTGTGTTGGCTGATAACTTTGATTTTTGCTGTATGTGAAGTGTTATTCCTCCATGTAACTGTTGGTGTGTTGGCTGATAACTTTGATTTTTGCTGTATGTGAAGTGTTATTCCTCCATGTAACTGTTGGTGTGTTGGCTGATAACTTTGATTTTTGCTGTATGTGAAGTGTTATTCCTCCATGTAACTGTTGGTGTGTTGGCTGATAACTTTGATTTTTGCTGTATGTGAAGTGTTATTCCTCCATGTAACTGTTGGTGTGTTGGCTGATAACTTTGATTTTTGCTGTATGTGAAGTGTTATTCCTCCATGTAACTGTTGGTGTGTTGGCTGATAACTTTGATTTTTGCTGTATGTGAAGTGTTATTCCTCCATGTAACTGTTGGTGTGTTGGCTGATAACTTTGATTTTTGCTGTATGTGAAGTGTTATTCCTCCATGTAACTGTTGGTGTGTTGGCTGATAACTTTGATTTTTGCTGTATGTGAAGTGTTATTCCTCCATGTAACTGTTGGTGTGTTGGCTGATAACTTTGATTTTTGCTGTATGTGAAGTGTTATTCCTCCATGTAACTGTTGGTGTGTTGGCTGATAACTTTGATTTTTGCTGTATGTGAAGTGTTATTCCTCCATGTAACTGTTGGTGTGTTGGCTGATAACTTTGATTTTTGCTGTATGTGAAGTGTTATTCCTCCATGTAACTGTTGGTGTGTTGGCTGATAACTTTGATTTTTGCTGTATGTGAAGTGTTATTCCTCCATGTAACTGTTGGTGTGTTGGCTGATAACTTTGATTATTGCTGTATGTGAAGTGTTATTCCTCCATGTAACTGTTGGTGTGTTGGACATCAGAATACTATTCATTTCTCAGTTCTCAAGTGACTATCATTGAACCTTTGGTAGCACTTTTTCAGTTCCCTGTTCTATTTGAGTATTCTGTCTCTTTGAGCATAACAATAAACATACAACAGCTTTACACAGTTAATGGTAAGCAAATTTGAATTTGTCATGTGTCTGGTTTTAACCCTTTACCCAATGTAACGGCCAAAACCGGCCAGCGCTATTCACAAAAATCACCAATTAATTTTCATTATTTTTTCATTTTTTGTCTCAAAAACATAGGTTATGGCCCCTTATTGGAACAAGCTCATTCCAATGAGGGGTCATAACCTATGTTTTTGAGACAAAAAATGAAAAAGAATAGTTATTCAAGAATTTTGTTTGCAAGTGTCGTCTGCTTTTCAGGTTAGGTAAAGGGTTAATAAAACTGTATCTTACTGTTTTTTGTGGTTTCAGTTCTGCTAAAACACTTGCCTATATTTTTATGCCCCCTCCCCCCTCCCCCCCCCCCCCCCCCCCCGACTTAGGTCGGGTGACATTTTGTGATTGAAATGTGCGTGTGTGTGTGTGTGTGTCCGAGCCAATAACTCGAAAACTGTTAGGGCCACAGTCATCAAACTTCACACAATTATAAAGGACCATGGGGGATGTGTCACACACAATAGCCGGGTTTGTACCTTCAAGATCAAGGTCACATTTGAAGGTCACACTAAAAATTGGTCAATATTCATGTCTCAGCCATAACTCAGAAACGAATCATAGTACAATTGTTAAACTTTTTACAAATGTTAAGGACAGTCAGAAGGTATGTCGCATATAATAGTTTCCGTCGCATCTGCAAAGTGAAGGTCACAAGGGGGGGGGGGGGGGGCATGTGTTACCTTAGTAACATTCTTCTTGGGTTTTTTTCATCACTTCGCATACATCGTCCATCATCCTGTGCCTGTTGTCATTAAATTTTGCATTTTCATGTTCTTCAGAATCACTGTCTCAAATCAATCCAAACTTGGCATAAATTGATAGCAAATTCTCATGAACTTGCTGTATTTATTAAACAATATAGGGTTGTCCACTTTCACTAATCTTTGGGAATAGGAGTAACTCATTACAAATTTTCTTTGTAATCAATTAGTCAGTCGCAAGAATACACTCCCACCAAAAGAGTTTCCCGCGGTTCCAAACTATCAGCCAGTCACCTGTTGTGTCTGGCTGATTCAGCCAATGCCAGGAATGCACTATTTTCTTCGGCAACAGCAGAACTCGACCTAATTACCAATTAAGTCAGTCCCTTTGTTTGTAATTGTTGATAATCCCATCTGGATTACAGTACACGTAAACATCAGTAAATTCTTAATTCTTGGAAATTTTACCCTTCTCCGTCCCCAGTACTCTCCACCTGTCTGCTTTTGGCTTGGCGTCTTATCCGCCCATTGGCATCTTATCTGCCCATCGGCGTCTTATCCGCCCATCTCCAACTTTTCATCTACATATCAAATATTTCTTTCACATAATCATATTTTATATTTTTCACTTTGTTTAAATTTTGTTGCTTTTAGGCTTTGCTGCCGCATAGAAAACATCAATTATTAAATGGCAGCTTAGTCCACTTTCATTCTATTCAGTCTTCCATTGTCTTTTCTCCCAGTGCCTAATTTTATGTTGGTAACCCTTTACCTAACGAATCGCCCGCATCCGCCCACATAATATGCAAATTGAGCAGTTGAAAAAATTAAATTTTTCAAAATATTTCAACAAAACGATATCAGGTGACCCCTCATTGGAACGAGCTCATTGAGCTCGTTCCAATGAGGGGGTCACATGATATGGTTTTGTTGAAATTTGTTGAAAATTTTAAAAAAATTATTTTCAAAATAATAAATTTTGATATCGTCAGCGTTGGGTAAAGGGTTAATAAAATATCTTATTTTTCTGGTGAGAAAAGGGGGTGTGGGTAGGGTGGGGTGAAGTTGGTACCTTATAGTCTCTTTATATAACATAGTATTTATGCATATCCTTACTGTACAAGTCAAAATAGGTTGTAGCATAACCACAATAAACTGATAGATCAGAATCTGACATCTTTTGGTCTTATCAGTGTCGGAAGAGAAAGATACATAGTTTATAGTGGTTATCCCATAACTTATTTTGACTTGTACTGTAGCTCATTTTTGTAATCTTTTTTTAAATTACTTGAAACAGTCCAGAATTTCTTCAGATGTTTACATGGATGAAGCAAAAGCAATAGTTTTATTGTGGCCTGGACATTTCATGTAAATCACTTGAGTGTTGATAAATTTGATCAAAGCAGTCCTTGCTTGTCGTTGTCAAGAACTGATCAACCTTATTTCATTGTCTGGTTATAACAATAGTCTTCTAATTAGGTTGCAGTATGCAACAATGGATGCTATATGCCATACGCTGATGTAAAAATTCCTTTTCTGTGTACAGAATTGGTTTGTCAGTGTCAGCCAGTCCTCTGTGAACACAATCACAACTCTCTTTTGAATTATGTGTATTAAAGAAGTGAATTTTTACAGATAAATCATAATTTGTTCTCAAAAGTTTGTTAATGCTTTAAATTCAGTTCTTAACAAGATATGTTTTATTTTTCTTTATCTCTCTGCATTGTCATACAGGTAAATGCGCATACAGTTTGTCTTTAAAGGACTCAAGAGACCCATATTAGTACACATCCACTGGGGAAACTTCTAAACAATTCAAAATACAGTACTCTGTAATCACATAAGGCATCTCGATGAGATGACGTTCTGGCCATGACGCACTTACACCAGTGGATGGAGATTTCATAAATAAAATGGCAGTCCTCACAGGTCTGGTAATTTCAGGAGAGCAATTTATTTGCACTCCTAGTATTTGCCTTAAAAAAAAATTAAGGAGGGCGTAAACTGGCCTTCCTGGCCTTAGAAAATAATGATTACCATAACAGCCTGTTCCTAAAACCCACACCTTTTCATGTTAGTGATCTAACCGCACCCCCAATTTTACTGATTAATCCTTTGAGACTTTAATTATCTTGACATTCAAACATCACTGGGAATTCAGTTTCTTCAACATATTTCAAAATGCGACAGCAAACATCAGAGAGTACAAATAACAAGATATTTTTCACATTAGTGATTATCTGGTTGAGAGCGAGATGATTTTTGGTGGTCTGAATTTATTATTCAAAACTTTTTTTTTTTTTTTTACAAATTATTGGAGAGTGCCCACAGGCACTCTCCAATAATTTGTAATAAAACAAATTTATATAAACAAAATATTATTTATGTTTGACTGAATTTGAAATATAAGCAAGGAAAGTGTTGGCTTTTGCTCTGGTATCCTCATTTTTTGAAAGCCCTGATAGTGGCTTCCAGCACTCAATCAGTTAAGAAGTCTTGACAGCAGGATTATATTTGTATTTTAAGCTGCGATAATATTTGGCTCAACAGTCATCATTGAGCACTATTCTGGAGAAAATAGGAATTGAGGTTAAAACTTAAAAAAATCGAAAAATAATAACAAAACAAATGACCACAAAGTATCAATGCGCTGTTTGATTTCGTACGTCATAAGATGTCGACATGCTGCACGCCTACCACTCTCCGAGGAAAATTCAGATTCTTGACCACCTCAGGCCCAAACCTGAGTATTGTTTGGAGATGGCTAACCGAATGCTCGGCTATGTAAAAATTCTTGGAAAACTGCTTTTTTATTGTTAACAAGTATTCATATATTCTATGGAATTGAAATATATGTAGCCTTTCACAGCAAAAGTCTAAAAATAGATCAAGACTCGAGAAAGGCTGCTTAATTGGTAGAGTGCTAGAAGCCCATATTTGGGCTTTTTTCTGAACTGCAGGTATCTAAAGTTAAAGGCTTCATATTCTGTGGATATTCTTCATATTATCTTGAAAGTAAAATTACTTCATCTCTATCGATTTGCATTATAGGCACTCTCCCATGAATTGTAACAAGACAAAATGAGTGCTCATAGGCACTCTCCCAGGAATTGTAACAAAACCACAATGTGTGCTTGTAGGCACTCTCCCTTGAATACCGTAATAACAAGACAACAATGTGTGAACAAATCTTGAGTCTGAGAAAAATTTTAGCACTGTACCAGTTAAGTGACTAAAATTTTACCATTCAAGATGCAACTTTTGGCTAACCGGTTATCCGTGCGTGTAGATTTAAATTTGCGTAATCACCACGCGAACGAAACGAGCGTTCTCAGCAAATTTTGCACACTGTCATTGAGATTTTACTCCTTGGCAAACTGAGAAGGGCAATCATTTGTACTCCCATACTTTCTAGGATGCCAGGCCTGGTGTCATGTGTTGTATCTTTATACTTCTTTCCCATTTCAATTACAATGTATTTTGATATTCTTCAGCCTCTGACACTTTTTATGACCATGATGGAGAGGAGAGTAATAAGTAATAATTCATCAGTAAACGAGTGATGAAAACCCATAATCGCAAACTTTAAAATTGTAGTCGATTGTGGGTGTTTCTGACAATTAGTAGACTTCTCAATTCATCATGACAGGCCTAATGTAAACTATCCTTGTTTCTAGAATAGGAATAAAGTGTTCTTGCAAATTACCTTTTCTTTCAAGGTCTTTATTTTTAAACATAATAAATGGTCTTCTTGGGACAATTTCCTAGTCTGATTTATCTTGCTTGACCAGCGACTGAAGTGAGAAAATTGCAGGCAAATACAAAAATATACTCATCTTTTCATTTTGCGAGTGCCAAGAAACTGAGGAGAGTACTTTTGAGATGTGACCTCTCAAATAACCAGAATTTGCAAAAATTAATTGTTCTTGGACAGTACCTTGATATATAACGACTTTTATTTGGATGCTGTATAACAATTGACTGGACTTGATTTTATCTCCATGTTGTTGTCACGATTAGCCATTGCGCAGAACTATGCGACCTTGAACACCAATAAATAAATTCTGTTTAACCCTTTACCAAACAAAACAGCCACATCCTCTTGAGAAATTTATAAATTGAGGAATTAACAAAATTTTTTAACAAAACCATATCATGTGACCACCCCCCCCCCCCCCCCAAATTGGAATGAACTCATTATTAGGGGTCACATGATATGGCTTTGTTGAAATATTTTGAAAAAATTTAAAAAATAGTAATTAAAATGATAAATTTTGATATTCTCTGCATTGAGTAAAGGGTTTAACCCTTTACCCAATGCAGACGATATCAAAAATTATTATTTTAAATATCATTTTTTAAAATTTTTCAAAAAATTTCAACAAACCCATATCATGTGACCCCTCGTTGGAACAAGCTCGATGAGCTCGTTCCATCAAAGGGTCACATGATATGATTTTGTTGAAATTTTTTGAAAAATGATATTTTTTCAACTGCAGAATTTGCATATTATGCGGGCGGATGTGGGCGATTCGTTGGGTAAAGGGTTTAACATCATTCCATGACATCAGTTCATGTTCCTGGTCGTAAAACTCCTTTGTATTTCTTTGTACTCCAAGGGTCTTTATATTTTCTTTTACAGGAGTTTGCTACTCTCACTAAAGAATTAAATCAAATACGAGAGCACCTGTTAGAAAGGGAAGAAGAGGTATCAGAATTGAAGGCAGAAAGAAATAACACAAGAGTAAGTTATACCAGAGCAATAATATCCAGATAGTTGCTTTGTAGGTACCGTATTTACTCTATGTATTGGGACAGCTAAAAATAATTATTTTCACAGGTGTCCCAATTCTTAGAAAATGGGAAAAGAACACAGCCTGGTCTTGATTTGATGCTGAATAAAGTTGTGTGTGATTCATTTTCCATCACTATATACAAAAATCGCCGTCCAATTTTTTTTATATTTTCATTTTTTGCTTCCAAAACATAGCTTATGATCCCTCATTGGAACGAGCGCATTGCGCATGTTCCAGTGAGGGATCATAAGCTATGTTTTGGAAGCAAAAAATGAAAATTTTTAGTTACTCAAGAATTTTTTTTTTATGAGTGTCGTCTGCTACTAGCGACGGGTCAACTGGAAACAAATTTCCTGAATGTCCCAAACTTTAGAGCATAAAAAAAATATAGTTTTCTGGAAAAAATGTGTGTCCCAAATCATAGAGTGTCCCAATACATAGAGTAAATACGGAACAGAGCAGCAAAATACAGATTCTCTGTTACCCTTCGCATGGCATGATATTTTAGTAACATTTAGTCAAGGGCAGTCAGTATGACCGGCTGGTTTGCTAACATTCTCATATGCCCTTCATGAATTAATGTCAATTTTGTATGTCAATCTGGTCAATTGGATGACCCCTCTTTGGCAGTATTAACAAAAACAAAGGAGCAAGAATTTGCCATTTTGGTAACAAAGGCAAAGTAGTTCCTTTGTTTCAATTGGGATCAGCCAATACGAATGGTGGATTATTTGATGACGCGTTGTAGGAGCAGTATCTTGGTTTGGATAAAGAAGAGGTGCAGAGTGCGGTTTGTAGCCTATTTTTCAATTCATACCTGACTTGGTTATATTCTTTCATTCATTCTATCCCTTTTTGGGAGTCTCCAGTCAGACATACTAGAACCCATAATGCTGGTTGTGGCTTTCAGCTTAGAAGGATTCCTTTATTCTTCTCCCTCTCTGATTAAGTGCTGCATTAATTTTTAGGCCTTAAACATTGTCCTGAACTGTTTCGGTTCTCACAAACATCTGCTGCAAGAAACAATGTTCAGTTCTTAAATAATTTAGAATTTGAGTGTTCTGTGTACCCTTGTGGATGCAACCAAGACATGCATACATTCCACAGTGAAAAACAACCCCATATTTATATTTATTAGAGTTTAACCCTCAGGGCATCCCAAGTTCGATCCCCATCCAGGACGACCCGTGTTGTGTCCTTGGGTAAGGCACTTTATCCTGGTTGCCTATTTGGGAGCACAATGACACTGTGTACTGAGGCATACTGCACGTCGATGGTGTAATGTCTTCAATCGTTGTAACCCTGCTTGAGTGGAGCTTGAACAGAGTTAGAGTGTTGAGCTGACAATTGCTAGTCAATGCTCGGTGGTTCTTAATCGGGAAATTTAGGTTCGAATCGAACCTCGAATCGAATCGGGACTGATGTCGACATCGAATCGAATCTCGAATCAAATCAGGATAAACTTGAGAAATAACTATAACTGGCATTATCTTGTGCAAAAATGTCCGGAAAGCACTGCGAGAAGAGGTTGTTGACATAAGTTGACAACTTGGCGTTGTTTTAATTTTCTTTCTCGTTGAATGGCCATTCAGATGTTCACTTGGCCCGACATTAAATTCAAGACATAAATATGGACAGAAATTAAGGTGTTACTGCCCAGAGACATTTGAGACAAACCACTAAATTGAAACATGAGAATTAAAAGCACAAATGTAATACAAGTGGCACATTAATTCCCATGGGTTGAAGTCGGCTACAGCCAATAACTTCACGTACGTTAGCGTGGCTAAATACATGTACATCTTATAGGAACCTCATTATTGTAATGTTTGGTTGTTTTTGTATTATCAGGATTCGGGTCTTGTAGATTTCGGTCCGTTCTCAACTCAATAACTCCGTATACATCAAAAGCAGCGAAGGCGTTAAACTGTGTTAGTTTATGCATTAGTTAACTCGAGAATATTGACGCAGTCCTCATTCACACAAATTACTTTTACTTCATTCCAACTTCCAAGTACCAACTCCAAACAATGCAAAGAAACTAAAGAGGTTTTCCTCCCACAGTTTTCTAACATAATAATGGGAGCGCTCCAGGTGACATGCCCCCATTATTGTGTTAGAAGATTCTGGGACTGGGAGTGGGCCTTAGGCCCATAGCTGTATATTTCAGTTGTATAGATTGGGCGTGAACAGGTTACAAGTTAAAACAGCTCCAATTTGCAAAAGTCAGAAAACAAACGTTTAATTTCCTGTTCTAAAAACTCAAAATGTACATTGTTGAACACTGATTCGTTTTCCTCGACTAACGAATCGGCAAACTATTCGAGATCGATATACGAATACCGAAGCGATGTCGACGTCGAATCGAATTCTCGAAGCTTCGCAGGGCCCTACCCGAATACTCTGACTTTCTCCACCTGTAAAACTGTCACGGTCACGATTAGCCATTGTGCATAAGTATGTGACCTTAAACACCAATAAATAAATAAATAACCCTTAGGGCGTATGTCCAATTTTACATGTACATGTACAACACATGTTCCAATATGCAGGTATTTTGTAGTTTTGCTAGTTACAATACCTTTGTGTTTGATGGTGTAAGTCTGACCAGTGGTAACTCATCGTGGCACTGTGTGCTAAGGAGTACTATATGTTGATAGTGCATTTGCCTTTAACTCCTTGCATGCTGTTTGTTGTGGATATTCTTGCTCAGCACAGGGTTTCTCTTGACACTGAAATAAGTATAATTGGGGAGCATTTAATTAAATTTTCACCCAGTAAATTGAATATCATTGCTTATGTTACATTTAGATTAATTTTTCATCAACTCCAGTCACAGGGCTTATATTTCGTCTAAATTTGTGAGAATCCATTTGGTTTCTCATAAAAATGGTTGTGAGAATCCATACCTGCTATGAGTGTCCCAGGATCCCATGACACCACCATGGTTCAACCACTGTTGTATACTGATAAAACATGTTAACCTTTTACCCAACACACCTTTTTAATTTTTAAAACTAAATTTGATAATTTTTAAACAATAAATAATAAATAAATGATAAAATAATTAAATGAACAATATTTACCAATAAAATCTTACAAATATGGCTGTCGTTGGAACCGGCTCAGTGAGCCGGTTCCAATGACAGCCATATTTGTGCAATTTTATTGACAAAGTGTCAGGATATTTCAGGTCATGTTAGCCTTCTATTGGTTAATTTGTTGCTGCTGTATTAGATATAGGGTTAAATTGACTCAATTCTTTTCGCGCGAATCCTAGCAGAGGTGCAGCGAGAATCTACATGGATTCTCGTCGGTTTTATTGCGTGAATCTTTGTGCAAATCGATTCTCGGATTCTCATCGAAATATAAGCCCTGCAGTCATGGCTGCTTCATAGGAGCCATGACTGGATTTGATAAAAAATATCTTGAAAATACTCAGTGGGTTAAGAGTTAACCACTGCTAACTCGACTTGTGCAGTGTTATTAAGTTGGAGTCGGGGGTGCGGTGGCTCAGTTGGTAGAGGTGCAGGCTACAAGCCGAGAGGTCCTCGGTTCGAATCCCACCTGCGGCAACTGCGTTGTGTCCTAGGGCAAGACACTTCATCTCCATTGCCCGCGTGGGGGCACGATGACGCTGTGTACTAAGGCGTACTGCACGTTGATGGTACACATGTCTTAACCAATCTAACCCTGCCTGTGCTGCAGTGCGGAGTTACGATGTTGGGGAGCTGGCAACTACTCGTCATTGCTCGGTGGTTCTCTCCGGGTACTCCGGCTTCCTCCACCCATAAAACTGTCATGGTCATGATTAGCAATTGTGCATAAATATGTGACCTTAAACATCAATAAATAAATAAATAAATAAATAAATAAATAAATAAATAAATAAATTATGTTGGAGTCTCACAATTGCTTGTCACTGCTCAGTGAGTCTCTTCAGTTCCTCCACCCATAAAACTGTCGACACGATATGACTTTGGCTGTTGAAAATGTCCTTAGACTCCAATAAACAAACATGCAGTACCTTGCCAGTGGTTTCTCATGAAGTCTTGGCTGCCTACCTGTATAGTTGGCCAAGACTTCACTAGACACCACTGCTAAGTCAAAGTTTTATTTTATTATAAGAGAACAAAAAATAAGTAGAATGAAAGAGAGCTTTCCAATAAATGATTACATGTTGCAAAGACCTCTAAAATTGAGCTTTCCAATAAATGATGACAAGTCAAGAAGTTTGTGATGCCTTCTAAAACTTCAAGCTTCAAGAAATTTCACTTGTCATTATGTCAGGCACAAGACAACTGGTGCCTGTCAAACTTGCAAATTCTGCCTTTCATTGGCTCTGACAGGATGCTTGTTTACAGGGTTGGGAGTGTTAGGCTCCCATATTTGGGTTTCACTGAGAAGTGAAAAAGTGCTGGTGCCCCAATTAGAACACTGCATTTTGTGAACACATTTCATATCCTGTTAAAAGTAAATCTTCTTCACTTGGGGGCACCGTGATGCTGTGTACTAAGGCATACTGCATATCAATGGTGCACTTGTCTTCAACCAATGCTAATCCTGCTTGTGTGGTGTTATTACCTTGGGGAGTTGGAAGGTTGCTCACCATTGCTCAGTGGTTCTCTCTGTATACTCTGGCTTCCTCCACCCATACAACTGTCCAACACGAGGTGACCCAAGCTGTTAAAAGTGTTGTTAAACCCCAATAAAAAAAAAATAAATGAGTTAATCTTCTTTGTTCATATCAATTATCTTTTCACAATTTATTGGACAGTGCCTGCTTGCACTCTCTTATAAATTGTTATAAGGCAGACCTATATGAACCAATTCTGACAAACAAAATTAATGTACCCTTCTACCATTTAACTGACACTTTGCCAGTCAAAAATATTCAATTAACCCATGAAACAAGATATAATAAATTAGATGCTTATATTAGTTGTTCTGGTATGGAGACCCATTAGCAAGCCAGAAAATAAGCAGACTGTCATCTGAAAAATGAGGTCCCCGGAGGGCGAATTTAGTGATGCTACCCTGCACAGCAGGGTAGCATCACTAAATTTACCCTCTGTGAACCTCAGTCTGAATAAGGATCTCAAAACTGAACAGAAAGAGGTACCCAGAGGATAAATTGGCCCACTATGGGATGGCATCATCAAATTCAACCTCTTGGGACCTCATTCTGCAAATGTCAGACTGCTTATTTTCAGGCCTGTCCAATAGGTCTGTAAACATGAAGAATTTAGTTGTTGTTTGGGTTATTCTTTGATTGATCTCAAGATTTTATTTTTTATTTTATTTATATATTAAAAAATTTGAAACCTTTAAGCATATATCTTTTATCTTTTATTTCAGACACTAAGGTCCATAATGAACAAAAAAAAAAAAAAAAAAAGAAAAGAGAAAATAATAATAATTTAAAACAGATACATAGGCATGACTTGAAAATCTGCATCCGATAAATCGCAATGGCGATACTATTTATAAACAGTGACCATATTTATGTTTGACTCACAGGGCATTGAAAATCAGTATACATGTAACTTTGACTGTACGACAAAAACAAAGGCAAGTACCAGCTGATCACATGCATCGGCGGGGCCTTACCGTGTAAATGTCAACAGAGATTACAAAGGACACCATTAACAGAAAATCAATTTTAAAGACAGTATTGTCAGTAGTACAGGACGTCATTCCAAGACTTGACTAGGGGTGACGTATAGGCGAGGTCTGAGTTTTATCAAACATCGGATAATTCCATTCTGCATGGCAGCAATTCTTTCTCTAAAACTAAAAATAAATCTTCTTCTGAGAGTAAGTAAGGTTGGAACTCTATCTAACTAACACAAACATGTTACTTGCACTACAGAATTTGTTGAATCTAAGTAGTAGCCTATAGGCATTGTTGTAGCATACGGTGAGGCGCCACATACTACTCTGATTGAACCGGGCCCACAAGTGACAACAGTATAAGGGAGTTCAATATTTCTCAAACAGAAATGTACAGACCCTGCCTGTATACCTGAGTATACTTTTTCTTGTTTTGAATAATATACCCTAGGAGCCTTTCATTGGAAACCCTTATTTCAGTAATACTTTCAAGTGGCATCACAGGGACAACCTGGCCAAAAAAAATCAATCCTCTTGTTTTTAGCTTAACTTGACAAAGTCAAGATTAGCTATTGCCATCACACGTGTGGAAGTCTTGAGTCTGTTCACATTTTCCTTTAGCAGAGGCTACACCCTGTAGTTCTTATCCGATCATCACAAAATATATGCAGGTTTGTGGTCATGTCTAGATGAGAATTCCCCTTTTGGTCACGATCGGTCAACCATGATGGCTGCCCGAGCCCAAAACCCGAAAACCTTTAGTACAGTCTACAGGTCATATTTATGAAGGGATTTCATTGTAACTTGGTAGGGTGCCTCTGTATAATATCTAGATGAGAAGGTCCCCTTTTGGTCATGATCTGTCAACCATGATGGCTGCCCAAGCCCGAAACCCAAAAACTTTTTGCACAGTCTGCAGGTTGTATTTAATATGGAGGGATTTCATTGTAACTTGGTAGGATGACTCTGTATGATGTCTAGATGAGAACTTCCCCATTTGGTTGCAATCTATCAACCTTGACGACTGCCTGAGCCCAAAACCTGAAAACTTTTAGCACAGTCTACAGGTCGTATTTATGGAGTGATTTCATTGTAACTTGGTAGGTTGACTTCATAGAATGTCTAGATGAGAACGTCCCCTTTTGGTCACGATTGAGCAGATGTGACAGCTACAGGGGCCCAAAGCCCGAAAACCTTTAGCACAGTCTCCAGTTCATATTTATGAAGGGATTTCATTGTAACTTGGTAGGATGACTCCAAATAATGTCTAGATGAGAACATCCTCTTTTGGTTGTGATCATTCAGCCATGATGGCAGCCCAAGCCCAAAACCCCAAAACCTTTAGCATAGTCTATTGGTCATATTTATGGAGGGATTTCATTGTTACTTGGTAGGTTGACTCCATATAATGTCTAGATGATAACGTCCCCTTTTGGTCATGATTGGTCAACTATGATGGCTGCAGGGGCCCGAAGCCCGAAAACCTTTAGCACAGTCTACAGGTCATATTTATGAAGGGATTTCATTGTAACTCTGTGGGATCACTCCAGATAATGCCCAGATGAGAACGTCCCCTTGTTGCGGTCATTCAACCATGATGGCTGCCCGAACCCAAAACCCCAAAAAACTTTAGCACAGACTACAGGTCATATTTGTGAAAGGATTTCATTGTAATTTGGTAGGATGACTCAGTATAATGTCGAGATGAGGACGTCCCCTTTTGGTTGTGATTGGTCAACCATGATGGCTACACAGGCCGAAACCCGAAAACCTTTAGCAGTCTACAGGCCGTATGAAGGGATTTCATTGTAACTTGATAGGATGGCTCGTTTAGGAATAATTTCACTGTAACGTGGTAACTTTCGTTGACATACATTAACTGTGAGGGTCACATTAACCCACCCATCAATTCTTTAGTACAGTCTACACCTCATATTATTTTTATTGAAAACTTAGCATACAGGGAACAAAATTTAACATATTCTCAATTACCACAATTCTTGTCTTAGTTCATAATCCTTTCATAAACATTGAACATTATCCTTTTCATCAAACACAACACACAGACAAGTTAAGCTAGTGTCATTGACACTTTCATTTCTTACATAAATACCATGCTTAACGGGTTGAGTGCAAAATTATTTTTTGAAGGTGATTTGAAATGTATTTTTTTTTTCAAAGATGCCATTCAACAGCAAAGGAAGCTTTATTTTAGCCAGATTTAGTTCATGGACAATTGTTTTGTTACAATTTATTGGAGAGTTCTTGTTGGCACTCTCCAATAATTTGTAAAAAAAAAAAAAAAATTACATAAACATTTCTACTGCTAAGAAAACAGCAAGCCAATACAAACAGTGTAAAGCCACTAAAGTGGTTTTCAGCACTTTTCCATTGAACCATCAGAGTGGCTTCTAGACCTCTACTAGTTAAGAAGTTTAGTAAGTTTCAAAATCCCATCTTGAAAAGTTAATCATGTAGACATTAGTGCTCAAACGACTAGTGAATTCCAAAGTCGACTAGTCAATACCCAAAAGTCAAGTCGACTTCGACTAGTCATTGGTGATAACCTGTCTCCTTATAACAGTGTTGGTGTTCCGGTAGAGTGCTGAAGGTCCAAATTTGGCTTCACTTGGGCATTCATATACAGCAACTTACTGGAACATTATTCTGTTAATGTGCTTCTAATTATGCTAAGAGTGAAATTACATAGTCTTATTTAATTTGCCTTGTTGCAATTTATGGGAGAGTGCCTATAGGCACTCTCCCATAAATTGCAACAAGGCAAATTAATAACATATCTTGATAGCCCAAAATAATTCAGCACTCTACTAGTACCAGTTAAAACAAACTACTGTCACTACTATTAGATGGCCCAATATTGCTGTTCAAACTGTCTGACAGTGGCACAGAAGGGATACTATTTACCTAAAAGCCTGAACTCCTCCAACTAGTCGACTGCACAATTGAGAGTCGACTACTGGTTTGCCCAGAGTCGACATTGACTAGTCGACTAATCGTTTGAGTACTAGTAGACATAGACAAACAGTCAAAGATCATCCTTAAAAATTTAGGGATATACACAGAACGACAAGGGTGTGCGAATGGGTTAATCGATATGGTATGAGTGCCAGCACAGAAGGATAGAATGAGACGCCGCAGGCCTCGAGTTTTATCCTTCCGCGATGGTACAAGTGTCATATCGATTAACCCATTCACACACGCGTATCATTCTGTGTTTATTACATGCCTTCACGTCTATAAAAACCATTATTAGAAGGACACTCAGCAATTCATTTGACAACAGTTACTACCAACAAAATACATTTTATCGCCTACCAAATTTGCGAGGGGAATAGAGCTGTAGGTTTTTAAGTTTCTTGTTTGGTTTCGGTTTCGGTTTTTCAGGTTGAGTAAAACCTCTGTTCGGTTCGGTTTTCGGTTTGTTCATGAGGCCAAATAAAATTCAATAAAACTCATTCTGTATGTTTGGAATCATAACTGAATGGCAGTGAAATTGAATGAAACTCAATGAATGCCCGAAATAAGCTATAATACATGAAGAATCAGGAAGGCAAATATAATAATTACCTAAATATACAGAACTTTTATTGTGCTTGGCCATTTTTCGAGGTCTGACACCTACGCGTAACTTGAGGAAAGCTGCCAACACAACTAAGCTGATATGTCGGAAATTCACAGAATGCAGCCATCCCAGAGTAGTGAGAGTACCCAGACACTGCCAATGGCAGTGTCTGGGTACCCTCACTACTCTTGGATGGCTACATTCTGTGAATTTCTGCAGCAAGAGAGTATTTTAATAAAAACGAAAAACCTTAGATTACGGGATGTCGATGGTTTCGGTTTCGGTTTAAAAAAAACCCCCAAAACCTCGGTTCGGTTTCGGTTAACCTACAGCTCTAGAGGGGAAACTGTGTTACTATTTCATCCCCTGAGTTCCAATGTGTTCTATGTGCCAACTGGCAGCCTACTGGCGTGCCTACTGGCATACCTACTGGCATACCTACTGGCGTGCCAACTGGCACATAGAACACATTGGAACTCAGGGGACGATTTTTAGCTGTCGCTAGCAATTCAGATTGTAATTGCGGTTCACGATTTGTGGAAAATTCCAGTGAAATTTTGCTTCTTTATAAAAATAGTCTGTCATTGATTTCCGTTCTGTACATAAGTGCGGAACAGATTTTCATTTTCCGCATGGTTTAGCGTTGCTGTAGATGGGGATATCATAGAACAGGCATGTAATAAATGAAAAAAGATTGTATAGATTGCTTGTATTCTTTTTTTCCCAGAAACGATAGATTAAATTGAATTGTCAGCCAAGCCTTTAGGTTATGTTCTTTATTACATGACATTCTTCGAATCCAATTACCTCATACATTGTGGTTACATGTAGTCCTTAATCATATTCTTGTTATAAACATTGATTCACCTCCAAGATGAAATTTACCTGCTCAGTTTTTTACAAGTTTCTTAAACATATTTTCCTGCCTTGTTGGATAAAACTTAATGAGCTTTTCATAGATAAATGAAGATACATTTTTATCTCAATCCAATTAAAATTATAAAAGCAATATTGACTGGATGGATATAATATACTGCTGAACTCTCTAGTCAGTGATGCAAAACACAGTGAAATTTCAAGTAACAAATTTAAATTCTCGCCTATCTCATTTCCTTGGTGGTTACAGCAAACTTCTCGAATGTTTAAATCATACTAAATTTACTAATATCTGCAGAATATATACTTAATATACTATATACTAATTAATTAGCCACCATGAAGGTTGAGAAACCATTTTCTTCAGTCGCCGGGTCCACTCAACGCAATCTTTGTAAAATAGTGTTTGTTTGTTTGCCTTTTTATACGCCCGTTTGAAAAACGGGACGTATTATAGTATGGCGTTGTCTGTCCATCTGTCCGTCCGTCCGTCCGTCCGTCCGTCCGTCCGTCCGTCCGTCTAGGCGTCCATCTGTCCGTCCGTTTGGTTTCCGAACAATAACTTTAGTATTAGTTTTCTGATCGGCTCCAAATGTGATATGTGGTTTAATCACAACAAAATACAGGTTAAGTTCGAATATGGGGTCGGTCCGAACATTTTTCGCCTGAATTATGGCCCCAGTTGGACTTAGAATTTGTCAAATATTTGGTTTCCGGATGATAACTTTAGTATTTGTTTTCCGATCGGCTCCAAATTTGGTATGTGGTTTAATCACAACAAAATACAGGTTAAGTTCGAATATGGGGTCGGTCCGAACATTTTTCGCCTGAATTATGGCCCCAGTTGGACTTAGAATTTGTCAAATATTTGGTTTCCGGATGATAACTTTAGTATTTGTTTTCCGATCGGCTCCAAATTTGGTATGTGGTTTAATCACAACAAAATACAGATCAAGTTCGAATATGGGGTCGGTCCGAACATTTTTCGCCTGAATTATGGCCCCTGTTGGACTTAGAATTTGTCAAATATTTGGTTTCCGGATGATAACTTTAGTATTTGTTTTCCGATCGGCTCCAAATTTGGTATGTGGTTTAATCACAACAAAATACAGGTCAAGTTCAAATATGAGGTCGGTCTGAACAATTTTTGCCTGAATTATGGCCCCTGTTGGACTTAGAATTCGTCAAATATTTGGTTTCCGGATGATAACTTTAGTATTTGTTTTCCGATCGGCTCCAAACTTGGTATGTGGTTTAATCACAACAAAATACAGGTCAAGTTCGAATATGGGGTCGGTCTGAACAATTTTTGCCTGAATTATGGCCCCTGTTGGACTTAGAATTCGTCAAATATTTGGTTTCCGGATGATAACTTTAGTATTTGTTTTTCGATTGGCTTCAAACTTGTTAGTCTTTTTCTCAAATGACTGAAAAATTTAGTCATTTCACAAAATCACTGATTTCAAAGTCTGACCGTAACATATATATATATGCCAGTATAAATTTCTCGCACTCTAAAAAAATTGCGAATGTGTTAAAATGGTACAATTTGAACAGTTCACGGGTGTATGATGCAATGCCCAGTGGTGCTCTTGTTTACCAATCTGAATGCGGTTGCTACTAATGCGGGTCTAGTCTGAACACAATGTCGCAATTCAACGCTCTTGTATTGATTTGGGGGCGGGAGGAAGCAGGTTGACAGCCAATCTGGCTATGCCACTCCCGGCGATGCACTTATTATTATATTCATTATTATTTATGTATTTCAGTATTAAATTTTTGATGTATTTGTTATACTATGTATTTTTTATCTTAACGTGCATTGTGAATAAATAAATCAAAAATCAATCAAAATTCCTAGTTGCATTATGGGAAAAATTTGCAACTGGAAATTATGATATTTTGAAATCCATGTGCTGATGGTTAATAGAGTAACCCTGTTAAAAGCATACAATGCTGGAACAGTTACAGTGCCTTCTTAATTTTGGAGAAAATCGTTGGCCATTACTATTGTTTAGTGATCAGACATAGATTGAAAATAGGGTCTATCGGGTTTCAAAATGTAATTTGATTTAGAATCATGAGCTGATTTGGAAATTTTCGAATAATCCAGATGTTCTCAGCATCCTATCACGTCTTGTCTCTTGGAACTCTTCTTGTATCATGTGGCCTGAGATACTTGATGACAGAAGAAGAGTTGAAGGAGGTTCTGCTTCAGTACTGAGTTCCTGCGGGCCTTGGATTCAAGGAATGGCCTTGAATTTGACTAAGGGTCACTCAAGGCCTTGAAATCCTGGAAAATGTATCAGGAGACCTTGAAATTCCTTAACTCTTTACCCAGCGCAGACGATATCAAAATTTATTATTTTAAATATCATTTTTAAAAATTTTTCAAAAAATTTCAACAAAACCATATCATGTGACCCCTCATTGGAACGAGCTCAACGAGCTCGTTCAAAAGAGGGGTCATATGATATGGTTTTGTTGATATTTTTTAAAAATAATATTTTTTTCAGCTGCTGAATTTACATATTACGTGGGCGGATGTGGCCAATTCGTTGGGTAAAGGGTTAATTTTCACAAAATAAAATGCTGATGAAGTTCGTAGTCATAACTATATAGTTTTATATGCCAGAGTTAGTGAAGGCATAGTCATGACGAGGACCCTCTGGTCGTCACTCCTGCCTCCCACTACCCTTCCATATGGTGGGCTAGACTCCCACAATTTATCCTCTGGGTACCTCTTTCTTTATAAACTGGAGATCTTGATTCAGATGGAGGTTCACAGAGGGTAAATTTAGTAATGCTGCCCTGCTGTGCAGGGTAACGTCACCAAATTCACCTTCTGGGGATCTCATTCTGCAGATGACAATCTACTTATTTCCAGACTTGGTTCAGTCTTCTTATTAGTTTATTCTACATTTCAGTTGCTGCTTGAACACCTTGAGTGCCTTGTTTCTCGCCACGAGCGCTCACTTAGAATGACGGTTGTGAAAAGACAAGCTTCCTCGCCAGGAGGTGTCTCTAGTGAAGTAGAAGTTTTAAAAGCATTAAAATCATTGTTTGAACATCATAAAGCATTAGATGAAAAGGTAAGACAATTTTTAGCTCACCTGACTGAAAGTCAGGGTGAGCTTTTCTGATCACTTTTCGTCCGTCGTCCGTCGTCCGGCGTGAAGGTGGTGTTTGGGTCTTTTTCTTCCAAACCACTGGCCGCATGTTAATGAAATTTCATGTGAGTAGGGGTTATATAGCGGCATTTTGATTTTTGGGCAAATTAGGTTTCGGCTCATATTGAGCAGAGGGGTGGGGCAAAAATGCTCCAATTCTTAAAAAATCTTCTTCTCAAGAACCAGCAATAGCAGAGACTTGATATTTGGTATGCAGCTTCCTTTTGAGGTGTAGACTCAAGTTTGTTCAAGAGAAGTTTGTAGGTCTATACTTGGCGATGTTATGGGAGGAGCAAAAATTTTGGCCCCACCCCAAATTTCTATTTTTTAAACCGAGAGGCCAATTTGAACCAAATTTTATGTGAGGGCTTATTGGGTCATAAGTACCTAATTTATGCAGAAATTTTTTTTCCTGTAGCCCCGTGGGAACCACAGGAGCTAAAAATAGAAAAAAATTAAAACGCCTATATCTCAAAAACTGCACGGCAGTGAGAATTTTTATTTGGTGTGAAGCTTTCTTGGGACCAACAGAAAGGATTGGTAAAAAAAAATTGCTATCGGTTTTATCATAGGGTACTTTTTCGGGACTCTGAAAAAGTGCTGAGTCAGTATTTTTTAACACAGTAGGCAATGGGAAAAAAATAAAGAATTGTTTTCTTCCAAACCACTGCTCTAAAAGCTTTCATATTTTACATATAACATCTTTGGAACATTGATTCACATATTTGTAGAAATCAAATTCCTCGGTCCATATTTGGGTTCCCTATGGGAACCCAAATGTTCAAATTAGTGCAATATGAGGGATATATTTTAAAAATCTTCTTCTTCGGATCCACAAATCAGAATCTTTTGATATTTGCTATGCATCATCCTTAGGGGGGTGAGATTGATGTTTGTTCAAGCCAAGTCCCTGAGTTCATATTTGGACTCCCTTTGGGAACCCAAATTGTAACTTAGTGCAATACGAGGTATATTCTTTTAAAATCTTCTTCTTCGCATCCACCGGTCAGAATCTTTTGATATTTGGTATACAGTATGCTTAGGGAGGTGAGATTCAAGTTTGTTCAAGTCAAGTCCTTCGGCTCATATTTGGTCTCCCTGTGGGAGCCCAAATTATAACTTAGTTCAATATGAGGAATATTCTTTAAAAAAAATTTTTTTTTCAGATCCACCAGTCAAAATGTTTTGATATTTGATGTACAGCATTCTTAGGGGCTGAGAGTGAAGTTTGGTAAAGCCAAGTACCTGGGTTCATATTTGGGCTCACTGTGGGAGCCCAAATTATACCAAAATTTTTATTTTCCAAACCAAAAAGTCGATTTGAACCAAATTTGATATGAGGGCTTATTGGGTCATAAGTACCTAATTTATGCCGAAAATTGTTTTCCTGTCCCCCACGGGAACTGCAGGAGCTAAAAAATTTTGTTCTTTTTAAATGCCCATATCTCCAGAACTACATGGCACTGAGAATTTTTATATGGTGTGAAGCTTCCTTAGGACCGGAAGAAAAAAATGGTAAAAATTTTATCATAAGGTTCTTTTCTAGGACTGAAAGTGCCGAGTCATCATTTTTTAACAGTGTAGCTAATGGGAATAACGTTGAAGAATCTTCTTCTCCCAAAACACTGCTTCAGAAGCTTTTATTTTTGGGTTCCCTATGGGAGCCCAATGTATAACTTAATTCAGTATGAGAAATATTCTTAAAAAATCTTTTTTTTCTGTTACTCCTGTCAGAATCTTTTGATATTTGATTTTTGATTTTCTTAGAAGTGGCAAATTGAAGTTTGTTCAAGTTCTGCTTTATTGATAAAATTGGGCCCAGTAACCAATTCCTGCGTTGAAAGCCCTGTAAAGTGGGCAGTAATAGGCATAAACGATTGACCAAACCTGATATTATAATTATGCCTCTGTAATGATGTAGCCTTAGAAAGTGACCTTAAATTCCAATAAATAAATAGATAAATTATTGAGTACCCAATATGGGGATCTAACATATGAACACTCTGGGTTACTAAGTAGAGAAAACACTTTTATGTTGAAAAACTGATAATAACCACAAGGCAGAATCCCTTGCTATTTTGGTGATATGACTCGGCCAGTATCAGGTGAGCGCCCTCAGGCCCCGTGGGGCCTCTTGTTCTTCTAAGAATCAAGTGTTTCGCATACAGTTCCCGTCAGTATCAGTGACTCCTTGTATTGGAACAGTGTTTTGCCAAGTATTATTGTCAATCAACCCTTAAATCCTCAGATTATTTTTACGATATTTACTGACATATATACAGTACATGCAGAGTGTATTATCACCACTAAATCACCCACAGAGTGAAGATTCCACCGAAGCAATGATTGCAAATTTGTTGCAAAGCATAATAAGCACAAGCAAAGTTCCAGCCAATGGACCTCCGGGATATACCCGGAGGTCCATTGGCTGAAACATTGCTTGTTTTTTGTCCACATGTACAAAATCTGAAAGTGATACTTTGGGTGATAACTCCACTCCTTAGTTACAATCCACTCTCCACATACTGTACCTGTACATAGCTGCAGATAACTTAAAACAATTTTTCTATTTTTGCGCATTCTTAACATCTCCTCTGGGTCATACATCGACTTGTAGGGCTGCACGATATTCAAAACTGAATACCGGTATCGGTATTCAAAAAAATACCGCGGCATACCGGTATATCGAAAACTGTTCAGCAAAATGAACATAAAAACCACAGCCGAGGCTTGAGGCATCACAGTCGAAACGAATTAGCATGCCTTGATGATGCGGTTCGAAAAACCTTTACCCAAGGCAGACGATATCAAAATATTTTTTTTAAAAAGTTTATCAGATTTTCCCCCAAAAATTCTACAAAACCATATCATGTGACCCCTCATTGGAACGAGCTCAACAAGCTCGTTCCAATGAGGGGTCACATGATATAGTTTTGTTGAAATTTTTGAAATATTTTTTCAACTGCTGAAATTGTATATTACGTGAGCACATGCAGACGATTCCTTTGGTAAAGGGATAATGTTATTCATTCGGGTCTACAGTTAAAAATCTCAAGACATCTTGAAAATTAAATTGTTGGTAAATAAATAATGACGATAAACCGATATTTTTGTAATTGCACCGGTATTCAATCGATATTGCTTTGAATACCGGTATATATCGGTTTATCGATAAACCATGCAGCCCTATCGACTTGTCCTAACGTCCTTGATATATGCCCAAAGATGAGATCTCAACTTCAGTACACCATCTCGGAAACCCAATTGATGGTAAGAACCTGTATTGGCATAAAAATAGGAAAGATTGAGTCCAAATTCCGGCAGCTTAAATAGTGCTGGCTGGTTTTGGCCTGTTAGGTTTCTAAAGGGTTAAAGTTCTGTGATACGAGACTTTCTCCACATCATGAGTCTTGGCGCTGGAGAAACTCTAGTATCATATGCCTGTTTCCATTTGGAGGCACTAATCATGCTCCAAGAAGGAAATTAGCATTTCCAGACATAAATTTCGAACCATAGTTTGACCCGTTGTTTCTTTGTTTTTTCCAACAATCTATGTATATTCGGGGGGATTCCTGCAAAATAAATTTGCCAGAATATAGATAGGTTTTCAAATAATTAGGCCTGGGTGAGAAATTCCAGAGCAGAATAAACATCTCTGCGGACTAATTACTTCATTTTACAGAGATCCCTGTGGAAAAGAAATGGTTTATCAGTTTTAGTGGTCATGAGTTGAGGTTTAAATTCAATAAAAATGAAGCTCATTAATCAACGTATCAATAAAAAGAGTTGATGTATGCAGTATAGAGTCACATTAACCAGGACTTATATGAACTGTCTGTTCTGTGTCCTGTACCTATGACTTGGGGGGGGGGGGGGGGAGGTGAACTCAATAGAAGTAAATTCCTGGCCAGTATTTCTTAAATATTCTCTCTGGTTTTTCAGTCTGTAAAGGGGGTGTATCACCACGAATAAAGATTAACGCAGGGCTTCTATTTTGACAAGAATTTGAGAATCCATTCTCGTAAAGATTCGTGCAATAAAACCTGTGAGAATCCATGTAGATTCTCGCTGCACCTCTCTTAGGATTCGCGTGAAAAGAATTGAATCAATTTAGCTCCCTACCAAACGTAGCAGCACCAGATTAACCCTTTACCTATCATGGTATTTTTGAAAAATAAATTAAATCTAACATTTTTCGTAAACATATTTCACGATTTTTCAATAAAACCTTGCATATATGGATATCATTAGAACCAGCTCAATTATTCTTATTGAAAACAAAGCATACAGGGAACAGAAATTAACATATCCTCAATTATCACAATTCTTGTCTTATTTCATAATCCTTTCATAAACATTGAACATCATCCTTTTTCACCAAACACTACACACAGCCAAGTTAAGCTACAGTGTCATTGACGCTTTCATTACACTTGGTATTTGTGGCAGTTTTCTTTGGGAACCTGTAAAATTTGTTCATTTGCAGGGGTTTGATAACACTTTCAACAACAAGGGTCTTATCACGGGACAGTTTACCCGTGTAAGTGTGTCCCGATCCGATTGTGCGATCTGATCGTGAAAGCAGCCACTTTTGTTATCACGCCACACTTCATTTCTTGAATAACTGAAAAAATGTATCCTTTATTCTTGAAAGGATTGAGTTGATGATCGTGTTCCACTAAAGGGTCGCAAACTTATGTTGTGGATGCAAAAATAAAAATTTAACCCTTCACCTAATGAATCGATCACAACCACCCATGTTATAGGCAAAATTGGCCGATGAAAAAATATTATTTTATAAAAAAAATTCATTAAAACTATATCATGTGGCCAGCCATTGGAATGAGCTCAGATGGTCATTCCAATGAGGTGATCATATGATATGGTTTTGGAGAAATGTTTTGAAAAACTTTGGAAAATAATTAAAATAAATTTTGATATCGTCCTCATTGGGTAAAAGGTTAACCCTTTACCTAACATGAAAAGCAGACGACACTTGCAAAAAAAAATTCTTGAATAACTAATTTTTTTCATTTTTTGTCTCAAAAACATAGGTTATGACCCCTTGTTGGAACGAGCTCGACGAGCTCGTTCCAACGAGGGGTCATAACCTATGTTTTTGAGACAAAAAATGGAAATATTTTGAAAATTAATTGGCGATTTTTGAGAATAGCGCTGGCCGGTTTTGGCCGTTACGTTGGGTAAAGGGTTAACAAAGTCAAAATATGAATAGTTGTACATAACACTGGGCAAATAATTCCAATACAAAATGTAATATGTCGAAATTTACATGAGTCAAAAAATGAGGTGAATGATTTGTTGTATATTGTCCCTTTGGTTGAGTGCTGAAAGCCCATATTGGGCTTTATTCTGATTGCAGGTTCTGCAACTTGAAGGCTCTATTTTATCTGGATGCGTTTCATATTATCTTTGAAGTGAGATTATCAGGTCTGTCTGTCATTTTAAGGAGGGCAACCGCTCTCTCTCTCTCAGTGGCTGTCCTAAACTAAAATTTGTTAGAACTGTAAATCTCTCCATGCCACATAAAAGGAGAGCCACGAAAGTGAACTCTGTTCACTGGCAGTGATCGGTATCGTTTATCTTAATATGTGATCGTGCATTTCTGAAAAGCTTACTGATATCTAGTCTCTGTGAGGCCCTTATGCTTCAAGCCAGAGGTCAAGTGTAGGGGTCTCAAAGAGACTAACAAGTAGCCATTTTGCTCACTTGTCGGATACTAACTATAATTGTCTCACTACATATATAATTCATGTAGAAATCCTGACATGTTCTGCGAGAAATTATTGCATTTTTCAAACCTGCATTAGATATGATATGCACAACACAAACAATATGACGCAAAGATATTGTAAAATTATTAATCTCAAGAACAGATCCCAGTGTCAAATTAAGATCGTCCAAAAATGGCCCTCCTAAGTTCATTTAAGGCAAGCCACCATTGCTCTCCTCCCATTTTGAAAATAACAGGCCTGGATTATTTAGTGTCTATATGCCTTGTTACAGTTTAAGGGAGAATGCCAATGAGCCCTCTCCTATAAATTGTAGCAAGGCAAAGAGATGTGAACAAATTTAGACAAAATTATATTTTATTCTTGACCAGTTAAAAATACATAAGGGAGATCACATCTTGTCATCACCAGTGAGTTTGCTTGTTTCCTATGATAAAAGTGGTTGCTTTATTCACATTGAAACACAAAGTAATACTGCAAATGTTAACCGATATACCATTAGTACAGTTTTTCAATTAAGGGTTTTTTTTTCTCTGGATCACTGATGGTAACTTTCCCTGTGCACACATCAGATCTTCTGTTTTTCTTCCAAACATGCAAGTGAGCAATCAATCACTTTCTCACAAAGTAAATTTTATATGAGTGATCACTGACCTTTCCAACAGGTCACTGATCAAGTTTCTATGGGGGCTAACAAGGATAAGTATCGTATTTACTCTGTGTATTGGGACAGCTAAAAATAATTATTTTCACAGGTGTCCCAATTCTTAGAAAATGGGGAAAGAACACAGCCTGGTCTTGATTTGATGCTGAATAAAGTTGTGTGTGATTCATTTTCCATCACTATATACAAAAATCGCCATCCAATTTTTTTTATATTTTCATTTTTTGCTTCCAAAACATAGCTTATGATCCCTCATTGGAACGGGCGCATTGCGCTCGTTCCAATGAGGGATCATAAGCTATGTTTTGGAAGCAAAAAATGAAAATTTTTAGTTACTCAACAATTTTTTTATGAGTGTCGTCTGCTACTAGCGATGGGTCAACTGGAAACAAATCTCCTGAATGTCCCAAACTTTAGAGCATAAAAAAATATAGTTTTCTGGAAAAAATGTGTGTTCCAAATCATAGAGTGTCCCAATACATAGAGTAAATATGGTATGGGGTTTTTTGTTCATCTGCCAGATGCACATGTACCAAGTTTCCATGTTATTGCACAATGGTTAAATTGCTTATTTAAACATTTTTTTATACATATATGTAGTATGTAGCTGATGAGTTATCACTAAAACACTTGTAGAGAGGGGCTTCCACCTTGACAATAATTTTCATTTTGTGACAGAATAAGAAGTTTATCCTTTACCTAATGTAACTGACATATTCTGCCTATGGTTTTCGCAAAAATGGTGCCCTTGTCTTAACCAATGCTAATCCTGCTTATGCAGGGGTAGTATGTAGTGGGAGTCTGATAGTTGCTTGCTGCTGCTGGGTGATTATCTTAGGGTACTCTGGCTTCCTCCACCCATAAAACTGTCCAACACATGTTGACCCTGGATGTCGAAAGTATCGTTAAACTCCAATAAATAAAAATCTGTCAAACAAGATTCAAATCAGTGATTAAAGTTCTTGTTGCATTATGCAAAAAAATTTGCTGTTTGAAATTTTTTTATTTTGACCTCAGTATACAGAGGGTTAACAGGGTTCAGTTTAACCCGTTGAACCTAAACGGATGATTTTCTGGTCAGGACCATGATATGTCATAACATGTTCAGATAGGATGGCTGTTCAGTAAATATGTAGGGAAGACCAATCAATATTTTCAACGTGCAGCCTTGTGGCTGCACGTTGAAAATATTGATTGGGCTTCCCCACATAATGAATATAGGCGCTTCTAATTGCTGCCATTGAACTGGCATGGAAGATACCACCAGAGTTCAAAGGGTTAATTATAGCCTTATCTTTAAAGCACAAGACTTTCTGAAAGAAGCCCGGGAAGTGGAGCAGTACTTCTTTACTGTGGTAAACAAGTTAAGTTTTATTCTTAAAATCGGAACTGGTCATCAGTACCTGGGCATGGAACTCATTTATAGTGGGCAACACAGGTATAAATGATTGGCTGTATGTGATGGCATACTTGTGTTGTCGTGATGAACCATATGTTGCCGAAAGTGATCTTAAATCTTTATCCAGTGCAGACAATATCAAAATTTATTATTTTCAAATTTTTCCAAACATTTCCACTCATGATATGGTTTTGTTTCCCCACTCTTGAAGAGAATTGAGGTTATACTGAATTACATGCATCCATCTGTCTGTCTCTCCGAGCATCTGTCCATTCGTCCATGCATCCATCCATCTGCAGCAATATGTTACCAGTGAGTAGATGGATTTCAATGAAATTTGGTATGAGGGATCCTTATGACAAGCTGCTCCTGCACATGTTATAAAAACTTTTCCTGCTTTTTTTCAACAGAGTTACAGTCCTTACTTTGTTTTTAATTCATTTATGCCTCATTGGTCCAGCATGGCAGTGGGGGTATAATTGCTTTCAGCAATACCTCTTGTTTAAATAAACAGTTTTTTTCAACTACTGAATTTGTATATTACACAGGAGGGTAAGGTTAATTCATTGGTTGAAGGGTTAAACAACAATATATATCACATGAAACGTTGTTAATTTCGACGTAACAACCCATGTCTTATTTCCTGATTATCAACTAGTGTCTAATCGGCACGTGGTCCCATAGCAGCAGCATTGTATTCTTGACATGATGTTCACATGACGTCAATTACGACAACAGGTTCAAGTAAAGCACATTCATGACGTCATGGGGTGAAGCATCTGAGCCAACGAACTGATTGTCGGTTGTTTTGGGAGAATTTAGCGACAATGAATTAAATAAAAAATGTAAAAAACATTCGAAAACTCATGTGATATACAGAATCTTTAACTCGTGATGTTTGGATATAAGATTTTTTGAAACTTGTTTGATGAATTCGATTCACAACTCGCCTAAAGGCTCGTTGTGAATCAAATTCATCAAACTCGTTTCAAAAAATCTTATATCCAAACATCACTCGTTTGAGATCCTCTATAAATAAAATGATCATGACAATCTATAATATTCTCACAAGAATTAAGAGTTGTCCTCTATTTCTGAAAATACCATGATAACTTGATGAACAAAGTTTTATCAGTATACTGTGGGTATTTCATGCATATTTTGTTTTTCTCTGCAAAAAAAAGATAAAATTGAACAGTACTTGGAAAATCATTATCATAATTGGTGAAGTGCGTGCTCCATTCCAACCAAGGTTTAGTAGATGCTGTTCCTGTTGATATGAAAACTCCAACAATATTTATAATCTGTCTGGATACCTTCTTACCGATTTCTTGAGAGCACTTTGCTCTGAAGATGTTTGCTTTATATTAGTAAGTGGCTGGAGATTACTGTTAGTCCAATTAAGGTTTTGCCTTCATGTTATTATTTTCTTAAAATTAAATGGTGTGCATGGAATTTGTGAGATAATGTGTCTGACTGAATCTCTTCATTCTTCAGCAACTTTTTCTGTTCAGTAGTTTGGTGTAGCCTCAGAAGTACAGTGGAACCTTGTTAATTGAATAGCCACTTTGCCAATGAAAATTATTCAATTAACAGGAGTATTCAATTAACAGGGGTTGTGTCACTTTCCTGTATTCTAGAGATAAACTTGGCATTTATTCTATTATATCTTGTTTGACAGAGCTCCATGAGATATAATAGATTAAATCCCTGTAGTGGATGTACTGAGGCCAAATAGGTCTATAAACAAAGGAAAACTGGGGAGAGTCAGGGTAATTTCTCAACAGGTTACAAGAAATTTTATTCAATTAAGAAGAGTTTACTCTATAACCTATATTCAGTTAACAGGTCAAATTTATAATGGAGGTATGGTAAATGGTTTTGTGTTGGGAAATTATATTCAATTAACAGGGTTATTCAGTTAAGAGATATCCAATTAAGTGGGCTCCACTGTATAAGTGAATGAAGCTTTCTGTCTCTCTTTTCCAAAATTATGTGTCACTTTCCTGTATTCTAAAGATAAACTTAGCATTTATTCTATTATATCTTGTTTGACAGAGCTCTATGAGCTCTGTCAAACAAGATATAATGGATTAAATGCCTGTATTGGATATACTGAGGCCAAATAGGTCTATAAACAAAGAAAAACTGGGGAGAGGCAGGGTAATTTCTCGACAGGATACAATATTTTTAGCTGCGACTAGCAGCTCTATAAGTGGCAATGTCAGTCTGTCTGTCGGTCGGTCGGTCGGTCTGTCTGTCTGTCGGTCGGTCTGTCTGTGACCAACGAGTTTCAAAACTCAATAACTTTTGAAATACTTGATGGAATGACTTTATATTTGGCATGTAAGTGTATCTTATTGATGTCTAGCCACTGTTCAATGCATGTGTTGTTCCAAATATTTTTCTTGGAGTTATGGCCCTTGATGAACTTAGAATTTTGTGAGATTGCACAACCCGTCGCAGCTACGGCATCAATGTCGCGGTTTTTTAGCTCACCTGAGCGAAGCTCAAGGGGAGCTTAACTAATCACTTTCTGTCCGTCGTCCGTCGTCCGTCGTCGTCCGTCCGGCGTTAACTTTACATTATCGACTTCTCCTCCTAAACCACTAGCCCAATTTTATTCAAATGTTGGCTAAATGTTTATTACCTAATGCCAATTCAGATTTGTTCAAATGAAGTTGCCCCTCCTCCTGGGTGGTGCCACACCCCCAAGGGGCACCAAAATCTTTGTAAATCTTCTTCTCATGAACCAGCAGTAGCAGAGACTTGATATTTGGTGTGCAGCTTCCTTTTGAGGTGTAGACTCAGATTTGTTCAAGAGAAGTTTGTGGGGCTATACTTGACGTTGTTATGAGAGGGGCAAAATTTTTTGCCCCGCCCAAAATTTCTATTTTCCAAACCGAGAGGCTGATTTGAACCAAATTTTATGTGAGGGCTTATTGGGTCATGAGTACTTGATTTATGCAAAAAAAAATTTTCCCGCAGCCCCGTGGGAACCGCAGGAGCTAAAAATAGAAAAAATTTAAAACGCCCATATCTCCAAAACTGCACGGCACTGAGAATTTTTATTTGGTGTGCAGCTTC
The DNA here is from genome assembly GCA_031216915.1 of Pictodentalium vernedei. Taxonomy (NCBI): domain Eukaryota; kingdom Metazoa; phylum Mollusca; class Scaphopoda; order Dentaliida; family Dentaliidae; genus Pictodentalium; species Pictodentalium vernedei. Next base: position 432,268,943 of record CM062289.1, on the reverse strand, counting down.
CTTAGGACCAACAGAAAGGATTGGTAAAAAAAAATTGCCATCGGTTTTATCATAGGGTACAGTTTCGGGACTTTGAAAAAGTGCTGAGTCAGCACTTTTTAACACTGTAGGCAATGGGAAAAACATTAAAAAATCTTCTTCTCCAGATCCAGCAGGCAGAATCTTTTGATAATTGGTATGCAACATTGTAGGGTGGATCTGATTCAAGTTTGTTCAAATCGGCCCCCTGGGTTCATATTTGGGCTCAGTATAGGAGCCCGATTTCGAACTTAGTGCATTTCAGGCAAATTTCTTAAAAAATCTTCTTCTCCAGATCCAGCAGGCAGAATCTTTTGATATTTGGTATGCAACATTGTAGGGTGGATCTGATTCAAGTTTGTTCAAATCGGCCCCCTGGGTTCATATTTGGGCTCAGTATAGGAGCCCGATTTCGAACTTAGTGCATTTAGGCAAATTTCTTAAAAAATCTTCTTCTCCAGATCCAGAAGGCAGAATCTTTTGATATTTGGTATGCAACATTGTGGGGTGGATCTGATTCAAGTTTGTTCAAATCGGCTTCCTAGATTCATATTTGGGCTCACTATAGAAGCTCGAATTTGAACTTAGTGCATTTCATGCAAATTTCTTAAAAAATCTTCTTCTCCAGATCCAGCAGGCAGAATCTTTTGATATTTGGTAAGCAACATTGTGGGGTGGATCTGATTCAAGTTTGTTCAAATCGGCCCCCTGGGTTTATATTTGGGCTCAGTATAGGAGCCCAAATTTGAACTTAGTGCATTTCAAGCAAATTTATTACAAAATCTTCTTCTCCAGATCCAGCAGGCAGAATCTTTTGATATTTGGTATGCAACATTGTGGGGTGGATCTGATTCAAGTTTGTTCAAATCGGCTTCCTAGATTCATATTTGGGCTCACTATAGAAGCTCGAATTCGAACTTAGTGCATTTCAGGCAAATTTCTTAAAAAATCATCTTCTCCAGATCCAGCAGGCAGAATCTTTTGATATTTGGTATGCAACATTGCGGGGTGGATCTGATTCAAGTTTGTTCAAATCGGCCCCCTGGATTCATATTTGGGCTCACTATAGAAGCTCGAATTCAAACTTAGTGCATTTCGGGCAAATTTCTTCAAAAATCTTCTTCTCCAGATCCAGCAGGCAGAATCTTTTGATATTTGGTATGCAACATTGCGGGGTGGATCTGATTCAAGTTTGTTCAAATCGGCCCCCTGGATTCATATTTGGGCTTAATATAGAAGCCCGAATTCGCACTTAGTGCATTTCAGGCAAATTTCTTCAAAAATCTTCTTCTCCAGATCCAGCAGGCAGAATCTTTTGATATTTGGTATGCAACATTGAGGGGTGGATCTGATTCAAGTTTGTTCAAATTGGCCCCCTGGATTCATATTTGGGCTTAATATAGAAGCCCGAATTCGCACTTAGTGCATTTCGGGCAAATTTATTAAAAAATCTTCTTCTCCAGATCCAGCAGGCAGAATCTTTTGATATTTGGTATGCAACATTGTGGGGTGGATCTGATTCAAGTTTGTTCAAATCGGCTTCCTAGTTTCATATTTGGGCTCACTATAGAAGCTCGAATTCGAACTTAGTGCATTTCAGGCAAATTTCTTAAAAAATCTTCTTCTCCAGATCCAGCTTCAGAATCTTTTCATATTTGGTAAGCAACATTGTGGGGTGGATCTGATTCAAGTTTGTTCAAATCGGCCCCCTGGGTTTATATTTGGGCTCCGTATAGGAGCCCAAATTTTAACTTAGTGCGTTTCAGGCATATTTCTTAAAAAATCTTCTTCTCCAGATCCAGCAGGCAGAATCTTTTGATATTTGGTATGCAACATTGTAGGGTGGATCTGATTGTGATTCATGAACGTATTTATTTGTAAAGTTGATAGAATCTTAGACAAAATTTGCAGAAAAGATCTACTATAGAAGGGATGGTATCCAGGGTGAACCGTTTACCCAAATCTAGCAGTACTAATGCATTATTCACACAAATCTTCGTTCAAATTTTATGACCCCTCATTGGAACACACGCATTCAGCTCATTCCAACAAAGGTCATATGCCATGTTTTCGAGACAAAGGAATAAAAATTTTAGTTATTCATGAAATTTTTAGGCAACTGTTGTCTGTTATTCACATTGCTTCATGAAATTTCAGTACTTTTAGAAGTTACCTCAGTAATCAAGGGTTAATTCCCCTTAATTAAATGTCGCCTCTAAAAAACAACCACTTTGCATATCTTACCTTTTTACCAGCATAACTGCCAAAACTTGTCAGCATTCTTCGCAAAAATCGCTATTCAAATTTTAATTTTTGTCTCTTAAACATACATGTACTTATCGCTTGTAAATACCCCATTGGAATGAGCTTTTTGAGCTCATTCCAATGAGAGGTCGCACACCATGCTTTTTGAGTCAAAAAAGCAATTTTTTTAGTTATTCCAGAATTTCGTACGTAAAACACAGCTTTATGACTTCACATTAAAATGAGCTCTCTAAGCTTGTTCCAATCAACATTCACGCACTATGTCTTTCACACAAAAAATAAAATTTTCCATTTATTCAGGAATTTTGTTTGCAAGAACACTCTTACCCCCCCCCCCCCCCCCCCACAAACACACACACACAAACACACACACACACACACAAACACAGACACACACACCTAAAAGTTCGTCAGCAAAAAAACAGTTACTTCAATTTTTAAATGCATTATAGGAACAACTTGCCTAATCAAATTTAAATACTTTTGCATCATTCTGTATCTAGAACAAACCATTTACCATATCTTTACGCAAAATTCTCCAGCATCATTCACAAAAAAACACCATTATTTATATATTCACATTTCTGTCTCAAAAATATACCTGATCTTCCCATACCCCTATTGGAATAAGCTGTTTGAGCTTGTTCCAATGATGATAAAAAAAAATAAAATTTGTGAAAATTTTTGTTTTCTTGCATGCAAATATATACATGTAGCACATGGAAGATATCCACAGTTGGGGAGAGATGTCCAAGGCTATCTCTTCACATTCCTTGTTTGTGCTTCATGCTAAACCAGTTTGTCTGCAGAGATAAATTTGCTTTATTAAAAATCATTGGAGATTGGCCACACACCAATGATTTTAAATAAAACTAATTTTAGGTAACAAATGTTGAACTTCAAACAAAATCTATCACTCAACCAGTTAATGTTGATGAGGCATGACATGGTGAAGGTGACCTAAAATACTTCTTAGAGTCACTTTGTCAGGTGAGCGATTAAGGCCACGTGGGGCCTCTTGTTATTCAGTTAACAGGAGTTTACTCTATAACCTCTTTCAATTAGCAGGTCAAATTTATAATGGAGGTATGGTAAATGGTTTTGTGTTGGGAAAAATTATATTCCATTAACAGGGTTATTTAGTTAAGAGATATCCAATTAAGTGGGTTCCACTGTATTAGTAATATAACCCAGGTCTCCCATGGCTTCTTCAATACCTTGAAAGTTTGTAACTAAGAAACCCCTTGCCAAGGACCTGGAAAGTCCTTGAATACTGCAACCATTTTTGGAAACTAGGGCCCTTCGAAGCTTCAAGATTCGATTTTGAATCTTAAGTTCATGTTCGATTTTGATTCAAAACTGGCTGTTCAGTTTGTTTTCCTTCAAATCTTTTCACTGAGATTTTGCTTGGTATCAGTAATTGTAGTCTTCTCACAAAATGTATATCTGAGATAGAAATTGTACATAAATAATGTTGAGACTAAAGACTGGGTGTACCGTATTTACTCTATGTATTGGGACACTCTATGATTTTGGACACACATTTTTTCCAGAAAACTATATTTTTTTTATCCTCCAAAGTTTGGGACATTCAGGAGATTTGTTTCCAGTTAGCCCGTCGCTAGTAGCAGATGACACTCATAAAAAAAATTCTTGAGTAACTAAACTAAATTTTCAATTTTTGCTTCCAAAACGTAGCTTATGATCCCTCATTGGAACGAGCGCAATTTGCGCTCGTTCCAATGAGTGATCATAAGCTATGTTTTGGACGGCAATTTTCGTATATAGTGATGGAAAACGAATCACACACAACTTTATTCAGCATCAAATCAAGACCAGGCTGTGTTCTTTCCCCATTTTCTAAGAAGTGGGACACCTGTGAAAATAATTATTTTTAGCTGTCCCAATACATAGAGTAAATACGATAATTTCCTCTATATTAACATAAAGAACATCTGTAATCATGCCACCATCCATGCTAATTCCAGTTTCACTAATCACTACCCCTGCTTTAAGCAAATTTAAAGTTCCCAAGCAATATCAATGATGAACAAAATTCCTTACTGGGTAATATTCCAACTGCATCATCAAGGCAGGTCTTCAATGAAGGCATGCCTTGATGATGTAGTTGGAATATTTTATCAGTCAGGACTTCAAGATGTCTGTATTCGATTCGAGGTTTGATTTGATTTTGAATAAAAGACTCGATTTGATTCAATATTCGATTCGAATCTAAAATATGTGATTTGCAGAACCCTATTGGAAACCCTTGAAAATATATATTATCCCCAATATGTTTATGCACAAAATGTTGTGTCAGAGTCAAGTGTTTTTTAGGCCGTATGTCGACGAGTCGAAGACAAGTTGAGATATACCCTTAGAAACAAGACCCAGAATGATACAACATTTTATACATAAATATAATGGTGATGATAGATTTAACTTACAATTCTCAACTGTAATAACTTGATTAACACTTTATCTAACGAATTGGTCGCATCCTCCCACATAATTTACAAATTGATCATTTGCGCTATGAGTAGCTATACCTCTCCAAAAAAAGTCGAGTTGCGATAAAGATTGTATACAAGCACAATGAGCACATAAGACTTTTATTTACCATTCAGTAAACAAAACCAATAACCATTACTCGTCGAAAATAATCAGTGACAAATAGAAAAAGCCACACTTAACTAATCAAAACAATCAGACTCCTTTTTCAAATATCACAACCCAACGGCATGTGGGGTGATTCCTTCAACATGAATGAAATTGAACATGGTCACAAAATATAATCAAACTAAGACCAAGTCTGTTCAATGAATCCTGAATGTATAAACAAGTCACTTCTCAATGCTGTGTGAGATGAATGAGTGTGAAAAGTCTATTGACAGTGGTTATTATATAGTCCTCAAATAGATTGTTCCAGAATGAGAAATTTCTCCAATGTTCTTTTATTCTACCAATTGCTGATTGGTTGAATGTATTCGCCTCATTAAATTCTAAATTATTTCTTAATGATTCTGTCTTTTTAGCTTACCTTGACAAAGTCAAGCTGAGCTAATCCCCTCACTCTCCGTCTGTCGTCTGTTGTCCGTCATCTGTCATCTGTCGTCTGTCAACATCATGTTTTGGTCTTCTCAAAAACCACTGGGCCAATTCAAGTGAAAGTTTGTGTGAGTGATGGTCCTGAAGGGGCATTGCATTTTTGCTCAACTCAGCATCCTCAGCCACATAGGGAGGGGGTGGGAGAAAATGCTCGCAAAATATTTTTAAAATCTCATGGACCAGTGGGTACAATGACTTGATATTTGTTATGGAGCTTTCTTTTGAGGTTGAGATTCAAGTTTGTTCAAAGTTTGTGAAGCAATATTTGGCTTTGTAATAGAAGGGGTAAGATTTTTGGCCCTGCCAAAAATTTCTATTTTCTGAACTGATGGTCCGATTTGAACCAAATTTGGTATGTGGTATTATTGGGTCATAAGCACTTAACTCGTGCAAAAAAAAAAAAAATTCAAGCATCCCCATGGGAACCGCAGGAGCTAAAAATAGAAATATTTTCAAACGCCCATATTTCCCAAACCACATGGAACAGAGAACTGTTGTTTGGTATGAAGCATCCTTAGGACCAGTAGAATTGAATGGTAAAAAATTGCCATCGGTCATGTTAGGGAGTTCTGTAGAGGGCATCGAAAAAATGCTTCAGCATATTTGCAAAAATTAAAAAAATTCTTTTCTCTAGAACCAATGGTTGGAATCTTTTGATATTCGGTATACAGGATCCAGGGGGATGGGAGGGTGGGGGGGGGGGGGGGGGGTCAGACACAAGTTTGTTAAAATAAAGCCCATTGGATCATATTTGGGCTCAATACAGGAGCCCGAATTTTTAACTCAGGGCAATATGGGGAATATTCTTTAAAAACCTCCTTCTTCAGAACCACCAGTCAGAATCTTTTAACATTTGGTATACATCATTGTTATAAGGGTCAGATTCAGGATTGTTCAAGCCAAGTCCCTAGGTTGATATTTGGGGTTCCTATGGAAACCCAAATTTTAACTTAGTTCAATATGGGGGATAATTTTTAAAAATCTTCTTCTTCAGATCCACCAGTCAGAATGCTTTCATATTTGGAATACAACATCTCTAGGGAGGTCAGATTCAAGTTTGTTCAATCCGAGTGCCTGGGTTAATATTTGGGCTCCATATGGGAATCTGAAATTTTACTTAGTACAGTATGAGGGAATTTCTTCAAAAATCTTCTTCTTCAGATTCACATGTCAGAATCCTTTCATATTTGGTTTGCAACATCTCTAGGGGAGTCAGAATCAAGTTTGTGCAAATTGGTTTCCTGGGTTAATATTTGGGCTCCCTGTGGTAGCCGAATTTTAACTTAGTGCAATATGAGGAAATTTCTTTAAAAATCTTCTTCTTCAGATTCTCTAGTCAGAATGCTTTCATATTTGGTATACAACATCTCTGGGGGGGGGGGGGGGGGGGGGGGATGGGGGGGGGGGGGGGTGGGGGGGTCAGATTCAAGTTTGTTCAAATTGGATCCATAGGTATTATAATACTTGGACGCATGATGGTAGACCAAATTTTAACTTAATGCAATCTGAAGAAATTTCTTTAAAAATGTTCTTCTTCAGATTGAACAGTCAGAATGCTTTCATATTTGGTATACAACATCTCTAGGGAGGTCAGCTTCAACTTTGTTCAAATTGAGAGCCTGGGTTAATATTTGGGCTCCCTTTGGGAGCCAGAATTGGCCATGTAGCTGAAGAATTAGAGAAATTTTGTATTCAGTACCCTCTAGAGGTGTGTAACTAAGATTAATCCACATAGGTTGTATCAAGAGGTTTCATAGGGGAGCTCCACACTTTACATTATGATCAACTAAAGAAAAGGCATAATGCTCAGACTATTTTTGTCACTCTTGAGGGACTCAAGGATTGACAATGTATTCTATGAAGATGGATTGCTTATGTTGATTCATTCTTGGACTCTGTTTATATCACGTTCTGTTCAAGGTGAGCGCTTCAGGCCCCATGGGACCTCTTGTTTCAAGTAAATAAGTGCAACCCAAATAAACAATCAATGAGTTAACCCTTTACCCAACGTAACGGCCAAAACCGGCCGGCGCTATTCTAAAAAATCGCCTATTAATTTTCATTATTTTTTTCATTTTTTGTCTCAAAAGCATAGGTTATGACACCTCATTGGAACGAGCTCGTTGACCTCGTTCCAATGAGGGGTCATAACCTATGTTTTTGAGACGAAAAATGAAAAAAATTAGTTATTCATTAATTTTTTTTACAAGTGTCGTCTGCTTTTCAAGTTAGGTAAAGGGTTAAAAATAGATTCTGTGTAATGGTATTTGTAAACATGTTGATAGGTACATTCAAATGTCACTCAGTGCAAATAAGTGATAATACAAGCCAAAGTCCGCTTATTCTAATTAAAAAATAACTTCAGAAAATATTAATTGTTTATAATTAATACTTATCAGTTCTGATCTTATAATTGAGGCCGATGACACCACTGAAGCACACAGTGGTTCGTTCATCTAACCTTCCTTTTCTCTGCACACTCAGTTTTATTCATATGTTTCCTGCCAGCCTCAAGATCATAAACCCATCTGAACCAGGGGTCAGCCGAGTGGGTGACTAGGGCGAAGAAGTCGCCTTGTCATTCCTCAAGTCGCCTTGGCTTACATTGGGGGTGAAATTAAAGTCGCCCTCCGAAACTTCCTTGGGAGACATGGCAGTTTACTGTATTTTCTTATGTTTTATTTTTTAAAAAAACCTGCTTCCACATTCACAAAAAAAGTAAACACGACTGCTGTTAAAGTCCGTCACATGGCTATGAAAACAGCCTAAACTAGCCCAATTTTATATTTCTGAAAAGAATTTGTAATGGCGAAGTTGTTCGAACAATACTTCTCAACTGATAGCAACCAGAACAAAATGGCTGTTTAAAAACAAAGTGCCAGCAAAAACAACGAATCACACAAGACACACATCGAGTTAATTAGAATTTATTAAAGTTAACCACCATTTCAAAACAAAAAAAAATCATCCATATCGAAATTGCTTGCGGTTACGCTCTGTTCCACTGAAAAATTGGTTGCATTGAAATTTGCCCCACAATTTGCATTGAATGTTTTCTTTGAAAACTTGTGAAGTTGTGTTTTAAGGGGGTTAAATGTAATAAGGCTACGATAGAAATCACAGATATTAGGATGGATAAGAATGGCAGACCTTCATAGCACCAATCGCTCGTGTCAATGTAAGATGGTTGGCAGACATTGTCAGTTTTCTGAACAGTGTATTATTACCTAGTGCAGCTGGCAAGGGAGACAACTGAAATATTTTGTCATTTACCTAAAAAATAAATTAACTCAAATTGTTGATAACGCTTAATTTATGAAGGATATCGAAAACGTTTTTAACTATGCTTTTCAATTCAATTAGGGCATTCAGAAACCATGAATGACCCAGCTTCTTATATGAACTTGAAATTTATTTTAAACACTTTAAATATTTTTTTAAAAAGAATTTACCTTCTATTACAGAGAAGAACACTCTCACCATGGGTAATGCTAAATTCAAATCCACTGCATTGAGGCAAATACAAAATCAACTGCATCACTGTTAGGGAAAGAGTCAGGGGGTATTCAGAAACCATGAACGACACAGTTTTTTGTGGGGTGGGGTGGGGGAGGGGATTTTAACCTACATTCTTGTTATATACCATCTGACTTAGTTTTGTGCGTGTATGTATGTCTGTATAACTTTTATTTATTTTTTTCTCCACAATTGTGTCCTCTATGTTCATTTATTTTGTCACGATGTCATATACGTTTTATGTTTTTTTCTGATTTCTCCTTCATGTCCACTGACTTCTCCCACCTGGCCCCTGACTTCTCCCTAAAGTCTCTTGAGGGAGAAGTCACTTCTCCCTAAAATCAGCTGCCAGGCTGACCCCTGATCTGAACCATCAGCAAACAGTCCCAAAATGAGTGAACACTAGCTCTGTCAAACAAGATGTAAAAGATTAAATGTTTTTATTTTATATACTGAGGCCAAAGAAGTCTATAAATGTGTTTTTTATTAGGGTTTAATGACACTTTTGACTGCCAGGGTCAACTCGTGTTGGACAGTTCTATGGATATTGGAAGCTGGAGTCCCAGGAGACAACCACTTAGCAGTGGCGAGCAACTGTCAAGACTCCCCAGCTTACTAATTGTAAATTCCACACAAGCAGGGTTATCATGGGTTGAAAATAAGTGTACCGTCAACGTGCAGTATGCCTTAGTACACAACGCCACTGAGTCCCCACATGGAAATAATCAGGATTAAGTGCCTTGCCCATGGACACCACACACTTACCTCCGGTGGAGATCAAACCATGGACATTTTGATTTGAAGTACAATGCAGTAACCACTGAGCCACCACACTCCCAAATGTGGGGATTAGCAGATCAAATTTGTACTCTTGATATAGACAATGACTCAGTATTTAAATGCAGTTAATTGTGGTATTCAATTAAGAAGTATGCCTTTAAGTGGGACCCACTGTATATTATAATTTATTACGCCTCAAAGTTAGTTTGTCCAATCAGAATGCAGGAATGCCATCTAAGGGTTCCACCGTATCAGGTAGCTCACCTGATATTTGATCTTGGGTGAGTAGCCGCTATTACTATTTTGATGCATTTCCACTCGCTTCGAATTTTAAAAATTTGAATTAAAACAAAATAAGAGAATTTTTAAGTAGAGCTGTAGGTTAACCGAAACCAAACCGAGGTTTTTTTGTTTTTTTTAAAAACCGAAACCGTCGACATCCCGTAATCTACGGTTTTTCGTTTTTTATTAAAATACTCTCTTGCTGCAGAAATTCACAGAATGTTGTAGCCATCCCAGAGTAGTGAGAGTACCCAGACACTGCCAATGGCAGTGTCTGGGTACTCTCACTACTCTGGGAAGTCTACATTCTGTGGATATCCGACATTTCAGCTTAGTTGTGTTTGCAGCTTTCCTCAAGTTGTGCATAGGTGTCAGACCTCGAAAAATGGCCAAGCACAATAAAAGTTCTGTATATTTAGGTAATTATTATATTGGCCTTCCTGATTCTTCATGTATTATAGCTTATTTCGGGCATTCATTGAGTTTCACTCAATTTCACTGCCATTCAGTTATGATTCCGGACATAAGAATGAGTTTTATTGAATTTTAATTGGCCTCATGAACAAACCGAAAACCGAACCGAAACGAGGTTTTACTCCACCTGAAAAACCAAAACCGAAACCGAACAAGAAATTTAAAAACCTACAGCTCTATTTTTAAGTACCCAAAACATTTTCAGGGTACCGTATGTATTGATTTAATGCATTAAATATTTAAAAGATGGACGGAAGATATTATTTGTAGTCCCCAAAGTTCATTATTGTGTTTACAATTCTATCGATTTTTTAAGCTGATGCGAACATTTTCATTACAGTTTACTGATCTGTCATTTGCAGAATGAGGTCCCCATAGGGTGAGTTTGCTGATGCTCTCCCATACAGTTGGCCAATTTGTCCTCTGGGTACCTCTTTCTGTTTAGAGTTGAGATCTTGATTCAGATTGAGGTTCACAGAGGGTAAATTTAGTGACTCTACTCTGCTGTGCAGGGAGCATCACCATATTCACCCTCTGAGAACCTCTTTTTGCAGATGACAGTCAGCTAATTTCAGGCTTGTACTCATCAGATTAAAAATGATTTTTTTAACTTTTAAAAGTGCTTTGTTAAACCTTTTCAGGTGGTAATGACAGTAAATGTATGTAAGGGTATTTCAGATATGCTTGCAGAGATACGTTTCATTTTGAAAACAAATATCTCACTTGGAACAGTGACGATTGTTTACTGTCACCATGGATACGTACCAGTGCTAGTTATGGTTGATGATTCTGCGCAGCACTGTCAATAGCGGTTTCTAAAAAATAAACATCTGGTCATTCTTTTTTTTTACCTGCGTCGCCAGCAGCAGAGCAGGTCTAGTAAACGCTCGACTCCGTCCGTCAGTCCGTCCGAAACACTTATTCCGTCAAAGTTTTCTTGGCTTCTATGAAAGGGAATGATTTTATATTTGGTCTGCTGCTTCATAATGATGAGTTGTATCGTGTATCTAATTTTCAGATCTGCCGTGCAGCCACTTCCTGTTTGCAGATTCTTTGAAGTCTGTTCATCTCTGTAATCAATTGCATGCAGCGACGCAGGTCCAGACCCAGTATTGGTCTTGGCTTGTTTTCTTGTGAAAATTTATTAATCCCTTGATTTATATGCGCTTCCCATATAATAATATGTTACATAACGTGTAGCTGGCTGATACATTTCCATACAAGGCTCTGAGTGTTCATATCAGGTGAGGTGGGCCTCACCTGATATGAACTCTCATCGCCTTGTACGGAAATGTACCAGCCGCTACATGCCATGTAACTTGTTGTGTTGCATATGTCAGGATTTTATTTCAGTAATATAATTCCTGAAAGAGGTAAAAACAAATGAAACCACGTTGGATAAGTAACTTTTATGCAGTTATCAAGGTCAATTTTGATTTAGGAAATGACAGTTTCCAAGACTGCTCTTCTCTGTGAAATTTTTTGAATGGTGATGAGCGACTGAGCACGGTGTCTCAGCGGTAGACTGTTTGTCTTCTATGCTAGAGGTCCTGAGTTTGATCCCTGTCTGGGACGACCCGCATTGTGTCCTTGGACAAGGCACTTTATCCTGGTTGCCTACATGGGGGCACAATGACACCATGTACTAAGGCGTACTACACGTCAGTGGTGCACATGTCTTCAACCGCTGTAACCCTGCTTGAGTGGAGCTTGAACAGAGTTAGAATTTTGATGAGCTGACAGTTGCTTGTTGATGCTTGGTGGTTCTCTCCGAGTACTCTGGCTTCCTCCACCCGTAAAACTGTCATGGTCACGATTAGCTGTTGTGCATAAGTGTGTGACCTTAAACACCAATAAATAAATAAGATTTAACTGGTATAGTGGTCTGGTCAAAGTTCTTTGATAGCTTTTCTGACCTTGGTACTACTTGAGAATCTCAGCTGTTGAAAAGGCAATGTGACAACATTGCATATCTAATGGTATTTTTCGTTTGTTTTTCTTGATTCAGTCATAATTTCGCTATACTTTTTTTTTATTTATAGAATCTATCCGCTGGAGTAAATGTATCGCAATCAGATTGCACCCCGATCAAGAAAAAATTCCTCTGCAATCACAAAACTTCTGTTTTAGTGTCATGTTTTATTCATTTTGCAGGTTAGAGAGAGATTACGGGTATCATTAGAACGAGTGTCCCAGTTGGAAGAAGAATTAGCCCAAGCCAATCAAGAGGTAACTATTCTCTGTTTTCTTTTTAACACTTTTTTCATGATTTACTGGTTGAGTACTAGAAGCCACTATCATGGGTCTACTGAAAAGTGCTGGAAGCCACCTTAGTGGTGTAACCAGGCCTGGCATTCTTAAAAATACAGGAGGGATAAACATCGCTCCCCTTGCATGGCCTAGGCGATCAACTAGCTCCCCTTTGAGCTAACAAAAGCTAAAAGTGGCAAAAAGAAGTTTTACTCTTAATGAATTCTGCCTAGTGGGCTTTGTACATTTTATTTGGTGCTACTAACAAGAGCTCTGTTAAACAAGATATAGTTGGTTAAATTTTCAACTACATTATGGGAAATTTTCACTACTGAAAACATTCCTTTACCACATAATAGTGTAAGTAGTTAACTTTCTCATTCCAACTATTTTCAGAACTGTTTTGTGAAGATGAGCTAAAAAAAAAGCCTCCCTCCCTCCCTCTTCATAAAATTGAGGAAAAATTGCCTGAGAAACAAGAAAATTTTTTTTATAGGCCTTACTGCTGGGAGTTTGGCAAAATATAAAGGCCTGAAATTTCCCTTACAGTTAAGTTTATTTTTCATTTATTTTTGTTTCATATTTATAGGATTCAGTCAATAATGTGTCTATCACTTCACATGTTATATAATGTAGGGTATTTTTAGAAACTATTGAGTGGCGATTACGCTTTTCTGGAAAAGCAAATAATCCAATTTTGCTATTAAGTGAATTGTTCTTTATAAGCTTTATATCATGCCGCAGTGGAGTGTAAATTAATTGTTCTTTTGAAATGTCTTTTTTCATGCTACAAAAAATTATTTCATTCCATTTCTGCAAGTCTATTAAATCTCACCATCCTTTTAATTCAGGCCAGTATTCTCCTTCAGGGGCTAGACAATCCTGTGGTATTGACTTGATCTCTTCTCATCAGAACTGCCTAAAGACTGCATATTAAACATCTTTATTGCCATGTAGTGCATGAATAATATAAAACCTGAGCTTCTGATAACCCTTTAGTGCTGAAACCAAGCCGGAAAATAAGCAGACTGTCATCTGCAAAATGAGGTCCACAGAGGGTGAATTTAGTGATGCAACCCTGCACAGCAGGGTAGCATCACTAAATTTACCCTCTGTGAAACTCAGTCTGAATCAGGGCCTCAAAACTAAACAGAAACAGGTACCCAGAGTATAAATTTGCCCACAGTATGTGAAGCATCCTCAAATTCATCCTCTGGGGACCTCATTCTGCAAAATGTCAGACTGCTTATTTTCAGGCCTGGCTGTAAACGTTAGGGAATTTTGTAATCGGCTATCCATTTGGTGTTATTCAAATCCACAAATCAAGTTTGTCATTTTCAACCTGATAATCGCCTTCACCCTCAGCATAAACACAAAATTCTGTGACAATGGAAGATAATTTTGCTTGTCTGAAAGTATTGGGTCGCCTGTCGACATTCCTCGCAGACAGGAGACACTCAGTTGATTCCATTTTGCAAGTACATGAAATCAGAAATGCATGTGCTCAATGGCGATACTTTGCACTGGTGACTGGCCTTGTTAAATATCAACGACTGGACGAAATTTGCCGGTGAATCAGACTCTGTTGTAATTCCCATTCGGAGCATATGTGATATCTGTATTTGCCTGGAAATTATGATCAAGGATTTCCGAAAAGCAAATACTAGTGTGATGTCATATCGATGAGGATGAAACACTGGAGACTGACAGCAGATGCCATTGGTGGTGCTTATTGGTGGTGCTATTATTGAAGATCAAATAAAGTGAAACATGAAAATGAGCGAGCTGAGGAGGGGGAAGGGCATATCAATTTTGGTAGGGAATGTTACTTGTCCTGTGATGTCATCACACCACATCGTGAGTCCCTATTATCAATCCCTGGACAGCTTTTTATATGGCCTCTCATATTATGGTATGGCAATGTCCGTCCATCTGTCTGTCTGTCCATCCGTCTGTTAACTTTTGTTTGTCCACGCGATAACTTGAAAACTATAGATCCAACAGATACTGCTTTTTATGATTGATTAAGCATGACCAGAAGATGGCTTCTTTTGATAACCAGCATTCTGGCATATCCAATATGGCTGCCATGGCAGCCTTCTTGGATTTTCAGGGACTTTTGATTGTCCATGTGATAATCCAACAGATACTTTTTTATGGTTGATTAGTCATGACAAGAGGATGGTTCCTTTCGATAACTAGCATCAATGTCCGTCTGTTTGTCTGTCCATCTGTCTGTCCATCCATTAACTTTTGTTTGTCCACGCGATAACTTGAAAACAATACATGCTACAGATATTGTTTTTTATGGTTGATTAGTCTTGACTAGAGGATGGTACCTTTCGATAACCAGCATTCTAGCACGAACAATATGGCCGCCATGGCAACCATTTGGGAGGTTGGGTGACTTTTTTTTTTTGATTCTCCATGCAGTAACTTGAAAACAATATATTCAACTTTAATGGGTCGTAAGCCAGGAATGTACAATTATTTTTGAAGGAATTATTGACCTTTTGTTCAACAAAAAATTTCTTCACAAGCACAATTTCTTCATAGGCAGCCATATATTGATCCACTGCCTGGATGCACTTGTTAGTTTTGAAAAGGGGGATACAATACTGATCAAAATAAATTCTAGAACAGCCTGTAATAAGTGAATTCTGCTCTCAGATTTATTTTGTTAACCCTTTACCCAACGTAACGGCCAAAACCGGCCAGCGCTATTCTCAAAAATCGCCAATTAATTTTCAAAATATTTTCATTTTTTGTCTCAAAAACATAGGTTCGATGAGCTCGTTCCAACGAGGGGTCATAACCTATGTTTTTGAGACAAAAAATGAAAAAAATTAATTATTCAAGAATTTTTTTTGCAAGTGTCGTCTGCTTTTCATGTTAGGTAAAGGGTTAAATTGTATACCTGTTTATTTATTAGTGAAGAAAAAAAATAACATGTCACAGAGAATGAAAGCCAGGTTGGTGAGTCTGAAAATATTCATGGAATACAATATTGTTTACACCACAATGGAGAATCGCTTACATATATCAGCATGTTGATTTCACATGCACAGTCACATTGGGTCATGATGATAAATCAAAGAGATAAGCCTACTTTGACTTTCACCAAGGACATGTTATCATGGCATTCCAGAGGTGCACAGGCATGGGTCAGACTGGTTCATAGAGCCATTGCAACTATGTTGGCATTAAAGTAAGAACCGTTTCAGCACTACCGTTTTCCTTACATGATTTGCAGATGACAAATGCCGTAGTGTGGTGGATCATTGGTTGATGCACGGGACTTCAGATCAAGAGGTCCTAGTACTGTCCTTACCTGCATCATCTGCATTGTATCCTTGGGAAAGACACTTAGCCCTTATAAGGTCCTGGACAATTGTCTTGAATTCACATCTGACCATGGTCTGTACACATCCAGTGGCTTATCAGTAATTTTTAGTCACGTCTTGGCTGCCTATTAAATGGTTTCCGGACAATAACTTTAGTTTGAGTGAATGAAATGAAACAAAATTTTACACATAGGTTTATAGCCTCATACTACAGTTTGGGATTGATAGTGGGCTTGGTCTGATATTTTTCGCAGAGTTATGGCACTTTTCCAACTTAGACATGTTGATATTGGTTTCCGGACTATAACTTTTGTTTGACTGGATGAAATGAAACAAAATCCCCAGGAAGAGAAGCAGTGCCTGTTCACTGCAGTAAACAGGCTCTGTTTTTCTGGTAAAATAGAACCCAGTCACCAATGCTTGGGAGGTGCAAACCCTCTCTAAAATGGGCAACATGGCTTATTAACGCTCATCCCTGGTCTTGAGTTGATACTCATGTTGAGGTCATGATTAGACATTGTGCAAAAATATGTGACCTTAAACACCAATAAATAAATGTAATGAAACAAAATTTTATACATAGTTTTATATCAGCATAATACAGGTTGGGATTGATAATGGGCTTGGTCTGATATTTTTCGGCAGAGTTATGGCCCTTTTTCGACTTAGAAGACATGTTGATATTGATTTTCAGTTGATAACTTTAGTTCGGCTGAACGAAATGAAACAAAATTTTATACATAGGTTTATAATCACATAATACAGGTTGGGATTGATGGGGGCTTGGTCCGATATTTTTTTGCAGAGTTATGTCCCTTTTCCAACTTGGAACACATGTTGATATTGGTTTTCGGACAATAACGTTAGTTTGAATGAACGAAAAGAAACAAAATTTTATACATAGGTTTATAACCAAATAATACAGGTTGGGATTGATAGTGGGCTTGGTCTGATATTTTGGCAAAGTTATGGTCTTTTTCCAACTTCAACATGTTGATATTGGTTTCCGGACGATAACTTGAGTTTGACTGAACGAACTGAAACAAACTTTATACATAGATTTTTAACCACATAATACAGTTTGGGATTGATAATGGGCTTGGTTCGATATTTTTCGTCAGAGTTATGGCCCTTTTCCGACTTAGAAGACATGTTGATATTGGTTTCTGAACTGTAACTTGAGTTATAGGTGTCCGAATTCAAACTTGGAATACATTAAAACCTGTCTTGAGAGACCACTGTCTTGAGAGACCACCTGTCTTGAGAGACCACATCTACCAGGCACCGATTGGTTTTACTCTATAATGGACCTGCTATGGGACACCACCTGTCTTGAGAGACCACCTGTCTTGAGAGACCACTGTGACCCAAATCAAATGGTTTTCCGCGCTGAAGGCGCGCAGGGACAATTTGGGGAGCAAGCCCCTTCCGACCCTCATTAGCTGTAGAATTTGAAAGTGTCAGACCGTGGTAAAGGAGGAGAAGTTGTGGGTTGTTAGCGGCGCTTGTGTCTTTTCTGCTTCTTTTTCAGAGGTGGAGGTTTGGAAGCAGAGACAGTGGTAGTTGGTGTTGTTGGTGGGCTGCCTGATGGTGGTTGCTGAGTTTTGTAGGGTCTGGTCCTAGCTGAGTCTGGAGTGGTTGTGGGTGATTGCTGAGTCTTTTGTTGTTGTTGATTTCTGGTGTCTATTAGTTTTTTGGCTTCTTCGACTTTTTGGAGGAATTCTTTGTATTGCCTGTCCATCTTTTGCCTGTGGAGATCCTATTGTATCTCGTGTTCCCGTAAGATGTTTTCTATCCTGTTGTCCTCGTCCTGGCATTCTGGTTTAGAAGGAAGAGGCGAGTGGGGATCAGGAAGAGGCGAGTGGGGATCAGGAAGAGGCGAGAGGGCAGCTTCCACTTCCACCTCAGTCTCCACAGACTCTTCCACATCCGACAATACCGGCTGGGAACCCGGCATTAGGATGGCGCTGTCTGTGTGAGTCGGAGGGGAAGTGGTGACCGCCTCTGGCTCTTTCTTTTCCTCACCTTTTTCTTTCTTCATCTCCAAGAATGCCTCCAAGCATCGGAAATCCCTCCGCTTGGTGGACGGGCTCTTATTTTTTCTCTTTCTCCTTTCAGGGCCTCCTGACCTACTCGGGTGAGGAGCAGTGTGAGAGGGGATCCTCTCACCAAAGGTACTACCTCTCCCCGAGTAGGGTGGTGATTTCTTATCTTCCTCGATCTTGAACTCAAGAGACAGATGGACTCTCTTGCCTGTCTCCTGGATAGTCCAGGTGACAGGGCAAGAGACGCCCAGAGCTGCTATCGTTTTCTTCAGTCGCGCTCGTAGTTCCAGTGTTTCCATAATTGAGATTCTAATTAGGATGCTCGCACTCTTGAGTTCAGAGGTGCGAATGAAAGTGGGGTTTTGAATGATAATGGTACTGTACTGTGACCTGGTACCAACTTGTATTTTTATGCCATAATGGACCTGTCTTGAGAGACCGCCCCTTTGAAGACTGAAACCATGACAAAAACTTTCTACCTGTTCTGGAATTGGAAAATCTATTGTGGTTATACTAACATAATTAAAAGGATTAAAAGCTCTTAATTGGGTTTCAATTGCCAGCTCATTACAGATTGAGATATTTTTATAAGACCCCTGTGAAAAGATTAGGATTATTGCTGAATAAACAATTTCATACATACCGGAAATGTGACAGATAGGAATAAAAATAAAATTTGTGTCGAAAATCTTTTTGTAACAAATTGAAATGGACTGTTATAAAAATTATAAAAATAAATTAGTGTTGAAAATCTTCATTGAAGATTATAAAAATTATAAAAATAAATTAGTGTTGAAAATCTTCATTGAAGATTTTCAACACTAATTTATTTTTATAATTTTTATAACAGTCCATTTCAATTTGTTACAAAAACTTCATAAAAAAGAACAACTACAAAGTAATTACAAAAATCCATTCTCCATTTCTGAATTTTGTGGTTGTTTATTCACTGACTTGAGAAAACCTGAAACCTGTTATGAGAGACCACCTGTCTTGAGAGACCACTTTTGTGTGACCCAAAGGGCGGTCTCTCAAGACAGGTTCTACTGTATAGCTTACTGTAGACAATATACCAAATGGGTTTGATTTTGAGTGTGGTGTGATAATTTTTATCTGAGTTATGGCCACTTTTTGACTTTGTTAACCCCTATAATAATAGTTTATCATAAACCGGGGGTATTAGTGTCCCATGGACACATTTGGTGCTATGGTTTAACCCTTTATCCAACGAATCACCCGCAACCGCCCGCATAATATGCAAATTCAGTAGTTGAAAAAATATTATTTTTCAAAAAATTTCAACAAAACCATATCATGTGACCCCTCGTTGGAACGAGCTCGTTCCAACGAGGGGTCACATGATATGGTTTTGTCGAAATTTTTTGAAAAATTTGAAAAAATGTTTTTTAAAATAATAAATTTTGATATCATCTGCGTTGGGTTAAAGGGTTAATGGAGATAAGATATTTATTAATTCACTATCAACAAAGACAAATGACTAGAAACTTATACTCGGCGAGGGGAGGGGGGGGGGGGTGCATAGCCACCCTTGGATTCGGGGAGCATCTGTTGGCTGTGCTAACTTTTTACTTGTTTGTCTATTCTCAGTAGGATTTCCTCATGATCACTTAGCTTATGACACTAATACAGTCGAGTCCTGTTAATTGAATAGCCACTTTGCCAGTGAAAATTATTCAATTAACAGGGATTTGATCACTTTCCTGTATTCTAGACATAAACAGATCATTTATTCTATTATATATTGTTTGAAAGAGCTCAAGGAGCCCTGTCAAACAAGACAGATATAGATATACAGTAAAACCTGTCTTGAGAGACCACCTGTCTTGAGTGACCACATCTACCAGGCACCGATTGGTTTTACTCTATAATGGACCTGCTATGGGAGACCACCTGTCTTGAGAGACCACTGTAACCGAATGGAACGGTTTAACGTGCCGAAGGCGCGCAGGGACGGTATGGGGAACAAGCCCCTTTCGACCCTCATTGACTGTAAATGACTGATTTCCACATGTCTACTCATGTTGAAGGAGGAACAGGTTCAGGTACTCGGCAGGTGTCACCGGTTGTGGCGTGATGGTCTCTTTGACTGATGTCGGTTGAACCCTCGGGTGAGGACCAGTGTGAGAGGTTGGGTCCTCTCACAAAGGTACTACCTCTCCCCGAGGGTGCAGTCGATCTGGATTTTCGGGCAAGTATAGTCTGCCACTTTGCATATGATTTTAAGTGATGGCCATCACTGGCAAGTATAATCTGCCTCAGGCTGGCTCTGTTTGATAGGATGTCTTTGAAGGAAACAACAACGACCCCTTTCGGGGACCACCAAGAAGAAGACCCGAACTTCCCTGGTTCGGGGGCAGGCCTGCATTGTAATCCTATTGGGTTGGGACAAAAAGATGCGCATTGCGCTTACAAAAAGGGGCAGAGGCGGGATGCAGGACCAATGCTCGCCTCCCTTAAAGTGGTCGACCACTTTTAGGGATGGAGTGGAGGATGTACAGGAACCTTGGGGGTGACTGTTTCCATAACGGTTAGACTGTCTGTAGCGGTTATTGGGGTGCTGGTCAAAAAGCATCTTCTGTGTACCTGCTTAAAAGAAGAAGGTAGAGTTAGTTTTCATTAGAATATGTAAACTGTAAAGATAAAAGTAGCACATTTTGTTCAATCTTAAGGTTTAATCTTAAGCTGAGTCGGTGAAGGCAGCCCTTTCTGGTAGAAGGCCACAGTTAAGCTGTTTTTCTTCCTGTTTATTCACCTTCTCGTTCCCTATTTATTATTTAGTTTTTATAACGGTATTTAATCCTGATATAATTTTTATTTGCTTCGGTGAAGGCAGCCCTTTCTGATAGAAGGCCACAGTTAAGCTGTTTTTCTGCCTGTTTATTCACCTTCTCATTCCCTACTTATTTAGTTTTTAACAATATTTAATCCTGATGTAATTTTACTTGAGTCGGCGAAGGCAGCCCTTTCTGGTAGAAGGCCACAGTAAAGCTGTTTTTCTGCCTGTTAGTTCACCTTCTCGTTCCCTAGTTTTATTCGAGCAGTCTTAGTTTTGATTACAATTTTTTGGTTTTTGTCGGCTTTCGCAAATTGCTCCAAGTTCGGAGATTAGTTCGCTGTCAGGTCAGCTAACCGGTCATGATTTTTCGCGGCCAGGGCGGTCTTTAGT
Source organism: Pictodentalium vernedei (assembly GCA_031216915.1). NCBI lineage: Eukaryota > Metazoa > Mollusca > Scaphopoda > Dentaliida > Dentaliidae > Pictodentalium > Pictodentalium vernedei. Next base: position 432,247,674 of record CM062289.1, on the reverse strand, counting down.
GGTGGGGATATCAGCCCTGTGGTGGAGAGTTTTGATGGGTGGGTCCCATGGGGCGCGGAGGGCAACTCTAAGCGCGTGATTTTGGACCTTCTGGAGTTTTCCCATATTAGTTTGGTTGAGGTCAGTTAGTATGATTGCACCGTATTCGAGTACTGGGTGCACAAAGGCTTTGCATAGTTTGAGTAGGATGGACTGGTTGGCCCCCCATGAAGTTCCCTTAAGCATTTTCAGTAAGTTAATGCGTTTGGTGGCTTTTTTTGCCATGTCGTCTGTGTGCTTGTTAAAGGACAATTTTTGATCAATTGTGATGCCAAGGAATTTTGCCTCTTTGCATTCTGGGAGGGTGTTATCCATAAGTTTTAGGTCAAAATCTCGTTTATTTTTCTTGCGAGTAAAGGTGATTCGTTGGGTTTTATTGGCGTTTAGCTTAATTCTCCATTTGGCACACCATTGTTCTAGGTCATCGAGAGCGCGTTGCAGGGGTTTTTGGAGCAGATTGGCCGTATTGTTAGAGTCCCAGAGGCCCTTGTCATCCACGAATTGGGAGACTTGAACACGATCCTCGGAGAAGTTAAGGTCATTTACATAGAAGATGTAAAGGAGGGGGCTCAGGATGGATCCTTGGGGGGGTGCCTGCTTCAAGGGGGACACTGTCAGGCATTTCATTGTTCACTCTGACTTTAATTCCGCGATCATTTAAGAAAGAGGATAGTAATCTGAGCAGTTTCTTGGGGAGTTTCATTTCTGATAATTTGTAGCGCATTCCATTGTGCCAGACGTAGTCAAATGCTTTTTCGACGTCTAACAGGACTGCCGCGCCTATTAGCTGATTGTTGACAGCGGCCTTCATTTGGGTAACTAGTCGGTAGACATGTTCGATGCCTTCTTTGCGGTTTCTATAGGCTCTTTGCCATTTATTAAAAAATCGTCTTCAAGGTGCCCCCTGAGCCGATTGGTAAGGATTCATTCGAATGTCTTACCAATGCAGCTGAGTAGGCTGATTGGGTGGTAGCTGGCTGGATCGGAGGGGTCCTTGTCCGGTTTTGGTATCATGACACCGATGGCTTTTTTCCAACATTTGGGAAAGTAGCCATGGGTGAGGCATGTGTTGAACAGTTTGTTTAGTTTTTCGATTCGGGAGTATGGGCTTTGTTTTAGAATTTTGTAGCTTACTTCGTCTTCGCCGGGTGAGGAAGAATTTTTGCATTTTTTTATGACGTTGATGATTTCGTCATTAGTGATGGGGATGACGAGGTCATCGTCATCTCCGTTTTCTGGCTCGTTATCGAATTTGGGGTCACGGTAGATATCAGGGTGTGCATTGATGAAGTCATCAATGGCGTTTATGGCGGCGTCATCTTTGCCCGCACCTTGATGCGGGCGATGGGTTTTTCTTAGGAGGTCAGCAAAGGTGTCGGCCTTGTCTTTGTCAGTGCACGTGAAGGAACCGTCTTCCTTCTTAAGAGGTTTTCCTGTGGCTTTGCGGCTTTTGTTTTTTTTGCCCAGTTAGGGTTTTGAAAGAGTCCCAGAATTTTTTGGTATCCTGGACTCCGTTTAGATCGGCTGTTGCCTTTTCCCAGTTGGCTTGTTTTTCAGCTTGGAGGGCTTTTTTGACCTCGCCATGAAGGCGGTTGTATGTTTTTTTGAGGTCAGCTTTCTTACCGGGGTCAGTTTCAGTTTTAACAGCGCGAAGAGCTGTCCGTTTAGTTTTGATTAGTGAGAGTGTGTCGCCCGAGATAGTATTTCTCCAGGGGCGTACTTCTTCTTTTGGGCATATTTCGTTTAGGGTTGAGTTAATGATTTTTTCTATGCCCTAGCATTGGGTTTCGAGTTCCGCTGCATTGGATGAGGGGGTGTTTGTGAGTTTGACATCGATGATGTCACGATAGAGGTTCCAATTAATTTTTCTAAAATTTCTGCGGAGAGTGGGGGGGGGGGGGGGGGGTACCTGAGTGGGCCATTTCCTAGCTGCAGTGAGGCATGGACCGGGAGGTGATCGCTGCCTAAGTCGTCATCGCCGACCCAGTGGTCATCGATGTGATTTATCAGGGAGTCACTGGCGATAATTAGATCGAGGATCTCAGATGAGAATAATGGGTTATTACTGATATAAGTTGCAGAGCTGTCATTCATAACCACATGAAGGTTATGCTTTTTTGTGATTTCAAGGAGAGCTTCACCATTAGGGGTGGTTTTGTTGCAGCCATTTTCGGTGATTTTATGCTGAAAAAAAAAACCCTTTCACCATGTTGGGAGGTGGGAGTAGATCTGTTGTGTGATTGTTTTTTTTTAACATGCACCCATTTTAACTATTGTGTAACTGCGAAACATATATGTGGAAAAAAGTGGAGGGGCATGTGCCCCCTGGCTCCACTGCATCTGACACCAATAAGTAAATAAATAAATAAATTTCAAAGGTCTCAGGATGTAGATGAAGGGAAATTGGTTGCCCTGTTTATTGCTGAAGCAACTAATAGGCAAATGAAGCAACTCTCGGCTGAACTTGGAATTGACCCAGGGGGGGTAAATATGAAATCTGTTATGAGTTACAACATTAATGTTTCAAGAATGAGTGTTATCTCAGATATCTCTCCTCTCTTGTGTAATGTCTTCAGCATTTTCAGTGCTATGAGGGTGACACATTGGAATCGAGAAACATAATCTGACTTCATATTTTGGAAAAAAAATTGTTGTATAATGGCAATGAAGCGATGTAGAAGAAGAGAATGGATCTATCGATTTGGTTCTATCTCTAATTCCCACTCGAGGCAATTTGAACGGGAGACAGTGTAGTTAATGATTGTGGTGACAAAAATTTTCCAGAAATTTACTATTAGGTTTATCTGATGGGAACAGATGGCAGTAGTGAGTGACAGTAGTTTTCTGACAAATCCACAATAAATTACCAAGGAACTGTCGATAGCACTTTGAAAAATTGAATCAATACCGTATTGTTTGCTGTTACATTAGTGGTTAAAATCCAATTATTCTGGCAAAAGGTGATTAATATTGGACAGACGGTGAAATCAGCTAAATGCTTTTTTAATGAATATAATAAGAACTAGATTCAGTGTATAGAATCGTCAAAGTCTCTTAGGATGACATATATATAGTATTTTTATTTTGTTATGAGGACTGTGTAGATGTAATTGGAAGTATTATACAGATAGATGAATGCTTATCTGCGTTCTATTTTCTGTTGTAATTATTTTTCTCTTAAGGAAATGAGAATTCATAGATATGTGGTTAAAAACATTACAGTAGAACCTGTCTTGAGAGACCGCACTTTGGGCCACACAAAAGTGGTCTCTCAAGACAGGTGGTCTCTCATAACAGGTTTCAGGTTTTCTTAAGTCAGTGAAGAAACAACCACAAAATTTAGAAATGGAGAAGAATGGATTTTTGTAATTACTTTGTATTTGTTCTTTTTTATGAAGTTTTTGTAACAAATTGAAATGGATTGTTATAAAAATTATAAAAATAAATTAGTGTTGAAAATCTTCGTTGAAGATTTTCAACACTAATTTATTTTTATAATTTTTATAACAGTCCATTTCAATTTGTTACAAAAAGATTTTCAACACAAATTTATTTTTATTTCTATCTGTCACATTTCAGGTATGTATGAAATTGTTTATTCAGCAATAATCCTAATCTTTTCACAGGGGTCTTATAAAAAACCTCTCAGTTTGTAATGAGTTAGCAATTGAAACCCAATTAAGAGCTTTTAATACTTTTAATTATGTTAGTATAACCATAATGGATTTTCCAATTCCAGAACAGGTAAAAAGTTTTTGTCATGGTTTCAGTCTTCGTGGGCTCTTGTTTTCATCATCATTCGCACCTTGGACTCCGAGGTGCTAACAACTGAACAATGGAGCTCCCACTTGTTATTCAAGACACACTTGTCAGAGTGAAGGCTACCCTTGCCACCACCTGGAGTATCCAGGTGCTCAAGGGTAAAATTCACCTGACAGTGGATTTTGATAGAGAATCGGAACCGCCGTCCATGGAGAGGTGTAGTACCTTTCGTGAGGGGATTTCCCCTCACACTGGTCACCCTCCTAGTGATGCGGATAAGCTGGATGAAGGGCACCTGAGCAACACAGCCACCAGGAAGAAGAGGACGAGAAAGAAGGGACCCTCCGCCAGACGACGAGATGCCTGCCGAATGACGGAGTTCCTGGAGAAGAAGAAGAAGGAGAAGGAAGAGAAGGAGGCAAGTGAGGGCGTCAAAGGGTCAACACCTGTCACCCCTGACTAACCCTTGTCCAGCTCGGCACCCCCCTCCCAGGAGGTGGGTCCGGAGGACTATGGGTCGTCAAGTGACAGAACGATCTCCAACCCATCTGACTCTTCATCTGAAGAGAAGATGGAGGAAGACGATCTGTCTATGGTACAGGAAGTTGTCCCAGACGACGCACCTTCCACCCCTCCAGCTCTTGCTTCTTCGGATCAGGAGTCTGACCAGGAGGAGAGCATCCCGGATTCCGTGGAGGCATTCCTCGGGGAGGAGATCCCGTGCGAGTACTTCCGTGCAACACTTCAGGAGACATACAACAACCAACAAGAAGCAGGTATCTCATCCCAAATGACCAGGACAGTACTGAATATGATCATCGAAAAATACAACAGCTCTCAAAAAAGTTTTCAAGAAACAGCAGCAAGGATCAGGCCGTACACCGCCAAAGAAGAGCCTACTCTTCCCCCTGATCCGAAAACACCACCTACAACAATCTCACCGACGCATCCTCCTCCTCCCAAGAAAAACCGCAGGAGACACAGACACCGCTGATTACCTTAACTCCTCCCCTCTTTTTCCACATCCAGACAAGCCAAAAACTTATACAGTCAACGAGGGTCGAAAGGGGATTGTCCCCCATATCGTCCCTGCGCGCCTTTGGCGCGCCAAACCATTTCTTTTAGTCTTAAAGGGGCAGTCTCTCAAGACAGGCCCATTATGGCATAAAAATACAAATTGGTACCAAGTTTCAGTGGTCTCTCAAGACAGGTGGTCTCCCATAGCAGTTCCATTATAGAATAAAACCAATCGGTGCCTGGTTGATGTGGACTTTCAAGACAGGTGGTCTCTCAAGACAGTGGTCTCTCAAGACAGGTTTTACTGTAGAATCAAAAAAATGGTCTTGTTTTTTCTTTCTCTCATGTTAAGGCTCTACAAAGTAGATCCTCTGCTTCACAGGCCATTTTTTAGTCAAGTTTTTAAAAAAAACTTCACTATTGGTATGGCAAGAGTCGGTCGCCGAGTCCTCAGCTCGTTTTGCTTATAACTTAGTTGTTTCTGGACGGATTTTGATAATATTTGGTATGTGACTTCATATACATGTTCAACACCAGATGACGCGAAATAAGGCATGTCCATGCTTTTTCTCAAGAATTATGGCCCTTTGTTTTAATTGACTAATTTTTAGCTTGATAGCGCGATAATTTCAACAAACGTAAACCGATTTGACTGATATTTGACACATCGGTTTCAAGGAACAATGTCTTGACCGAGTTCGAAAACGGGCTCGATCCGATGTTCGGCAGCAGAATTATTGGGCTAACTTGGTCATGTGCTTGATAGCGCTTTAACTTGAACAAACATCAACTGATCCAATTCATTTTCATTATGTGGGTTTCCAGGAACATTTTAGAAATCCTATGAGAAATCACATTTTCGTCTTCTGTTCTGCCAGGTGAGCGATTACAGGCTCTTTTCAGTAAATTTCACTAAATTACAGGTTGTTGAACTTGGTCAATTTTTTGTAGAATTTCACCTGTATGGTACTTGCGGGGGCAATATATGTGTCTTACAGAACATTCAGAGGAGCATTCTAGTAAGCCAGAAGTGGGGGTATTACAGGCCTGGCATTCTTTAGGAGTGCAGGAGTACTGCATGCCTAGAAAAAATTGAGGAGTGCAATTTTTTGCACCACTTGATTTTCTGGAATGCCAGACCTGTTTGGAACTGCCTTTAAAATCTATTATAATTTCGTCCCCTGAGTTCCAATGTGTTCTCTGTGCCTACTGGCACAGAGAACACATTGGAACTCAGGGGACGATTTGTCATTGTTGCTTTGATTCCCAATAATTCATAACCCATTCTGTGTCGCATTTCAATAGATTTTGAGTGCAGAAGACGGTCAGATAAGAATTCAATGTAACATTTTGAATAATGAGAAGATGTGTGTGCCAATTTCTCCACTATGTAGCTGGATGTAGTACAATTTTTCAGTCATAATATTAATACCTTGAAGTGAATATAACCAAAATAGCAAGTTTTTGCATTGAAAGTTTCAGGTGCAATTGTACTCCTAAGCAGTCTGAGGAGGAGGGCAACTGTTTGCACTCCTTGACTTTCTAGATTGCCAGGTCTGGTATTAATCACCTTCAATGATAGTTTACACTGAAAATACCAAACTGAAATAATAAATCACAAAGCCTTTGAGACCTACCAAAAATATATTTGGGTGCCAAATGCTGTAGCTTTGATGCCAAGCAAATTCTTTTTGTGCAATTGGCACCATTGGTACCTGACAGAGTGAACATTGTTGAGCTCATTTCAATGAGGGGCCATAAGCTATATTGCAGTTAAAAAGTTAATTACTAATTAACTACTCTGGACATTATTTATTTTATTCTTTTTTTAAATTGTCTTTATGTTTCAGCTTTTCACACTGCGAGAACAGCAGTCTAAATCTCGCCACTCTAGCGGCAGCACAGAAGACGGTAGCAAGATCTTAAAAGTTGGTCCCATCGAAAACTCACATGATGGAGAATCTATAAAAGAATCTCATCCAAAAGTAAGTCATAAAATTGGATATTTTTCCTTTTTTTTTTAACCTTTGAAGGGCTAGAGATGTGTATACACTTTTACAACACTTCGACAGTGTAGATCCTGTGTCTTAGTAGATAGCCACGTCTTGCCTGCAAACACCTGCCAAGGTACTTGGATTGTTACTTGCAATGTTACCTATGAACTGCATGTTTGGGAATCTATATTGTTTCAGTAAGAAGTGATAAGAGTCAGAATTAGGTCTTCAAAGGTTAAAAGAAGCAAAAGGGTACAGATCATGCCAAAATGCATTGAACATAATGAGTATAGCAGTTAGGTTTTCTGTTTCACAGGGGAGCGCGGTGGCTCAGTGGTAGACTGTTGGACTTCTCTGCTAGAGGACTCGAGTTCGGGATGACCCATGTTATGTCCTTGGGCAAGGCACTTTATCTCGGTTGCCTACATGGTGGCACGATGACGCCGTGTACTAAGGTGTACTGCACGTCGATGGTGCACATGTCTTCAACTGCTGTAACTCTGCTTGAGCGGAGCTTGAACAGAGTTAGAATGTTGAGGAGCTGACAGTTGCTCATTGATGCTTCTCTCTGGGTACTCCGGCGTCCTCCACCCGTAAAACTGTCACGGTCACGATTAGAAATTATGCATAAGTATGTAACCTTAAACACCAATAAATAAATAAATTCTGTTTCACAAATGTGGACAACTTGCATCAAGCTACTAATTTGTGAAAGTGTTACAGTGTGTAGTAATAATAAGTAACAGAAAGAAATCTAAGATTCAGCAACAATAACTCCAATTTAACTATTATGAAATTTTATAAAAAATTAATTTGAAACGAAGATGATACAAAATCTATTACACTGTAGTACTCAAACGATTAGTCGACTAGTCAATGTCGACTCTGGGCAAACCAGTAGTCGACTCTCAAGTGTGCAGTCGACTAGTCGGAGGAGTTCAAGCTTTTAGGTAAATAGTATCCCTTCTGTGCCACTGTCAGACAGTTTGAACAGCAATATTGGGCAATCAATGTATACATCTATTGCCATCTAATAGTAGTGACAGTAGTTTGTTTTAACTGGTACTAGTAGAGTGCTGAATTATTTTGGGCTATCAGGATATGTTATTAATTTGCCTTGTTGCAATTTATGGGAGAGTGCCTATAGGCACTCTCCCATAAATCGCAACAAGGCAAATTAAATAAGACTATATAATTTCACTCTTAGCATAATTAGAAGCACATTAACAGAATAATGTTCCAGTAAGTTGCTGTATATGAATGCCCAAGTGAAGCCAAATTTGGACCTTCAGCACTCGACCAGAACACCAACACTGTTATAAGGAGACAAGTTATCACTAATGACTAGTCGAAGTCGACTTGACTTTTGGGTATTGACTAGTTGACTTTGGAATTCACTAGTCGTTTGAGCACTATTACACTGTTTGGTTTACAGAATAATAAAACAGAAATATTCATCAGTTAGTCCAAAATACAGTTAATAGAATCCAGTAACAGGTATGATAAAGAAACTTTCCAAATGGTATTTCAATGTCCTGGGATGTTCTGCGGAGACAGTATCCAGTAAATTGTGATGAACTGTTCACTCAAAAATTTAGCACTATCTGATAACTTCCTTTATTTAATAAAGCACTCCGCAAAATTCAAATGGAAATAATATCTCACGAGTATTGGCCCCACAGGTGGTTTTAAAATAATCTAGTAAAATCGTGGCTTTTTACAAGAATAAATCCTGTTTCACAGGAAGAATAAATTTACTTCAAAGATTTGGAAACACTTTTCCAATACAAAATTATAGAAAAAATTGCCACAAATATATTCCACAGAATATTAATATCCTCAACTAAATAGAGCATTGTCCAATATAATAATATTCTCCAATGTTCAATGAATGCTGAATGAAAAAACATTTGTCACTTCTCAATGCTATATGTGAGATGAATGAAAAAGATCAGATGAAATAATGAAGTCTCTTGGCAGAGACTTGTATTGTCCTCGAAAAGAAAGTTCCAGAATTAGAAATTTCTCTTTTTGTTCTTTTCTTCCACCAATTGTTGATTGGCTGAATTAAATCATCTCGTTAATTGGTCGAGTGCTAGAAGCCACTATCAGGGCTTTAAAAAAAATTAGGGTACCTGAGCATAAGCCTATGTTTTCCTTGTTTGTGTTTCATATTTGGTCAAATGCAAATAATATTTTGTTTGTATAAATTTGTTATCTCTCGCCAAAACGAAGTTTGTGGGGGATATAGAAATGGGGTCTGTCTGTCTGTCTGTTTGTTCGTCCATTGCCTGTAACAACTTTGGACCTTCATATCTGAGTCAGTGGATGTTAGATTTAAATGATCTTTGGTATGCTCATAGACCACTATGGGAGAAAGGATATTCACAAGAACAGGTTTTGTCCTTTTTTAGGTCAACTTTGCCGAAGCCAAATTTGAGGTATTGCCATGGCCCATCGTCCGTCTGTCCATCCATCATGCCGTACACATGGCTCGGGCTAGAGGCTGTATTTATGAACCGATCCTTACGAAATTTCTTGGGTACCTTTGTTATCACCGTGAGACGAGAACGAGTGTTTTTGGCTTCGGTCCGAAATTTAAGGCGGCCGCTGGCAGCCATTTTGTACCAAAATTAGGTGCAATCGGATTTTTGCGCAGAACTTCCATATGAAAGCTCCGATTTGAATAATTTTTTTGTATGAAGGTTTAGTACCATGGGATACATCACATATAATACAGGTTTTTTTCTCGTGTGTAAATTATGCCAATTTGACTAACTTTGATCTATTTAATGTTACTTTCAGCACTATAACTGCAAATGCCAATACGGCTCGGGCTAGAGGTTATATTTATGAACCGATCTTTACGAAACTTCTTGGGTGCCTTTGTTATCACCTCGGGACGAGAACGAGTGTTTTTGAGTGCAGTCCAAAATTCAGGATGGCTGCCAGTGGCCATTTTGTACCAAAATTGGTGCAATCAGTTTTTTGTACAGAACTTCTGTATGAAAGTTCTGATTTGAATAAATTTCTGTATGAATGTTTAGTAACATGGAATACATCACATATAATACGGGTTTTTTTCTCGTGCAAAAATTATGCTAATTAGATGAACTTTGATTTATTCAGTGCTACTAATACACAGTAAGTGCACATGTTAATACAGCTCGGGCTAGAGTCTGTATTTATGAACCGTTCTTCACGAAACTTCTTGGGTACCATTGTTATCACCTTGGTATGAGAACGAGTGTTTCTGGGTGCGGTCCAAAATTCAAGATGGCTGCCAGTGGCCATTTTGTACCGAAATTAGGTCCAATCAGTTTTTTGTACAGAACTTCTGTATGAAAGTTCTGATTTGAATAAATTTTAGTAACATGGAATACATCACATATAATACAGGTTTTTTCCTCGTGCAGAAATTATGCAAATTAGATGAACTTTGATTTGTTCAGTGCTACTTATACACAGTAAGTGCACATGTCAATACGGCTCGGGCTAGAGTCTGTATTTATGAACTGATCTTCACGAAACTTCTTGGGGTAACTTTGTTATCACCTTGTGACAGGAACGAGTGTTTTGGGGTGCCTTTGTTATCACTGTACTATGAGAACAAATATTTTGGGGGTTCAGTCAGACCCACTCTGTGACTCAAAGATTTCTTTTCTAGTTTAGCATCTAACTGTTGCCCACCTTTACAATACTTTACCTACTCATTTGTTACAGGCTACGGTCAGCATTTATGTACAAACCATTACAATACTTTATATGTACCTTTGTTATCAGGTCATTACCTAGATGTTTGTCATTGCTGTGTCACATACTATACATGTACATGTTTTAAACAAGTTGAGCTAAAGTGTCATTGACACTTTCATTTTCTTCTAGAGCTATGGGCATTTTTTGGCTTTTTTCAACTTAGAAACCCTTGGTGGGGAATACCGGTGGCATTACATCTTGTTCTATTAGAAATTATTGTGAATATTTACAAAATGGTTCAAAATAGTATTTTGTTAATATAAATTTGTTCTTTTAGAAGAGTGCCTATGGGGACTCTCCAATAATTTGTAATAAAACAAATTTTTAATAAATTCAGTCCTCCAAAAATAATCTAACCCTCAACCAGTTAAGTTTCTAGATGATTCTGTCTAATTTCAAGTAAACAAGTGTGACCCAAATAAACAATCAATGAGCTATAAATCCTGTTTAACAGTATTTGTAAACATGTTGAAAGGTACATTCAAAGCTTACTCAGTGAAAATAAGTTTTTAGTCCAGTCAAAGGCTGCCTACTGTATTTACTCTATGTATTGAGACAGCTAAAAATAATTATTTTCACAGGTGTCCCAATTCTTAGAAAATGGGAAAAGAACACAGCCTGGTCTTGATTTAATGCTGAATAAAGTTGTGTGTGATTCATTTTCCATCACTATATACAAAATCGCAGTCCAATTTTTAGCTCAACTTTTACGAAGTCAAATTTGAGCTATTGTCATGGCCCGTCGTCCGTCTGTCCGTCCGTCCGTCCGTCCGTCCATCCGTCTGTCCGTCTGTCCGTACGTCAACAATTGCCTATGGCTCGGGCTAGAGGTCGTATTTATGAACCGATCTTTACGAAACTTCTTGGGTACCTTTGTTATGACCGTGGGACGAGAACGAGTGTTTTTGGGTGCGGTCCGAAATTCAAGATGGCTGCCAGCCGCCATTTTGTACCGATGATGCAGAAATCTGTTTTTTGTACAGAACTTCCATATGAAAGCTCTGATTTGAATAATTTTTTGTATGAATGTTTAGTACCATGGGGTACATCACATATAATACGGGTTTTTTTCTCGTGCGTAAATTGTGCAAATTAGACTAATTTTGATGTTTTTTGGTGTTAATTTCAACACTGTAAGTGCAAATGCCAATACGGCTCGGGCTAGAGGCCGTATTTATGAACCGATCTTTACGAAACTTCTTGGGTACCTTTGGTATCACCGTGGGACGAGAACGAGTGTTTTTGGGTCCGGTCCGAAATTCAAGATGGCCGATGGCAGCCATTTTGTACAAAATTAGGTGCAATCAGATTTTTGCACAGAACTTCCATATGAAAGCGCTGATTTGAATAATTTTTTGTGTGAATGTTTAGTACCATGGGATACATCACATATAATACGGGTTTTTTTCTCGTGCAGAAATTATGCAAATTAGATGAACTTTGATATTTCAGTGCGACTTACACACATTAAGTACACATGTCAATACGGCTCAGACTTGAGTCTGTATTTATGAACTGATCTTCACGAAATGTCTTGGGTACCTTTGTTATCACCTTGGGACGAGAACAAGTGTTTCTGGGTGTGGTCTAAAATTCAAGATGGCTGCCAGTGGCCATTTTGTACCGAAATTAGGTCTAATCAGTTTTTTGTACACAACTTCTATACAGCTCAGACTAGAGGCCATATTTATGAACCAATCTTTACGAACCTTGTTGGGTACCTTTGTTATCACCGTGGGATGAGAGCGAGTGTTTTGGGGTGTGGTCCGAAATTCAAGATGGCCACCAGCAGCCATTTTGTACCAAAATTAGTGCAATCAGTCTTTTGTACAGAACTTCTGTATGAAAGTTCTGATTTGAATAACTTTTTGTATGAATGTTTAGTAACATGGAATACATCACATATTCTAAGGGGTTTTTTTTTCGTGCAGAAATTATGCAAATTAGATGAACTTTGACTTATTCAGTGCTACTTGCACAATGTGAGCACACATGTCAATACGGCTCAGGGTAGAGGCTGTATTTATGAACCGATCTTCACAAAACTTCTTGGGTACCTTTGTTATCACCTTGGGACGAGAATGAGTGTTTCTGGGTACGGTCCAATATTCAAGATGGCTGCCAGTGGCCATTTTGTACCAAAATTAGGTCCAATCAGTTTTTTGTCACAAGTTCTATACAGCTCTTATTTATGAATTGATCTTCACAAAACTTCTTGGGTACCTTTGTTTTAACCTTGGGACAGGAATGAGTGTGTTTTGGGGTGCCTTTGTTATCACTGTGCCATGAGAACAAATATTTTGGGGTTCAGTCAGACCCACTCTGGAACTCAAAGTTTTCTTTTCTAGTTTAGCATCTGACTGTCACCCACCTTTACAATACTTTACCTATACATTTGTTACAGGCAACGGTCAGTATTTATGTACAGACCATTACAATACTTTATATGTACCTTTGTTATCAGGTCATTACCTAGATGTTTGTCATTGCTGTGTCACATACTATACATGTGCATGTCTTTGTTTTGACAAGTTGAGCTACAGTGTCATTGACACTTTCATTTTTTATATTTTCATTTTTTACTTCCAAAACATAGCTTATGATCCCTTATTGGAACAAGCACATTGCGCCGTTCCAATGAGGGATCATAAGCTATGTTTTGGAAGCAAAAAATGAAAATTTTTAGTTACTCAAGAATTTTTTTTACGAGTGTCGTCTGCTACTGGCGACGGGTCAACTGGAAACAAATCTCCTGAATATCCCAAACTTTAGAGCATAAAAAAATATAGTTTTCTGGAAAACATGTGTGTCCCAAATCATAGAGTGTCCCAATACATAGAGTAAATACGGTACTTTAATCAAAGAAAATATAATATTCAGCATAGAATATCAATTCTGATATCATAATAGGACCAGAAAACTGAAAAACACACCATATGAGGGTCACAAGCAGGAACGCTTGTTTGATCCAGAGAAACAAAAAGTCAAGAATTCCAAAGAGGACACTGCCTTTATTTGGTTCTGCATGATGCAAGTTTTTAGGCCGATTCCAAATATTACAATATTTACAAATGCACATACATGTATTTACAAAATGGATCAAAAATAATGAATCATGGACCAGAGATGTCGCAGTCTCGAATAGCAAGGCCTCTGTGGGCCTGGTAGAGTGAGATTGTGACTTCCCGTCACCCGAAGGGTAAAGTGATTCAGAAAGAGCAAAATGGCTTCCTGAATACTCCTGAGATAACGATGTTTGTCCCTATATCCCGATAAATTCAGTCTTTTGATTTGTCAGAATGCCTTGGACAAATAGCCATGGCAAAGGATGCACCCAATATCCAAGGTATATGAGAGCATGCAACATCCAGGGTATAAGCCCATGCGAAACATCAGGGGTATATGGTTTAAATGAAAGCTTTTGCTCGCCTCGAAGTAAAACTTGAACCAAAAAACCCAAAATAGTCCCAAATATCATCAGATTTCCAACAATTCAATCATAAAAATAAAATAAGAGCAAATAATTCTTCCCCTGAATACTAATAGGTTCTATGTGCCAGTAGGCACATAGAACACATTGGAACTCGGGGGACAATTTGTCAACAAAATACTGTTTACTCGTTTCCTTAATGACTCAAGGGATGTAACTCTATCTGTTGTCTTCTGTGATTATAAAAACAAAATAATTATCACAAATTTGGTCCAAGTGATTGTGGAGCTGAGAAATGCATCCACAAATTTATTTCTACTATGTTTGTACAGTGGAATCCTGTTAATTGAATAGCCATTTTTCCACTGAAAATTATTCAGTTAACAAAAGTATTCAATTAACAGGGATCGTGTCACTTTCCTGTATTCTGGAGATAAACTTAGCAATTTATTCTATTATATCTCGTTTGACAGAGCTCTATGAACTCTGGCAAACAAGATATAATAGATTAAATGCATGTATTTGATGCACAGAGGGCCAAATAGGTCTATAAACAAAGGAAAACTGGGGAGAGTCAGTGTAATTTCTCGACAGGTTACAAGATTTTTTATTCAGTTAGCAGGAGTTTACTCTACAACCTATATTTAATGATCAGGTCAAATTTGTACTGGAGGTATAGTAAATAGTTTTGTGTTGGGAAATTATATTCAGTTAACAGGGATATACAATTATGAGATATCCAATTAAGTGGGCTCCACTGTAATATGAAGCACATCGACGGAATACAAAGCGTTTAAGGTGCAGTATGTGAACTTCAGAATAAGCCCAAATATTGGCATTCAGCACTCTACCAGGTTACCTTTTACCTAATGAATTGGCCGCAACCACCCACATAATTTAAAAAATTAAGCAGTTGAAAAAATATATTTTCCCTAAAATTCCAACAAAACCATATCATTTGACCCCTATTTGGAACGAGCTCGTTGAGCTCGTTCCAATGAGGGGGTCACATGTTATGGTTTGTAGAGTTATTTTGAAAAATTTGAAAAAACAAAAATTAAAATAATAAATTTTCATATCATCTTTTTGGGGTTAAGGGTTGGTGTATTTTTACCTCTGCATGCAGGAAATTTACTGCCTCGTAATACATAAAAGAACATGAATAATAACCTTGTACTATTGCCTATAAGTTGCATGTAAATTTATTCGTGCAAACAGAGAGACAATTCTATCTGTTCCTTTATCAATTTTCTGTGTAGGATGATATTGATCTGAAAGTGGGTAATTTGGTGCTTCAGTGAGCTTAAAACAAATGGTGTATTGAGAGATGTTAGCACTTCTTGCATAACTTGAAATTGTAACTTCCATCACATGATTGTGGTAAGAGTTCATGTTGAGATCATTGCCATTCAGCAAACCTAGGCATCTGTTGATGGTCATCATAAAATTTTATTGCACGTTATCAATTGACTTATTTGATCAAACCCACCTGATCAATAGAGATGAACTCTTATAGGTGCTGAGGAATGAGTTTCTATATTCAGCTTCAGATTTTAATGAAATTTTACACCATATCGAAAGGTGTTGTCAGAGTGTAATCAGACTTGACTAATCTAGTTGAATGAAGGAACTCAGACATTGATACCATTTGACGTAATATAACCCATTAAATGGCTATCTGCAATATATGGAGAATGTTATTCCCTAACTAGCAATATTTAAAATTATTGATAAACGATTTGAGTGTTGCACCTCTAGATATATGACACTCTGAGGCTCATACCTGTTTTTAGGATCTTTAGTATATATTTATTTATTTATTTATTTATTGGTGTTTAAGGTCACATACTTATGCACAATGGCTAATCGTGACTGTGACAGTTTTACGGGTGGAGGAAGCCGGAGTACCCGGAGAGAACCACCGAGCAACGACGAGCAGCTGTCAGCTCTCCAACATCGTAACTCTGAACTCTGCACCGCAGCACAGGCAGGGTTAGATTGGTTGAAGACATGCGCACCATCGACGTGCAGTACGCCTCAGTACACAGCATCATCGTGCCCCCATGTAGGCAATCGGGGTGAAGTGTCTTGCCCAAGGACACAACGCGGTTGCCGCAGGTGGGATTCGAACCGAGGACCTCTCGGCTTGCAGCCTGCCCCATCTACCAACTGAGCCACTGCGCCCCTTTAGGATCTTTAGTATTTTGTAATTAACCTGACCGGTTTCGTTCTATTTGTGAACTCAAGTTGTATCATTCCAGTTATCTGTTCAGACCTGGTATACCACATCATTTTCTCCCCTGGATATCTTCCCTGCAGGGGAAGATATACTGGGATATCTTTCTCCCCAGGGGTAAAGATATCCTAGAATATTTTCTCCCCTTTCTGAATATCTTTCCCCCACCCAGCCCTCTCATGATTTTTTTTATCTTGTTTATTCAATGCCACTTGATACTCAAATGTTGAGACATACATATATTCAGGCCTGGACATCTTCTTCCCCCACCTCACATAGGGCTAATGAGGGTAACAAATTTTCTCCAGAGGTTTACACTTTACCTAGGGGGTGCAGTGGCGTCGTCGTAACCAGTTCTCGTCAGGTGATACAGGTGGAATAATCTTTCAAATTTTCAGACCCACCAGTATTGATCTTTTGATATTTCGTATACAGCATACTTAGTAGGATGAGATTCAGGTTTCGTCAATCAAGTTCCTGGGTTTATATTTGGGCTATCTATGGGGAGACCAAATTTGAATTTAGTGTAATGTAAGGAATATTCTCTAAAAATCTTTTTTCTTCAGATCCACTTTTCAGAATCTTTTGATATTTGATATGAAGCATCCTTAGGTGGTTCAGGTTCAAGTTTGTTCATATAAAGTGCCTATGGTTATATTTGCGCTCTCTATGGGAGCCCAAATTACTTGCTGCAATATGAGGACTATTCTTCAAAAATCGTCTTCTTCAGATTCACCCATCACAATCTTTTGCTATTTGGTATACAGGATCCTAGTGGTGGTTTTTGTGTGTGTGTGTGTGTGGGGGGGGGGGGGGGGGGGGGGTGAAATCTGTTCAAATTGAGTCCCAGCAGTCAACAGATTTGGTTCCATTTCTGAATGAATTGATCTATCAGTACTTGCTTCTAGAGCTGTAGGTTTTTAAATTTCTTGTTCGGTTTCGGTTTTGATTTTTCAGGTGGAGTAAAACCTCGGTTCGGTTCGGTTTTCGGTTTGTTCATGAGGCCAAATAAAATTCAATAAAACTCATTCTTATGTCCTGAATCATAACTGAATGGCAGTGAAATTGAATGAAACTCAATGAATGCCCGAAATAAGCTATAATACATGAAGAATCAGGAAGGCCAATATAATAATTACCTAAATATACAGAACTTTTATTGTGCTTGGCCATTTTTCGAGGTCTGACACCTACACGCAACTTGAGGAAAGCTGCAAACACAACTAAACTGAAATGTCGGAAATCCACAGAATGTAGCCTTCCCAGAGTAGTGAGAGTACCCAGACACTGCCATTGGCAGTGTCTGGGTACTTTCACTACTCTGGGATGGCTACATTCTGTGAATTTCTGCAGCAAGAGAGTATTCTAATAAAAACCGAAAAACCTTAGATTACGGGATGTCGACGGTTTCGGTTTTTAAAAAAACCCAAAAAACCTCGGTTCAGTTTCTGTTAACCTACAGCTCTACTTGCTTCACAGCAGTTCTTGTTCTATCGTGGTAATAAGCTCCTCTAAAGTGGGCAGCATAGGTATAAACGATTAGGTAAACTTGACATCATACTTATTTTGCAGTCATGACAGAGCCATAGATGTGGCAAGTGATCTGAAACACCAATAAATAAATAAATAATTAACACTCTTTCCAATACTGTATTACATAGAGAATAAATAGGTACTAGGACCGGTAATCAGATTTAAACCACAAGTAGGATAAGGGTTTCAACCACTCAACTTGCCGAGTGGTTAAAGCCCTTATTTTTTTAAATCTGATTACCGGCTCTAGTACATATTTATTTTATTTATACCATGATCTTAACCCTTTACCCAATGCAGACGATATCAAAATTCATTATTTTAAATATCATATTTTAAAAATTTTCAAAACGTTTCAACAAAACCATATCCTGTGACCCCTCGTTGGAACGGCTCGATGAGCTCGTTCCAACGAGGGGTCACATGATATGGTTTTGTTGAAATTTTTTGAAAAAAAAAATTTTTTCAACTGCTGAATTTGCATATTACGTGGGTGGATGCGGGTGATTCGTTGGGTAAAGGGTTAATAAATAATCGACTTTGTCACTTAAAATGGAGAAAAAACAACACTTTCTATTGCAAACAGATATTATTAGTTATCCTTGTGTTTTCCAGGGTGTATGGGAATTTACACCGGTTTGGGAACTCATACATCCTGAGGCGAAGCCAAAGGGTGTATGAGTTCTCAAACCGGTGTAAATTAAGGATAACAAATTTATTTCCAAGAATTTTGGTGTACTTAATACTTTAACCTACATTGTGGGCAAAAACTGGCTGAAAATTTGTACTTTGCAAGTTTCTTAAATAAAACCAGACAAATATGGATGTCATTGGAACTGGCTTAATGAGCCAGTTCCAATGACATCCTTATCTGTAATATTTTATTGCACATAAATATTAAATTTCCTGTATTTTTAGCTCAACTTTGACGAAGTCAAATTTGAGCTATTGTCATGGCCCGTCGTTCGTCGTCCGTCTGTCCGTACATCAACAATTGGCTATGGCTCGGGCTAGAGGTCGTATTTATGAACCGATCTTTACGAAACTTCTTGGGTACCTTTGTTATGACCGTGGGACGAGAATGAGTGTTTTTGGGTGCGGTCCGAAATTCAAGATGGCTGCCAGCCGCCATTTTGTACCGATGATGCAGAAATCTGTTTTTTGTACAGAACTTCCATATGAAAGCTCTGATTTGAATAATTTTTTGTATGAATGTTTAGTACCATGGGGTACATCACATATAATACAGGTTTTTTTCTCGTGCGTAAATTGTGCAAATTAGACTAATTTTGATGTTTTTTGGTGTTAATTTCAACACTGTAAGTGCAAATGCCAATACGGCTCGGGCTAGAGGCCGTATTTATGAACCGATCTTTACGAAACTTCTTGGGTGCCTTTGGTATCACCGTGGGACGAGAACGAGTGTTTTTGGGTCCGGTCCGAAATTCAAGATGGCCGATGGCAGCCATTTTGTACAAAACTAGGTGCAATCAGATTTCTGCACAGAACTTCCATATGAAAGCACTGATTTGAATAATTTTTTGTCTGAATGTTTAGTACCATGGGATACATCACATATAATACAGGTTTTTTTCTCGTGCAGAAATTATGCAAATTAGATGAACTTTGATATTTCAGTGCGACTTACACACATTAAGTACACATGTCAATACGGCTCAGACTTGAGTCTGTATTTATCAACTGATCTTCACAAAATGTCTTTGGTACCTTTGTTATCACCTTGGGACGAGAACGAGTGTTTCTGGGTGCAGTCTAAAATTCAAGATGGCAGCCAGTGGCCATTTTGTACCGAAATTAGGTCTAATCAGTTTTTTGTACACAACTTCTATACAGCTCAGACTTGAGGCCATATTTATGAACCAATCTTTACGAACCTTGTTGGGTACCTTTGTTATCACCGTGGGATGAAAGCGAGTGTTTTTGGGTGTGGTCCGAAATTCAAGATGGCCACCAGCAGCCATTTTGTACCAAAATTAGTGCAATCAGTCTTTTGTACAGAACTTCTGTATGAAAGTTCTGATTTGAATAAAATTTTGTATGAATGTTTAGTAACATGGAATACATCACATATTCTAAGGGGTTTTTTTTCGTGCAGAAATTATGCAAATTAGATGAACTTTGACTTATTCAGTGCTACTTGCAGAATGTGAGCACACATGTCAATACGGCTCAGGGTAGAGGCTGTATTTATGAACCGATCTTCACAAAACTTCTTGGGTACCTTTGTTATCACCTTGGGACGAGAATGAGTGTTTCTGGGTACGGTCCAAAATTTAAGATGGCTGCCAGTGGCCATTTTGTACCAAAATTAGGTCCAATCAGTTTTTTGTCACAAGTTCTATACAGCTCTTATTTATGAATTGATCTTCACAAAACTTCTTGGGTACCTTTGTTTTCACCTTGGGACAGGAACGAGTGTGTTTTGGGGTGCCTTTGTTATCACTGTGCTATGAGAACAAATATTTTGGGGTTCAGTCAGACCCACTCTGGGACTCAAAGTTTTCTTTTCTAGTTTAGCATCTGACTGTCACCCACCTTTACAATACTTTACCTATACATTTGTTACAGGCAACGGTCAGTATTTATGTACAGACCATTACAATACTTTATATGTACCTTTGTTATCAGGTGATTACCTAGATGTTTGTCATTGCTGTGTCACATACTATACATGTGCATGTCTTTGTCTTGACAAGTTGAGCTACAGTGTCATTGACACTTTCATTATTTTTGTTCTAACATAACCGAGCAGAAGGTATGAATTAATAATTAAAAATGGGTACTTTTTTAGCCATATAGCTTGCTCCTGTATATTCTTGTTTTTACACTGTGGTTAAACACAGTGTAAAAAAAGCCACTGTGGATTGGAAGTTACACCATACCTCTCAGCTAATCAAAATGCAGTATTTTGTTTCATTTGGAAATAAGT
Organism: Pictodentalium vernedei; assembly: GCA_031216915.1. Taxonomy (NCBI): domain Eukaryota; kingdom Metazoa; phylum Mollusca; class Scaphopoda; order Dentaliida; family Dentaliidae; genus Pictodentalium; species Pictodentalium vernedei. The sequence goes on along the minus strand of CM062289.1, from coordinate 432,226,957 downwards.
TTTATTTACATCTGCGCCGGTGGGCAGTACTACCCGCTGTACGTGAATGCTTGATTGACAGCTAGACACATCGTCAAAGTTCATTCAATTTACCTTGCTTTTTCAGACATTATTATCAACAATTCTTACGTTTTATTTTAAGTATTTAATTGTAGGTATTTTAAACTTAATAACTGATTACACGCAGTAGATAGTACCGCAAAATGTCGTATGTTTGAATGAAACATCGCGAAGTGTGAATGTATCGAAGTTGGCAAATTCTGTCATGTCACGTCATGGATGAACTTCCTGCTGTGGGTGTAAAAAAATTTTTAACCCCAGAAGACGCTTTACACCAATAGTGGTGTTAAAAGCTCAAATTTAGCATACAGGCTTTTCACATTTAGTAACGGAGATGAGCATGGTATAAATCACAACATAACATCAGTTGTCCCAGTGGGAACCTCATAAAGTGGAGCTGTTCTTGTTTACCGAGGTCATAACATTTCGCTTTACTGGAAAAGTACTAGACCCAGTAACCAATGCCTTGGGTGGAAGTCTACAACTATGGACAGCATAGGTATAAACGATTGGCTAAACTTGGCTTGATACCAATACAGCAGTCCAGATGTACCCATAGATGCTGACAGTGACCGTAAACACCAATAAATAAATAACCTTGCTCATAAAATGAGCTGCAGTATCCCAGATTGGCTACTGCATTGCATTAAACCTTTTCCAGGAGAGCCATTAAAACCCCCCTGAGAAGAGGTTGAGGACTGTACTCCTATAGTAAACAGTCATGTCACTATGATGGGGAGGGAGTGCGGTGGCTCAGTGATTACGGCATTGAACTTCAAACTGAGAGATCCACTGTTTGATCCCTGCCAGGGGTAACAGGTGTGTCCTTGTGCAAGGCACTTATTGATTGCCCATGTGGGGGCACAGTGGTGCTGTGTACTAAGGCATAATGCATGTTTATGATGCACCTGTCTGCTCCCAGTGCTAACCTTGCTTGTTTTGAGTTAGTACATTGGGGAGTCTGACAGTTGCCCGCCATTGTTCTGTGGTTCTCTCCGGGTACTCCAGCTTCAGACTAGAGGCTGTATTTATGAACTGATCTTTACGAAACTTCTTGGGTACATTTGTTATCACCGTGGGATGAGAACAAGTGTTTTTGGGTGCGGTCCAAAATTCAAGATGGCCGTCAGCAGCCATTTTGTACCAAAATTAGTGCAGTCAGTTTTTTGTACAGAACTTCTGTATGAAAGTTCTGATTTGAATAAATTTTTGTTGGAATGTTTAGTAACATGGAATACATCACATATAATACGGGTTTTTTTCTCATGCAGAAATTATGCAAATTAGATGAACTTTGATTTATTCAGTGCTACTTATACACAGTAAGTGCACATGTCAATATGGCTTGGGCTAGAGTCTGTATTTATGAACCGTTCTTCATGAAACTTCTTGGGGTACCTTTGTTATCACCTTGTGACAGGAATGAGTGTTTTTGGGTGCCTTTGTTATCACTGTGCTATGAGAACAAATATTTTGGGGTTCAGTCAGACCCACTCTGGGACTCAAAGATTTCTTCTCTAATTTAGCATCTAACTGTCGCCCACCTTTACAATACTTTACCTATATATTTGTTACAGGCTACGGTCAGCATTTATGTACAGACTGTTACAGTGCTTTACATGTGTCTTTGTTATCAGGTCATTACCTAGATGTTTGTCATTGCTGTGTCACATACTATACATGTACATGTCTTAAACAATTTGAGCTACAGTGTCATTGACACTTTCATTTTCATTTTTTGTCTCAAAAACATAGGTTATGACCCCTCATTGGAACGAGCTCGATGAGCTCGTTTCAAAGAGGGTCATAACCTATGTGTACTCAGGCATTCTGCATGTCGATAGGCACTTATTTTCAACCAATGCTAACTCCTGCTTGTGTGGAATTAGTATGTTGGGGAGTGTGACATGATATGGTTCTGTTGAAATATTTTGAAAATTTAAAAAAAATAATGTTTAAAATCACAATTTTTTATATCGTCTGCATTGCGTAAAGGGTGAAAAGAGATTTGGTATGTTTCCATTGGGTGCAAACACAGATTTTAGAATGCCTCATTTTATCATGATTTTCTTGGTGTTCACTTGCCAGTCTCCTGATTTTCAAATATGATGGATTGCAGAGGGTGACAGTGATCTTTAGCCTAAAAATAACAGGTCTGACCCTGGTAAGCTTATCAGTATTTCTTAACCTTTCTCTTGTTTGTAACGACTACCTGAAACGGAGATGTCTAAAAAGTGTTAAGGTAACCTTCTTTCAGGTCACTTTATTTTCTGATTTGTGCATGTCTGCAGTTGATACACAAAAGAAAAGAAAATCTTGTTGCCTCAGCTGCATTGTACAAACATTGAAACAAGTCTTATAAATAATTTAATTTGCATTTATTTCAAAGAACTTTGATTACTTGTCACAATGTTCCTCTTGTTCTCCATCACTAGTGGTATGTGTAAACCTATAGCTATGGAACGAATCAATCAATATTTTATCAACTTTGTGCTGAATCTTCTATCAAAGGTTTTAACTGTTTTTGTGTGGGCTTGGGCGTAGGTGGTTATTTAAAAGCATTCTTTAATTACTTATTGCAGTTGGATGCTTCTGGCAGTACTGTCTAGCTCCTTTATTTTATGTCTTTCCAATATTTAGAGCTGAAATGGTTGAAGGGTTTTCTTGATCAATTAATCAGATGGATTAACCTTGGTTAACCGATTAATCACTTGCCTTAACTGGTAGAGTGCTGAATTATTTTCGGTTGACAAAATTTATTCATCTGTATTTTCCTTGTTACAATTCATGGGAGAGTGCCTATGGGCATTCTCCCATAAATTTTAACAAAGAAAATCCATACAGACAAAATAGTTTCAATCCAAAGATAAAATGGAACACATCCACAGAATACGAAGCACTCAAGTTGAAGTACCAGTACTTTGGAATAAAGCCCAAATATGGGCTTCCAGCACTCTACCAGTTAATAGATAGCTGAATAACTGCCGTACCGTTGATGATTTATATCACTAAATCTTTACTCAACGTAATAAACAAAACTGGCCAATGCCGTATACAAAAATCTCCATTCAACTTTTATTATGTTTTCAATTTTTGTCTCAAAAAAATAGCTTATGACCCTGCATTGGAACAAGCTCAGTGAGCTTGTTCCAATGAAGGGTCATAAGCTATATTTTTGAGACAAACATTGAAAATCTTGAGTAATTTGGTGAAGGGATGAGAATGACCATTTCCAGCTACTGACACAGTATAATGATCATGCAAGTGAGCAAGTTTGTCATCATGTAACTTGCATGCTTTACTCTGTCTCATATAATTGATGTGAGCCAGTGTGACAATGTTTGCCTGTTTTGGAACAAGTTTGTTCTTTTGTTGACCCATATACTACCATAGTTCAAAAGTAATGGTTCACCGATAAATTACTTTTTTGATCGATGAAGACGTTGATCATTGGTTAATCGATTAATCAGTTAACCGTTTCAGCTCTACCAATATTAACATTTTATCCAGCTTGAACCAACCAACTAGCCAACTACACTTCCAAAAAATGATTTTGGAATAACCTGGAATAATTAAGAATTTTTATTTTTTTCCTCTACCTGTAAAACTGTAGGACATATGACTCTGGCTGTTGATAGAGTCCTTATTTATTTATTTATTTATTTATTTATTTATTTATTTATTTATTTATTTATTTATTGGTGTTTGAAGTCTCATATTTCTGCACATAATTAGTAAGCTGGAGAGTCTGACAGTTGCTTGCCACTGTTTGGTGATTCTTCTTGCCCACGCCAGCGTCTGCCACCTGTAAAACTGCCTGACATGATGTGATCCTCGCTGTTGAAACTGTTGTTATACCCCACTAAACAAAGAAACACGATATAACCACTGATACTGAAATAAGCCCCTGCGAATATTCGAATATGGCCATATCGAATACTGAATTGAATACTGCACACTATTCGCGAACCATATCGAATATCAAATTGAATGCATAGCAGTTGTTATCGGTGGTACTTCGATGGGAAAAAAATCACATTTAAATCCAGTACATACAGTTAAGTTAACCTGCCGTGTACGACATTAAGTTGTCATTTCCATGACGACAGATCAGAATTTGGTGATGCGAGTTCACCGATGGTCAGGTTTATGCAAACATTCTGTAGTTGGTGCAGTTTACTACACAAATTACCTTATTTTGCTCCTGTATCTCAGTTCATCTGAGTTTATTTAAAATATGAAACTTTCTGATCATTCTAATTGGAACCTGTGATTTTGAGGGTGATTGGAGTAACTCTTCCAAAGTTGTAGCCCTATGGACTTCGAATCTCACTGCTCTCTGAAGTCCTTAATTTTTTTTTTTTGTCCTGTGGTTTTCTCAGTCGTGTTTTAACTGATTGTCTCCAAACTTGACACAAATAATAATCACAATAGGAATCTGTGCACCTGAACGCATTTGATTAATCCTTTAAAAGTTATGGCTAGGTGTATTTTTCACTGCTCTCGGAAGAAAAATTGCTACAACTCAACTTGGTTAACTCTTAGAACGCGGAAGTCGAATTTTCTTACCTCTGACGTAATATGGCAAGTAATCTGGCTGTGACAGTTTGCCTATCTTTGGGCTGGGGATAATTAAACACTGAGCAGGTGCTTCTAGTCAAGTGCTGTCTGCCGAAATAGGCAGACGACACTTGACTAGAAGCACCTGCTTACTGTTAGTTTTTCGCGGTGTGTCATGTTCAATAAATTCATTATGATTCCCCAACTTCTAAGAGTTAACAGGCATATTTACCCATGCCAGGCGCTGCATTTGTTATGCATAAAGTTTTGTTGTCATCAGATGTATTGAGATTAAATGAGCTTACCTATTGCAATACATGTAATTGATTCGGTGGCTTATGACTTCATCCAGTGATTTAGATCAGCAAGTGTGAACTTCTTACTGTTGATATTTTTATTCATATAGAGATGTAATGCAAGCAGTCATAGAATGTCTTGGATCAATTAATACCACAAAAATCATTAGAAATGTTATTCATGTCATGGAAATGCTTGAATGTCAGTTTTGAAAAAGTAATTATGCCCTGCATTAAATTCTGTGCAAAGAGTTTCATTAGAAACATTTTGAGTGAAAAGAAGTTGCAAGTTAACCCCCTAGACACAAATGTCAAAATATAAAAATTTCAAGCAGAAAATATTTCTCAAAGTGCAACTTGAAATTTAACCCTTCAGGTAACTCACTATTTTTAAAAAATAAATAAAGTTACACATTTTTTGAAAACTAATTTCACAATTTTTAGCTCAACTTTGAGGTAAGTCAAATTTGAGCTTATGCATGGCCAGTCATCCGTCTGTCCATCAACAATTCAATACGGCTCGGGCTAGAGGCCGTATTTATGAAGCGATCTTTACAAAACTTGTTGGGTACCTTTGTTATGAACATGGGACGAGAACGAGTGTTTTGGGGTCCGATCCGAAATTCAAGTTGGCCGCTGGCAGCCATTTTGTACAAAATTAGGTGCAATCAGATTTTTGCGCAGAACTTCCATGTGAAAGCTCTAATTTGAATAATTTTTTGTATGAATGTTTAGTACCATGGGATACATCACATATAATACAGGTTTTTTTCTCGTGCGTAAATTATGCAAATTAGACTAACTTTTATGTATTTAGTGTTACTTTCAGCACTGTAAGTGCAAATGCCAATACGGCTCGGGCTAGAGGCAGTATTTATGAACCGATTTTTACCAAACTTCTTGGGTACCTTTGGTATCACCGTGGGATGAGAACGAGTGTTTTTGGGTCCGGTCCGAAATTCAAGGTGGCCGATGGCAGCCATTTTGTACAAAATTAGGTGCAATCAGATTTTTGCGCAGAACTTCCATATGAAAGCTCTGATTTGAATAATTTTTTGTATGAATGTTTAGTACCATGGGATACATCACATATAATACAGGTTTTTTTCTCGTGCGTAAATTAAGCAAATTAGACTAACTTTTATGTATTTAGTGTTACATTCAGCACTGTAAGTGCAAATTCCAATACGGCTCGGGCTAGAGGCCTTATTTATGAACCGATTTTTACCAAACTTCTTGGGTATCTTTGGTATCACCGTGGGACGAGAACGAGTGTTTTTGGGTCCGGTCCGAAATTCAAGATGGCCAATGGCAACCATTTTGTACAAAATTAGGTACAATCAGATTTTTGCGCAGAACTTCCATATGAAAGCGCTGATTTGAATAATTAGCTCAACTTGACATAGTCAAGATAAGCTATTGCCATCACGCGTGCGGAAGTCTGTTAGTCTGTGAGTCTGTTCACATTTTCCTTTAGCACGGGCTACACCCCGCAGTTCTTGTCTGATCGTCACAAAATTTCATATGCAGGTTTGGGGTCATGTCTAGATGAGAACGTCCCCTTTTGGTCGTGATTGGGCAACCGGTATGGCTGCCCGAGCCCAAAACCCAAAAACCATTAGCACAGTCTACAGGTCGTATTTATGAAGGGATTTCATTGTAACTTGGTAGGATGTCTCTGTATAATGCCTAGATGAGAACATCCCCTTTTGGGCATCACCCATAAACCGTTATTGCTGCCCAAGCCCAAAAACCCAAAAACTTTTAGCACAGTCGGCAGGTCATGTTTAATATGGTGGGACTTCATTGTAACTTGGTAGGATGACTCCTTATGATGTCTAGATGAGAATTTCCCCATTTGGGCGTGATCTGCCAACCGTGACTACTGCCCGAGCCCAAAACCCGAAAACCTTTAGCACAGTCTACAGGTCATATTTATTGAGGAATTTCATTGTAACTTGGTGGGTTGACTTCTTATATTGTCTGGATGAGAAGGTCCCCTTTTGGACGTGATTGGGCAACTGTGACGGCTACAGGGGCCCGAAGCCCGAAAACCTTTAGAACATTCTACAGGTCATAATTATAAAGGGATTTCATTGTAGCTTGGTAGGATGACTCCAAATAATGTCTAGATGAGAACGTCCCCTTTTGGTCGCTATCATTTAGCCTTGATGGCTGCCCGAGCCCAAGACCCCAAAACCTTTAGCATAGTCTATAGGTCATATTTATGGAAGGATTTCATTGTAACCTGTTAGTTTGACTCCATATAATGCCTAGATGATGACATCCCCTTTTGGTTGTGATTGGTCAACTGTGACGGCTTCAGGGGCCCAAAGCCCAAAAAACCTTGAGCACAGTCTATAGGTCATATTTATGAAGGAATTTCATTGCAACTTCGTAGGATCACTCCAGATGATGCCCAGATGAGAATGTCCCCTTTTGGTTGTGATCATTCAACCATGATGGCTGCCCGAGCCCAAAGCCCAAAAACCTTTAGCACAGTGTACAGGTCATATTTATGAAGGGATTTCATTGTAACTTGGTAGGTTGACTTCATATAATGTCTAGATGAGAACGTCCCCTTTTGGACGCAATTGGGAAACTGACGGCTACAGTGGCCTGAAGCCCAAAAAACCTTTAGCACAGTTTACAGGCCATATTTATGAAGGGATTTCAGTGTAACTTGATGGGATGACTCGTTTTGGAATAATTTCACTCTAACTTGGTAACTTTCGTTAATATACGTTAACTGTGAGGGCCACATACATTAACTGTGAGGTCATATTAACGCAGCCTCAGCTCTTTAGTACAATGTACACCTCATATTATTTTTTATCAAAAAACATAGCATACAGGGACCAAAAATGAACATATTCCCAATTATCACAATTCTTGTCTTATTTCATAATCCATTCATAAAACATTGAACATTTTCCTTTTTCATCAAATACAACACACAAGTTAAGCTACAGTGTCATTGACACTTTCATTTTATGTGTGAATGTTTAGTACCCTGGGATACATCACATATAATAAGGGTTTTTTTCTCGTGCAGAAATTATGCAAATTAGATGAACTTTGATTTTTTCAGTGCTACTTACACACAGCAAGTACACATGTCAATATGGCTCGGGCTAGAGGCCGTATTTATGAACCGATCTTTACGAAACTTCTTGGGTACCTTTGTTATCACTGTGGGATGAGAACGAGTGTTTTGGGGTGTTGTCCAAAATTCAAGATGGCCACCAGCAGCCATTTTGTACCAAAATTGGTGCAATCAGTTTTTTGTACAGAACTTCTGTATGAAAGTTCTGATTTGAATAAATTTTTGTTTGAATGTGCAGTAACATGGAATACGTCACATATAGTACAGGTTTTTTTCTCGTGCAGAAATTATGCAAATTAGATGAACTTTGATTTATTCAGGGCTACTTGTACACAGTAAGTGCACATGTCAATACTGCTTGGGCTAGAGGCTGTATTTATGAACCGATCTTCACAAAACTTCTTGGGTACCTTTGTTATCACCTTGGGACGAGAACGAGTGTTTCTGGGTGCAGTCCCAAAAAATTCAAGATGGCTGCCAGTGGCCATTTTGTACCTAAATTAGGTCCAATCAGTTTTTTGTCCAATACGGCTCGTATTTATGAACTGATCTTCATGAAACTTCTTGGGTACCTCTGTTATCACCTTGGGACAGGAACGAGTGTGTTTTGGGGTGCCTTTGTTATCACTGTGCTACGAGAACAAATATTTTGGGGTTCAGTCAGACCCACTCTGGGACTCAAAAGATTTCTTTTCTAGTTTAGCATCTGACTGTCACCCACCTTTACAATACTTTACCTATACATTTGTTACAGGCTACGGTCAGTATTTATGTACAGACCGTTACAATACTTTATATGTACCTTTTGTTATCAGGTCATTACCTAGATGTTTGTCATTGCTGTGTCACATACTATCCATGTACATGTCTTAACAAGTTGAGCTACAGTGTCATTGACGCTTTCATTTAATAAACCATACAAATAAGGATATCATCATCACGTTTTAATGAGAAACTTCCAAGATATTTTAGGCTGTGGTAGGTTTATTCTGATTAAATTTTCTGGCCATTTTTGATCGCTGTGTTAGGTAAAGGGTTAACCAATTCAGTCTTGTTTGGTGGGGCTGATTAAGCACTGTCGAACAAGGTTGAATTTGATAAATTCCTTGTTTCATTATGAGAAAAATTTGGAGGTTGAAATTTTTATATTATGTCATCTGTGTGCAGGGGTTAGTCGGTGCATTGAAATGTTGAAATATGTTGATGAGAGATTGGTGTCACTACATTTATTCCAACAGTGGTGGCATTAACAACCTTTGCAATGAACTGTATATATAATTTTGTGTTCAAGGGATTGATTCCACATTTGTTTCGTACCTTACTAGGTTTCCCCTCTTCATGTCCACTCTCCCATGCCCATTGGGGGCAAGGTGGCATTGCGGTAACCGGTTCTTGGCAGATCATTGAAGTTAAGCAACATCAAGCCTGGTTAGTCCTTGGATGGGTGACCGTCTGTGCGATAAATAAATAACTTTTCCCGCATAACACAAATACTGTCTATTCAGAGCTCTCAGGCAAGAAGGTCCTGGAAAGGTCTTGGAAGATGCTTGGAAAAAGTCCTTGAATTTTTTTTTTTCAAGAGTGTACAAACCCTGTAAGTACTTGATTTATATCCCCAAAAAATTTTTTTCACCCTGTGGGAAGCTAAAAATAGATAAGAAAATTCAAAAGTCATATTTACAAAACTGTGCAGACCACAATATTGTTATTTAATATGAAGCTTTCTTAGGACCATTGGAATTAGATGGACCAAAAAATTGGAATCAGTTTTGTCATGGGGTGCCATAAACGGATGCCCATTTAACACAGTTGGAAATGGCAAAATGCAGTCATCATCATTCTTGTGCTCCATTTGGGATGCCCATTTTAACACTATTTTCATGCTAGTGCAAAGTCACTCACTTGTGAATGATGAAGATAAGTTTTATGCAGATCTTCTAAGCCAAATATTAACGACCACTTAGCATGCATGCACTGGGAGAAACCCAGAAGCTAAAAACAAAAAATTTCATACAAACCCTTTTTTTGAGACTCCACAGAACAGAGCTTTGTTTTTTCTTGAGAAGCTTTCTTTGAGTTTGATCTCCGTCCGGGACGACCCACATTGTGTCCTTGGGCAAGGCACTTTATCCCAGTTGCCTATACATGGGGCATGATGACGCCATGTGCTAAGGCGTACTGCACATCGATGGTGCACATGTCTTCAACCGCTTTAACCCTGCTTGAGTGGAGCTTGAACAGAGTTAGAATGTTGAGGAGCTGACAGTTGCAGATGCTCGTAGATGCTCGGTGGTTCTCTCTGGGTACTCCGGCTTCCTCCACCTGTAAAACTCACGGTCATGATCAGCCATTGTGCATAAGTATGTGACCTTAAACACCAATAAATAAATAAATAAATATTATTGAGATGCTTTAGTAGCAAAAACTAATGGCCAAAAAAATAAATTGCTTTTGGTTGTGCCATGGCAAATCAAAAACTTGCTCTTGCTCTCCATCACTTACTGACACACTCAACACTTTTAACAGGTGAGCATTTTAGGCTCACTTGAGCTTCTAGATTGGAGTTTCTCTCTATAACTTCATTATGCATTAGTGCAATTGTGTGCATTTTTTTGCAGTGTTAAGCACATTGATTAATACTGAGGGTTTATTTTAGAAGTTAAACAAATATTATTTGCTGACTTGTCAACAAAAATTAAATTATCTAGTGTGTATTACGCAGTCCAATCTTATTCCATTGCTTATCCAAGATGTCTGCTGTTAATAATGTTCACTTAATCTTGACCAAGATAGATTGATATAAATCATGTATTAATTAAATGAAAAGTCCATGGATTTCTATATAATGAAGTCTGAGATGAGAACAAGCACCTGGACAAACAGTTAGTAACAAACCTGCCAGTAGCATAAGAAATTTTAACCATCCAACTGACTCAGTAATTAATCCTCCATCTGACTTAGAAACAGGCATGCTGGTTTGAGACAGGTAATCGCCCATGCCTTCTGTAGTTTGCCTGATTTGAAAATAACAAGAGTTGTAAATGCCCACCAAAGAAATCCTTGATAATCTAACAGATTCTAAAATCTGTGTTCACACAATAAACTAATGGAAACTCACCAAATCGAACCCCTCAAGCATCTGAATGGTTTTCCAGTCTGTTTTCCATCACCCCAGAGCCTATGAGTCCAGCAGCTTAGCAGTGGTTTCTCTCTTTTCGTTGCACCGGAAGTACTTTCAGGAATTCTTTTCGGTATCTGCAGTGGCCATTTAAGGGCCTCTTTCGGAGTTTCCCAAGGACATTTGGGCATGATTTTTCCCAATTTTTAACCCTAGAATTCCCAATCTCAGTTCCCACTCAAACAAAATTTGAATGCACCAACAGGCACTCTCCAATAAATGATAACAAAACAATTATTTATGAAGAACTTGTTGCTAAACAAACTAAGCACTCCCCATCCCCTGCTGGTATTTTAAAAAAAATAAAATACTCCTGTTATAAATCACCTATGAAGAATAATGTATTACTTGACCAGTTAAGTGTTAACAAAACTGAAGAAAAAAACCCAGTCACTTTCATGAAAATGAACTCTTTAAGCTGCCGCCCAGCTGCAACAAGTCCCTTTATAAGTAACAAATGCAGGAAAATTTGAAAATTCGGACAGTTTTGGTATTCAGTGATGAGTTTGATTCGGTTTTTTGGTATCCTCATGATATCAGTATCGATTCATTTTTGTGAGATATTGCCCATCTCAAATTGAGGCAAGAAAAACATAAACTAATGTCACAGATTTTTGTTTGGACATGAGTGATGCAAAAAAATGTGTGGTGTTGGTGTGAGGGGGGGCTGTGGATAGCAAATCTGTTTAAAACATCATAATGCAAATAATAAAAAAGTAAAGTTGAGTTCTGGTAGATACCCAAATTATATTGTCGAGCAGCTGAGAGGTAAGGTTCGTTTTCATAGTCACTGTCTTGCATTATTCAAGAGGTATCGCAAGTGGATGAGAAAAAATTAACATTTTTGTGTTTTAATTTGCTTTTTTCAAGGGAAAGTTAATTGCTTTTTGTCATGAGTCAAGTTTATTGGAAAATAAGGCTGACAGATTTAATATCTTGAAGGTAACCTCAGTTGTGATTCTAAAAATCTGGAAATGATTGGATATAATTTTTTTTTTTCATTTCTGCTGTTACATTTCGTTGTTATGAAATGAAGTTAATAAAGAAAAAAATGGCACTTGGAAAAATATAGACATGTTGTATTGATTGTGGCTCATAACTTGAGAAACTACAGTAAATCAATTATTTTTCTCTTGCATTCTATTGTTTACATAAACCAATGTTATTGATGTTATGTTATAATACCTGACCATTTTTAGCATTGTGAGTTTTCATCTGTCAAATATCTGCGCAGAACAACTTTCTGTATGTAAACTCTTATTCCACCCAGTGCTTCATTTCTGTCAACACAAGCCGAGCAATAAAATGTGCACCAAAATTTATTGAAATGCACTTGTATGGGAGCTAAAAATGTCACCGCAGGTACTCACGGGAAGTGATTTTCAAGAGTGTATGTTATTTTCCTGATATGAATTTGTTGTATACATGTAATATAGGCTTCACATTTTGACAGGGCTGATCAGCCCCACTACGTATTCAGCCCCATGTTTTGCATTTACAAGGCTTTTTTTAGGCCATTCAATTTTCTTGATTACTTGTACTTGGTAATTAACAAGGTTTTAACTGACAAGGAGTAACAGAGATGGGCAATATACTGAAAAACCGAACCGATACTGATATGAGCCTACCGAAAAACGGAACTGAACCGATCATTGAATACCGAAACTGTCAGAATTTCAGAGTTTCCAAAATTTGCTACTTATATAGGACTTTGTTGAGGCTGGGCAGCAGTTTATTTTCATGAAAGAAGTGACTGGGTATTTTTTCAATTTTGTTAACCTTTTACCTAACACGAAAAGCAGACGACACTTGCAGAAAAAATTCTTGAATAACTAATTTTTTTTATTTTTTGTCTCAAAAACATAGGTTATGACCCCTCGTTGGAATGAGCTCGTTCCAACAAGGGGTCATAACCCATGTTTTTGAGACAAAAATAAAAAAAAACAATAAAAATTAATTTGCGATTTTTGAGAATAGCGCTGGCCGGTTTTGGCCGTTACGTTGGGTAAAGGGTTAACCCTTTAGGGCCTGGGCAGTTGTCCTGAATTTCCACGAGACTACAACTTGTACGTGACCAGTTGCTAAGCAGTGATATCTGCTAGAGCAGATGATTTGTTTATTGTGAGGAGTACCTTCTAATGTTGGCATGTTAAGGGCAAATGCGCTGAGACCGTAAAAATGGCCTGAAATAGGCCTTTGAAGATTATGATGGAACAGGTCTCAAAATTACTGTTGATATGATTTGTGTTGGCAAAAGAATGCAAATGTTGAGCTCACTGGCAGCGGCATTTTGGGCACTGAGGTAGAATGACAGGTTGCAAGATTTTTTATTCAATTAACAGGAGTTTACTGTATAACCGATATTCAATTAACAGGTCAAATTTGAACTTAAAAGTATAGTAAATGGTTTTGTGTTGGGAAATTATATTCACTTAACAGAGTTATTCAGTTAAAAGATATCCATTTAAGTGGGCTCCACTGTGCCACCAAGTGTGTTTCTGAGATGGTGTATTTAGTCTTGGCCTTGTCTCTGGATCATATATTGACTCATCCTAACAGACTCGTCAATCTTTGCCCAGAGATGAGGTCTTGACTTCAATGCTATACTCTTCACATCAGGCCTACCTGTTTTCACACTGATAATATTTGTCCTTGAGTGCAACAGGTCACCATTTCAGATGGAGCCTTGTTGCTCTCAAGGGACAATATATCAACAGTATGATATTGCATGAAGTAATTTCTACTTCATCCTCAAGCCTATCAATCAATCCCAGCAAGGAAGTGCGTAATCTTGGCTTTTTCTTGGATGAGAACTTGACATGCGAGAGACACGTGCATTACATCTGTCGCACGTCATTTTACCACCTGAGAAACAGCAAGATAAGGCCAACTATTGACATGAAGACTGCTGAACAACTTATTCATGCCTTTGTCACTAGCCGCCTCGATTACTGCAATTCTTTGCTATACAGGTGCAAAACATCAGTGATTGATAAACTCCAACACATTCAGAACTGCACTGCAAGAGTCCTCACCCAAACTCACAGGTTCTGCCATATAAGTCCAGTCCTTCAGAATCTACATTGGCTCCCTGTCAGGCAACGGATAAAATACAAAATATTGTTACTCACCTTTAAGTGTATAAACGGCGTGGCCCCGGAATATTTATCTGATCTGGTCAAACCCTACACCCCCGCTAGGTCTCTGCACTCCTCTACATCCAATGACCTTGCGATACCTAGATCTAAACTTACCACAGCAGGTGATAGGGCCTTTAAATGTGCAGCCCCAGCTCTCTGGAACTCTATTCCGACACAATTAAAACTTCCACAAACAACCATTAAATTCAAGGCTAGTCTTAAAACCTATTTGTACAAACAAACCTTCGCGAACTAATTATTGATCGTGTGTATGTGTGTGAGTGTGAATAATTGTAAAGCCATAGAGCACAATGTGGATTATAGGCTTAAACATTATTTATTATTATTATTATTATTATCTGTGCTTACAGGGTTTTACTCTATAAACTATAAGCAGTAAAGAGGTTGTATTTATAAAAGTATGGTAATTAGTGTGGTGTCTTGATATTATATTCAGTTAACCCTTTACCCAACGCAGACGATACCAAAATTTATTATTTTAAATATCATTTTTTAAAATTTTTAACAAAATTTCAACAAAACCATATCATGTGACCCCTCGTTGGAATGAGCTCGACGAGCTTGTTCCGAGGGGTCACATGATATGGTTTTGTTGAAATTTTTTGAAAAATAATATTTTTTCAACTGCTGAATTTGGATATTACGCGGGCGGATGCGGGCGATTCGTTGGGTAAAGGGTTAACCCATTTTTTTTTGACTGAGCATTATCCAATTAAGTCAATTCGATAACATCCGACATGGATTGGAAACAGTTAAAAGACATGCATGCATGTCATCTCTCTGGTATAGGTATCACTTTGTGTGTTTGATTGCCATTCATGTGATTTTTTCTCTAATTTGATTAGTCCAGTATTTATGACTAGAATCAATGAGTGGCATTTGATCAAGCCACCCAGAAATCAATGGAAAAATAATAAAAAACTTTACAACAGTCAGATTCAAGGTTCTATTTTAGATTGATGTTGTTTGAAGTAAGTTTTATGGATGGTGTAAAAAACAATTACCAAATAATTCTCCTGCAGCATGCAATATTCATCACTGGTGTCATATTGTTCCCATTTAGCCATGGTGCAGAGATATTAAACATTAACAAGCCAGGAAATAAGCAGACTGTCATTGACAAAATGAGGTCCCCACAGCAGGGTACCATCACTAAATTTACCCTCTGTGAACCTCAATCTGAATCAGGGTCTCAAAACAGAAAGAGGTACCTAGGGGATAAATTGTATAGGATAACATCAGCAAATTTGTCCTCTGAGAACCTCATTTTGCAAATGACAGATTGCTTATTTTCTGTCTTGAACACTAACTTTGATTATTCAATTCACTGTACTAGTGGAATAGGGATTTGGTATCTGTTGCCTGAGGTATAAACATTTATCTTATAACAAGAATGTGTTTCCCCAGTACAAGTAAATGTCTAGACCTAAGATATAATCCTGTATAGAGGGTATGCCGAAAACTGATTACACAAGTGAAGGCCACTGTTTTTGATAACAGTAATTATGGGGGGGGGGGGGGGGGGGGGGGGGGGGGGGGGGGGGGGAAGGGGGGGGAGGAGGGGAGCAGGTATGGGGAGATGCAGGCTGCAAGCCGAGAGGTAGAGATGCAGGCTGCAAGCCGAGAGGTCCTCAGTGCGAAGTTATGGGGGGGGGGGGGAGCAGGTATGGGGAGATGCAGGCTGCAAGCCGAGAGGTAGAGATGCAGGCTGCAAGCCGAGAGGTCCTCAGTGCGAATCCCACCTGCGGCAACCGAGTTGTGTCCTTGAGTAAGACATTTCACCCCCATTACCCACGTGGGGAACGGTGACACTGTGTACTAAGGCGTACTGCACGTCGATGGTGCACTTGTCTTCAGTGCTAACCCTGCTTGTATGACTTAGTATGTTTGGGAGCTGACAGTTGCTCGCCATTGCTTGGTGGTTCTCTCCGGGTACTCCGGCTTCCTCCACCCTTAAACCTGTCGTGGTCATGATTAGCCATTGTGCAGAAATATGTGACCTTAACCCCCTGTACACTTATGTCGAAATATCTAAAGTTCAGGGTGCAAATATTTCCCATAACGCAACTAGAAATTTAACCAATTCAGTCTTGTTTGACAGAGCTCATTGAGCTCTGTCAAACAAGATTGAATTGGTTAAATTCCTAGTTGCATTATGGGAAAAATGGCTACTTCAAATCTGGATATTTTGATATCAGTGTGCAGGGGGTTAAACAGCTATAAAAAATTTAAATTTTATAAAAGTAATTAAATGATAAATAAATCACCAACTCAATAAAATTAATAAGACTGGATCATTTTTTGCCATTATGTTATTATAGACCTACCATGCATTAAACCTGAAAAATAAAAGAAAGAAACACAAAGGTGAAACTCTGCTTTTAACTTCAGTGGTTATAGTACAAGAAGAACAATAAATGGGGATTATGTCATGCACAGTGCAAGCACACAATCCCATGATGTCATGATCTTCATTCCAACAAAATCAATCAAAGACGCCGGCTGATTGCTAAAATGTATCGGAACAAGTCAAGAAAGGGAGAAAGATAAATTGGTTATTACCATCAAGTGGGTCTATGAGTGTGTGTATTGAAATCTTGAGCTTGCCTCTGGGTCATATATCAACAAGGTCTCGACTGCACTTCACCACCATGGAAACCCACATAGTGGTAATAAACTATATTTAGTGAACTGTTAACCCTTTACTCAACGTAACGGCCAAAACCTGCCAGCACTATTCTCAAAAATTGCCAATTAATTTTCATTATTTTTTTCATTTTTGGTCTCCAAAACATAAGTTATGACACCTCGGTGAGCTCGTTCCAATGAGGGGTCATATCCTATGTTTTTGAGACAAAAAATGAAAAAGATTAGTTATTCAAGATTTTTTTTTACAAGTGTTGTCTGCTTTTCGTGTTAGGTAGAGGGTTAATGTAACAAACAATTGGCCAGAGTGACTTCAAGCCTTGCATTCTTTGATAATGGTATTTATTTATTGGTGTTTATGGTCATATATTTCTGCTCAATGGCTAATCATGACCACGACAGTTTTACAGGTGGAGGAAGCCGGATTACCAGTATGGAGAGAACTACCAAGCAATGGCGAACAACTGTCAGCTCCCCAACATACTAACTCCACACAAGCAGGGTTAGCATTGGTTGAAGACCGGTACACCATCGATGTGCATTTCACCTTAGTACACAATGCCACCATGCCCCCACATGGGCAATGGGGGTGAAGTGTCTTGCCCAAGGACACAACGTGGTTGCCGCAGGTGGGATTCGAACCAAGGACCTCTCGGCTTGCAGCCTGCACCTCTACCTGCTAACAGGCCTGAAAATAAGCAGTCTGACATTTGCAGAATGAGGTCCCCAGAGGGTGAATTTGATGATGCTATCCCATACAGTGGGCCAATTTATCCTCTGGGTACCTCTTTCTGTTTAATTTTGAAACCCTGATTGAGATTGAGGTTCACAGAGGGTAAATTTAGTGATTCTAACCTCCTGTGCAGGGTAGCATCACTAAATTCACCCTCTGGGGACCTCATTTTGCAGATGACAGTCTACTTATTTTCTGGCTTGCCTACTGAGCCACCATGCCCCCTTGATAAAGGTAGCACATCTAATTGATAACCCGCAACTGATTGTTTCTGTTCTTTAAAAGTAGCAACAGTTGTCCCCAAGTTCATTTCTTTGACAGTCAGTGCAGAATTACATAAACCTGTTGATTGAGCGAATTACACATTTTTATACGCCCGTTTTGAAAAAACGGGTTGTATTATGGTATACCGCGGCCTGTCTGTCCGTCCATCTGTCCATCCGGTCACATGTCGTACGATAACTCAAGAACGCTTTGAGAGATTTTCGTGATTTTTGGGTAGGTGATGTATATCGATGGAGGGGAGCTCCCTTTCGTTTAGTGTCGGTGTTCGATTAGTCATTCCAGAGTTATGGGACTTTATTACTTAGAAAATTGTTGATTTTTTACACGTCGTACGATAACTCGAGAACGCTTTGAGAGATTTTCGTGATTTTTGGGTAGGTGGTGTATATCGATGGAGGGAAGCTGCCTTACGTTTAGTGTCGCCGTTCAATTAGTCCTTCCAGAGTTATGGGACTTTATTACTTAGAAAATTGTTGATTTTTTACACGTCGTGCGATAACTCGAGAACGCATTGAGAGATTTTCACGATTTTTTGGTAGGTGGTTTATGTTGATGGAAGGAAGCTCCCTTTCGGTTGGTGTCGCCGTTCGATTAGTCATTCCAGAGTTATGGGACTTTATTTTTCACATGTCGAACAATAACTTGAAAATGCTTAGAGCAATTTTCATGATTTTTTGGTTGCAAGTATATGTTGATAGAAGGAATCTCCCTTTCGATTTGTGTCGTTGTCCGATTTGTCATTCCAGAGTTATGGGACTTTATTCATCAAAATATAGGCAATTTTCCACATGTTGGACTTTGAGCAATTTTCATGATTTTTTGGTGGCAAGTATATGTAACCTGACAAGTACACATGTATACTCATATTGTGTGGTTCCCTCTTGTAATTAATAACGGGCATATCATGCGCTCATGGCGCAGCTGTTTATTAGAAAACGTGGCAGTCAGGGCTGCATTTGGACATGTTTGTACAAAAATGTTGCCATCACCAAATATTGGGAGGACGGTGGCTCAGTGGTAGACTGTTGGACTTCTATGCTAGAGGTCCAGAGTTTGATCTCCGTCCGGGACGACCCGCGTTGTGTCCTTGGGCAAGGCACTTTATCCTGGTTGCCTACATAGGGGCACAATGACGCCATGTACTAAGAAGTACTGCACGTCGATGCTGCACATGTCTTCAACCGCTGTAACCCTGCTTGAACAGAGTTAGAATGTTGAGGAGCTGACAGTTGGTCGTCGATGCTCGGTGGTTCTCTCTGGGTACTCCGGCTTCCTCCACCCGTAAAACTGTCACGGTCACGATTAGCCATTGTGCATAAGTATGTGACCTTAAACACCAATAAATAAATTGACAGTCATTGCAGAATTACATAAACCTGCTGATTGAGTGATTTACACATTTTTAGAAAACGGGGCAGTCAGGGCAGCATTTGGACATGTTTGTACATAAATGTTGCCATCACTTAATACAGTGGAAGTCACTTAATTGGATATCTCTTAACTGAATAACCCTGTTAATTGAATATAATTTCCCAACACAAAACCATTTACCATACCTCCAGTTCAAATTTGACATGTTAATTGAATATAGGTTATAGAGTAAACTCCTGTTAATTGAATAAAAAAATCTTGTAACCTGTCGAGAAATTACCCAGACTCTCCCCAGTTTTCCTTTTTTTATAGACCTATATAAGTACATCCAACACAGGCATTTAATCTATTATATCTTGTTTGACAGAGCTCATGGAGCTCTGTCAAATAAGATTTAATAGAATAAATGCTAAGTGTATCTCTAGAATACAGGAAAGTGTCACAGTCCCTGTTAATTGAATACTCTTGTTAATTGAATAACTTTCACTGGCAAAGTGGCTATTTAATTAACAGGGTTTCACTGTATTTGTGTGCACACTTAGAAACACAATCACCAGCACCACTACAGTCTGCATACATTTGCACACGTAATCACACACACTTTGAACCATTCTCAAAACATCACTGGCAAAGTGGCTATTCAATTAACAGGGTTCCACTGTATTTGTGTGCACACTTAGAAACACAATCACCAGCACCACTAATGTCGGCATACATTTGCACACGTAATCACACACACTTTGAACCATTCTCAAAACAATCAATCCATCAGTTGGAAGAATAGTAATGGATCATGAAACAATAACAATTGAAATGTCTAGTGAATAATTCTTCAGAAATATCAGCATTGAATACCAAAAGAATCCTTTCATATTATTTACTTTATTGAACACGTTGATTCTCTTGTCTTTGTTGGTGTTAATACGAGTGTAATAGCTTTATAGATCAAATTAACTGCTTGCAGGATGCTGACAGAGATGTCTCTCCAGCAATGTAATATGCTATTCACCAGAAGAGCTACAATGAAAGCTTGTTAACCCCTTCGCTGCTGTGCAAGTTTTCAACTGGTAGTAGAGTGGTAAATTATTTTTGAGCATCAGAATTTGTTCACATGTCTTTGCCTTGTTACAATTTATGCGAGAGTGCCTGTAGGCACTCTCCCATAAATTGTAACAAGGCAAATCTACACAGATTAAACAATTTCACTTTGAAGATAATATGAAGCATATCTACTGAGTATGTGACCTTTACACTACAGTCGCTGCACATCGGAGTAAAGCCCGAATATGGGCTTCCAGCACTCTACCAGTTAATTTCCTGTGCTGAGCCACATATGGGGGAATATGGAAAAATATGATAAAAAATGAAAAAAATCAGAAACGTAAAATAATTTGTAATTTTCATCTGCTAGAACATATTTGAACATGTTTGGAGTCCAAGGTTTAGTTCCAATACTTAATTGTGGTGTGGTATAACCCGAAACATGGGTAATAGCATAGTCCAGGCCCACAACGATCGCATTGGAACTCCCCTCAGATTCATCAGAGTCGCTAAAGTCACTTGAATTATCTAAATCACCAGCATCACTATCATTGTCTGCATACAATTCGGCAACAACTTCTTCAGTTGTGTACAATCTCTTCGACATGTTTACACTACAAGAACATCAGGAAAAGTAACTCTCATTGGAAATTTCACATGCGATTCACTCTGGTATTTCCGTAAAAATGACGGAAATTACTCGAAAAAATATCTGACATCACATTGTCTGCCTCTTACATGTGTCACCAAGTTCGTTATATTGAGAATACCAGTGTGCGGCGTGGCATATTGATGTTATCTGTGTGGTAACTCAGTATGGACATGTAGCACAGGGAATCAAATCTTATGTCAGTACTCAGTACGGACCTATAGCAGTGAAAGGGTTAATTTGCAAAGTAACACTTGCTGTTTTTACACAATTCAACATGAGGTCACTGATAAAATTGTATCTATTTTCACCCCTGCTTTTGATTGGTTGATTTTCTGTTGTTATTTACTGTTTGTGCAGGCCAAATGTTTTAGAGTATCCTCCCTTGATGTGCAGACACTTATGTCTCTTTGAAATCTTTATATGTTTGAACTCCTGACACATTGATTCATCATCGTGAGATTGAGGAATAACCAATTGGCACCCAATTGTCATACATTGCGGGGATGGTGGAGGGGAGGGGAGCCTTGGGGGGGGGAGCCTTTAGGACGCCAAAGATAAAGGTAATCGGAAATCTCCACACAGGGTAATCTAAAAGCATTGCATCCTGGGAATTCCAACCTCTATCATGGATGCAATGATGAGAGTAATCAATACATCAAAGCAATTCTTCGGAAATAATGTTGCCCTGTTAAACAGGAGCCCTCAAAACAATCCCAATACATTGTTTTCCTGTTCAGGGATATGCTCCAATACAAAATTATTATCATTTGGAAATTCACAGAAAATGAATCATAAAGAAGGACTTTACAAGTGGAAAGACATAAAGGGCACTTCATTTTGAAAATGCAAGCAAATATGGCGACTGTGCAGGGCACTGACACAACAATACAGTCTATGACTGAGTTGACTGAGCAGTGTATCACAATGCTGGGGACGACTACAACTGGGTGCCATATCCTACCGGACCCACTATTTTTTTTCCTAGCAGAAACCCTGACTTATTCCTGGATTGAATTAGTGATTGAAAGAGTAATTCTTCGATAGATTATACCATTTTTCATTCAGCTTGAGTAATTTAGCAGCTGAAAATTTTTTTTTCCAAAAGTTTAAACAAAACCATATCATGTGACCCCTCATTGAAACGAGTTCAGCGAGCTTGTTCCAGTGGAGGTGGAGGGGGGGCACATGATATGGTTTTGTTGAAAACTTTTAAAAACAATAATTTAAATAATAAATTTTGATATCTTGTGCGTTGGGTAAAGGGTTAACAGCAGTTTACTCTATGATATATATGCAGATAACCATTACCCAATCCAAATAGGGCCCATTCACCAATGCTTGGGGTGGAAATCCTTTAAAATGGGCGACATGGGTTTTAACGATTGGCTGGATTTGACTTTATCTCCATGTTGCGGCCACAATTAACCATTGTGCAGAAGTATGCAGGGCCTGAATTGATTTGAATTGATTCGTGCAAATGATTCTCACAGGGGATACAATGAGAATCATCTTTGATTCGCACAAAATGTCCATTTGATTCTTGTAGATTCCAAAAGTGGCTTTAAAAAGCCAAGAGAATGCTTGGTCTTTGCCCCCTCATAATAAGGTAACAAAACTTCATTTAGCAGTGGTGTCCAGTGAAGTCTTGGCTGACTATATAGGCAGCCAAGACTTCACTAGACACCACTGTCACGATACTGTACTTTCCAACAGTCAGACCACCAAAAGCCTGTATGTTGGAACATGTGGACGATTTTTTAGCTATCGCCAGCTATTCAAATTGTAATTCCGGTGTAACAGATTTTTTTTTACCCCCCACCAAAGTTCTCCTTGGGGAGGGTGGGGGGGGGGGGGGGGGGAGGGGGGGGAGGAGCTAGTAATTTTTCCTCCCACCCTGATTTTTTGCCCCCCACCTGAATTTGTTTTCTTCTCAGTTTTTTTGTCATATTATTTGCTAATATGGTGAGAAAACCTTTCGTTGACCAAGAAAAAAATTTTTTAAACGGTCAATGTCAGGCGGAGGGGGGGGGGGGGGGGGGGGGAATTTTCATAGGCCACAGAAATCTTCCCCCCATTTCAGTAAAGAAATGTTTTCAATGTCATATTATTGTATTATTTGCTAATTTGGCACAAAAACCTATCTTTGACAGTTTTTTTTTTAATCTCGACATGGTTAACCTTTGGTTGGTGGAGTGGGGGAGAGGGATGTGTGAAATTTCAATAGGCCACCAAAAATCTTCCCCCACCTCCAAAAAGCAAATTTTTGCGCCACATGATTTGCTCATATGGCGTAAAACCCTCTGCTTGATATTTGTTTTCTCATTCTGATGTTGAAAGGCCAACATCAGGTGGGGGCAATTTTTCCATGTCATATCATTGCAAGAAATGCATGATTGTATCAAACCTCAGCCCCCAATTTAGCACTGTCTGAAGTTACACAACAGGGTTTCAGGAATTCAAGACATGAGGTATTTATTTCTGAGCAGTCATAACTATGCTTGAGGAGCAGGGTTCTCGGCGACAAGGAATTCCCTGAGGAACAGACTATTTTGTATATGACAGGGGGGGGGGGGGGGGGGGGGGGGGGACTTGCCATATTAGCAAATAGTATGGGGGTGAAAAAAAACTAGTTCCCCCCCCCTCCCCCAAATATGGGCAATATATAACAGGCCTGCTGCTAAATGCCAAAAAGTTTTGATAATACAGTAATCCTTCTGACGACAAGGAATCGTCATGATTCTGTCAAACCTCAGCCCCCAATTCAGCACTGTCTAAAGTTACACAACAGGATTTCAGGACTTCAAAACATGAGGTATTTATTTCTGAGGAGTCATATCTATGCTTGAGGCGCAGGGTTCTCGGCGACAAGGAATTCCCTGAGGAACAGACTATTTTGTATATGACAGGAGTGGGGGGGGGGGACTTGCCATATTAGCAAATAGTATGCCATAAAAAATGAAAAAAAAAAAAAATTCAGACGGAGGGGGGGGGGGGGGGGGGTTTAAAAAAAAATCAGGGTGGGGTAAAAAAAACTAGTTACTTCTTCCCCCTGGGGGGGGGAGATACTGTAAAATCTAGTCCCCCCCCTCCAGGGGGACATTTTACCTGGGGGGCAAAAAAAAATGGGACACCGGTGCATGATTTGTAGAAAATTCCAGTGAAATTTCACTTCTTTATAAAAATAGTCTGTCAACGATATCAATTCTGCACATGCGTGCGGAACACATTTTCATTTTCCGTGTGCTTTAGTGTTGCTGTAGGTGGAAATTTTATAGAACAGGCATGTAATAAACTTGAATTATTTGATCTAATGACTTGTCTTTATCACAGAACATTTTGTGTCACCAGTGGATTGCACAAAAATAATTAATGTGAACGAAAAAATTGGTTGTGAAAGCCCAAAAGATGTGAACAAGAAATGTGTTCCGCATTTTTTTTTTTTTAATTTTAAGGCCTGTAGTGTATTTCATATGTGAATAAACTTTACTTATGTTCTGCTTTATTTTTACAGAGATTATCCAATGGTTCTATAGATCCAGATTCTGAGGTCAACAGGGTAATTGAATTACAAGAAACTGTTGAGAAACAGAACTCGGAACTCACCAGCTCTCGGACAAAAGTATTGGAACTTTCAAACAAGACCCAGGAACTGGAGGAAACCCTAACTTCAACCCAAAAAGATCTTGCAAAAGCTCAGGAACAAGTTCTCAAATTAGACAAAGATCTTCGAGAGGTATAGATTAAGGAGTCTTTTTTTTTTATATGTTCACCCCACACACACATGTTGTGAACAAAACATACCCCAACAACATGTAGTAGTCCTCTTTTCAATGATTTCTTGGGATCAGACTCTATTTAATTTTCCACCAGATGAAGTAATGATTGCTTCATAGCAGCGATGACTTGATTTGATGTAAAATTACAAAAAATATGTAGTAGGTTAACCCTTTACCTAACACATCATTTTAACAAAATAAATTAAATTCACATTTTTCGAAAATAAATTCTCACAATTTTTAAATAAAACCATAGAAATATGTATATCATTAGAACTAGTGTTCAACCGATGATCGGAACCGGCCACCAGAATCGGCCGATTGTTGGCAATCGGATGACAACGGCAACGGCTCCTGGAACATCGGTTCAACCGATGGTTGCGAAGCATTTTGTGATGATTCATTAACCGCATTTTATTATCTTCTGCAATTGTTCAATTGGTAATGTAACATGATGTCAATGATACCATTCAATAAGGTTGAGAGACAACCACAATGTGTATTCTTAATTTCTCTAGACGCCCCTTTACAGGATATCCATGTTAAACGACATGTAAAGCTTACAAATGAGCGTGCTTGCGGCAATCGCCAGTTCACACTGGAAAAGTGAAAGTTGCACTCCATTGACTCAGGTCGCAGTTAAATTACCAATCGCACGCCCTTGGGCGGTAAACATGGCTCCGAGAGCCACGTTTACTGCCCATGTGTGCACGACTGGTAATTTTACTGCGATCCCAGTCAACGAAGTTAAACATTGTGAAAAATGTTCTGTTTAATGTAGTTCTTTCGAGCCTCGACTTGTCTTGTTGTGCGCGATATTACAATCGGAATCGGCATCAGATTTGCCCGATTGTGAGCTCAAATAACCGGTAATCGGTCAGCGACCAATTTTGGTAATCGGTTGAACACTGATTAGAACCGGCTCGACAAACCGGTTCTAATGATATCCATACTTGTATGGTTTTATCAAGACATTTGTAAGATATTTTAGGCTGTGGTAGGCTTATATTGGTCAATTTTCTGGCCGTTTTTGTCCGTTATGTTAGGTAAAGGGTTAAGCATTAAAAAATAATAAAATTTGTGTCGAAATATTGTTTGTTTATAGTGCTGAGTAGATTGAGCATTTTGTGAGGTAATAGATTGAAGCTTAAGTTAATACATTCTTTTACTGTTGTCAGATAACTTTTTTCTCTCGGTTTCTCTCTCTCTCTTTCTCTCTCTCTCTACCCCAGTGCACACTGTAGGGAACCAATACCAGATACCGCCATTAGGTGGAGAATTCCTGTGAGATCCAATTAACCCTTTACCCAACAAATCGCCTGTATCCGCCCGCGTAATATGCAAATTCAGCAGTTGAAAAAATAATATTTTTCAAAACATTTCAACAAAACCATATCATGTGACCCCTCGCTGGAACGAGCTTGTCGGGCTCGTTCCAACGAGGGGTCACATGATATTGTTTTGTTGACATTTTTTAAAAAATTAAAAAAAATGATATTTAAAATAATAAATTTTGATATCGTCTTCGTTGGGTAAAGGGTTAACCGTACATTAAATATCAATTTGCCATACACCAGAGTGTTTTTATTCCTCTCAAATTCTCTAGCAATTTGATGTATTTTATAAATCTGTTATTAATTATTTGAAGTTTAAACATATATGTCTCTAAATATTTTCTAACCACTGGAAAATACAATTGAAAATAGGATAAGTATGTAAACAATAGGGCTGAAACGGTTGGCTCATTTACACAACCGACTAACTGAGAGCTATAACCGGATAACATCCGGTGAACCGTAGCCATTATTTCACCGAATCTGGGGTCAAAACTATAGGAATTGGAAAGCAGTATTCTCAGAAACTATTCCGTAGTGTGTATACAAACGAACGTTGTCGAGTACTCGACAACGTTCGTTTGTATACATACTACGGAATAGTTTCTGCGGTTACTCAGTACTCACGGAATTTGACGATCATTAACGAAGTCTTGAACTCCAAAGTCAATTATTTGTCAATGTATACAGAGCTGCTTCGAGGTGTAATCTATCTCAAGGAAGAAGCAGCAGATTTACTACGTTTTAACCGTGGAATGACGATCACTATCGATATTTCGGATAACCGGTTGACGTTTTTTTAATTGGTTAGGTATGTAACCGGTTTCAAACCGGTTATACGGTTAACTATTTCAGTACTAGTAAACAATATTGTTCTTGATAACTTTTTCATAGAGAATGGGTGTTGTTTATAGGACAAGTTAAGGACATGTATGCCCGTTTGGTTAGGAATAGTCTTAACCCTTTACCTAACATGAAAAGCAGACGACACTTGCAAAAAAAATTCTTGAATAACTATTTTTTTTCATTTTTTGTCTCAAAAACATAGGTTATGACCCCTCATTGGAACGAGCTCGACGAGCTCGTTCCAATGAGGGGTCATAACCTATGTTTTTGAGACAAAAAATGAAAAAAATAATTAAAATTAATAGGCGTTTTTTGAGAATAGCGCTGGCCGGTTTTGGCCGTTACGTTGGGTAAAGGGTTAACCCTTTACCTAACGAATTGGCTGCATCTGCCCGCGTAATACGCAAATTCAGAAGTTGAAAAAATATTAATTTTCAGAAAATTACAACAAAACTATGTCATGTGACCCCCTCATTGGAACGAGCTTATTGAGCTCGTTCCAGTGAGGGGTCACATGATATGGTTTTGAAGAAATATTTTGCAAATTTTGAAAAAAATATTTTTAAAATCATAAATTTTGATATCGTTTGCGTTGGGTAAAGGGTTTATCTGTTTGTGGTCACGGGGTTGGGGTGGGAGGGGGGGGGGGGGTGGATTATTCACTCAGATATTACAATTTAAATTTGTGCCTCGAAAATCTGGCAAAATTACAATCTCTTTTTTAAATTTCTCCACCTCGTCAGTCGCAATATCCAATGTTCGTTCCCCAGAGTGATACAACTGAATCAAAAACCAATAAAGTGAAAAATTACTGCTCTTAACATCAAGGGAGATAATTTTAACTTGTCAAATTGGTATAATATTTGTTGGTTTCAATAGAGTGGTTTTTGTTCCATTGACGACAGTACTAATCTTTCCTCCTCTCCCCATCTTATCAAGCTGATTTGGGCAAAAACAACCATCTATCCATTTAGTTTATCATCTCATGAAAACAATATACTGAAAAAAAATCTAGGTCGCCATGTGAATTTTGCCTTTAAATTTGGAGCTTACTGTACACCCGTCCAGTTTTGCACTGAATGAAATAGTCATATTTTTACCTACCGCCACCCAATTTTAATCTTCTCTCACACATTTCAGAAGACAATAGTCACCAATATTTTATATCTTTTCCAAAACATGCACTTTAAAACTTTATTCACACTAACAAGCTCAGTTCATTTTCCACCAATCCAGGAACTTTTATCCTCCATTAAAGGTTGGGTGCAAACCACTAGAGGTGCTGTTTACCACGAAAACACTGTATTGTAACCTAAACTTTCTACAAAGTCGATAAAAATATATGTAATTATGGGTTTAAATTAAAGAAAAAATACTGTCTAAAATATTAGGCCTAAAAAAAATAATCTGTTTCTCAGGCCCTCACGGCATGGTCCTTTTGGCTGCCGCATGCTCTCTTTTTATAACCTATCCAAACTTAAAAAAATCAAAATCGAATGGATTATGTCTGATATTTTACCCAAGTAAATAAAATTGTCCCTTGAGTGCAAGAAGGCTTTGCAATGCTTTAGCATTGCAAAGCCTTCTTGCACTCAAGGGATGTAATACACCACTACCCATGCTATTCTGTAGATTATGGGGCCTAAAACATAAAACAAACCAAGAACATGAACTTTTTAATGACAAAGAAATAATTACAAAAATAAAAAAATAAAATAAAAAAACGCCCGCACGCATGCAATTTTACAAAAAATGGCCTGAGAAACAGAGAATCTACTTTGTGAGGCCTTAAATATCTTTTTTTTTCAAGTTTCAATGCTCTTTGCCTAATCTATCAGCATTACAATTAACCCACCCCGATTGGTTGAGTGAAATAAAATCATGTGTCACTTTCACATTTTGCCCTTTAAACTGATTCCAAACAAGTTTAATGAATTTGTTGTCCTCAAACTGCCATCATTTTGCATTAGTATACCAAGAGAGTAGCTGTATAAACTATCAAAGTCAAAAAGTTATTCTCAAAGTAATGAAAGCCCAAAACATTAACCCTTCTATTATTCTCAAAATAAAAATGAAAAAAATGTACTTTTGTTTGATAAAGGTGTTTGGATAAAGTACAATTTACAGTAGAAGTACACCATTTGACAGAAGCACACTCTAACATGAGATAATCATATGACCCGAATGAAGAAAGAAACAAATGAACAAGCAGTGCTGGCTATTTGACCCCTGCCCCTGCAATCAGTTTAGCAGAAAAGCCAACATCCAACCCTTTTGAGTCCACACACTTCAATTCTAGTGTCAGAAACCCCAACTGTTTCCCACATATACAGTGCACATAGTTAACAAGATACTTGGAAAATTAATAAATCATACATTTGGGTGATACAGACACTGCCAAAATGAGATGAAAGTGGAAATTTCTGCTGGTTTTGTACTGAGACAAGATTAGAACTGGTGTGCTCTCTGGCTGAGTTCGCATGTTATAATAAAAATGTGTGAGTACTAACGATATGAGGCATCCAGTGGTACTTATTTCCAAATTAAATATATCAGGATAGATTAAACTTGGGGGTGGGGGGGGGGGGGTGGGGGGGGGGGTGGGGAAGAGAATTTTCCCAAATAAAACCACAGTTCAGTTTGGACTCTCTCAATTATGTACAATATCACAACTTTTTTTCATTTGACCCACATTCTCAAGTATCAAGCCAGCATAGTACATTTAGCCACATGCCAAATCCACTCCTATCTCCACTTGTTTGACATTATCAAAAAAAAATAAGTTGCTGAACCTGGATGGGATCAGCATAGTAGCTCATTCCAGGCAGATCCAACAACTCATTTTAATGGAAATCTCCCTAATGCAACAGTCTTTTAAACTACTAGGTATCTCTCTTTATTGGTCTATAATAGCATATTACCTTCTACATGAACAGGATGCAAGTTTTTAAGGTGGTTGTAGTAGTACTTGGTAAGAAAAATGACAAATGAAACACCAAGGAGAGAGGAAGCACATAAAATGTCATTTAGGAGACAGATATCTACATTCTTGTGAAGGCCTCACTTTGTGAATAACAAAGCACATATAATCGACCAAACTATTACAGATTAACTTTTTAGATCAGCAAGTTTGATGGTGAGAATAGAAATGTTAAACCCACTGAATGCTGTCAGTATGAGAGGAGCAGTTGCATACAGTGTAGTGATTTTGTGCATCTGGAAATTGCCAGAAAGGTAGTTTTTGCACTCTTGGGTACGAAAAACACTTAAAAGCAGAGCTTTTCTCCAAAATAAGACTAGAAAGTTGCCCGGAGTGTAAGGAGATTGCCAAACCAAACAGTACTTGAATTTGTAACTTCGGAATAGCAAAATGATATTTTTTATTTTTTTTAGTCACTTTGTCAACGTGAAGACCAAGAAGAAAGAATAACAACTTTAGAAAAGCGGTACCTGAATGCCCAGCGGGAGTCCACATCTGTTCACGAATTAAATGATAAGTTAGAAGCCGACTTAGCCAACAGAGATAGTCAACTCAAAGCAGTAAGAATTAATAATATATATATAGAATATACAGTGGAGCCCACTTAATTGGATATCTCTTAATTGTATATCCCTGTTAATTGAATATAATTTTCAAACACAAAACCATTTAGCATACCTTCTGTACAAATTTGATCTGTTAATTGCATATGGGTTGTTGGGTAAACTCCTGTTAATTGTATATAAATTTTTGTAATATGTCGAAAAAATTACTGTGATACACACCAAAATCCCCTTATTTATCAACCTTTTTGGCCTCACTACATCCAATACAGGCATTTATTCTATTATATCTTGTTTGACAGAGCTCTATGAGCTCTGTCAAACAAGATATAGAATAAATGTTCAGTTTACCTCCAGAACACAGGAAACTGACCAAATCCCTGTTAATTGTATACTCCTGTTAATTGAATAATTTTCACTGGCAAAATGGATATTCAATTAAGAAGATTCTTCTGTACCCATAGTAGCTTGATGGACCACATGTTCACCACAAGTGGTGAACATTTGGTACACCAAGCTACTTTGGGTATATTTTATTTATACCATGATCATCAGATTAATAAGAGTTTAACCTTTTACCCAACGCAGACGATATCAAAATTTATTATTTTAAATAGCATTTTTTCAAATTTTTCAAAAAATTTCAACAAAACCATATCATGTGACCCCTCGTTGGAACGAGCTCGACGAGCTTGTTCCAACGTGTGGTCACACGATATGGTTTTGTTGAAATTTTTTGAAAAATAATATTTTTTCAACTGCTCAATTTGCATATTACGCGGGCGGATGCGGGCGATTCGTTGGGTAAAGGGTTAAATGTTAAATAAATCAATATTCACACATTCAAATCTGCTTTTGTTTACATGAGAACTGGTGGCGGTACTTCCACTGGCAATTTTATCGCCGAAACGAAATAGAAAACGAAACATGAAAATTACGAGGGCCTTTTTCATTTTAATAGCATAATAACATACTACTTTGGAGTCATGGATGCTTTATTAACATGAAACAACTTATGTTTGTTAATTTTTGGTAACTTATGAGGTAAACTTATTTAAAACATAAATAATTGCCGGTTTCATTTCACTCTTCACGAGGTGACGAGAGATAAATTTAGACAAGTTTGCATTCAAGGCGAGGTCTCCAAAGGTCAACTTGGATGCAGTTCCACTGTAGGTGTAAATTTTAACTATTGAAATCCCATTGCTGGTGTGTTCACCATGGTTGGTGTGTAAAGCTAAAATTTATGTCATGGGCTTTTTACCGCATTTACTCTATGTATTGGGACAGCTAAAAACAATTATTTTCACAGGTGTCCCAATTCTTAGAAAATGGGAAAAGAACACAGCCTGGTCTTGATTTTATGCTGAATAAAGTTGTGTGTGATTCATTTTCCATCACTATATACAAAAATCGCCGTCCAATTTTTTTTATATTTTCATTTTTTGCTTCCAAAACATAGCTTATGATCCCTCATTGGAACGGATCATAAGCTATGTTTTGGAAGCAAAAAATGAAAATTTTTAGTTACTCAAGAATTTTTTTTATGAGTGTCGTCTGCTACTAGCGACGGGTCAACTGGAAACAAATCTGAATGTCCCAAACTTTAGAGCATAAAAAAAAATATAGTTTTCTGGAAAAAATGTGTGTCCCAAATCATAGAGTGTCCCAATACATAGAGTAAATACGGTATATATAGTAGAATAGGTAATCATGGTATAAATGTAATATTTACAATATCGCTTGAAGACTGTTAATGTTCCATGTACATCTACTGCACAGTTTATTAGTTGCTCTTTTCATCACAAATTTCTTAGCATTCAGAAAAAGTTATCATTTTTTGAAAATGTAAATTACTTCCAAAACATTTGCAAAATGGAATTTCAACCCATACAGTGATGAAAAAGAGCACAAAGAACATTTCAGGTAAATGGTGATGGGCAATATACCGAAAAACTCAACTGATACCAATATCATGGGGATGCCAAAAAACCAAACGGAACCAATCATTGAATACTGAAACCATCTGTAGTTTCAAATTTTCCTGCATTTGCTGTCTTTAAGATCTTATTGAAGCTTGATAGCAGCTGAAGTGTTCATTTTCATGAAAGAATTGACTGATCCTTGTTAGCTCGCCTGAATTTCAGTCAGGGGAGCTATAGTGATCACTCACCGTCCGTCGTTCGTGAACATGGTGTTTGCGTCTTCTCCCAAACCGCTGAACCAATTTAAATGAAATTTGTGATGATAGTTTCTTATGACATCGCATTTTGATTTTGTTCAAATCAAGTTGCCTCCCCCCTAGGTAGGACCATGCCCAAAAAGTGTACTTGAATCATAAAAAATCTTCTTCTCATGAACCAGCAGTAGCAGAGACTTTATATGTGGTGTGCAGCTTCCTTTTGAGGTGAAGACTCAGATTTGTTCAAGAGAAGTTTGGGGAGCTATGTTTGCCATTGTTATGGAAGGGGCAAAATTTTTCGCCCCGCCCAAAATTTCTATTTTCCAAACCGATAGGCTGATTTGAACCAAATTTGATATGAGGGCTTAATGAGTCATAAGTACTTAATTTATGCCCAAAACAATTTTCCCGTCGCCCCATAGGAGCTGCAGGAGCTAAAAATAGAAAAAAAATTAAAATTAACCTGGCACTGAGAATTCTTATTTGCTGTGAAGCTTCCTTAGGACCAACAGAATGGAATGGCCAAAAAAAAATGTTAGTGGTTTTATCATGGGGTACTTTTTCGGGACTTTGAAAAAGTGCTAAGTCAGCATTTTTTAACACTGTGGGTAATGGGGAAAAACATTTAAAGACTACTCTTCTCCAAAACCACTGCTCCAAAAGCTTTCAAATTTCACATATAATATCTTTGGAAGATTGTTTCACATGTTTATTGAAATCAAATCCCTGGGTCCATATTTGGGCTCTCTATGGGAGCCCAAATGTTTAAATTAGGGTAGTATGAGGAATATTCTTCAAAAATATTCTTCTTCAGATCCACCAATCAGAATCTTTTGGTATGCAGCATCCTTGGCAGGGGAAGGGGTGGGGAGATTCAAGTTTGTTTCCAGCCAAGTCCCTGGGTTCATATTTGGGCTCTCTGTTGGAGCCCAAATTATAACTTAGTTCAAAATGAGTACTGTAATTTCCATCAACAAGACCACCAAATATTTATTTATTTATTTATTTATTTATTTATTTATTTATTTATTTATTGGTGTTCAAGGTCACATATTTCTGCACATTGGCTAATAATGACCATTATTCGCATCTTGGTTGAACATACGCTCCGAGCCACAAACCTCAAACCATGTTACCGACTATTCATCACAATAACTTATAATGTTGGAACACGTGTTCTGCATGTACATGTATGACAATAAACTCACTCAAATTAAACTAGGGCCCGTGGCGATCGCCTGCCTCAAAATAACAAGCCTGACTCACTCAAATTAAACTGGGTTCTTAAAAATTAAACTTTCGTAAATATATAAACATAACATTGGCTTTTACTTTGTCATTATGGACATGTTGCACCCACAGGGGTATAACATTCATAATAGGTGTTCTTGAGAATCAAAACTGATTGTTATGAATCATGACAAATATTAAGGCCTGCAATGAGAGTTCATAAGCAATGTTTGGAAGGCAAAACTTGAAAAAATAAATTTTGAATGGTGATTTTTGTGAATTGCACTAACTG
The DNA here is from genome assembly GCA_031216915.1 of Pictodentalium vernedei. NCBI lineage: Eukaryota > Metazoa > Mollusca > Scaphopoda > Dentaliida > Dentaliidae > Pictodentalium > Pictodentalium vernedei. The sequence goes on along the minus strand of CM062289.1, from coordinate 432,192,665 downwards.
GTTATCATTTTTAGCTCACCTGGCCTAAAACATGGCCGCAATTGTGGCTTATAGTTACTATAGAAACCCTATGGGAAATCACATTTTCATGGAACTACGGAGCTGATGTGAACCAAACCAGGCAGGGATAGTCTATGGCAGGTCCTCTACAAACGCTACTCTTTTTGTTACCATGCATCGAAAATATGGCTTCCAGAAGCATTTTTATCTCAACTTTGACGTAGTCAAATTTGAGGTTATGCCATGGCCCATCGTCCGTCTGTCCGTCCGTCAACAATTCAATAAGGCTCGGGCTAGAGGCCGTATTTATGAACTGATCTTTATGAAACTTCCTGGGTACCTTTGTTATCACCGTGGGACGAGAACAGGTGTTTTTGGGTGTGGTCCAAAATTCAAGATCGCCACCAGCAGCCATTTTGTACCTTAGTTAGTGCAATCAGTTTTTTGTACAGAACTTCTGTATGAAAGTTCTGATTCGAATAAATTTTTGTCTGAATGTTTAGTAACATGGAATACATCACATATAATACGATTTTTTTCTTGTGCAGAAATTCTGCAAATTAGATGAACTTTGATTTATTCAGTGCTACTTACACACTGTAAGTACACATGTCCATACTGCTCGAGCTAGGGTCTGTATTTATGAACCGATCTTCACGAAACTTCTTAGGTACTTTTGTTATCACCTTGGGACGAGAACGAGTGTTTCTGGGTGCGGTCCAAAATTCAAGATGGCTGCCAGTGGCCATTTTGTACCAAAATTAGGCCCAATCAGTTTTTTGTACACAAATTCTACACAGCTCAGGCGAGAGGCCGTATTTATGAACCGATCTTTACAAAACTTCTTGGGTACCTTTGTAGCTTGGGCTGAGAACGAGTGTTTTTGGGTACGGTCCGATATTCAAGATGGCTGCTGGCAGCCATCTTGTACCAAAATTAGGTACAATCTGTTTTTGTACAGAACTTCTATTTGAAGGTTCTGATTTGAATAAATTTTTGAATGAATGTTTAGTAACATGGAATACATCACATATAATACGTTTTTTTTCTCGTGCAGAAATTATGCAAATTAGATGAACTTTGATTTATTCAGTGCTACTTATACACAGTAAGAGCACATGTCAATACGGCTCGGACTAGAGGCTGTATTTACGAACCGATCTTCACAAAACTTCTTGGGTACCTTTGTTATCACCTTGTGACGAGAACGAGTGTTTTTGGGTGCCTTTGTTATCACTGTGCTATGAGAACAAATATTTTTGTTTTGTCAGACTCACTCTGGGACTCAAAGATTTCTTTTCTAGTTTGGCATCTAACTGTCGCCCACCTTTACAATACTTTGCCAGTACATTTGTTACATGCTACGGTCAGCATTTATGTACAGACCGTTACAATACTTTATATGTACTTTTGTTATCAGGTCATTACCTAGATGTGTGTCATTGCTGTGTCACATTCTGTGCTGTACATGTCTTACACATGTTGAGCTACAGTGTCATTGACACTTTCATTTGATTCTGATTGGTGGATTTTGAAAAATCTTCTGTGAAGCCAGTGGGCCAAATGTTTTGAAACTTTGCATGGTTGATGACTGGGACACCCTCTACCAACAATCCTCATTTAATGTTGATCGCGTTGCAAACATGGCCACAATTGCAGCTTATAGTTACTATAGAAACCCTTTGGGAAATCACATTTTCATCTTCTTCTCTGGAACTACTGAGTTGACGTGAACCAAACATCGCAGGAATGGTCTATAGGAGGCCATCTACAAACGATCCTCATTTTGTTCCCATTGGTTGGAAAGTATGACATTCTATGATTCTGACTGATGGATTTTTCAAAAATCTTCCCCTCTGAAACTACAAAGTCAAATGTTTTGAAACTTCACATGATTGAGGACTGGGACACCTTCTACCAATGATCCTCATGTAATGTTGATGTAATGTTGCAAACATGGCCAAAATTGCAGCTCATAGTTACCATGAAAAGCCTATGAGAAATCAGATTTTTATATGTAGTTCCAGGTGAGCGATTACAGGCTCTTTAGAGCCTCTAGTTATTTAAAGTAGAGATGTAATATGTTTCACTGTTTTCACTGAATTTGATATGTATTGTGTGGACTCATATTCAACTCTTTAGTAATTAACCAAATATTTGGGGCCCTTGGAGTCCGGCTAAATTTTGAAGAATTTCAGAGCATTGGTTTTATTCTGCTCCACCATCCATTCCATCTAGTAACACACAAATTGTGACCTGTATTTTCAGTATACTTGCTTGCGTGGCCCTAAATGGCCAATTGAATATTTACGCCGATTATTAACGTAAAGCATACAAAATTTTAGTGTTAGATTCAAATAATAAGTAATAAAACAAATTTAGGCAAAACAAAGTAGATCTTCTGTTTCTCAGGTCATTTGTAAAATTGCATGCGGGCGAGCGGTTTTTTATTTTATTTTTTATTTCGGTAATTACTTCTTTGCCATCAAAAGTGCATATTCCTGGTTCAAGTTTTAAGCCTCATAACCTGCAGAATAGCATGGGTGGTGGTCTATTTCAGCCCTAGAGTACAAGAAGGCTTTGCAATGCTAAAGCATTGCAAAGCCTTCTTGCACTCAAGGGACAAATTCATCAATTTTTTTGACTTGGGTAAAATATCAGACATAAACCATTTAATTTTTATTTTTTTAAAGTTTAAATTGGTTATAAAAAGAGAGCATGCGGCAGCCAAAAGGACCATGCGGGAGGGCATGAGAAACGGATTTTTTGTTTTTTTAGGCCTTATATAAACAAAATATTATTTGTGTTTGACTGAATATGAAATATAATCAAGGAAAGTGTTGGCTTTTGCCCTGGTATCCTCATTTTTTGAAAGCCCTGATAGTGGCTTCTAGCACTCAACCAGTTAAGAAGTCTTGACAGCAGGATTATATTAGTATTTTAAGCTGCGATAACATTTGGCTCAATGGTTGTCAATGACCACTATTCGGGAAAAAATAGGAATTGAGGTTAAAACTTTTAAAAAATCGAAAAATAATAAACAAATGACCGCAAAGTATCAATGCGCTGTTTGATTTCGTAAGTCATAAGACGTACAAAAGTATCAAAGGGTTCATTTGTTTTTGAATACATAAAGTGACATAAAGACCTCATGATTATTAGACTGTCCATCTAGCATGGTGTTTTCAACGAAAATCTTTTTTTTTTTCCAGTCAGAAGAGAAAGGTCGAGCGGTGCAAGAAAAATTTGAGTTGGCTGAACAAAAATTACAGCAGTCTTTGAAAAAGGCTGAAGCACTTCCAACAGTTGAGGCAGAGCTGGCCCAAAGGCTTGAAGCATTGAGTCAGGTATGTAATTCCATCTTTGATAAAGGCTATCTAGTGTTTTTGCTTGTGTTGAATTGAATCAGTTAATCATTTGACTTGTACCGGAATGGTTGCAGGATTTTATTGCATGCCCATTCTATGAAATCCCCATCTGCAGCATCACTAAGCCACGCAGAAAATGTTAATCAGTTCCGCTCATATGTAGTGTTCAAACGACTAGTGAATTCCAAAGTCGACTAGTCAGTACCCAAAAGTCAAGTCGACTTCGACTAGTCATTGGTGATAACCTGTCTCCTTATAACAGTGTTGGTGTTCCGGTAGATTGCTGAAGGTCCAAATTTGGCTTCACTTGGGCATTCATATACAGCAACTTACTGGAACATTATTCTGTTAATGTGCTTCTAATTATGCTAAGAGTGAAAGTATATAGTCTTATTTAATTTGCCTAGGCACTCTCCCATAAATTGCAACAAGGCAAATTAATAACATATCCTGATAGCCCAAAATAATTCAGCACTCTACTAATACCAGTTAAAACAAACTACTGTCACTACTATTAGATGGCAATAGATGTATACATTGATTGCCCAATATTGCCGTTCAAACTGTCTGACAGTGGTACAGAAGGGATACTATTTACCTAAAAGCTTGAACTCCTCCGACTAGTCGACTGCACACTTGAGAGTCGACTACTGGTTTGCCCATAGTCAACATCGACTAGTCGATTAATCGTTTGAGTACTACTCATATGTGTGGAACGGAAATCGTTGACGGGACTATTTTTAAATAGAAGCGAAAATTCACTGGAATTTTCGACAAATCGTGCAACACAATTACAGTTTGAATCGCTAGCGATAGCTAAGAATCGTCTACTGGAATTCCAGTGTGTTCTATGTGCCAGTAGGCACATAGAACACATTGGAACTCAGGGGACGAAATTGTAACACAGGTTCCCTTCGCAAATTTTGTTGGTGATAAAATGTGTTCTTTTTGTTGACAGTTGTCAAATGAATTGCTGAGTGTCCTCCTAATAATTGTTTTTATAGACGTGAAGGCATTAATAAATACATAACGACACGCATGTGTGAATGGGTTAATCGATATGGCACTTGTTCCATCGTGGAAGGATAAAACTCGAGGCCTGCGACCTCTCCTTCTGCACTGGCACTCATGCCATATCGATTAACTCATTCACACACACATGTCGTTCTTTGTATTTTCCGGCTTTTTTCTGTGGGTTACCTGCTCACTCATTACAAAAGTGTGGAAATGTTTTGTATTAGTGGTATATAATGGTTTTAGCTTTGTAATTATTTAGAAATTATTAGGTGGCTAGTTTCATAGAATGGAATTTGCATGTGGTGAATTTGTTTCATAACCTCGGAGATTTCAAACAGTCATGATTCAATTCTTAAGTAAACACATGACCAGACTTTTGTATAAATTGAATTTTACCTTCCAAAACTTATTCAGTAATTGCTTATCAGGGTATTTCTCCAAAGTTTGCTTCTCACATTTGATGAAAAATCAAGTGCTCTTTAATTTCAATTCTGATTTTCATGTCTGAAGTCTTTTAAAAAACAATAAATTTGATTTACCAGAAACTGACTAATATATTTATATTTATTCAGGCTGAAGAAAGGCATGGTTCAGCTGAAGAAAGAGTTCAGGGCATGGAACAGAAGTTATTAGATAAAGAAGTTGAATTAAATCGGGTATGTAAAGTTTACTATATTTTTATACTGTACCAATGACCCAGACATAGCTGGTGCTAACTCTTAAAATATAGGGCCAAACACAAATTTTGCCCCCCAATCCCCAAAATTTGCATCTAAAACCAAAGAAAACGTGTCCTGAAAGGCCCTCCACACTTCGCCCCTACTGCGCATGCGCAGTGTCAAGGACGTTCCGAAATTGGCGCCATTAATCATTCTAAGTTTGGCCCTTCATCAGTTAACATCTGACTGATCTTTGTGCTTATAAATCTCAGTTTAAATGATGCCAGACACATAAATATTAGTGAAATGGTGATTCTAAGGAGGATAGAGAAGGAGGAGAGGAAAAAAATGTGTGACAGAATATTATCAGGGCTGTAACTTAAAATTTTTTAATGAAATTATGTTAAGTTACCTATTTTTGAGGCAGCAGCCATTTTGTTGTCATTCTGATTATTTAGTTACACTGTTTTTTAAGTGTTTTCCTCTCTCCCTGTCCTTTAAGTCCCCCCTTGCTATTCTCCCATGCTTTTGGCATAGTTTTTGTAATTATTATTACTAAATTTTCTTGGGAGTTTTAGCTGAATAACAGAATGAATTCTGTTCTTTTCCCCATGTTTACGTCTTCACCTACGGGTGGTTAGGCGTTGTGTTCTGCATCTACCATCTGATGTTCTGCAGTTTCTTCCCTGGAAGTCTCTGTTTTGCATCAGATAGTGTATTTTTGGTAACTGATTTCGGGCCTGGGTGCATGGAGTCTTATTTTAGTGTTTTTACACTCATTGTTTACATTTACAACAGCCCTCTGTGTGAGGGGGGGATTTCTGGAAAATAATATCTTGATGTTATTTTAATCATAACTAGATACATTATTATTGTTCGTAAGTGTTGAATAAATTGTTTAAAATATTTTTAAAATTTTTGTCCACACTTAGGCTTGGGATCCATTGGGGCTCAACGTTACTTTTCAGAAACTTGGGCTGTTCTGAAAAAATATTTTTTCAAAATATTTTGATTTCAATTATTTTTTCTATATTAATGGATCATATTATTATTATGTATTTTGATTGCCAGGGGTTAGTGCGAGTGCCAGGACTTGTTTTCTTATCACTTTGAAAGGATATTGATCAATTGTATTAAGAGGAAGTCTTCCTCTGACATAATCATTCTATATGTGGTCAGTGTACTCGCATTAACTCCTGTTCTGTATCGTATGATTTCGATGACAATATGGGAAGCGTATGTCACGGTATGTTATTGGGGATTTGGACACTCTGGTCCTTTCCCCGCAGGGTCACTCTACTTTATCAATTTCTATTTCAGACGATCAAGATTAGGGTGATGTATCTGTGATGTCTTCCAACAGTGTGCCTCCGTCGTCACAATTAATGAAGGGCTAGCGGAAAAGTGCTCATGTAAATACGCCAATTGCCTAAGAGGACCCTAGTAGGTTCGACGGCCTTTGACGTCCGCTAGCTCGCCCGGTGTAGCGTCCATTCACCGAATGGTTCGGCAGCCGGGTTCGTCCATTGCGGTCTAGAAGGAATTTTGGGGTGATGCGAGCACTATAAATTAACCTAATGCACACCCAGTGACGGCGGATCGGAGGGAGAACGGAGGAAGCCTTTTAGTCCGGTTCATAGCTCGTTCCGGTCCATCCGGACGGCAAGCGAGAGAGGCCCCTCTCTCGTTCAACAACATCTGGCCCCAGATGTTGTGGTACAAATGTGTCGCAAGCGGAGCATACGTCCGTCGCTCGGGACGCTCCGTTGTATAGGCAGTCCGCGGAGACTTCTAAGGCTTCCTCTTCTCGTCAGCGCACACGACCGCACCTTGGCTGCGTGACCGCTGATATATTACCAGCTTCACCGATCAAGGATTCTTCGGCGACCAGGTCACACCTCCGGTAGCCAGGGACACGAGGCCTGCAGACTCCGGACGTTCGCATAGGAAGTGTGCGGGAGTCAACGTTCACGGAGCTTCCGGCGGCAATGCATCGTAAGACCGCTACTGCACAGGCCTCGGGAACGGACGTGCTTTCCTTAATAGCACAGTTTATTGCAGCATCCCAGCATCAACTGAATCTGTCGCATATATTTTATCCGACGATGCTGGGGCGGGACGCTCCGCGGAAGCGGGTACGGACGTCCGAAAGTTTCATCCGGTCCGACGGGATACCGAAAGGGATTTGGAGGATTTCGAGCTTTCCCTTTCGGAACAACATATGCTGTTGTGTATGTCATCTGACTTGGTCTTCTACAGCTTCTTTTGTCGGACCAGAATGCTGCGATGCCGGATAAGAAACTGATAGCGTCGGTGGACTTAGAAATTTTTGGTTCGGTTCAGGGACATCGTCCCTCAGTTCCGACATAGTCCAATAATGTCACACAAACTTTCGAATTATTGCACGACGCTATATATATTATTATTTTATGCTTGCTATAACCAAGCATTTCTGGTTTCTTGTTCGCAGAGTTATGGAGATGTCTTTCATAAGTGTGCCTCTGTCGTCATAGTTAATGAAGAGCTAGCGGCAATAAGTGCTCATGGAATATGTCTATCGCCTACGGAGTGACATTCGCTAGCTCACCCGGTGTAGCGTACATTCATCGAATGGTTCGGCTGCCGGGTTCGTCCGTTGCGGTCTAGGAAGGAGATTTGGGTGATGCGAGCACTTTAATTACTTTAGTACTCACCCAGTGACGGCAGATTGAGGACAGTTCGGAGGAAGCCTGTTAGTCCGGTTCCTGGCTTGTCCAGGTCCGTCCGGGCTGTGAGCGAGAGAGGTCCCTCTCTCGTGCAACAACATAGGGGACCGCATGTTGTGGTTTAGATATTTTACATTCGGAGCATATGTCCGTCGGTCGGGACGCTCCGTTATATTGACAGTCCGAGAGACTGTCCTTAATGCTTCCTCATCCTCACAGCAGGGCACACGACCGCACATTGGCTACGTGACCTCGAGTATCCGATCAGTTTCGTCATTCAGTGATTCCACGGCGAATAGGTCGCGCCATCCGGTAGCCAAGGGACACGAGGCCTATACACTCCGTTCGCTCGCATATTGGTAGTATGCATGGGGTAACGATCACGGAGCTTCCAGCGGCAATGCATCGTAAGACCGCTTTTCCTCAGGCCTCAGTGACGGACGTGCTATCCGAGTTAGCACAGTTGTTTCGCAGCATCCCAGCAATTGACAGTTTCTCGGTCGAATCAGGAATTATCCGACGGCGCTGGGTCGGTGCGGTCCGCGGTTGCATCAGCTATGGACGACCGAACGCTTTATAGGGTCCTACAGGATGGCGAAAGGGATTCGAAAGATTTCGAGTTTTCCCTTTAGTAGTATTGGAAGCTGCCTTTCATATCTTCGGGCATTATCTTCCAGTGATTGTTATTTCGGACTTCATTGCTGCGATCTTGGATAAGAGACTTATAGCGTCATTGGACTCGGATTTTTCGATCGGTTCAGGGACATTGTCCCTGACTTACCGACGCAGTCCAATATTGTCATTACAACATGTGTTTTATTTTTCGACGCTATATATATATATATATACAAGCCTGCTACCAAGCATGATAGTTTAGTTTCTTGTCCGCGTTGCTCATTTCTGCCATTTTATCTTTTATACGAATAGTTTATTTTGGCAGAGCAGGGCATACCGAGAGTTCTTATGCGTCTAGACGGTGTGGTTAAAGACTGCATATATTCTTTTTCGCCGTTTATGTCTTTTCCAATTTCAATGTTGGAAACGACATGATGTATAGTAGACTTAACTTAGACGCTTTATCATACGTAATCCGCCTTACTGAGGTGTTATCATTACGTCTTCAAGAAAAGATTTACGGGATATTATTCTCAATGTAATTTCTTTTGAGGGCAGTAGTTTGTTCACGTATAACTCCGCCCTTCAGTGGCTGATTGGAGTTGGTTAGACGTGACGCAGCCCTAGCTACATCCACACGCGTGGATAGTAAGGTTAAGAACTCTCTCCGAGTCGCTTCGTTCTCGGAGGAGCTTCTCTTCGATGGCAACTTTTCGGCAATCCATGATTTGCTCGATTTACACGTTCTCTTGTCTATCTAGTGTTACAAGAGATTCAGACTGGGGCAAACATTCGGTGGTTGAATCAGAGAGTGCCACCGCAGTTGCCGGACCCGAGTGTGGCTGTTATGACGGTTGCCAGTCAAACAGATTGGGATATAATACTGATCCCTACGGATTCGAAGTGCCAGGGTCTTTGGGTTCCGCAGTCTCTTAGCAATCAGTTTTCTTCCGCGGAATAATGTTTTTTAGGCTTGCTTTATGTCATTGCATGAACATTATTCAGAAACGCATGCCCAAATCCTGTCCTTTAATTCGACAGTAGTGGCGTATCTCCGGAACCAGGGAGGCACTCTTTCGTTTCCGTTATTCAATTTAATGGAAAGAATCCGTCTGTTGGTTATAGTACACCAAGTTCTGTTTTGGTCCGTCATATTCCGGGTAGTCTGATTGTTTTACCGGACTCCCGTTCTCTTACGGGTCGCTTGTTGCTGTCAGAATGGACTCTCAACAAACAAGTATTCAATCAGATTTGCTATCTATGGGAGCGCCCAATGATGATTTATTTACGACACAGTTTGCTAATCAATTGCAGACGTATGTGTTAGCTTGTCCAGATCTCTGAGCTAATGTTGTTAATGCTCTATTGATCTATAGGACGGAATGATAGGATACGCGTATCCTCCGGCGCTGTTGTTTCAGCAGGTATTGCTAAGATAAACAACCACAATACATTTCTGTTGATAGCATCTCTATCTTCACAGAGATCATGGGTAATTTACTCTCTTGTCTACTGTGGGTCTTAACGTGAAATCTTCCTCTATGTGAGGATCTTTTTTCACTACGTAAATCGTGTCATCTTTATCACAACCCGCAAGGTCGCAACCTTCATGTATTCCGTTGTGTGGTCCGTATTGCATTGTATGCACTGTACTGGACGAGCTTTGGACGCGATTTCTTACTATAGGAGATCCTCTTCTTCGCTATTCTATGCGGCTAAAGTGGAGGCTCTTCCGTCGGGGTGTAGGGATCATTATGTTCATATTGTTGATTCCTCCATACTACTCATTGCAATTTTTTAGTATACTTGTTTCACAAGATCTACTGCAGCCTGTTATTATTTAGGTTATAGGTTTATGTTACCTCATACCTATGCACTCTACGATAGTTTACAATTGAGTCTTTTGTTTCTTTATCTAAGTCAGTTAGTAACTTTTTGATAAATAGACTTAGAATCTTTAGATTAAATTCCTATATGGAATTTAACTTCGGTTCTTATTTAGCTAAGTAATCATTTGAGCCTCTGGAAACAGTAGTTTTCAAATTCTGACCTTTAGACAGTAATTCTGTTGGTTTCTCTTTTACTGTAGAGTCAGTGAGTTTCATGCACTATCGATGGATGATTTTCACTTTCGTAGTTTCGGAATCACTACTTCCGTTACTATTTAGGTTGGATTTTTGCATAAGAGTTAGGCTCCTATTATCCGGAACCTATTATTTTAAGGTCCTTCCGTCTTCGTATGGGCATAGGCCTTTACTCTTTCCGGGTACAGTTAATGTATTTATAAACAGATATCTGTTTATTACTATGGGCGTAAGCTTCTTCTGTCTTTGATGCCTAGTAGAAGGATGTTACGCTCCATTTTATTGTTAATGGATTCTATTTACTATCGGTACTGCTTATGGTATATCATTGACTTAGCAGTTGTGCTTAAGATTTCGGCTCATGAAGTAAGAGCTCTTCTACTTCTTGGGCTTACATTAATAGTGTCGCTATTATAGATTTTTGAAGGCCGCTCATTGCGCTCAGCCATCCACATTCATGAATTTTATCTCAGAAATATCGAGTCCATTTCTGGAGGCCTCTATTGTTAGGTCTATTATCTACTGCTCAGAATGTCATTCACTTAACAGTTGCTACTATAGCTAGGTAGGCTGTCTGTTTCGGCAGTGTCTCCGTTCTGCTGCCCTCTTCGCTCTGGGCTATTTGACCCAGGGCAAGAAAAAGGGGGGGGGGAGAGGGTGTTCCCTTGGGTCACCTGTTTTACTATGAAAACAAGGGGATACCTCCTCCGGAGTTAGTTATTCTGAGCTGTTATTGGGATGGTTGTTTAGTGAGAAGTTTAGGTTTTTAAAATTCATTCAAGTCTTAGTTTTTAAAGTATAGCTTTTGAATATTGCATATGTCAACGGACATGATTATGCAATCCTCAGACACTTTTAGGAGTATGAGAGTCTCTATTCTATAGACTTACTTTATTTATTGGCTTACTTTAAAAATTATTAGTATAAGGATTATATTGGATATTAATAGAGTACATGGATGTATTAAGCTCAATTTTGGAAGGTGTTGTATCTTTCTAATTTATCATAAATAAGAAAGATACATGTAAGGCCTATTACTTCTTTTTCCCTACAGGGGATGACTCTATTTTATTTTATTGAGCGTATTCCATTTTGCTCTATGTCCTTGGCCCTCCAGCCTTTTTACTATTCAGCTATGTCTGGGTCATTGGTACAGTATAAAAATGTTAAAAAATTTATAGTAATTTATATATTTTTTATACTTACCAATGACCCAGACGGGGATGGCCCTCCCAGGAGTTGGGAACTCTTACCTCCCCGCTGAGTACATAGCGCTTACCAGGCACTGGTTATTAGAATGATTAATGGCGCCAATTTCGGAACGTCCTTGACACTGCGCATGCGCAGTAGGGGCGAAGTGTGGAGGGTCTTTCAGGACATGTTTTCTTTGGTTTTAGATGCAAATTTTGGGGATTGGGGGGCAAAATTTGTGTTTGGCCCTATATTTTAAGAGTTAGCACCAGCTATGTCTGGGTCATTGGTAAGTATAAAAAATATATAAATTACTATAAATTTTTTAACTTTTGCTTTAAAATTTTTGGGAGAACATTCCAAAAATCAATATCAGGGGCAGGTTGAGGCTGGTTGAGGATGAAGAAAAAAATGAGAGAAATGCTCCTACTGCATCATTGGGCTGAGGCTGTATATGAATTGTAATTAGTTTACTCCTCAGAGAGGCCTGGACTAGTTTCCACCGGCCTTGATTCATAAGCTTATAATTACATTGTTAATGTAGTTATACGTTTTGGGTCCAAATACTCAATTCCTATTGGTTAGCTGGATGAAACCATTGTGACCAGATGTAATTCATTTTCCAGTGAATACATTTGGTCGAACTTTGACCCGCATTTAGGGTAGAGCGCAGTTGACAGAATGTAATTCAGGTAATATTTGGGCGGGTTTTTAACTTTTAGCGCCTCTCGCAGTGATCAACTCCACTGCAGTTTCTCTGGTGACATTTTTTTGTCTACTAAAATACTAGTTTCCATTTATAAAGTTGTGAAAATTAAAAATCAGAGTTGCGAACTTTGTCTTTTGTGTGAGGGTGGTTTTTCGCCTCGTTCGTTCGTACATGTTTTATTTCGTCTTTCTGCTTTGTTGTTTGATAAAAAGTAGTTTAAACAGTTACGGAATGTAATTATAAGAATTGAATGCAATTTTTATAATCTTTATTGGAGTGTGAACATACATATTTTGTACCCATTCCCACATATTCATACTCCAATAAAGATTATAAAAATTGCATTCAATTCTTAAATCTTTGTGGCTTTGTAATAGCTTCCAGTGAAGTTTTGGCTGCCTATTTAGGCAGCCAAGACTTGACTAGAAACTATTGCTAGGGCACCCTTAAGCTACCAGCGAGTTATCACAAATGCTGTACCTTGGGGCACCTGTTCTAAAGTAGATCATTGACCAAAATTGGAATTAAACCCAAAAGGATCAACCCTTTTCCTAATGTAATTGCCGTATCTGCTATTCACAAAATTACTTGTTTCAATAAAGGGTTTTTTTTCAATATTTTGAAGCAAAAAATTAAAATTTTAAATTGAAGTGTTTATGCAAGTGTTGTTCACTGATCATGTTAGGTAAATCTTTAACCCTTAATATTTATTTATATATTTATTTATTGGGGTTTAATGACACTTTTGACAGCCAGGGTCACCTCGTGTCGAAAGTTAACCCTCAAATAAGAGACTTACATAGCAGACAACACTTTCAAAAAAACTTCTGGAATGACTAAAAATGTTTATTTCTTCCCTCAAATACATAGCTTAAAACTCTACGGAATAACTTAAATATCTGACAACACTTCCAAAAAAAATTTCTTTAATAACTAAGAATTTTTATTTTTTCACAGTCAGCTTATCACCCCTCATTGGAACAAACTTAATGAACATGTTTCAATGCTGCATCACAAGTTATAGTTTTAGTATTAAAATTTGAATGACGATTTTTGTGAATAGCATTGGTCAGTGTTTTCTATTATGTTGGACAAAGGGTTAAACATATTAAATTTTTTTCAGTAGCAGCCATGACTAGATTTGATGAAAAATTAATCAAAATTTTACTTGAGAAATCATTAATCTAAAAGTCTGTATAATTTTTAGGGGAAAATTTGGTATCCTTAAATCTTCCTTATTTTAATCCTTTACCTAACGAATCGCCCGCGTAATATGCAAATTGAGCAGTTGAAAAAATTAAATTTTTCATAATATTTCAACAAAACCATATCATGTGACCCCAATGAGGGGTCACATGATATGGTTTTGTTGAAATTTTTTGAAATATTTAAAAAAAATGATATTTAAAAAATAAATTTTGATATCGTCTGCGTTGGGTAAGGGGTTAATGTCACAAGATTTCCTGTCCTGGGCAGGAATATCCGTCAGCAGCTTGCAAGGAGTTAATCATAGTGGTTCAGTTCAACATTATAAAATTAGAGCCTAAATTATCAGTGTAATAGTGGCTCCGTGGTTAGAGCATTGAACTTCAAACCAAAAGTTCAGTGGTTTGATCCTGACCTTGACATTAAATCCAGATTGCCCACTTGGGGAAACGGTGGCACTGTGTACTAAGATATGCAGGGGGTCCAACAGTTCTTTGCCAACTGGTTCTCCTCAGATCACTGAAGTTAAGCAATGTCGAGCCCGGTTAGTCCTTGGATGGGTGACCGTCTGAGCGATCAATTCGGACTTCTGCATTGCGTCCTTGGGCAAGGCACTTCACCCCGATTGTCTAGATGGCACGGTGACGCCATGTGCTAAGGCATACTGCACGTCGATGGTGTGCATGTCTTCAACCAATCTAACCCTGCCTGTGCTGCAGTGCAGAGTTACAATGTTGGGGAGCTGGCAGCTGCTCATCGTTGCTAGGTGGTTCTCTTCGGGTACTTCCTCCACCTGTAAAAATGTCTCTGACACGATATGACCTTGGCTGTTAAAGTGTTGTTAAACCTTAATAAATAATAATAATAATGGTTACTTGCCACAGCTTTGTGGTTCTCTCCAGGTACTCCACGCATGAAACTCACCGACACAATGTGACCATTTCTAGAGAAATTATTATTAAACTGCATTGAAACCAAACTAACAAACAATGGAAAAATTTCCAGTCTCACTGCAAGAAAATGCCTCGCATTTTTTTCACAAGTAATACCAGCTCCCCCCCCCCCCCTCCCCATGGGAACCCCGGGAAGTGAAGCAGTGCCTGTTCACTGCGGTAAACAGGCTCTGTTTGACTGGTAAAATAGGACCCAGTCACCAATGCTTGGGAGGTGCAAACCCTCTCTAAAATTGGCAACATGGCTTATTAATGCTCACCTCTGGTCTTGAGTTGATACTCATGTTGTGGTCATGATTAGCCATTGTGCAAAAATATGTGACCTTAAACACCAATAAATAATAATAATACCAGCTCCAGAACTCTTCCCAAGGATCAACATCATTGTTTGGTATTACACTGGAACCAACTTAATTGAATAGTTAATAGATTAACCCTGCTAATTGCACATAATTTTCAAACTCGAAATCATTTACATTACCTTCAGTACAAATTTGCTGTATATAGACGGTAGGGTAGACTCCTGTTAACTGGTTGAGTACTAGAATCCACTATAGGGCTTCCAAAAAATGCAGGTGACAAAGCATAAGCCAATATTTCCCTTGCTAATGTTTCATATTTAGTAAAAGGCAAATAATATTTTATTCATATGAATTTGTTTTATTACAAATTATTGGAGAGTGCCTATAGACACTATCCAATAATATGTAATAAATAAAATTTTGAATAACGAATTCAGACCACCAAAAATAATCTAGGTCACAATGAATTGCTTGCAATATTCAAATTGTGCAGTTGTAAAAAAAAAAATTCATAATATTTCAACAAACATTATCATATCATGTGACCCCTTATTGGAATGAGCTTGTTGAACTTGATATGATGTGCGTTTGGTAAAGGCATAATTGAATGAAAAATCTTAGATTACATCGAAGAATTACTTGAACAACCACTGAATTCCTTGCTTGACCAATTTGACCTCGGTACATGAAAGAGAAGCATTTAATGTTTTATATCTTGTTTGACTGAGCATCATGAGCTCTGTCAAACAAGATATAGCTCTGTCAAACAAGATATAATGGAATTAATGCTCAGTTTATCACTAGAATACAGGGGAAGGACAAATTTCCTATTAATTCAGTAGCCATGTAAACCGAATGTCTTTCACTGGCAAAATGGCTATTCAGTTAACACTGTTCAACAGTATTAGTGAAGAAAGATGAAGGGAAAAATGTTTGTGATTATCCTGCAAGAAATTTCCACTGATACTGTTACTTGAATATTATTTTCAAACTCAAAACCATTTACCATATCTTCAGTACAAAGTGATCCTGTTAATGGTACATTGGGTTACAGACTAAACTCTGGTAATTGAATAAAAGTCTTGTAATATGTCAAGAAATAACCCTGAAATAATCTTTGTTTATAGACCTATTTGACCGCACTACATCCAATACAGGCATTTAATCCAGTATACTTGTTTGACAGCCCCATGAGCTCTGTCAAACAAGATATGATAGAATAAATGCTCAAGGCTCCTACCCCCCCCCCCCCCCCCCCCCCCCAAAGTAGTAGTTCTGTTTCTCAGACCTTTTTTGTTTAAATGGCATGTGTGTGAGCCATTTTTTTTTTTTTTTATTTTTTTTTTTTTTGTAAATACTTTTTTGTCATCAAAAGTCCATGTTCTTGGTTTGTTTTATATCTCATAATCTGCAGAATAGCATGGGTGGTGATGCATTTCGGTCCCTTGAGTGCAAGCATTGTAAAGCCTTGTTGTACTGAAGGTTCAAATTTATCAGTTTTATTAACTTTGGTAAAATATCAGACATAAGCCATTTAATTTTGATTTTTTCACGTTTGCATTAGTTATGAAAAGAGAGCATGCGGCAGTCAAAAAGGACCATGAGGGAGGGCCTGAGAAACAGATTTTTAACTTTGTTAGGCCCAATCTTTAGAATACATGGAAGTATCCAAATATCTGTTAATTGAATGTTCATGTTAATTGAATAATTTTCACTTGCAAAGTGACCATCCAATTAACAGGTAGTATTGGAACCCTGTTAATTCAATAGCCAATTTGCCAATGAAAATTATTCAATTAACAGGAGTATTCAATTAACAGGGATTCTGTCACTTTCATGTATTGTAGAGATAAACACAGCATTTATTCTATTATATATTAGCTCTGTCAAACAAGATATAATAGATTAAATGCCTGTATTTTATGTACTGAGGCTAAATAGGCCTATAAACAAAGTAAAACTGGGGAGAGTCAGGGTAATTTCTCAACAGGTTGCAAGATTTTTTATTCAATTAAGAGGAGTTTACTCTATAACCTATATTCAATTAACAGGTCAAATTTGTGCTAGAGGTATGGTAAATGGTTTTGTGTTAGGAAATTATATTCAATTAACAGGGTTATTCAGTTAAGAGATATCCAAATAACTGGGCTCCACTGTACTGTACTTTTTGTTTTTGGTCCAGAGGGTTAAAATTGTACCATGAATGGCGTCGCATGCGCTAGAGGTTTTTTTGTGGCTTATCTTCTAAATGTCAGACTTCTAATTACAATACAAGAATTGGAAAAGAAATCTGCAGTTAGTTTGTACTGTGAATGTAATCAGGATAATTAATCTTATCATTTGACCATATAATACCTTTGTACTGTGAATGTAATCAGGATAATTAATCTTATCGTTTGACCATATAATACCTTTGAGCCAGTGGTTCTGAGTGCATGCCTACAATATTGTCTGTATAATGCTTCATATATCAACTCGAGACAGTCTGATGAACTTCTTCAATTATTATGTAAGGCCATGAACACTTGAATACATGTTTCTAGGTCACTTTATTCTTGTAACAAGGGCAGGACTTCTTAAGTAATTTAATTACCGGTAACCCTTAATATTTCAAGAGTTATTGCCCCTTTTCACTTAGATTATTAAATCCCTCATAGAGACCCCAGGAAGTGAAGCAGGAACCATCTCTGTTTTACTAGTAAAATATCACTGTCGCCAATGCTTGGCGTGGAAACCTTTTACCTAACATGAAAAGCAGACGACACTTGCAAACAAAATTTTTGAATAACTAATTTTTTTCATTTTTTGTCTTATAAACATAGGTTATGACCCCTCATTGGAACGAGCTCGTTGAGTTCGTTCAAATGAGGGGTCATAACCTATGTTTTTGTTTCTAGTGTGTAGCAGGGGAGGTGGTAGGGATATCCTTTTGTGTCATCCTGACACTTTCTCTAGTTCAGGTTTGAGTTGTAACACAAGTATTTTTTTCAAAGATATGTTACCAACTATTGAAGCCTTACTTCAGCAAGATATTGTTCATAATTGTTTTGCTACAATTTATTGAAGAACATCAACTGTTTTTTTTATCAAAGCACATAGGCCTCCTATTCTGGAAAAAGTTGAGTGACAAGGACATATTTGGTATTTGAATTGTAGCACATTAGAGCTGAAATAGTTAACTGATCAAACAATTAACCATTGATCAACATCTTGATCGATCAAAAAAGTCTCTGATCAATTAACCATTACTTTTGAACTACTGTATTATATGGGTTAACAAAGGAACAAACTTTCTCCAAAACAGCAAACACTGACTCACATCAATTATATGAGACAGAGTAAAGCATGCAAGTTACTTGCTGACATACTTGTTTACTTGCATGATCATTATACTGTATGAGTAGCTGGAAATGGTCATTCTTAACCCTTTACCTAATCCGGGTAGCAGATGATACTTGCAAAATAAATTCTTGAATTACTAAACATTTTCAATTTTTGTCTCAAAAACATAGCTTATGACCTCTCATTGGAACGAGCTCGCTGAGCCCATTCCAGTGAGGAGTCAGAAGCTATACTCTTGAGACAAAAATTTAAAACATAAAATTTGAATGGAGATTTTTATATATAGCTCTAGCCCGTTTTGTCCATTATGTTGGGTAAAGGGTCAGTGCTGTAAATCATCAGTGGTACGGCAATGATTCAGCTACCAGTTAGGGCAAGTGATTAACCCTTTACCCAACACAGACGATATCAAAATTTATTATTTTAAATATCATTTTTTTTAATTTTTCAAAAAATTTCAACAAAACAATATCATGTGACCCCTCGTTGGAACGAGCTTGATGAGCTCGTTCCAACGAGGGGTCACATGATATAGTTTTGTTGAAATTTTTTGAAAAATAATATATTTATTCAACTGCTGAATTTGCATATTACGCAGGCGGATGCGGCCAATTCGTTGGGCAAAGGGTTAATCGGTTAACCAATGTTAATCGATCAGGAAAACCCTTTAACCATTTCAGCTCTATAACACATGCTCATAAACAAGTTACAGTGTTTAGTTTATCCGATTTTATCATAAGAAACTTTTCAGGTTTTTTAATTCTCTTATTTTTAGGCACGACAGCGAGAAAAAATGAATGAAGAACATAATACAAGATTATCATCAACAGTAGATAAATTATTAACAGAATCAAATGAAAGGTTACAACTGCATCTTAAAGAAAGAATGCAAGCTTTAGAAGAAAAAAATCAGTTAACACAGGAGCTGGATAGGACGCGGAAAGCTCTTGATGATAATCAAAATGAGAGAGTAAGTTTACAGACTTATAAATTTGTTACAAGAAAAAATGTTTATTTTGGGAGTTATTATGGAAAGTTATGTAAACCATGGAATTCTATGTCTGGAAAAACTCCTGGTGCCCAAGTTTTGGAAAAAAATTAAGTTAAAATTTCCTGATTCTCGATTTATGTTTAATTCTGGACTCATTAAGATTTCAACAAAATCAATATTTTTGAAAATTCTCAGGTAAAAACTTGATTGAGTTCAAAGTTTCTGTCACCATTCATAATTGTTTTTCTGACAGATGTGTTAGTTTTCTGGCTTTTTCCAGAAGTTCAGGTTATCATTACTGTTTTCTGCTTTCCAAGCCTGTGCTCAGGGACATGAATATTCCTGTTGTAGAGTTATTTGTAATCTGAATTTTAACAAACTTATTGTATCAAAGTTTGCAGATTTCCAACAACTGTGATTTTTACAGTATTTACTCTATGTATTGGGACAGCTAAAAATAATTATTTTCACAGGTGTCCCAATTCTTAGAAAATGGGAAAAGAACACAGCCTGGTCTTGATTTGATGCTGAATAAAGTTGTGTGTGATTCATTTTCCATTACTATATACAAAAATCGCCGTCCAATTTTTTTTATATTTTCATTTTTTTGCATCCAAAACATAGCTTATGATCCAATGCGCTCGTTCCAATGAGGGATCATAAGCAATGTTTTGGAAGCAAAAAATGAAAATTTTTAGTTACTCAAGAATTTTTTTTATGAGTGTCGTCTGCAACTAGCCACGGGTCAACTGGAAACAAATCTCCTGAATGTCCCAAACTTTAGAGCATAAAAAAAATATAGTTTTCTGGAAAAAATGTGTGTCCCAAATACATAGAGTAAATATGGTACATCTGAGGTGTTTCGTTCTTTGCTATTGAGTTTGGCTGTGAATTGTCTGCTATTATAGCTAAATTAGCTGTTTTGTGCAACAGGTGAAGCCAACATGTGTTCTTGTCCTTGCAAGACTTAACCTCTCCTCAGGCCCATCTGGGCTCAAATGACCCCAAATGAGCCTTGGGTGAGGTTGACTTTTACAGAGACTAGTTTTGATTGCATCAGGTGTGATTATTTAGGCTTTTTGACCTGTTTCAACTTATATTACCCTTGTTATGAATATTCCGGTTTTTGAATCTGAAAAAAATCAGCAGCTGCTTGATTTAAATAGACTTGTAACCCTCTCAAACAGTATGCACAAATTTTTGCAGTAAGAATAAAATTAACAGACCTGAAAATAAGTCTCTGTAATTTCTGTTAAACAAATTCTTCTTATACTAATGAATGGTGAAAATATTTATGCATTTTGCTACACTTCAACTGTCTACATTTTGTGGCTTTGCAGTTGTGTCTTGGCAAGACTTGCTTAGAAAAATTGACAAGGTTCTAACATGTAACTAAAATCTGCCTGTTTGGATACCCGTTTTGTCGAAGTAAAAAGTGATGAAAGTCAAAATTAAGCCTTCAATTAAAGAAGAGTTAATTTTTAGCTCAACTTGACTAAGTCAAGCTGAGCTATTGCCATCACTTCTCGTCCGTCGGTGTACGGACGTACATACATACATACATATTTTCCTTTGAAACTTGGTATGCTTGTTTGGGGTGACCTCTAGATGGGAGCTATCAATTTTCTTCCATTTCCGTCAAAAAATGTTGCCGTGGCCAACGTTCTTACAACTTAGTTTTGTCAGACCTCAATATTTCCCTTTGGCACACCCTACAGGGCACATTTATGATTGGATGGCTTTGAAACCTGGCATGCTTGTTTGGGGTAACCTCTCGATGGGAGCTATCGATTTTCTTCTATTTCCGTCAAAAACTGTTGCCGTGGCCAACGTTCTTATAACTTAGTTTTGTCAGACCTCAATTTTTCCCTTTGGCACACCCTACAGGTCACATTTATGATCGGATTGCTTTGAAACCTGGCATTCTTGTTTGGGGTGACCTCTAGATGGGAGCTATCGATTTCCTTCCATTTCTGTCTGTCAAGAAATGTTGCCGCTGGCAACGATCTTTGAACTTAGTTTAGTCAGTCATGAATATATTCCTTTGGCATGCCCTACAGGGCACATTTATGATCAGATCGGTTTGAAACTTTGTATGCTTGTTTGGGGTTAACTCTAGATGGGAGCTGTCGATTTTCTTCGATTTCCGTCAATAAATGTTGCCACAGGCAATGACCTTCGATGAACTTAGTAAAAACTTAGTGCAGTTGAGCATCAATATTTCCCTTTGACACACCCTGCAGGGCACATTTATGATTGGATCGCTTGCAAACTTGGTGTGCTTGTGTGGGGTGACATCTATATGGGAGCTGTCGATTTTCTTCCATTTCTGTCAAAAAATGTTGTTGCTGACCTTTGAACTTAGTTTAGTCAGACCTCAGTATTTCCCGTTAACACACCCTTCAGGGCACAAACTTGGTATGTGTGTTTGGGGTGACCTCTAGATGTGAGCTATTGCTTTTTTTCATTTCCATAAAAAGTATTGTCGTTATCACCAGCCTTTGAACTTACTGCATTTGTGCATCAACTTATCCCTTTTGCAGTCTCTGCAGGGTATATTTATGAATTTCCATAAAAAAAACCCCAAAAAAACCCATTGCCACAAGCAATGACCTTCTACTTAGTGCATTTGTGCATTAACATCTTCCTTTGGCATGCCTCAGAGGGCGTACTCATTATCAGGTTGTTTTGAAACTTTGTATGCTTATGCAGGGTGACAAAGAAAGGAGCTATTGATTTCTTTTCATTTCCATCAAAAACTGTTGGTGTTAGCAACAATCTTTGAATTTATTGCATTTGTGCATCAACATTCTCTGACATGGCCTACAGGCCATATTTATCATAGGATTGTTTTTGAACTTGGTGTGCTCATTAGGTAAGAACTTTAGATAAGAGCTATTGATTAGCATTCATTTCTGTGAAAAAAGTTACCATTTACAATAACCTCTGAACATACTGCATTTGTGTATCAACATTCTTCCTTTAGCCAGTCTTACAGTTTACATTTAAAAATGCATGGATTACTCTGACTTTGTGCACACACAATGCTGTTATGTTGAAATTTGTGTGCACACACTATGCTGTTATGTTGAAATTTTATCAAATAACATTGGTACCAATGAACTTCAGTTTTGCCATTTCATTTATAACTTACCAAGTTCAAGTTTATCAAGTTGAGCTAAAGTGTCATTGACACTTTCTTTCATATAAATGAGAACTGAAAATGAGAAATTTTAGGTTTGAATTGGAAAAATCAAGCCAAAACGCCATTGGGAAAGGATCCCATATTCAGCCCTTGTGGACACCCAAAAGAATCCCTGAGAGGAAAAACTTCCAGTGACAAAGTAAATAATTGTGAGGTAAAAAAGACTCGGAATTACTATGATACACGCAAAATGTCTATTTTTATTGCCACCTCAGTTTCATTTGATTAATACTCTACTGCTTCATAATGTTATTATTTTGAGGTCGTCAATATATATAGGGCTTATATTTCATCTAAATTTGGGAGAATCCATTTGTATTCTTGCAAAAAGGGTTGAGAGAATCCATACCGACTATGAGTGTCCCAGCATCCCATTAGGCAACCATAGTTGAATCCCCTCATGTATACTGATATCACATTAACCCCTTACCAAACATAGTTTTTTAATTTTTAAAACATAATTGAATTTGATAATATTTTAAAAATTAAACAATATTTACTAATAAAACCTAACAAAGATGGATGTCATTGGAACCGGCTCATTGAGCCAGTTCCATGACAGTCATGTTTGTACAATTTTATTGACAAAGTGTCGGGATTTTGAGGATATGTTAGCCTTGAATTGGTTAATTTGTTGCCGCTATGATAGTTAAAGGGTTAAATTCAATCAATTCTTTTCACACAAATCCTTGCAGAGGTGCAGCGAGAATCTTCATGGATTCTCACTGGTTTTGTTGCACAAATCTTTGCATGAATCAATTCTCGGATTCTCGTCGAAATATGAGTCCTGATTATAACATAAAACTGGATAATTTGGTTTGAAAACAAAGATACATTCACATCAATAGATTTGGTGGTCTTCACATCTGTGTTAGTACAAAAATAAGATTTGTTTTCCAAATTACACTCAATAACATAAACTTTTGTTTACAGGAAAGAATTACCGAAGAGATGCAAACATACAAAAAGGAAGTCGAAGCTCTGAGGATGCAAATTGAACATTTATCATTAGCTAGGTGTGTTTTTAACATAATCTTCTACCTCACAAAACAGCCAATTATTCTAACTATATATATAAGCCTGGAAATAAGCAGACTGTCATCTGCAGAATGAGGTTTCCAGAGGGTGAATTTGGTGATTTTACTTTCTGAATCAAGGCTTCAGGCCTAAACAGAAAAAGGTACCCAGAGGACAAATTGGAGGATTATAGCCCACTGTATCAGATAGCATCATTAAATTCACCGTCTTGGGACCTCATTCTGAAAATTGCTTATTTCCGCAGGGTTCCTGTGGGCCTTGAAAAACCTTGAATTTGAAAATCAATTGTCAAGGCCTGGAAAGTCATTGAATTTCCCCAAAACTCCAAAAGTGGCCTGGAAAATCATTGAAAACAATTTTTATGCGTACCCATACTATGTATGGTACACATAATGCCGGCATCCAGGGTGACCATCCATCGGTCGTCCATCCTTTGTCTGTCCGTCTGTCCATCCTGCATCCGTATCCATTTCTTTGGCATTCGATAACTTGAAAATTGTTGCTTGGATTGTCAAGTTACTTTATATTTGTGTTCAGGTTACTGATGTGCCGAGCTGTATAGTTTTTGGTGTAAATCTGATAATTTGATCCTGAGATATTGACTCTTTATCCTTCAAATTGAGAATTCCTCCAATCCCTTTGGCATTCGATAACTTGAAAAATATTGCTTGGATTGTCAAGTTACTTTATATTTGTGTTCGGGTTACTGATGTGCCGAGCTGTATAGTTTTTGGTGTAAATCTGTTATTTTGATCCTCAGATATTAACCCTTTATCCTTCAAATTGAAAATTCCTCCAATCTCTTTGGCATTCGATAACTTGAAAAATATTGCTTGGATTGTCAAGTTACTTTATATTTGTGTTCGGGTTACTGATGTGCCGAGCTGTATAGTTTTTGGTGTAAATCTGTTATTTTGATCCTGAGATATTAACCCTTTATCCTTCAAATTGAAAATTCCTCCAATCCCTTTGGCATTCGATAACTTGAAAAATATTGCTTGGATTGTCAAGTTACTTTATATTTGTGTTAAGGTTACTGATGTGCCGAGCTGTATAGTTTTTGGTGTAAATCTGTTATTTTAATCCTGAGATATTAACCCATTATCCTTCAAATTGAAAATTCCTCCAGTCCCTTTGGCATTCGATAACTTGAAAAATATTGCTTGGATTGTCATGTTACTTCATATATGTATTCAGGTTACTGATGTGCCGAGCTGTATAGTTTTTGGTGTAAATCTGATAATTTGATCCTGTGATATTAACCCTTTATCCTTCAAAATGAGAACTCCTCCAATCCATTTCTTTGGCATGCGATAACTCAATAAATATTAATCCGATTATCAGGTTACTTTATATATGTATTCAGGTTACTGATGTGCTGTGCTGTATAGTTTTTTATGTAAATCTAATAATTTGATCCAGAGATATTAACCCTTTATCCATCAAATTAGGCACTCCTCCAATCCATTTCTATATGTACCCATACCATGTGTGGTGTACATAATGTCGGCATCCAGGGTGGCCCTCCATCATACAGCTTTCTACTAGTTGCACGTATGGGTACACATCTGACGATTTCATCGGCCTATTTTTCAAAATATAAAACCCATCAAAATTTTCCTGTGATTATCCAACAACTTATTTCTGCTGGTACTGTACTCTCGATTTTTAGTCAATAACCTTGAAAAACCTTGAATTTTACTTCTATGAAGCCTTGAAAAACCTTAAATATGGCATGGAAATGGACTTGAAAATTCTGGATTCCACTTACTAATTAGCTGCAGGAACCCTGTTCCAGGCTTGCTAACATATGAGAAGTCCTTTGTGGATTGTAAATGAATGTTATGCTTCTGATTTTTTTTTTCTTTGGCCTTATTATTGACTACAATGAATCACACTTAATTGTTTATTACTAAATTGAATAACCTTGTTAACTGAATATATCGTACCTTCAGTGCAAATTTGACCTAGATTATACGGTTAACCCTTTACCTAACACGAAAAGCCGACGACAATTGCAAATAAAATTCTTGAAGCACTAATTCTTTTTGATTTTTTGCGTCAAGAACATAGCTTATGACCCCTCATTGGAATGGGCTCGGTAAGCTCATTCCAATGAGGGGTCATAAGCTATGTTTTTGTCACAAAAAATGAAAAAGTAATAAAATTGAATGGTGAATTTTGTGAATTGCGCTTGTCGGTTTTGGCTGTTACGTTAGGTAAAGGGTTAACTCCTCTTAATTGAATAAAAAATCTTGTAATCTGTCAAAGAATAACTCTGACAGCCACTGAATTCCCTACTTTTCTACCGTATTTACTCTATGTATTGGGACAGCTAAAAATAATTATTTTCGCAGGTGTCCCAATTCTTAGAACATGGGAAAAGAACACACCCTGGTCTTGATTTGATGCTGAATAAAGTTGTGTGTGATTCATTTTCCATCACTATATACAAAAATCTCTGTCCAATTTTTTTTACATTTTCATTTTTTGCTTCCAAAACATAGCTTATGATCCCTCATTGGAACGAGTGCATTGCACTCGTTCCAATGAGGGATCATAAGCTATGTTTTGGAAGCAAAAAATGAAAATTTTTAGTTACTCAACAATTTTTTTTATGAGTGTCGTCTGCTACTAGCGACGGGTCAACTGGAAACAAATCTCCTGAATGTCCCAAACTTTAGAGCATAAAAAATATAGTTTTCTGGAAGAAATGTGTGTTCCAATACATAGAGTAAATACGGTAGATATGTTGGACCTCAGTAATCCAATAATGTGCTTATACTATAAATTTTTCAGTCTGAAATAATCAAGCCTAACTCTTGACATTCTCCTGCTTCAGATTTATTCTTTGAAACCTGGATAATTATTCAACTACTGGGGTGTTTCAGCAGTTGAACTCTATTTTTAAAGATTATACAGGGATACAAGTGTTCTGGTTTTTATTGAATGTCCTGTTCGACATGCCAACTGAATTGTTCAACATTCGTAATTTTGTGTCAAAGTGGAGGGATCCTGTCCATGTAGTGATTTTTATTTTAAAATATGACAAATCCGGAGTGCTCAGATCAGTATTCCAATTCGTCTAAATTTGATTGTTTCCTGTCTTCTATGCCAGGTTAACTATTGATATTGATACAAAAGAATCATGGTACGTGCTAACTCCTGTAATACTCAGCATCACTTCAGGCCTACTTGGCGCAGCCCAGAGACATTGTATCTGCTCTGACATACTGTACTCATATAGTTTAACTTTCCGACTTTTTGTTTATTCCTTAAAGGCCTGGGGAGTTTTATAAATATTTTTCTGCATTTTGACAGTCCACATTCTGTGGCTTTGCAATTGTTTCTAGGCCAGTCTTGGCTGCCTGTGTAGGCAGCCAAGACTTGAATAGAAACAACTGCCATGATACTTATAATGTAACATACTAGTTTCCCCTGAGCCAGCATCTGGGAGAACCTGTTTTGTTGCAGTAAAAAGCAATCAAAATTGGAATTAGGCCCCTTAAGCGTTAATTTCCAGTTACATCCCTGATTATATTCCAATCAACATGGACAACACATGAGCTATAGCAAAACTATACCCATTTGAGCTCAAGACAGTTAAAAAATTAGTTACTTCATGCTTGTTTTAAATCTTGACCAACTGGACGACACTTGCAAACAAATTTGTTCAAATACTAAATATTTTAATTTTTGCCCAAAAAGTGTAGCTTATTACTCTTGGAACAAGCCCATTACGTTTGTTTGAGTGGAAGGTTATAAGCTATGTTTGGAGGCAGAAAAATTAAAAATTGATAATTTGCATGGCAATTTTTGTGAATAGCACTGACTGAATTATGTCTGATATGTTAGATAAATTGGTAATTACCGTATTTACTCTATGTATTGGGGCAGCTAAAAATAATTATTTTCACATGTGTCCCAATTCTTAGAAAATGGGGAAAGAACACAACCTTGTCTTGATTTGATGCTGAATAAAGTTGTGTGTGATTTGTTTTCCATCACTATATACGAAAATCGCTGTCCAATTTCTTTTATATTTTCATTTTTTGCTTCCAAAACATAGCTTATGATCCCTCATTGGAACGCGTGCATTGCGCACGTTCCAATGAGGGATCATAAACTATGTTTTGGGAGCAAAAAATGAAAATTTTTAGTTACTCAAGAATTTTTTTTATGAGTGTTGTCTTCTACTAGCGACGGGTCAACTGGAAACAAATCTCCTGAATGTCCCAAACTTTGGAGCATAAAAAAAATATAGTTTTCTGGAAAAAATGTGTGTCCCAATTCATAGAGTGTCCCAATACATAGAGTAAATATGGTAGTCAGTTATTTTGGTGTGTTTGAAGTGACTAGTGTAAGTTTCTGGCAAAGATTTCTTTGTTTTAATCTGTATGGTGACAAACTTGATAATGTCTTGTGAATATTTATAATATGTTTCAATGTAGTATTTTCTTTTTTATAGGTATGGTGATACAGTGCAAAGGCGGCAACTGAAAGGTAGAGAACAGGCAATGGTTGAAGATCCTTCAAAGGTGATTGTCACTAGAGTACAATCTTCAAATATCAGACCATTTTCAGTCATTGATTCATTAACCCTTAACCCAACCTGAATAGCAGATGACACTTACAAGAAGAAATCTTAACTGGTAGAGTGCTGGAAGGCCATATTTGGGCTTTATTCTGAGGTGCAGGTGCCACAACTTAAAGGCTTTCTGTTCTGTGGACAGTCTTCCGAGAATTTTCTAAGTGAAATGATTTCATTTATGTGGATTTGCTTTGTTACAGATCATGGGAGAGTGCCGATAGGCACTCTCCCATGAATTGTAACAAAGCAAAGACATGTGAACAAATTTTGACAACCCAAAATAATCCAGCACTTTACCAGTTAAATAACTATAAATTGTAACTTCTTTGTCTCCAAAACATAGCTTAGCATTCCTCATTGGAATGAGCTTATTACACTGAGGGTCATAAGCTATGGTTTTGAGAAAAAAAATAACAAAATTTAAATGGCGCTTTTAGATTTCTAGCACTGGTCATTTTGGCCATTACATAACGTAAACGCTAAATGTCTGGAGAATTCTATACAGTTTTTTATAGTTTGAACGATTCTGCATCTGGTGGCTTTGCAGTTGTTTCTCTAGGTATAAGCAGCTAAGACATGCCCAGAAACAGTGTACTCAGAATGGTAATTACGTATGTACCAAAAGACTTCATGTTGGGGCACCTGTCTTGTTGCAGTAAAATGTGATCGAAGTCAGAACTTAGCTATTAAGAGGTGAAACTGTGTTGTTAACACTTTACCCAATGAATCGCCCGCATCTGCCCGAGTAATATGCAAATTCAGCAGTTGAAAAAATATTATTTTTCAAAAAATTTCAACAAAACCATATGTGACCCCTCGTTGGAACGAGCTCATTGTCTGCATTGGGTAAAGGGTTAAACTTAGAAGACAAGATTGTTCAGGCAGCATAGGTATAAATAATGGGATAAAGTTGACTTCATACATAGTTGATATAACCATAGAATGATGAAAGTGACCTGAAATGCTAATAAATAAATAATATGAAAATGCTTATACTGAAATAATGAGAATTATTTCTCAGTATATGTTGAAAAACCAAGTTTAACTGGTTGAGTGCTTGAAACCACTATCAAAGCTCTCTTCAGAAGTGATGAAAGCCACTTAAGCTTTACACTGAAATCATCAACTTGTTGTTTTTTGGCAATAAAAAAGTATGTTTGCATAAAACTGTTAATGCTATAACTTATAGGAGGGAGCCAACAGAAATATGAATGTAAGTTTTATATTTTCCAACTTTTAATCTTTTTTTTCCCTACCATCTCTGCTGTAAGATAGATACATTTCTTTCATATTATAGGTTATTGTGATGAAATGAGGGTAACGTGGTCGGATGTTTGCAGCTCGGAGCTTATGTTCAACCGAGATGCAAAGCATCAAGGTTCAACATGTACTCCGAGCCGCAAACCTCAGACAAAGTTACCATGAATTCATCACAATAAGACATATGTTCCAATAAGACACAACCCAAAGCCCAAAACCACATCGTGAAATGATCAAGGCAACTTCAATGAACAAGGCAACTTTAACTGTAACAAATTTAGTAAATAAACCTCTTGTGTACTCCATAATGTCACTGGACAACAAAAAATAAATAACTTAGATAAAGGTCAAGGTTACCCCCCACCCCCCCCCCCCCCCCCCCTCCACATCTCAGTTTAAATCATGAACACGTTCATGATTTGAACTGAGATGGAGTAACCTCGACTTTTGTATTTGTGGGTTGTGAGTATACATTCATAGAATAATCACTGTTTTAGAAAAACATGATTTTATGGGCAGTATGCACTTTGAATCTCCTCCCATTGATATCATCTTTTCAAATATTTCACTAGGTGACGGCAGACGGTAGCATATGCCACTGGAACCGTAAACATAAATAAAAATATGGAAAAAACTAACCGAGCTCTTGTCCAATCAGAGGGCAAGGCTTTTAGTCTTATTGGAACCTAAAATGTTTAGGTTAATTTTTTAACCCTTTACCTAACGAATAGCCCGCATCCGTCCACGTAATATGCAAATTGAGCGGTTGAAAAAATTGAATTTTTCAAAATATTTCAACAAAACCATATATGACCTCTCATTGGAACGAGCTCATTGAGCTCGTTCCAATGAGGGGTCACATGATAAGTTTGTTTTTTAAACTTTTTGAAACATTTAAAAAAATGATATTTAAAATAATAAATTTTGATATCGTCTGCTTTGGGTAAACGGTTAATGCTTGTACAAACTTTCACATTTTCTCCACAGGTTAACACATTGAATGAACAAGAATGGGAGAAACTGCAGCAAGCACATGTTCTAGCCAATGTTCAGCATGCATTTGACACCAGTGATACCGAGGGAACAGATGATAATGATTCAATATTTGGTGCTGTTGATCTGCTTTCACCCTCAGGACACACAGATGCACAAACTTTAGCTTTAATGCTTCAAGAACAATTAGATGCAATAAACAATGAAATTAGGTACTACTAGAACCTTTAATCACACTTTCATTGGATGAGGTTTTAAACAACTTCAACAATTATGATATGCTCAAATTGAAAGTTATCTTGACACGTAAGTTAGAAATACACTGAAAGAAATGACACACTGCCTCCAATATGTTTGATTTGGCTGAAGGTGGTCCTTTTGGGTGGTCGGTTGGTAAGTCTATCATTAACTTGTCTTTGATATGTGGTTTTTCTCAGACACCCTTTTCCTTGTCTTTCAAATTTGGTCACCTGGCACAACTCATCGAAAGTGATAAAATAGCTTCAGTGGCAAAAATAAATTCAGATAAGGCCTAAAAAAGTTAAAAATCTGTTTCTCAGGCCCTCACACCAGCCGCATGCTCTCTTTTTATAACCAATGTAAACTTAAAACAATAAAAATTAAATGGTTTATGTCTGATATTTTACCAAAGTTAATAGTATTGATAAATTTGTCCCTTGAGTGCAACAAGGCTTTATGATGAGACAGTATTTCTGTAACACTGTCTCATAGAATCAATGTGATGGTCACTTATTTGCAGACGTATCTTCTCGTCTCACATGTTTGGCTTGTATAGGAATTTTGTTTGATGATACATTTAGCTTGGGTATGGATCCCGAACTTGTGGCCACTCAACAAGATGATAGATTATAAGTTACCAGACGTTGTGTTGACAGGTACGATGTCATGTGTGGCAGGTTAAGAACAAGATTAGGTGAGTCTCATATTATTCCTGCTAATCCTCCTATAACACCATATCCTTTGATACATTGTCCTGCAATGTATTTATTATTCCACCCATGGAAAGAAAATACAGTAGAATCCTCTTAATTGAATATCCATTTTGCCAGTGAAAATTATTCAATTAACAGGAGTATACAATTAACAGGGATTTGGTCAGTTTCCTGTATTCTTGATGTAAACTGAGCATTTATTCTATTATATCTTGTTTGACAGAGCTCATAGAGCCCTGTCAAACAACATATAATAGAATAAATGCCTGTATTGGATGTAGTGAGGCCAAAAAGGTTCATAAATAAGGGGAATTTGGTGTGTGTCACAGTAATTTTTTCGACATATTACAAAAATTTATATACAATTAACAGGAGTTTACTCTACAACCCATATGCAATTAACAGATCAAATTTGTACTGAAGGTATGGTAAATGGTTTTGTGTTTA
Organism: Pictodentalium vernedei; assembly: GCA_031216915.1. Taxonomy (NCBI): domain Eukaryota; kingdom Metazoa; phylum Mollusca; class Scaphopoda; order Dentaliida; family Dentaliidae; genus Pictodentalium; species Pictodentalium vernedei. Next base: position 432,161,036 of record CM062289.1, on the reverse strand, counting down.
AAAATTATATTCAATTAACAGGGATATACAATTAAGAGATATCCAATTAAGTGGGCTCCACTGTATTGGATTCCAAAGAAGTAAAATATCAGCGAACGCTCTCTTACCAGCTCTGAAAATGATGCACATATGCTTGAGGTGATAGAATTAATGCAAAACAATATGGCAACCATCAGATGCCACTCATGGAGCAGTATATTGTGTCAACTTGCAGTAGGTATCACTTACCATTGACTTAATATACCTTAATTTTCCTCCACTCATGAATTGGATCGCTCACTGACCCATCTCACAAGGTTTTGTAAAAATAAAATGATATTGTACTTTCCTCTCTTATCGAGTCTCCAGAGATGGTTGGTGATGAGATGACACCCACAGGGTTAAAATCTCTGAAATTTCCCTTCGATGGCCCCATTGGACCCTTACTTCATTTTCATTGAATTATGGGATTACTTATAACTTGATATTTCATTCGCATTGAATTAGGGGATTACGTATAACTTGCTAATTATGGAGCTAATGCTCCATGATTAACAAGTTAAGAGTAAATCCCCTATTTCAATGCAAGAATTGATTTCACGTCTTCTTGTTAATTCTAAATGAGATTCAAATTGCAGTGACTGGACCTATGAAGGAGGTAGAGGTTTTTGAAGGATACTGTTGGGCTTCCGTCTCTCATAAAGATTCCTCTTGCCTAAAATGAGCAAATATTAGATTTGAAGTGTCGGTTCAAACAGAACAAGGGTTGTGTTATTGAGAACTGAACAATCAGATGAGGGTTTGTTTACTTCCATGTATGAGAATTATGCATACACACATTGGATAAAAAACAAAACATGCATTTTCCAAGATGGCATGACAGGATATGTCATCTTGGAAAAAAAAAACGGCCAGAAAATTAAGTAGAAAAAGTCCACCACAGTCTAACATAACTCGAAAGTTTCTCAATAAAACCATACAAATATGAATATCCAAAGAACCAGCTCATTGAGCTGGTTCTAATGATATCCATATTTGTATGGGTTTATTAAAAAAATGTGAAATTTGTTTTAAAAAAGTGTGAAATTCAAGTTATGTTTATACCCTCAACCCCCCCCCCCCCCCCAGAAGGTTGGGGGAGGGGTTGATATACTGGAATCTGTCTGTCTTGTTTGGAGATTTTCTCAGACGTTTATGGACCAATCTGCTTGAAACTTGGAATGAATGTTCACCACCATGGGAACCTGTGCACATACGATTATAGTTCCGGTCGGATTATTTTTGCCAGAATTATGCCCCTTTTCGACTTGAAAAAGCAGGCCTCGAGTTTTGTCCCAAGATTTTCTCAGATGTTTATGGGTCAATTTCTTTGAAACTTGGTATGGATGTTTACTACCATTGGAACCTGTAAACCTACAATTATAGTTTCGATCAGACATTTTTTGCCAGAGTTATGCCCCTTTTCGTCTTAGAATGCCTGAATTGCCTAGAATTTTGTCCGGAGATTTTCTCGGATGTTTATGGATTGATTTCTTTGAAACGTGGTATGGATGTTCACTACCATGGGAACCTGTGGTTGTAGTTTCGATCAGACTTTTTTTTGCCAGAGTTGTGCCCCTTTTCATCTGAGAATTATCATGTCAGCAGGGGTATGGACAGGCCCATCTGGTCCAGTCACACCTCTAGTTTAAAAATATTGTGTTATGTAAAGGGTTAATTTATTTAGCTATTTTTATAGGTTTATACTTTATTATCATTAGACATTAATTCAGGCTAGCATATAATTAGTGTGAGGCAGCCAGGATGGAGCACTGCCATTTCTGTAAAAATAGTTGGGGACACATACCCGTCCTCATCTGTTCTAATATATTACTCATATGTATGGACTGTAGCCAAACCTGGCTTACTCTTGGAGGGTTTGGGTGTCCAGTGTTGACTTTGGGCATCCCAAGAAATCCTAAGTTGCCCATTGTTATAAAAATGCCTTAAGTATGGCATTTTTAGTGAATGACCTGAAAGTTTTGTTAAATTGAATAAAATTTGCAAATCTTTCCCCTTATATACCATAACTGTTAAAAAGTCCCCCCCAAAAAGTATTCTCAAAATTAAAAAACTATTCACAATTTTTTTTCCCCACTCCCTTTCCAGCGTTTTAAAAATGTTTTTCCCATGAACACTTGTCATTTTTTGAAAAACAGATTTACGTATTGAAACAGACTTGAAAACTGGAGTATGCAAGTAGAATAATTTGCACTTTAACCCTTTACCCAACACAGGCGATATCAAAATTTATTATTGTAAATATCATTTTTTAAAATTTTTCAAAATATTTCGACAAAACCATATCATGTGACCCCCTCATTGGAACAAGCTCAAGCTCATTCCAATGAGGGGTCACATGATATGGTTTTGTCGAAATATTTTGAAAAATTTAATTTTTTCAGCTGCTCAATTTGCATATTACGGGTTCAGATGCGGGCGATTCGTTAGGTAAAGGGTTAACCCTTTACCTAACATGAAAAGCAGATGACACTTGCAAATAAAATTCTTGAAGCACTATTTTTTGCATCAGGAACATAGCTTATGACCCCTCATTGGAACAAGCTCATTGAGCTCATGCCAATGAGTGGTCATAAGCTATGTTTTTGTGACATAAAATGAAAAGGTAATAAAAATTGAATGAAGAATTTTGTGAATAGTGCTGGCCGGTTTTGGCAGTTACGTTCGTTAAAGGGTTAAATAATTTATCTCCAGTTTCCAAGTATGGGCTTACTATTATGCAGGAATTCTGTGATTTCTGTTTATGTAAGCAGCGTGAGACTCTTTCTTATTAATTCAGTTGGTGCATCTGAATAATAGTTTTGAGATTGTTTTTGAAAATTATAGCCAGTTATAAATCGTCCATGGGAATGAGGATGTGCTGTCATGGTCATTGACAGGCTCAAATTGTTTGTTTAAGAGGTACCATTTCATGTGTGCCTGTCATATCGATCAGTACAATCTGGAAATTGAATAGGAGTATCTAACTTGAAAACATGTTCAATTTTAATAGGCTTTACCATTTCCAAAATCTGGACTTGGTATCATTTATTGGAAAGCTCTCATAAAGATTCTCAATAAATGATAAAACAAGATTATTGTCAGATCTGCATAATTATACAATTAATATTATAAACTTAACATGTGATAGAATTAACTTGGGAATTTAGGAGGAGAAATTGATTAGCTTAATTTGGGATACATTATAAGTTATTGTGATGATTAGGTGGTAACATGGCTTGAGGTTTGCAGCTTGGAGCTTATGTTCAACCAAATTGCGAAGCATCGAGGTTGAACATATGCTCCGAGCTGCAAACCTCAGACCATATTACTGATAATTCATAACAGTAACGTTTATGTTCCTGTAAGACCCAACCCCATAATCCTAAACCCACATCATGAAATGAACAGGGCAATTTTTAATAATAACAAGTTTAGTAAATAAACCGGGAGCACGGTGGCTCAGTTGGTAGAGAAACTGGCTGCGAGCTGAGAGGTCCTCGAATCAAATCCCACCTACAGCAACTGCGTTGTGTCCTTGGGCAAGACACTTAATCCAAATTGCCCATGTGGAGGCACAGTGGCATTGTGTACTAAGGCATACTGCAAGTCAGTGGTGCACTTATCTTCAACCAATGCTGACCCTGTTTGTGTGGAGTTAGTACGTTGGGGAGTCTGACAGTTACTCGGTGGTTCTCTCCAGATACTCAGGCTTCCTCCACTCGTAAAACTGTGCAATATGAGGTAACCCTGGCTGTCAAAAGTGTTGCTAAACCTCAATAAATAAATAAATAGTAAATCAACCTTTTGTTGATAAATAAATGGAAATAATAAATCAGATAAAGATTGAGATCACTCCATCTTAGTTCAAATCATAGCTGATTTGTAATGTAACCCTTTACCCAACGAATCGCTCGCATCTGCCCACGTAATATGCAGATTCAGCAACTGAAAAAATATTATATTTTTATACTGTACCAATGACCCAAACTTAGCTGGTGCTAACTCTAACAAAACCAGGGCCAAACACAAATTTTGCCCCCCAATCCCCAAAATTTGCATCCAAAACAAAAAGAAATCATGTCCTAAAGGACCTCCATACTACGCCTCTACTGCGCATGCGCAGTGACGCAGACGTCCCGAAATTGGCGCCAAATATCATTCTCTGTTTGGCCCTTCATCAGTCAACATCTCACTGATCTTTGTGCTTGTAAATCTCAGTTTAAAGGATGCCAGACACGTAATTTTTGGAGAAAATGTGATTCTAAGGAGGATAGAAGGAGGAGAGGAAAAAGAAGTGACAAAAAATAATCAGGGCTGTACTTAAAATTTTTTGATGAAATTATGTTAAGTTGCCTATTTTCGAGGCATGGGCCTCTTGTTGTCATTCTTGCTAAATGTTGCACTGCTTATTCAGTGTTTCCTCTCCCCTAGCCTTCTAAAGTCCCCCCTTGCAATTCTCCCATGCTTTTGGCATATTTTTGAGAAATTTCATTTCTAAAATTTCCTGGGAGAGTTGCTTGGTTACAGAATGTTTTCTGTTATTTTCCCCATAGTTACGTTTTCACCCATGGGTGTATAACGTTTGTGTTCTGCATCTTCCATCTGATGTTCTGCAGATTCTCCCCTGGGAGTCTCTGTTTTGCATCAGATAGAGTGTAATTTGATGACTGATTCCGGGCCAGTTTTTTCAGTGCCTGGAGTCATGTTTTCTGGTGTTTTTACACTGTTTGTTTACATTGGCAACAGCCTTTTTTGAGGGGGGCTGTTTGCCTTTGCTGTAGTTTATCTCACTATAAGATACATTTATATTATCCGTAAGAGTCTCATTAATTATTTAATATAAATTTAAAATTTTTGACCACACTTTGCCATCGGATCCATCGGGGCTCAACGTTACTTTTCAGCAACTTGGGCTTCGCTGAAAAAATATTTTTTCAAAATTATTTTGATTTGCAATTGTTTTTTCATTTATTAATGGATCATGTTATTATGTATCTTTGTGTCAGGGGTTTTTGCGAGTAACTAGGACTTATTGTTGTTCTTTCACAATGAAGGGACGTTGTTCAAATTGCAATAGGAAGAAATCTTCCTCTGACTTTCATGATCATTGTATTAATTGTAGTCAGTGTTCTCGCATTAATCCCTGTCCTATATGTGAATATTGGGATGAGAAACATTGGAAACGTGTGTCACGATATGTTGTTTCTGGAGAAAGGGCGATGCCGGCTCTTTCTCCGCAAGGTCACTCTACTCTCTCAGTTTCTATTTCAGAGGAACCAGAACAAGGTGATGTTTCCATGTTATCTTCTACAAGTGTGCGTCCGTCGTCACAAATGAATTCAGAGCTAGCGGCAAAAGTGCTCATGGAGATTAGACAAATGTCGTCCGCTAGCTCGCCCGGTGTAGCGTCCATTCACCGAATGGTTCGGCAGCCGGGTTCGTCCAATGCGGTCCAAGAGGAAGTTTTGGGTGATGCGAGGACTATAAACATAATAGATGCACACCCAGTGACGGCGGATAGTAAGCGAGAACGGAGGAAGCCTTTGAGTCCGGTTCCTAGCTCGTCCAGGTCCAGCCGGGCCGCGAGCGAGAGAGGCCCCTCTCTCGTACAACAACATCTGGGACCAGATGTTGTGGTACAAAATGTGTCTTTAGCGGAGCATACGTCCATCGCTCGGGACGCTCCGTTGTATAAGCAGTCCGCAGAGACTGTTAAGGCTTCCTCTTCTCGTCAGCACACACGACCGCACCTTGGCTGCGTGACCGCCGATATATTACCAGCTTCGCCGATCAAGGATTCTTCGGCGACCAGGTCACACCATCCGGCAGCCTGGGATTCGAGCCCGATGGACTCCGGACGTTCGTATAGGAAAAGTATACGGGAGCCATCTGATGCGGAGCTGCCCTCGGCGAAGCAGCGAAAGACTGCGCCTCCGCAGGTCTCGACGCCGGACATTCTTGTGCAGATAGCACAGCTTATCGCAGCATCCCAGCAGCCGACAGAAACGGTGTTGGATCGAGAATTATCCGACGGCGCTGGGTCGGTACGCTCCGCCGAAGCATCGGGGGCGGACGACCGGGAACATCATGAGGTCCGACCGGATGGTGAAAGGGATACGGATGACTTGGAGCTATCCCTTTCGGAACAACATAAAGCGGCCGTGGACTTCATTCGGCACTTTCTCCCTCAAGTTGTTCCGTCGGGCCAGACTGCTGCGGTTCCGGACAAGAGAATTATAGCGTCATTGGACTCTAAATTTTTTGAGCGGTTCAGGGACATCGCTCCCGAGTTTCCGTCGCAGTCCAATAATGTTGCAAGAACATTTGAATTATTGAACGACGCTATATTTAAATTTGCTTCCAGGACGGGGAAAGCAGGTTTCTTGTCCGCTAATACTCTCAACCTGCCTTTCATTAATGCAAGGAATAAATTTGATACGGCAGGACAGGGTATACCGAGAGTTCCTCTGCGTATGGACGACGAGGCGGAAGACTTAGAGCTATCATTACCGTCGTCAGCTTCTATTCCAACTGCGGTGTTGGAAACAGCTATTGCGTCTAACAGAGCCAATTTAGATGCATTATCTTACGCAGATCACCTTACTAAGGCGTTATCACTGCGCCTTCAGGGGAAAGAGTTTCAGGATATACAATCCTCTTTAAGACTTCTTTCAAGGGCAGTAGCTTATTCCACGTGTAACTCCGCCCTTTCAGTGGCAAATCTGGAGTTGGTTAGACGTGACGCAGCCCTAGCTACATCCACACTAGTGGATTCTAAGGTGAAGAACTCTCTTAGAGTCGCTTCGGTCTCAGGAGAACTTCTCTTTGACGGTAAGCTTTCCGCTATTTATGATAAAATTACAAAGAAAGCTAAGGATTCTCTGTTGTTCAAATCTGCTCCTAAGAAGTCTGATACAGCAGACACGAATAAGACAGGCACTTCTGGGTCTAATGCGCCCAAGAGAGGTTCCTATAGAGGTTCCGGTGCGTCCTCTTGGTCTTATTCGAGAGACCGTCAGGATAGCGACTCTCGTTCGAGACGTCCTTCAGGCCGGGACAATCGGTCGCACGCCCCGAGGTCGACGGGGCGAGGTGCGGGCCGTGGAAGACGTGGTTTCTCCTACCGCAGGCCTCGCAGGTCCAGGAGGTGATGGCTTAAACCTCTATCGCGTTCCGGTTGGCGGAAGGTTGTCGAGCTTTTCACAAGAATGGGCGTCGATTACGGACGACCCTTGGGTGAGAGGAGTGACTTCGGAAGGTCTAAAGATATCCTTCAAACGAAAGCCTCCATTAACTCGAAGTCCAAAGTGGACTCATCTTCCGTCAAATCCGCAGAAAAGAGACGCTCTGTTATCAGAGGTGCAGTCTCTTTTAATGAAGAACGCGGTAGAGGTCGTAGAAAACCAGGAATCTCCGGGATACTTCAGCCATCTGTTTCTGGTTCCGAAACCAGACGGCTCGTTCCGTCCAGTCATAGATTTGAGCTGGATAAACAAGCTGATCGTCGCTCCGAAGTTTTATATGGAGACGATTCGATCGGTCAGAGCGAGTATTCGGGTGAACGATTATGCAACGAGCATAGATCTCAAAGATGCGTACTTTCACGTCATGGTACATCCGACATTCCAAAAGTATCTACGCTTCGCAGTCCTAGGAGTGGTGTATCAATTCCGGGCGATGTGCTTCGGATTGAATCTAGCACCCTGGGCTTTCACTCGGGTAATGAACTCGGTAATGATCTACTTCCGAGCTCATTCGTCTGCGGTAACGTCGGCCTACCTGGACGACATTCTTCAGAGGTACGGCAACGAGTTAACGCTTCAGAACGATGTTCAGAATCTTCTTCTATTGCTCCGACGTCTCGGTTTTATAGTAAACGAGGAGAAGTCGGATCTGGTGCCGTCCAAGTCATTCACTCATCTGGGAATGAGCTTCGAGACGCACAACAATCTCGTTCGTCTGCCGTTAACCAGAGCGAAATTAGTCAGTTGTTACGCTCGCTATTGTCTGCACGCAGACAAAGTCACGGCGAGAGAATTTATGAGACTGATAGGTCTGTGCGGAGCCGCCGCGGATCTCATTCCGATGGGGCGGTTACGCACACGTCCTCTTCAAATTTTCTTGACTCAGAATTGGAGTGTGAAAATTCATTCGCTCGATGTAGACGTTCTCTTGTCAGATCAAGTGAAACAAGAGATTCAGACTTGGGCAAACATTCAGTGGTTAACTCAGGGAGTTCCGCTGCAGTTGCCGGATCCGAGTTTTACGGATGCCAGTCAAACAGGTTGGAGTGCATCATTAATCCCAACGGATTCGAGATGCCAGGGTCTTTGGGATCCGCAATTCCTGTGCAAGCACATAAACATCAAGGAAATGATGTCAATTTGGCTTGCGTTACGTCACTGGATGGACATTATTCACGATGCTCATGTCCAAATCCTATCCGACAATACGACAGTAGTGGCGTATATACAGAATCAGGGAGGCACTCATTCAGTTCCGTTGTTCAATCTAACGGAAAGAATCCTTCTGTTTGCGCTAGAACATCACGTTCTTCTTTCGGTCCGTCACATACCGGGTCGTCTGAATGTGCTAGCAGACTCCCTTTCACGAAAGGGTCGCTTGTTGCCGTCGGAGTGGACTCTCAACAAACAAGTATTCAATCAGATTTGCTACCAATGGGAACAGCCAATGATAGACTTATTTGCAACACATCTCAACAATCAGTTGCAGACGTATGTGTCTCCGTGTCCGGATCCAAGAGCATTTGCAGTAGACGCTCTGTCGATCCCTTGGGACGGAATGATAGGATATGCGTATCCTCCAGCGCCATTAATTCAACAAGTATTGCTAAAGATAAAACAATCTCAATGCAAGATTCTGTTGGTAGCATCTCTGTCGCCACAGAGACCGTGGATAAATCTACTCAGGTGTCTGTTGTGGGACCTACCGCGGAAGCTTCCTCCACGGGAGGATCTTCTTTCGCAGGGGAAATCGCGCCAACTCCATCACAACCCGCAAGGTCTCAACCTTCACGTTTTTCCGTTGTGCGGTCCTTCTTGCATGGCAAGCACTTTACAGGACGAGCAGTGGACGCGATTTCTAACTGTAGGAGGACCTCCTCTTCGCTAAACTATGCGGCTAAGTGGAAGATTTTTCGTCGATGGTGTAGGGATCATTCTGTAGATATATTCGATCCCTCTATACCAGACATTGCAAACTTTCTAGTATACTTGTTTGACGAAATCAAACTGCAGCCTGTTACTATAAAGGGTTATAGATCTATGTTATCTGATACCTATGCACATCATGATAGTTTACAAATTGGATCTAATGTCTCTTTATCTAAGTTGGTTAGAAACTTTTCGATAAATAGACCCAGAACTCTTAGATTAATTCCTAAGTGGAATTTAGCTTGGGTTCTTCTTAAATTGAAGGAAAAGCCATTTGAACCTCTTGGGACAGTAGATTTCAAATTCTTATCTTATAAGACAGCTTTTCTCTTAGCTTTCTCTTCTGCTAGAAGAGTCAGTGAGCTTCATGCACTATCGGTGGATGATTCTCATTATCGTAGTGTTGGGAACACTATCACCTTCACTACTAATGTGGGTTTTTTAGCTAAGAATCAGGCTCCTAATAAATATCCGGAACCTATTGTTATTAAGGCTCTTCCGTCTTCAGACGGGTGTAGGCCTTTACTCTGTCCTGTTAGAGCATTACGTATCTATAAACAGAGATCTCAGTTTATCAGAAAGGGACGGAAACGTTTCTTTCTGTCTTTGATGCCTAATAGAAAGGACATTTCAGTCCATTCTATTGCTAGATGGATTCAATTAACTATCCGTACTGCTTATGAAGATTTATCTTCTTCTCAGCAGTCTGTGCTTAAGATTTCTGCTCATGAAGTAAGAGCTCTTTCTACTTCCTGGGCTTATGCTAATAGTGTTGCTATTACAGATTTAATGAAGGCTGCTTATTGGTCTCAGCCATCCACATTTACGAATTTTTATCTCAGAAATATTGAGTCCATTTCTGGAGACCTGCATTGTTTAGGTCCGTTATCTGTTGCTCAGAATGTCGTCCACTAAACAGTTGCAACTATAGTTATGCAGGCTTTCTGTTCCGGCAGTGACTCCGTCCAGCTGCCCTCTTCACTCTGGGCTATTTGACCCAGGGCAAGGGGAAGGGGGGGGTGTTCCCTTAGGTCACCTGCTTTATAGTGAAAAGCAAGGGAATGCCTCCTCCAAGTCAGTATTTCTGAGTCGCTTCCGGGATGGTTTTAAAGTGTAATATTAATGTTAAAATTCATTCATGTCTTATTTTTAAAGTGTAGCTCGGGGTGAAGCATTTGTATATGTCAAGTGTCAAACGGGCTTTAATATACAATACTCGGACACTTTTAAATGACTATAAAGAGTCTCAATTCTCTGGACTACTTTATTTATTGGCTTGCTTTAAAAATAATTAGTATAAGGGTTATACTGGATGTTAATAGAGAATATGAATGTTATTGTGCTCAATTATTAAGGGTAGTGTATCTTTCTAATTTAATATTAAATAAGAAAGATACATGTAAAGCCTAATACTCCTTTTCTCCTTAAGGGGTTACCTCTTTACTATATAGTTGAGCTTATTGGATTTTCCTCTATGTCCTAGGCCCTCCAGCCTGTTTACTATTCAGCTAAGTCTGGGTCATTGGTACAGTATAAAAATGTTAAAAAATTTATAGTAATTTATATATTTTTTATACTTACCAATGACCCAGACGGGGATGGCCCTCCCTGGAGTTGAGAACTCTTGCCTCCCCGCTGAGTACATAGCGCTGACCAGGCACTGCCAGTAAGAATGATATTTGGCGCCAATTTCGGGACGTCTGCGTCACTGCGCATGCGCAGTAGAGGCGTAGTATGGAGGTCCTTTAGGACATGATTTCTTTTTGTTTTGGATGCAAATTTTGGGGATTGGGGGGCAAAATTTGTGTTTGGCCCTGGTTTTGTTAGAGTTAGCACCAGCTAAGTCTGGGTCAATGGTAAGTATAAAAAATATATAAATTACTATAAATTTTTTAACTTTTTGAAACATTTCAACAAAACCATATCATGTGACCCCTCGTTGGAACAAGCTCGTCGAGCTCGTTCCTATGAGGGGTCACATGATATGGTTTTGTTGAAATTTTTCGAAAAAAATTAAAAAACGATATTTAAATTAATAAATTTTGATATTGTCTGCGTTGGGTAAAGGGTTAAACATATTCCTTAGAAACATTGTCTGCAGCACATGTGAAAAAAATGTATGGTTTGCAAGTCACTCCGTTGATGGAATAATTGCGAAACGGACAACCTCATTTCAAATATTTCACATGGCAATGTCAAACAGTAATATATGCTACTGGAGCCATAAACATCGAAAAAACTATGCAAGCTCTCGTCCAATCAAGGAGCAAGGATTTTAGTCTTATTGGAACATAAATTATTTGATGGTGACGGATAGTTCTTCAAAATATTCCTTCCAATGGAGTGATGCTGCATCATACTCCTACACAGATGTATGTAACATTTGTCATGGTATTAAGTTACAGTACACCACTGCTAGTTCCTTATCCCTCCGGGAAGTGAAGCAGTGATTGATTACTGTCAAACAAACTCTTGTTTTACTGGTACAGTAGGACCCACTCATCAATGCTTGGGGTGGAAGTCCTCTAAAATGGGCAACGTGGGTGTAAACAATTGACTAAATTTGACTTTATCCCCATGTTGCAGTCACGACTAGCCATTAAGGAGAAATATGTAACGTTAAACACCAGTAAATAAATGGTTCCTAATCCCTGTGAGCTGGTGCAAAGTTTTGGACCACAGGTGCAAAACTATTGGTACCTGCCATAATGACAGACACAAAAAAAAAATTATTTGCTGGCTTCCATGTTTTGTACTGTACTTGTTTACTGTGGTAAATAAGTTACTGCTGGCTGAAGAGGACCCGATAACCAATGATTGGTGTGCAAGTTTGTAAAAGTAGGCGATGTATTTATTTATCAAAGATTGGACAATTTAACTTTATTGTTGTTGTTTACAAGATGTAGCCATAGATAGTGAAGGTGTCCTTAAATCTCAATATACAAGGTAGGCTTAAATCTCAGTATACAAGGTAGGCTTAAATCTCAATATACAAGGTGGGCTTAAATCTCAATATACAAGGTAGCCTTAACTGGTAGAGTGCTAGATTATTTCTGGTCATTAAAATTTGTCTACATGTCTTTGCCTTGTTACAATTTGTGGGAGAGTGCTCCTTACAGACAAAATATTTTCACTTCAGGGACAATATGATTTACATCCACTGAATATGTCTTTAAAATGAGTTACCTGCACTTTAGATTAAAGCCCAAATATGGGCTTCCAGCACTCTATGAGTTAAATCCCAATATACAAGGTAGGCTTAAATTTCAATATACAAGGTAGGCTTAAACCCAATATACAAGGTAGGCACAGTAAATGATACTCTCAAAGTTTTATTATGATCTGAGGTTGTTTCACAGAAAATACAAGTAACCGCAGTTTAGTGTTTTTTGTCTCCCGCTTTTTGAAAAAAAACGGAGATATTAAATTCGGGGGTGTCCTTCCGTGTTTTTCATTTCCAGACTCTAACTTTCCTTACAGTAACCGGATTTCGATGAAATTTGGGTAGTAGATCACTTTCATCAATTGTGGGTCCAAGTTCGAATATGGGCATTTTCCGCACGTATTTAATTAGGTTGCTGAAATTTGAATGGCTGACGTTTTCCAGTCTCTAACTTTCCTTAAAATCAACCGATTTCGATGAAATTTCATATATGGATTACTTTTATCAATACCTAGGTCAAGTTTGAATGTGGGAAATTTTGTACCGAAAATCTGTCCGTCTGCCCCGTGGGTCAACGCACCTCAGACTAAAAGCCGTATTTATGAACCGATCTTCACGAAACTTCTTGGGTATCTTTGTTATCATTGTGAGACCAGAATATGTGTTTTGGGGTTTGGTCCAAAATTCAAGATGGCCACCAGTGGCCATTTTGTTCCGAAATTGGGTGTAATCAGTTTTTTGTACAGAATTTCTATATGAAAGTTCGGAATTGAATAAATTTTTGTATGAATGTTTGGTAACATGCAATACATCACATATAATACAGGTTTTGTTCTCGTGCAAAAATTATGCAAATTAGGGAAACTTTGATTTATTCAGTGCTTCTACTAATACACAGTAAGTGCACACCTTCCGTGTTTTTCGTTTCCAGACTCTAACTTTCCTTACACTCAGTCTATTTCGATGAAATTTGGGTAGTAGATCACTTTCATCAATTGTGGGTCCAAGTTCGAACATGGGCATTCTCCACGCATATTTAATTAGGTTGCTTAAATTTGATTGGCTGATGGTTTCCAGACTCGAATTTTCCTTAGAGTCCACCGATTTCAATGAAATTTCATATATGGATTACTTTTCACATCAGTTTAATGTAATATGTCTTATCATACAGTCTTAATTTTTAGTGATTCTCACAGTTATACTCCACATCACTTTACTTGCTTTGACAGTGACCTCCGTGAAAATAAATCTGATAACCACAGTCTGAAGCACTGTCTGTTCTGTCTCTTCTAAATAACTTCCACTTGCAACTCAACTATATTCCACTGGATGCATTAATTCCCCTTGAAACTGCTGCCCAGCGGGAGACATGAATTCACTGAATTTGCTTGTTAAAGCTTGTTTTATAATAAGTTCTTCTTAAACTATGGCTCATAGCCCTTCATTAGAACAAGCTCATTGCTCTGATTTCAGAAAATTGTCATAAGCTTTGGTGGGGATGGGGAGAAAAAGTAAACTTTTCAATTGAATCCGACATTAAGGGTTGATGAAATAACATCTTGGTGCAAATACTTTTGAAGTTTTCAGACCCATTGTCTTCTTCAGCTTCTGTAAATACACCTTGCAATAAGTAATATGTGAACTTCTAGTTTATTTGTGGGAGCTGAAGAAGGCTGTGCCCTGGTGGGAACCCCGGGAAGTGAAGCAGTGCTTGTTTACTGTGGTAAACAAGCTCTGTTTCACTGGTAAAATAGGGCCCAGTCACTAATGCTTGGAGTGCGAGTCCTCTAAAATAGGCAACATGGGGTATAAACGATTGACTGGCCTTGACTTTATCTCCATGTTGTGGTCATGATTAGTCATTGTGCAGAAGTATGTGCCCTTAAACACCAAGAAATAAATAAGAAGGCTGTGTGCCCAAATGCTTCAAATAGAGTATTTATTCAACTGGTAGAGTGCCGGAAGTCCATATTTGTGCTTTATTCTGGAGGGCAGGTACCATATTTACTCTATGTATTGGGACACTTTGTGATTTGGGACACACATTTTTTCCAGAAAACTATATTTTTTTTATGCTCCAAAGTTCGGGACATTCAGGAGATTTGTTTCCAGTTGGCCCGTCGCTAGTAGCAGACGACACTCATAAAAAAAATTCTTGAATAACTAAAAATTTTCATTTTTTGCTTCCAAAACATAGCTTATGACCCCTCATTGGAACAAGCGCAGTGCGGTCGTTCCAATGAGGGATCATAAGCTATGTTTTGGAAGCAAAAAATGAAAATATAAAAAAAAATTGGACAGCGATTTTCGTATATAGTGGTGGAAAACGAATCACACACAACTTTATTCAGCATCAGATCAAGACCAGGCTGTGTACTCTCCCCATTTTCTAAGAATTGGGACACCTGTGAAAATAATTAATTTTAGCTGTCTCAATACATAGAGTAAATACGGTATGCTTCATATTCTGTGGATGTACTTTATATGATCTTTGAAGTGAAATTATTCAGTCTGTTAGAATTTGTCTTGTTGCAATTAATGGGAGACACTCTCTCATAAACTGTAACAAGACAAATATATAATTTAGAACTCTACCAGTTAAAGGTAAGGTTGTCACATTATCCTAGCAGAAATATGGGACTGAAGTCAAATCTGTAACTGGTAAAACTTCAGTTGGTCATTGAAGTATTGCAAATATTCGAGTCTTGTAGGGCCTTGCGAGTCAGATATTTTAGTTTGAGTCGATTCTCGATTTGATTCTAGTTTAAAACTTGCGAGTTGAGTCATTTTCCGAGTCGATTCTTATAAAACTGACGCCCCGATTTCTTCTCAACAGAGAGGGATTTAACCCTTTACCCAATGCAGACGATATCAAAATTTATTATTTTAAATATTATTTTTTTAAATTTTTCAAAAGAATTCAACAAAACCATATCATATGACCCCTCGTTGGAATGAGCTCGTTCCAACGAGGGGGTCACATGATATGGTTTTGTTGAAATTTTTTTGAAATATAATATTTTTTCAACTGCTGAATTTGCATATTACGCGGGCGGATGCGGCCGATTTGTTGGGTAAAGGGTTAATGTTCTTTCATCGCGTAAATGCGACTTTCAGTTGGCTAACTATTCTATGTATACATATTTTGGTACAAGCTACCGACCTTTCTTGCCTGTTTGAACCTCCAAGTCACAATTTTGACATTTAACATTGATACGAATAGGGTTTTGTAACATATTTTCCTATTTCTTTCGTGGCCAAACTGGATTATTGCATCGTTTAAAGAAAGAATTCACAATGAAAACTCATTTATCGGGACCGAATCGACTCGAGAAAAAGGACATCCGCGAATAGGAAACAAGTCGATTTTGTGTTCTGACTTGAAATTCGAGTAATGGCAGGGCCCTAAAGCCTTGGGTATGTAACAGTGTTATATTTTATTTTAATGAAAACATTTTTTATGCAGGTTAATACAAGAAGAAAAAGAAACTACAGAACAGAGAGCAGAAGAATTAGAAAGCAGGGTAGGAAGTGGTAGTCTTGATGCCATAGCTGGCATGTGGCACTCAGATCAAGCTGATCAGACGTCGCCACCTCTGAGTGGGAGGTCAACTCCAACCCCACCAAGAACATCCCAGTCCCGAGATTACCTCCAAAAATATCATACAGTAAGTCACATGATCATCGTGGCTAGCCAGTCTAATTTTAATTTGGGAATAGTGCTTGATGATACCCTTGTCTTGCATTTTTTATCCAAATAAAAAATTTTCTTGAACAATTCTTTCATTGCTGAAATCAGTTAGCCCAAAATTTTTAATATTTAAAATTTTGAAATGAAATATCTTACTGGTATGGCTTTTGTCCAGTTCAAAAGAAGTGGGGCCTTCTTTGTATAAGGTTATTATGGTCAAATATTATTCACATTTCTCATAGCAATGGTTTTAAGTCCAAAGGATGAAAAACCATAATAAAATTGAGTCATATCAAAAATGTTGAGAGATTTTTAGAAAAATCTACAAAAACAGATATTTAAAGCCACCGTTTGGAAGGTCAAGGTCACATGTTGCTCTAACCCGAAAACGGTTTCCTGATTGTAACTCAACAATGCTTTGGCCTGGGATCATGAAACTTCACAGGTATTTGTCCAATTTAGTTTTCAGACTGACTTGACAACTCTTTGTCCTAAGATCCTGAAGCTTCACAGATACACTGCCTGGGAGAAAGGGTGAAGTAACAGTGAAGGTCTTTATCACAAAAACCATTTCCAGACTCTAACTTGACAATGCTTAGGTCTAGCATCATGAAACCTTACAGGCACACTGTCTAGTGGAAAGGGATCACCACTATCACAGTATCGGTTGGGGTCAAGGACAGAGGGTTGTCTAACCCGGAAATGGTTTCTGGACTCTAACTTGACTAAGCTTTGGCGTATGATCATGAAACTGAACAGGTACATTGCAAAAAAGTAGGGACTCTGCTCTTTGGAAGGTCAAGGTCACAGGGTACTCTAACCCGAAAACGGTTTCTGTATTCTATCTCAACAATGCTTTGGCCTAGGATCATGAAACTTCACAGGTACACTGCTTAGGGGACAGGAATGAACTCAGTAAATTCGGTTGGCAGGAGAGGGTCTCGGTCGAAGTCCCAGGGTGCTCCAGCCTGAAAGGAGTTTTGGGGCTCTAACTCAAGAACACTTGTCTTGGTTCATTAGCGGTGCCTCAGTGAAGGTCTTTATCACAAAAGTATTTAGGGTTGCAGAGCTCTGTGAGCTCAATCAGATATGATATAAAAAAATGATTATCACAAGAATATAGGAAAGTGACAAAATTGCTGTCAATTATACATCATTTGCCCCTGGGTTGATCTTTGTAAAAAGTGATTTAGTGAAGGTATTTAACTAGTGGAGTGGTGGAATGCTACATTATTTTTGTCTTGAAAATTTTTCGCGAAATTCTGAACTATTAGATTTTTATTTTTTTTATCCCCTGTCTTGTAGCGGGAGGGGGATAAAGGAATGGGTTATTTTCCTTTCATCCATCCTTCCTTCCATCAAACTGTCCTTCCTCATTTCTTGTTATCACATTTTAAATTAAAGTGTTCAAAATGTTTCTTCCAAATTTAATATATAGCTAATAGGTGTTTGCTCTTTTTTATTTACAAATAACTGCTCGGTTTTAATGCTGATTAAGTGTTATAACTTGAGTTATTATGTTGAAAAAATTGGAAAAGCTTTAAAAATCCAGGAGTGTTGATTCTTTTAAAAAAAAAAGAAACTTCCTCATATTGTTTCATTGGTTGATTGGTTTCAGCATTGAAAGATTGAATGCTCAGCTAATGTCCTTCAGAGTGTCATAATTGATTGCAACTAATCAGTTATCCAGTAGCCTTGTTGCTAATAATACTCGGGTAGATTGGGATATTGCCTTGAAAATGTTTTACGGTCTGAAAGGGGAATGAATCCCAGTAAAATACAATGCAAAAATTGGTTCCAGGGATAAAATTTCATTAACCTTATTAAACCTAAAGGTATACATTTCTCCCACACCATATTACTTAATGTTCTGTGACTGCAGTTGTGTCTTGGCAAGTCTTGGCTGCCTATAAAGGCAGCCAAGACTTTTCAAGAAACAATTGTCTATGTACTTATAATGTACTGCAAGTTGAGCCACCTGTTTTAATGAAGTGAAAATTTACTAAAGTCGCATATAGTCTCTTAAGGGTTAAATTATTTTTTTGGCCATGATTATCTTGGAGAGGAGGTACATATGGTACAGAGCAAGTGGATCACTACTAAAACTCAGTAGGGTGGATGTTCCACTTCGCTGTTATTTACAATGTATGAAAAAAGTGCAAAGAGCACCTGCATGCCTTTAACCTGGTATTCTATCAGCTGAAAGTATGTAGGCGAATTTAATGCTTTTCACTTCCAAATTGTAAGTATCGATCATTTGGAAAATTCACCCTACTGTATTTTAGCATGCATTCTCTCCCCATCTGTTATGGCTGCTTGTTTTAATTGCATCACAGGTTTCTAGAAGCAAAAGTTTTTATTTAGTGACATGTAATACACAGGCCTGAAAATAAGCAGTCTGACATTTGCAGACTGAGGTCCCAAGAGGGTGAATTTGATGATGCTATCCCATACAGTGGGCCAATTTATCCTCTGGGTACCTCTTTCTGTTTAGTTTTGAGACCCTGATTCAGATTGATGTTCACAGAGGGTAAATTTAGTGATGCTACCCTGCTGTGCAGGGTAGCATCACAAAATTCACCCTCTGGGGACCTCATTTTGCAGATGTCAGTCTGCTTATTTTCTGGCTTGGTAATACATTTGCTGGCATAGATATTATCTCTTATCACCAGATTGAAAGGATCATATTTGCTGGAATTAAGCATGTACAAGTTATATTTTGAGAACAGTATTTTGGAATACAGAACCATTATTGGTACCTGCATCCACAACCAGTGAAGCCTGACCAGGATTCTCTGAAGTCTTTGCAAACATTATCTGATACTTTAAGTTTAAAATTAAATTCTTGAGAAAAAGGTTATTTGGTCACACTTGAAATTGGGGAGAAATTTTGCTCTGCAAGTGAAATATTTGTAGTGATTAACTGATGTTCGGCAATTGCATCTGACATCGGCCGATATTAAGCCGTTGGTTGACCATCAGTAGGAGTGTTTGATTATCGGTTCGTGCCGATGGTTACATGGAACACTATAGGATCAAAATCATTCATATTTATGTGTGATTCATGACCTCATACAAGCAGTAACAAGCTTAATAAGTTGTCACGATGATTAGCAGTAGTGTTGAAATGATTTGTCGATTATTCGGCTTAATATCTGTGATCTTTAGGTTTAAAATTAAATCCTTGAGAAAAAGGTTATTTGGTCACAGTTGAAATTGGGGAGAAACTTTGCTCTGCAAGTAAAATATTTGTTTGTTTTTTTTAGAATTTGGGTGCAAATCTATGGCATTCATCAGATTGATTTTATCAATGGATATTGTAATTGAATGTTTCAACATTGCAAACAGAGGGTCTCTTGTGGAGTCTTTCATATTTATAATCATAAAATGTTCTGTAAAAGAAATTGTAAATTTTTGCTTTGACCCTGGCATTGTTTTTTTTTTTATCCCATGACCTTTGATCATATTTATTTTAAAATTATTTCAATTGTTAAATGAACAAATTCTCTTTGCTTTTAAAAAGTCCTGTGATGTTTTTAAAATCTGACAGAACAAGTATCTTTATTGTTGTAAATCCTACTCTTAAAGCCATGGCTTTTTCTTTCAGTATTTGCTATGTGCTTCTATTCAGGCAGTGTGAAGGCACCTGTATCCACATCTTCCAATGTATTCAAACAAACAGTATATATTTGTTAAATAACTGTTATCGTTAATCTTCAAAGTTTTATGTAAAAATATTCTGGTATTATTCGTTGAAAAGCATTTTCTTTTCAGTCATTCCAGCAAGTGAACAATTTATTGATAAGGATGAAATTGCCACACAGAACTGTTTCATGACCAACTAAGGTTATCTTATCAATTTGGTTAAGTCTATATTTTTATACTGTACCAATGACCCAGACATAGCTGGTGCTAACTCTTAAAATATAGGGCCAAACACAAATTTTGCCCCCCAATCCCCAAAATTTGCATCTAAAACTAAAGAAAACATGTCCTGAAAGGCCCTCCACACTTCGCCCCTACTGCGCATGCGCAGTGTCAAGGACGTTCCGAAATTGGCGCCATTTATCATTCTAAGTTTGGCCCTTCATCAGTTAACATCTGACTGATCTTTGTGCTTTTAAATCTCAGTTTAAATGATGCCAGACACATAAATATTAGTGAAATGGTGATTCTAAGGAGGATAGAGAAGGAGGAGAGGAAAAGAATGTGTGACAGAATATTATCAGGGCTGTAACTTAAAATTTTTTAATGAAATTATGTTAAGTTACCTATTTTCAAGGCAGCAGCCATTTTGTTGTCATTCTGATTATTTAGTTACACTGTTTTTTCAAGTGTTTTCCTCTCTCCCTGTCCTTTAAGTTCCCCCTTGCTATTCTCCCATGCTTTTGGCATAGTTTCTGTAATTATTATTACTAAAATTTCTTGGGAGTTTTAGCTGAATAACAGAATGTATTCTGTTCTTTCCCCATGTTTACGTCTTCACCTACGGGTGGTTAGGCGTTGTGTTCTGCATCTACCATCTGATGTTCTGCAGTTTCTTCCCTGGAAGTCTCTGTTTTGCATCAGATAGTGTATTTTTGGTAACTGATTTCGGGCCTGGGTGCCTGGAGTCTTATTTTACTGTTTTTACACTCATTGTTTACATTTACAACAGCCCTCTGTGTGAGGGGGGGATTTCTAAATAATAATATCTTTATGTTATTTTAATCATAACTAGATACATTATTATTGTTCGTAAGTGTTGAATAAATTGTTTAAAATATTTTTAAAATTTTTGTCCACACTTAGGCTTGGGATCCATTGGGGCTCAACGTTACTTTTCAGAAACTTGGGCTGTTCTGAAAAAATATTTTTTCAAAATATTTTGATTTCAATTATTTTTTCTATATTAATGGATCATATTATTATTATGTATTTTGATTGCCAGGGGTTAGTGCGAGTACCAGGACTTGTTTTCTTTTCACATTGAAAGGATATTGATCAGTTGTTTTAAGAGGAAGTCTTCCTCTGACTTTATTATCATTCTATATGTGGTCAGTGTACTCGCATTAACTCCTGTTCTGTATCGTATGATTTCGATGACAATATGGGAAGCGTATGTCACGGTATGTTGTTGGGGATTTGGACACTCCGGTCCTTTCCCCGCAGGGTCACTCTACTTTATCAATTTCTATTTCAGACGATCAAGATTAGGGTGATGTATCTGTGATGTCTTCCAACAGTGTGCCTCCGTCGTCACAATTAATGAAGGGCTAGCGGAAAAGTGCTCATGTAATACGCCAATTGCCTAAGAGGACCCTAGTAGGTTCGACGGCCTTTGACGTCCGCTAGCTCGCCCGGTGTAGCGTCCATTCACCGAATGGTTCGGCAGCCGGGTTCGTCCGTTGCGGTCTAGAAGGAATTTTGGGGTGATGCGAGCACTATAAAATTAACTTAATGCACACCCAGTGACGGCGGATCGGAGGGAGAACGGAGGAAGCCTTTTAGTCCGGTTCATAGCTCGTTCCGGTCCATCCGGACGGCAAGCGAGAGAGGCCCCTCTCTCGTTCAACAACATCTGGCCCCAGATGTTGTGGTACAAAATGTGTCGCTAGCGGAGCATACGTCCGTCGCTCGGGACGCTCCGTTGTATAGGCAGTCCGCTGAGACTGCTAAGGCTTCCTCTTCTCGTCAGCGCACACGACCGCACCTTGGCTGCGTGACCGCCGATATATTACCAGCTTCGCCGATCAAGGATTCTTCGGCGACCAGGTCACACCATCCGGCAGCCAGGGATTCGAGACCGATGGACTCCGGACGTTTGCATAGGAAAAGTATGCGGGAGCCATCTGATGCGGAGCTGCCCTCGGCGAAGCAGCGATAGACTGCGCCTCCGCAGGTCTCGACGCCGGACATTCTTGTGCACATAGCACAGCTTATCGCAGCATCCCAGCAGCCGACAGAAACGGTGTCGGATCGAGAATTATCCGACGGCGCTGGGTCGGTAGCCGGGGACACGAGGCCTGCAGACTCCGGACGTTCGCATAGGAAGTGTGCGGGAGTCAACGTACACGGAGCTTCCGGCGGCAATGCATCGTAAGTCCGCTACTGCACAGGCCTCGGGAACGGACGTGCTTTCCTTAATAGCACAGTTTATCGCAGCATCCCAGCATCAACTGAATCTGTCGCATATATTTTATCCGACGATGCTGGGTCGGGACGCTCCGCGGAAGCGGGTACGGACGTCCGAAAGTTTCATCCGGTCCGACGGGATACCGAAAGGGATTCGGAGGATTTCAAGCTTTCCCTTTCGGAACAACATATGCTGCGATGCCGGATAAGAAACTGATAGCGTCGGTGGAAATTTTTGGTTCGGTTCAGGGACATCGTCCCTCAGTTCCGACATAGCCCAATAATGTCACACAAACTTTCGAATTATTGAACGACGCTATATATATTATTATTTTATGCTTGCTATCCAAGCATTTCTGGTTTCTTGTTCGAAGAGTTATGGAGATGTCTTTCAAAAGTGTGCCTCTGTCGTCATAGTTAATGAAGAGTTAGCGGCAATAAGTGCTCATGGAATATGTCTATCGCTTACGGAGTGACATTCGCTAGCTCACCCGGTGTAGCGTACATTCATCGAATGGTCCGGCTGCCGGGTTCGTCCGTTGCGGTCTAGGAAGGAGATTTGGGTGATGCGAGCACTTTAATTACTTTAGTACTCACCCAGTGACGGCAGATTGAGGATAGATCGGAGGAAGCCTGTTAGTCCGGTTCCTGGCTTGTCCAGGTCCGTCCGGGCTGTGAGCGAGAGAGGTTCCTCTCTCGCCCAACAACATAGGGGACCGCATGTTGTGGTTCAGATATTTTACATTCGGAGCATATGTCCGTTGCTCGGGACGCTCCGTTATATTGACAGTCCGAGAGACTGTCTTTAATGCTTCCTCATCCTCACAGCAGGGCACACGACCGCACATTGGCTACGTGACCTTGAGTATCCGATCAGTTTCGGCATTCAGTGATTCCACGGCGAATAGGTCGCGCCATCCGGTAGCCAAGGGACACGAGGCCTATACACTCCGTTCGCTCGCATATTGGAAGTATGCACGGGGTAACGATCACGGAGCTTCCAGCGGCAATGCATCGTAAGACCGCTTCTCCTCAGGCCTCAGTGACGGACGTGCTATCCGAGTTAGCACAGTTATTTCGCAGCATCCCAGCAATTGACAGTTTCTCGGTCGAATCAGGAATTATCCGACGGCGCTGGGTCGGTGCGGTCCGCGGTTGCATCAGCTACGGACGACCGAACGCTTTATAGGGTCCGACAGGATGGCGAAAGGGATTCGAAAGATTTCGAGTTTTCCCTTTAGTAGTATCGGAAGATGCCTTTCATATCTTCTGGCATTATCTTCCTGTGATTATTATTTCGGACTTCATTGCTGCAATCTTGGATAAGAGACTTATAGCGTCATTGGACTCGGTTTTTTCGATCGATACAGGGACATTGTCCCTGACTTACCGACGCAGTCCAATATTGTCATTACAACATGTGTTTTAATTTTCGACACTATATATATATATATATATATATATACAAGCCTGCTACTAAGCATGATAGTTTAGTTTCTTGTCCGCGTTGCTCATTTCTGCCATTTTATCATTTTTACAAATAGTTTATTTTGGCAGAGCAGGGCATACCGAGAGTTCATATGCGTCTAGACGGTGTGATTAAAGACTGCATATATTCTTTTTCGCCGTTTATGTCTTTTCCAATTTCAATGTTGGGAACGACATTATGTATAGTAGACTTAACTTAGACGCTTTATTATACGTAATCCGCCTTACTGAGGTGTTATCATTACGTCTTCAAGAAAAGATTTACGGGATATTATTCTCAATGTAATTTCTTTTGAGGGCAGTAGTTTGTTCACGTATAACTCCGCCCTTCAGTGGCTGATTGGAGTTGGTTAGACGTGACGCAGCCCTAGCTACATCCACACGCGTGGATAGTAAGGTTAAGAACTCTCTCAGAGTCGCTTCGTTCTCGGAGGAGCTTCTCTTCGACGGCAACTTTCCGGCAATCCATGAATTGCTCGATTTATACGTTCTCTTGTCTATCTAGTGTTACAAGAGATTCAGACTGGGGCAAATATTCGGTGGTTGACTCAGAGAGTGCCGCCGCAGTTGCCGGACCCGAGTGTGGCTGTTATGACGGTTGCCAGTCAAACAGATTGGGATATATACTGATCCCTACGGATTCGAAGTGCCAGGGTCTTTGGGTTCCGCAGTCTTTTAGCAATCAGTTTAACTTCCGCGGAATAATGTTTTTTAGGCTTGCTTTATGTCATTGCAAGAACATTATTCAGAAACGCATGCCCAAATTCCTGTCCTTTAATTCGACAGTAGTGGCGTATCTCCGGAACCAGGGAGGCACTCTTTCGTTTCCGTTATTCAATTTAATGGAAAGAATCTGTCTGTTGGTTATAGTACACCAAGTTCAGTTTTGGTCCGTCATATTCCGGGTCGTCTGATTGTTTTATCGGACTCCCGTTCTCTTACGGGTCGCTTGTTGCTGTCAGAATGGACTCTCAACAAACAAGTATTCAATCAGATTTGCTGTCTATGGGAGCGCCCAATGATGATTTATTTATGACACAGCTTGCTAATCAATTGCAGACGTATGTGTTGGCTTGTCCAGATCTCTGAGCTAATAGTGTTAACGCTCTATTGATCTATAGGACGGAATGATAGGATACGCGTATCCTCCGGCGCTGTTGTTTTAGCAGGTATTGCTAAGATAAACAACCACAATACATTTCTGTTGATAGCATCTCTATCTTCACAGAGATCATGAGTAATTTACTCTCTTGTCTACTGTGGGTCTTAACGTGAAATCTTCCTCTATGTGAGGATCTTTTTTCACTGGGTAAATCGTGTCATCTTTATCACAACCAGCAAGGTCGCAACCTTCATGTTTTCCGTTGTGTGGTCCGTATTGCATTGTAAGCACTGTACTGGACGAGCTTTGGACGCGATTTCTTACTATAGGAGATCCTCTTCTTCGCTATTCTATGCGACTAAAGTGGAGGCTCTTCCGTCGTGGTGTGGGGATCATTATGTTCATATTCTTGATCCCTCCATACTACTCATTGCTATTTTTTAGTATACTTGTTTCACAAGATCTACTGCAGCCTGTTATTATTTAGGTTATAGGTTTATGTTACCTCATACCTATGCACTCTACGATAGTTTACAATTGAGTCTTTTGTCTCTTTATCTAAGTCAGTTAGTAACTTTTTGATAAATAGACTTAGAATCTTTAGATTAAATTCCTATACGGATTTTAACTTCGGTTCTTATTTAGCTAAGTAATCATTTGAGCCTCTGGAAACAGTAGTTTTCAAATTCTGACCTTTTAGACAGTAATTCTGTTGGTTTCTCTTTTACTGTAGAGTCAGTGAGTTTCATGCACTATCGATGGATGATTTTCACTTTCATAGTTTCGGAATCAATACTTCCGTTACTATTTAGGTTGGATTGTTGCATAAGCGTTAGGCTCCTATTATCCGGAACCTATTATTTTAAGGTCCTTCCGTCTTCGTATGGGCATAGGCCTTTACTCTTTCCGGGTACAGTTTATGTATTTATAAACAGATATCTGTTTATTACAAGGGCGTAAGCTTCTTCTGTCTTTGATGTCTAGTAGAAGGACGTTACGCTCCATTTTATTGTTAATGGATTCTATTAACTATCGGTACTGCTTATGGTATATCATTGACTTAGCAGTTGTGCTTAAGATTTCGGCTCATGAAGTAAGAGTTCTTCTACTTCTTGGGCTTACATTAATAGTGTCGCTATTATAGATTTTTGAAGGCCGCTCATTGTGCTCAGCCATCCACATTCATGAATTTTATCTTAGAAATATCGAGTCAATTTCTGGAGGCCTCTTTTGTTAGGTCTATTATCTACTGCTCAGAATGTCATTCACTTAACAGTTGCTACTATAGCTAGGTAGGCTGTCTGTTTCGGCAGTGTCTCCGTTCGGCTGCCCTCTTCGCTCTGGGCTATTTGACCCAGGGCAAGAAAAAGGGGGGGGGGGGGGAGGGTGTTCCCTCGGGTCACCTGTTTTACTATGAAAACAAGGGGATACCTCCTCCGGAGTTAGTAATTCTGAGCTGTTATTGGGATGGTTGTTTAGTGAGAAGTTTAAGTTTTTAAAATTCATTCAAGTCTTAGTTTTTAAAGTATAGCTTTTGAATATTGCATATGTCAACGGACATGATTATGCAATTCTCAGACACTTTTAGGAGTATAAGAGTCTCTATTCCCTAGACTTACTTTATTATTGGCTTACTTTAAAAATTATTAGTATAAGGATTATATTGGATATTAATAGAGTACATGGATGTATGAAGCTCAATTTTGGAAGGTGTTGTATCTTTCTAATTTATCATAAATAAGAAAAATACATGTAAGGCCTATTACTTCTTTTCCCTACAGGGGATGATTCTATTTTATTTTATTGAGCGTATTCCATTTTGCTCTATGTCCTTGGCCCTCCAGCCTTTTTACTATTCAGCTATGTCTGGGTCATTGGTACAGTATAAAAATGTTAAAAAATTTATAGTAATTTATATATTTTTTATACTTACCAATGACCCAGACGGGGATGGCCCTCCCAGGAGTTGGGAACTCTTGCCTCCCCGCTGAGTACATAGCGCTTACCAGGCACTGGTTATTAGAATGATAAACGGCGCCAATTTCGGAACGTCCTTGACACTGCGCATGCGCAGTAGGGGCGAAGTGTGGAGGGCCTTTCAGGACATGTTTTCTTTGGTTTTAGATGCAAATTTTGGGGATTGGGGGGCAAAATTTGTGTTTGGCCCTATATTTTAAGAGTTAGCACCAGCTAAGTCTGGGTCATTGGTAAGTATAAAAAATATATAAATTACTATAAATTTTTTAACTTTTTTACTTATTTCTTCAGTAAAATAGAAGAGGTTAAGAAAGAAATGACAGGAAGAGATGTGCAATATTTAAGGGTGCCCTCCAACTTTATTTCTCAAACAATATATACCCATATTTACTGTATGTATTGGGACAGCTAAAAATAATTATTTTCGCAGGTGTCCCAATTCTTAGAAAATGGGAAAAGAACACAGCCTGGTCTTGATTTGATGCTGAATAAAGTTGTGTGTGATTCATTTTCCATCACTATATACAAAAATCGGCATCCAATTTTTTTTATATTTTCATTTTTTGCTTCCAAAACATAGCTTATAATCCCTCATTGGAACGAGCGCATGCGCTCGTTCCAATGAGGGACCCATAAGCTATGTTTTGGAAGCAAAAAATGAAAGTTTTTAGTTACTCAAAAATTTTTTTTATGAGTGTCGTCTGCTACTAGCGATGGGTTAACTGGAAACAAATCTCCTGAATGTCCCAAACTTTAGAGCATAAAAAAATTATAGTTTTCTGGAAAAAATGTGTCCCCTAAATCATAGAGCGTCCCAATACATAGAGTAAATACGGTAACACTGAATCCCAAGGCCTATATCTGTAAAGAATTACCCATTCCATTACTTACTGGGCATCATTTTTCTTTACCTTTGAAGGATGGGGTTTATGTATAGAATAAATAGGTACTAGGGCCGGTAATCAGATTTAAACCACTCATAGAATAAGGGTTTTAACCACTCGGCTTGCCGAGTAGTTAAAACCCTTATTCTATGAGTGGTTTAAATCTGATTACCGGCCCTAGTACCTATCTGTTTTATTTATACCATGCTCTTAATAAATAATCGACTTTGTCACTTAAAATGGATCAGTCCATGAGTCATCATAATGTGCAAATAATCAACTTTGTCACTTAAAATGGAGTAAAAACGGCACTTTCTATCTCAAACACACAGGTTTGTTTTGTTTACATCTGCGCCTGTGGGCAGTACTACCAGCCGTACGTGAATGTTTGGTTGACAGCTAGAGACATTATCAAAGTTGATTGAATTTACCTTGCTTTTTCAGTGAAAGTATTCTTAATAATTCTTAAATTTTATTTTAAATACTTAATTGTAGGTATTTTAAACTTAAGAACTCATTGCATGTAGTAGATAGTACCGCAAAATGTTGTATCTTTGAATTAAACATCACAAAGTGTGAACGTATTGAAGTCGGCAAATTGCATCATGCCAAAGTTCAAGCTGGATGAACTTCCGACTATAGGTGTAAATTTTTTTAACCGCAGTAGAAGTTTTACATCTGTAGTGCGGTTAAAAGCTAAAATTTAACATACAGGCTTTTCACAGGTAGTACTATAGGCAAGCATGGTATAAAAATTTGTAATCCTCAGATCAAAATTAATTTTGCAGTTAGTAGGCACCTTCTTTCAAGAAATTCAATTTACCTATTTGCTGGGACAGAAAATCTCTTTGCACAAAAATAAGTAAAATTTGAGCACATTTAACAAAATTTTATCCTGCAAATTGTATCAACCTTTTCACCAGTGATTTCTTGAGTCAAATTTTCATGAATTTTTCATCCAATCTAGTCATGGCTGCTTCACCCAGCAGCCATTTTTTACTAAACACACTAGCTGATTAAAATTAAATTCCAAATTGGAAAGAGGTAAGGGTTTTTATCCTTTTAATTGATGGGGACTTTCTGTATGCTTTTCATCAGTGGGATCTATTTTTTCAAGGACTTCTTGTCTGTCTATCGGAATATGTGGCAGAATAAGTTTACTGATGACAAGTGATGAGATTTATTCTAATAAAATAAATTGTGCTGCTGTTTGAATACATTGCGACAGATCAGTCCATGAGTCATCATAATGTGCATTTTATGACCTGCATGACATTTTTTTGTACTGTTATGTTCTTGGTGTGGTATCCATATTGTTGACACTCGCATTGCTGCATAAAATTTCAGTGCATTGTGGCTTCGTAACTGGTCACTCATAACATGGAAATTCTCTCATAACTTATCCTGATGAGCAAATAACTTCATTTGAACTTTCTCTGCATTCTTGGTTGTCCCATTTGTAATTATTTTGGGTCCTGCGACTCACATACAGTATTTTCAATTTGAATCCAATCTCGAATCGAATGGAGTCTATTATTCAAAATCAAATCGAGCCTCGAATCGAATATAGATGTCTTGAAGTCCTGACCGATAAAATATTCGAACTACATCATCAAGGCATGCCTTTGTCGAAGTCATACCTTGATGATGATGTTGGAATATTACTGAATAAGGATTTTTGTTCAAAAACAGAAACCAGCGCGAGAATTCTGTACTGGGCTCTGCACGTGGCTAGCCACTAGCAACTGTGAGCTCATCGTTGATATTGCTTGGGAACTTTAAATTTACTTTCAGCAGTGGTAGTGACAAGTGAAACTGGAATTATTATGGATGGTGGCATGGGTACAGATGCTTTTTATGTTAATATAGCATAAATTAAACTCAGTCTTTGTTTTCAACATTATTTGTGTACATTTTGTATCTCATCTACCGTATTTACTCTATGTATTGGGACAGCTAAAAATAATTATTTTCACAGGTGTCCCAATTCTTAGAAAATGGGAAAAAGAACACAGCCTGGTCTTGATTTGATGCTGAATAATGTTGTGTGTGATTCATTTTCCATCACTATATACAAAAATCGCCGTCCAATTTTTTTTATATTTTCAGTTTTTGCTTCCAAAACATAGCTTATGATCCCTCATTGGAACGAGCGCATTGCGCTTGTTCCAATGAGGGATCATAAGCTATGTTTTGGAAGCAAAAAATGAAAATTTTTAGTTACTCAAGAATTTTTTTTATGAGTGTCATTTGCTACTAGCGACGGGTCAACTGGAAACAAATCTCCTGAATGTCCCAAACTTTAGAGCATAAAAAAAATATAGTTTTCTGGAAAAAATGTGTGTCCCAAATCATAGAGTGTCCCAATACATAGAGTAAATACAGGTATACATTTTGTGAAACGACTAAGATGACTGATGCCATGTGAAATTCCAGTGAAAAGATTTGAAGGAAAATGAATAGGGCAGCTGATTTCGAATCGAACTGAATACCAACTGAAGATTCAAAATTGAATCGAATCTTTGCAGGGCCCGAATTATACAAGTAAATTTCCACAATCTGAGTGACCAAGTGAATCACTTTTTGTGTACTTTGATCATTTATTCTCATAGAAGTGTGACCCTATCCACTTTAATTCAGCTCTAGCAACACTGATGTTAAGATAACGGAACTTCAAACAGCAAATTTTTCCCACATTACTACTAGGAATTTAACCCTTTATCCAATGTAACGACCAAAACCGGTCACATTATTCGCAAAAATCATTGTTCAGTTTTCATTATTTTGTCTCAAAAACACAGTTTATGACCCCTCATTCCAGTGAGGGATCATAAGCTTTGTTTTTAATGCCAAAAATTTAAAAAAATTGGTTAAGAATTATTCAAGTGTCATCTGCTTTTCATGTTAGGTAGAGGGTTAACCAATTCAGTCTTGTTTGATAGAGCTCAATGATCTGTCATACAAGATTAAGTTGATTTTATTTCTAGTTGCATTATGGGAAACATTTGCAGCTTGTAACATTGATATTTCAATATCAGTGTACTCTGAGTTAAGTGGTTCATACAGTTTTACTCAACATACCCTTTGAAGAATATTTTTAGCACAATTTAATTTTTTCTTCAGCTGTCTGGTTTGGGTTTATATTTTTGTATATACTATGGAAATTTGCTCAGATACAAACTTGCAAAAAAAGCAAAAAGGTTTTTGTTACAAGCCATTGATAAAGATAAATTTAGTTTCCATGGAAACATTTCACTGTAGAGAAGAGAAAACTTTTCCGGGCTTATAAAAGCGCTAAACCAGTTAAACCAGTATTATTTCATCTCTGTTTACTAATAGCATGCCATTCCATTGGATAGAGAGCACGTGTGTTTTAAAATATAGTCCCTCGCCTCGAATGAATTATTTCACGTAACCAGTCCAGTCAAGCGATTACTCTGTCTATTGCTTTTCATTATTAACGGTAATTATATTATTTAACCCTTTACCTAAAGTAACGGTCAAAACCAGCCAGCGCTATTCTCAAAATTCGCCAATTAATTTTCATTGTTTTTTCATTTTTTGTCTCTAAAACATAGGTTATGACCCCTCATTGTAACAAGCTCGTTCCAATGAGGAGGTCATAACCTACGTTTTTGAGACAAAAAATAATAGTTATTCAAGAAATATTTTTTGCAAGTGTCGTCTGCTTTTCATGTTAGGTAAAGGGTTAAAAAAACAAAAAACAATGAAGTCCCCATTACACCCACGGCAAAGCGTCTTCGTTTGCACGCACGGATACATGACCCAATTGTTGATTTAATAATTCACTTGTTAAGTTATTGTTTATTATCAAACCCAGAAATCCCAGTAAATCACACTTTGGAAAGTAATAAAATCTTGTAATGTAGCCTTTTACCGATAAATCTTCTTAAAGCTTTTTTTTCAGTTTGTGAAACTGTGTATTGATAAATGAAAATAGTTTGCTTCAGTGTTTATTATAAAAAATAATACACTCGTGGGGGAATTCTCGTAATTGAATAACCTTTTTGCCAGCCAACAATATTCAACAATATTTAGCCTTTATCAAACGCATCTTTGAGTCATGCAAGATTTTTTTCTCATTCCCTTTCTTAACATAATGCTTAAAAAAACAAGTCAGTAATAATCACAAGTATTACTATTTTATTTTTTCATTTTTCTGTCTCAAAAACACAGCTTACAAAGCTTCACTGGAATGAGCTTGTTCCTATCAGGGGTCATAAGCTATGTTTTGGAGACAACAAAAACAAAAATTTCTAGTTATTCAAGTAATTTTGTTAACCCTTTGGGGCCTGGAGATTTTTGTATATTTTTGCTGCACCTAGACAGTCTGCATTCTGTGGCTTTGTAGTTGTTTATCGGCATGTCGTGGCTGCCTATATAGGCAGCCAAGACTTGTCTAAAAACAACTTCCAAGCTACTTAGAATGTAATTAGTGAGTTAACCCTGTAACATGTTGGCGCACATGTTCTGTTCCAACAAAAGTGATCATAGTTGGAATAAGTCCCTTAAGGGTTATAGGACCAATTATTTTTAGTTGAGGATTAAACAAACAGTAGCATTTTTATACCCCCCGCAAACAAAGTTTGGGGGGTATCTAGGAATCACCCTGTCCATCCGTCCGTCCGTCCGTCTGTGCGTCCATCCGTCCGTCCGTCCGTCCGTCCGTCCGTCCGTCCGTCCGTCCGGGCTTAGCAGAGGTACATTGTGGGGTTTACAATTTAGGGTCAGTGGTAGTTGTGGGGTTGGGTTAGTACAGTGGCCAATTGGGGTGTTATTTTTTCCACTGTGGGGTTAATTTTTTTACCTTGTGGGGTTAGGGTCTAACCTGGGAAAAACCCCACAAGTAAGAACGTCCGTCCGTCCGTCCGTCCGTCCGTCCGTCCGTCTGTCCATCCTTATAAGCGCAACTCCTCCTAAACCGATTGAAGAATTTTCATGAAACTTTACACAATGGAAGAACTCCATATGAAGATGTGCATGAAGCAATATAATTCCGTTCTGACAGGAGCGGGGGGTATCACTTTGTGAACTTGCTCACAGTACCTCTATTTTGCTTTAAACATACCTTAATACCCTGTATTGTAACCTTCTTGTTCCACTGAGGGGTCAGATGCCATGTTTTTTCCTGTGGGAATCCTGGAAAGTGAAACAGTGCTTGTTTACTATGGTTAACAAGCTCAGTTTTACTGGTAAAATAGGACCAGTGACCAATGCTTGAGGCAGAAGTCCTCTAAAATGGTTAACTTGGGTATAAACGATTGGATGAACTTTATTTTATATCCAGACGGTATAAACTATTGGGGAACTCGACATTATCTCCATGTTGTGGTCACGATTAACCATTGTGCAGAAATATGTGAACTTAAACGCCAATAAATAAATAAATAATTTCAAAGAAAATAAATGTTTATGGTATTCTTAAATTCAGTCGGATGGAGTACTTCAGTTGGTTGGTAATGCGAACTGTACTGTTTGAGGTCTGGTCTGGTTCCAAGCCATAACAGTGTGAGATTCATTCAAGAATTTGGTAACTTGGGTGTATGCACCAC
The DNA here is from genome assembly GCA_031216915.1 of Pictodentalium vernedei. Lineage (NCBI taxonomy): Eukaryota > Metazoa > Mollusca > Scaphopoda > Dentaliida > Dentaliidae > Pictodentalium > Pictodentalium vernedei. The sequence goes on along the minus strand of CM062289.1, from coordinate 432,127,850 downwards.
TGGTTCAGTATTTTTTATGGAATTGTGGCAATGTTTTTCTGATATTGAACACAACTCGGGTAGAGTACAAGGGACTGGAATCAACGACTAGAGTTGGAGCTTTTCTTGTACTTCATGTAGGGTCCTGCGAATATTCGAGATTCGATTCGATATCGATACCATACAGATGCTTTGAGATCGATCCCGAATCAGTCTCAGGATTCGATTTTTTCGAATCTCTCGTACTAACTTCAATTTGTTACATTTCCAACAAAAATAGGATAAAACTGTCATTAGAAAATTCATTCCTGTAGGCTCAATTCCTATTTATTTGAGTTATTGACAATGTTTAATTGTTAGGTAAGGTGTGAATTTGGCCCAGAACAGAATCCATAGTTTTGGTTTTTGAAGGCTTAACTTGTTTCTATTCACGTTCTTAAGAACGTGAATAGTAACAAGTTAGGCCTTCAAAAACTAAAACTATGGACAATAGGCCTAGCTGTTCCAGCGACGGTGCTACAGAGAATATTTAGTTATTGGTGTTTAAGGTGTTCACTCCGTCGCGTAAGGGTCATCACAGTGTTCCGTAACTTCCGTTTGATGCAATATGAAATAACTTGTCTATTAAGATTCGATTCGGGATTTGATTCGATGTCGATATCAGAGACACAATTCGATTCGAGATTCGATTCGAAAAGAAATTTGTGATTCGCAGATCCCCAACTTCATGAGCACCAAAGGCACATGGGCAATACAAGAAAAACTCTCAACAAGGATGATTGATTCTTTTAATCTGTAGTCTAGCCAAGTTGTGCTCTATTAAACATGAATTAGTGAATGGAGCTGATATTTTTAATATCATCTTTGGCAGTCCGATAACTTTCCTGCTTGACACTTTTGTTTTGAAGCAATTCATTTGTGTCATAACGTTACTCAGACGTGTAAGGTCCAATCAGATGTGTTCTTACATGACGTTCTAATGTGTAATCCAGATTACACTCATAATGTATCTAGAACATTTCCCAATGTCTGTATTTTGTCGTGTAACGTTAAATACATATGGCAATCAGTGTATGAAGCTCTGAGGTAGTTATTACATGTTATCCATTAAATTAATTGGTAGAGTGCTGGAAGCCCATATTGGGCATTATTCTCAAGTGCAGGTACTACAACTTAAAGGAATCAGATTCAATGGCTGTGCTTCATATTATCATTGAAGTGAAATTATTAGTGATATTATTTTGCCCCCGACCTACAAAGGAGGATTTGGGGGTATCTAGTGAAGTCCATCTGTCAAACTGTTTGGCATTGTAATTTCAAAGCCATCAGTCAGATTTGGATCTCCTTTAGTATGCTGATAGACCGTATAGGGGAACGGATATGCACAATGAATGGGTTCTGTACAATAATTTTTAGCTCAACTTTGGCTTAGCCAAATTTGAGGTATTGCCATGGCCCGTCATCTGTCTGTCCGTCCATCGTGCCGTACACATGGCTTGGGCTAGATGCCGTATTTATGAACCAATCTTCACAAAACTTCTTGGGTACCTTTGTTATCACCGTGAGACGAGAACGAGTGTTTTTGGCTTCGGTCCGAAATTTAAGGCAGCTATTTTGTACCAAAATTAGGTGCAATCAGATTTTTGCGCAGAACTTCCGTATGAAAGCTCTGATTTGAATATTTTTTTTGTATGAATGTTTAGTACCATGGGATACATCACATATAATACAGGTTTTTTTCTCATCCGTAAATTATGCAAATTAGACTAACTTTGATTTATTTAGTGTTACTTTCAGCACTGTAAGTGCAAATGCCAATACGGCTCAGTCTAGAGGCCGTATTTATGAACCGATCTTTACGAAACTTCTTGGGTACCTTTGTTATCACTGTGGGACGAGAATGAGTGTTTTGGGGTCCGGTCTGAAATTTAAGATGGCTGCTGGCGGCCATTTTGTACAAAATAAGGTGCAATCAGATTTTTGCGCAGAACTTCCATATGAAAGTGCTGATTTGAATAATTTTCTGTGTGCATGTTTAGTACCATGGGATACATCACATATAATACAGGTTTTTTTCTCGTGCATAAATTATGCCAATTAGACTAACTTCGATCTATTTAATGTTACTTTCAGCACTGTAACTGCAAATGCCAATATGGCTCGGGCTAGAGGCTGTATTTATGAACCGATCTTTACAAAACTTCTTGGGCACCTTTGTTATCACCTTGGGATGAGAAAGAGTGTTTTGGGGTGCAGTCTGGAATTCAAGATGGCTGCCGGTGGCCATTTTGTACCAACATTGGTGCAATCAAGTTTTTTGCACTGAACTTTTGCATGAAAGTTCTGATTTGAATAGATTTCTGTATGAATGTTTAGTAACATAGAATACATCACATATAATACAGGGTTTTTTCTCGTTCAAAATTTATGCAAATTTGATGAATGACCTTTGATTTTTTCAGTGTTACTTATACACAGTAAGTGCAAATGTCAATACGGCTCGGGCTAGAGTCTGTATTTATGAACCGATCTTCACGAAACCTCTTGGGTACCTTTGTTATCACCTTGGAATGAGAATGAGTGTTTCTGTGTGTGGTCCCAAATTCAAGATGGCTTCCAGTGGCCATTTTGTACCGAAATTAGGTCCAGTCAGTTTTTTGTACACAACTTCTATATGGCTCAGGCAAGAGGCTGTATTTATGAACCGATCTTTACGAAACTTCTTGCGTACCTTTGTTATCACCGTGGGACGAGAACGAGTGTTTTTGGGTGCGGTCCAAAATTCAAGATGGCCACCAGCAACCTTTTTGTACCAAAATTAGTGCAATCAGTTTTTAGCTTAACTTGACAAAGTCAAGATAAGGTATTGCCATCACGCGTGCGGAAGTCTGTGTCTGTTCACATTTTCCTTTAGCACGGGCTACACCCGCAGTTCTTGTCTGATCGTCACGAAAATTCATATGCAGGTTTGGGGGTCGTGTCTGGATGAGAACGACCCCTTTTGGTTGCGATCGGTCAACCGGTATGGCTGCCCGAAATCAAAACCCGAAAAACCATTAGCACAGTCTACAGATCATATTTATGAAGGGATTTCATTGTAACTTGGTAGGATGCCTCTGTATAATGCCTAGATGAGAATGCCCCCTTTTGGGCATGATCTGTCAACTGTGATGGCTGCCCAAGCTCGAAACCCAAAAACTTTTAGCACAGTCTGCAGGTCAAGTTTAATATGGAGGGATTTCATTGTAACTTGGTAGGATGACTCCTTATGATGTCTAGATGAGAATTTCCCCATTTGAGCGTGATCTGCCAACCGTGACGACTGCCCGAGCCCAAAACTTGAAAACCTTTATCACAGTCTACAGGTCATATTTATTGAGGAATTTCATTGTAACTTGGTGGGTTGACTTCATATAAAGTCTAGATGAGAAAGTCCCCTTTTGGACACGATTGGGCAACTGTGACGGCTACAGGGGCCCGAAAACCTTCAGAACAGTCTACAGGTCATAATTATGAAGGGATTTCATTGTAGCTTGGTAGGATGACTCCAAATAATGTCTAGATGAGAATGTCCCCTTTTGGTCACGATCATTCAGCCTTGATGGGTACCCGAGCCCAAAAACCTTTAGCATAGGCAAAAGGTCATATTTATGGAATGATTTCATTGTAACCTGTTAGGTTTACTCCATATAATGCCTAGATGATGACATCCCCTTTTGGTTGTGATTGGTCAACTGTGATGACTACAGGTGCCCGAAGCCCAAAAACCTTGAGCACAGTCTACAGGTCATGTTTATGAAGGGATTTTATTGTAACTTCGTAGGATCACTCCAGATGATGCCCAGATGAGAATGTCCCCTTTTGATTGCGATCATTCAACCGTTATGGCTGCCCGAATACCTTTAGCACAGTCTACAGGTCATATTTATGAAGGCATTTCATTGTAACTTGGTAGGTTTGACTTCATATAATGTCTAGATGAGAACGTCCCCTTTTGGACACGATTGGGCAACTGTGACAGCTACAGGAGCCTGAATCCCGAAAACCTTTAGAACAGTCTACAGGTCATAGTTATGAAGGGATTTCATTGTAGCTTGGTAGGATGACTCAAAATAATGTCTAGATGAGAACGTCCCCTTTTTGTCACGATCATTCAGCCTTGATGGCTTCCCCAGCCCAAAAACCTTTAGCATAGCCTATAGGTCGTATTTATGGAAGGATTTCATCGTAACTTGTTAGGTTGACTCCATATAATGCCTAGATGATGACATCCCCTTTTGGTCGTGATTGGTCAACTGTGATGGATACAGGTGCCCGAAGCCCGAAATTCTTGAGCACAGTCTACAGGTCATATTTAAGAAGGGATTTCATTGTAAAATCGTAGGATCACTCCAGATGATGTCCAGATGAGAATGTCCCCTTTTGGTTGCGATCATTCAACCATGATGGCTTCCCGAGCTCAAAGCTCGAAAACCTTTGGCACAGTCTTCAGTTCATATTTATGAAGGGGTTTCATTGTAACTTGGTAAGTTGACTTCATATAATGTCTAGATGAGAACATCCCCTTTTGGACACCATTAGGCAACTGTGACGGCTACAGGGTCCTGAAGCCCGAAAACCTTTAGCACAGTCTACAGGTGATATTTATGAAGGGATTTCATTGTAACTTGATAGGATGACTCGTTTTGGAATAATTTCACTGTAACTTGGTAACTTTCGTTGATATACGTTAACTGTGAGGGCCACATACATTAACTGTGAGGTCATATTAACCCACCCTTCAGCTCTTTAGTACAGTGTACACCTCATTCTTTTTATTGAAAACATAGCATACAGGGAACAGAAATGAACATATTCCCAAATATCACAATTCTTGACTTATTTCATAATCCTTTCATAAACATTGAACATTATCCTTTTCATCAAACACAACACACAAGTTAAGCTAGTGTCATTGACACTTTCATTTGTACAGAACTTCTGTATGAAAGTTCTGATTTGAATAAATTTTTGTAGGAATGTTCAGTAACATGGAATACATCACATATAATACAGGTTTTTTTCTCGTGCAGAAATTATGCAAATTAGATGAACTTTGATTTGTTCAGTGCTACTTATACACAGTAAGTGCACATGTCAATACGGCTCGGGCTAGAGTCTGTATTTATGAACTGATCGTCATGAAACTTCTTGGGGTACCTTTGTTATCACCTTGTGACAGGAACGAGTGTTTTGGGGTGCCTTTGTTATCACTGCTATGAGAACAAATATTTTTGGGTTCAGTCAGACCCACTCTGGATCTCAAAGATTTCTTTTCTAGTTTAGCATCTAACTGTCGCCCACCTTTACAATACTTTTACCTACACATTTGTTGCAGGCTACGGTCAGCATTTATGTGCAGACCGTTACAATACTTTACATGTACCTTTGTTATCGGGTCATTACCTAGATGTTTGTCATTGCTGTGTCACATACTATACATGTACATGTCTTAAACAAGTTGAGCTACAGTGTCATTGACACTTTCATTCCCAGAGTTATGGCGCTTTTTCACTCTTTCGACTTTGGCAACTTCGAACATGCCTACGGGTTGGGGGGCCATGGCCCATGCTTTGTGTCAGCCCTTGTTTAGTCTGTTAGGACTTGCTTGTTACATGCAGACTGTCGTCTACAGAATGAGGTTCCCAGAGGCTGAATTTGGTGCTGTGCTGTGCAGGGTAGCATTACGAAATTCACCCTCTCTGAACCTCCTTCTGAATCAATGTCTCAGGCCTAAACAGAAAGAGGTACCCAGAGGATAAATTGTGGGATTCTAGCCCACTGTATGGGATAACAGCAGATTCACCTTCTGGGGACCTCATTGTGCAAATAACAGATTGTTTATTTCCAGGCTTGTGTGCATGTACCAGTAATGTGCCCAAGAGAAGTTATATCTATGATAAAATGATATGATTGCATCAGATTTTATGGAATGAGATTCCACCATATAAATAATCTACAGCATTGATATGATAGATGGACATTAGATTGCCACTCAGGTCATAATTTTCCAGGGATTCTCATCCTCTCTGTATCCTGAATATTCCAGATGTTGAAGGGTGACAGATAAACATACAAATATCATCAAACGTATATACTTAGATGTCCAATTCTGTATGCATATTTATCTATATGTAGTTGAACAAGGGCAATTGCCTAAGAAGCTGTGACCTATATTTTCATTCTCTGCAGATTATCATTTATTGGTCTGAGGGAGAGATCTCTAATTTTGGAACATTTGGTCATGGACAAGCTACCCATCTAACATGTTTGTTTATGAATGAATTAACTAACCATAGTACACGCTGAGCTGTTGACCCTTTTTTTTTTTGGAAGAATGTTAGATTGTCAGGTTTTGGGCTTATGCTTAGCTTATTACTTAGACTGATTTTTAACCCTTCACCCAACGAATTTACAAATTGAGCAATTAAAAAAAAAATTTCTTCAAAAAACTTTAAAAAACCGAACCCTATCATATGACCCTTCATTAGAATGCACTCGCTGAGCACATTCCAATGATGGTATCACACGATGTGATTTTGTTGAATTTTTTTGAAAAATGATAACAATTTTTGATATGGTACACATTGGGTAAAGGGTTAATGCCAGTGGAACAAGAATTTTGCAATTATAAACATCATTGCAGGAAATATCAGAGCAGAATTGAACCTGAGTATACCTTGAGCAAATCCTCATGGTATGTAACAACCTTTGTTTTATGGGGAAAGTGAGGTTTTGGCAATAGCTTAGATGTGAAATGTTCTGTATATTAGAAAGTTCAAAAATGATTATTGGGTTGCTGGAGCCTTTTATTGTCCCTTATTTCATCCTCTACTGCAAGCTGTTTCGATTGGGTAAATTCCAAACCAGCCCTTATTGTTTTATTGCTTGACTTTTTCTTGCATAAAGTCTAAAAAAGTTAAAAATCTGTTTCTCAGGCCCTCCTGCATGGTCCATGCTATTCTGTAGATTATGAGGTCTAAAACATAAACCAAGAATAAGAACTTTTGATGGTAAAGAAATAATTACAAAAATAAAAAATAAAATAAAAAACCACACGCCTGCCAGACCTGTTAACTCTCCCGGTTTTACCGTGAGTCTCCTGGTTTGAGGCACTGACTCACGCTCTCAAGGTCACATCCTATTTTCTCCTGATTTGACACTTTTCAAAAATAGTTGTCCTGTTCTATTTTGAAAATTAAACAAGTTGCATTGTATGCCAAATATATTCTCTTACTGCCGCCATGAAATCAAAAATTAAATAAAAACAATCTCTCAAGTATAATTAACTTCAGCTGACCTTTTCTATATACTTTTGTTATGGTTCATATCAAATTTATCCGTTTTGTGTAAAAAAAAATATAATTGAAAGTTTGTTGAAAACTGAAAAAAATCTGTTGTGAGATATCACAAGAATTAAGTTACCTCCCCTTACTTATATACAAACAGATTCAGAACAATCATGTCCAGGCCCGAGCAGGCTCCAGCAGAGTATTTTGTCTTCATTTTGAACCAACAGGATTATTTTGTTTGTTTTTTTTTCACAATGGGAGTAATGAATACTAAGGGCACCTTCTCTTATGTGAGTAATACAAAACACAGTTCAGATATTTTTTTTAATAAAAAACTAAAACGAAATTACCACATTCACACACAACTTCATTGTACCGGCAACAACAGGTGTTTTTTTTTTTTAAACAAAACGATATGTATTGTTAGCATTGAGTAATTTTTATTGTACAATAAAACCAAACCTGTCAAAAGATAATAAGAATGAATATTTTCTCACTAAAAATGTACAGACTGAACAAAGAATTTACATTAATAACTGGCGTGAACAAAGAAGGAATGCTTGTGTTGGTTTTTGAACGTTTTGGTCCTGGGGCATTTCGGCCCAAGATGTTTCAGCCTCCATGTTTTGAAGCACCGGGATGGGCTTGCATGTGCAAGGAAAAATGGCCGGACTGAGGAGGGGTGGGGGGGGGGGGGGAGGGGGATGGTACAGGCAAAGGCTAGATAGGCATCCACTCACATAAAATTTGTGTGTGTGTTGGGGGAGGGGGGGGGGGGGTCATTGTTCCTGGGAGGTGGGGGCTTGGACCAATGACATCCATATTTGTATGCTTTTACTGACAAATACCATTAAAAGAGTTAAAAGAAATTATTAAAATGAAATATATAATGCATTTGGGTTGGGGGGGGGGGGGGGGTGCCGGGTGGGACTGTGGGAGGCGTAACAAGGAAAATATTGATGTATTGGCCACGCACAAAAATCTCACTGACAAGCAACCAAATCTCACTGAGAGCTCATCAAAATCTCACTGTCAGTCACCTTCAGAGGTTAACAGGTCTGACGCCTGCATGCAGTTTTACCAAAAATGGTCTGAGAAACAGAAGATTTACTTTGTGGGGCTTAATAAGGTACAATTTCTGTATAGTTTGGGGGTGTATTCTGTGTTAGATACAATGGGCTGATGTTTTGGATTGCTGTTTTTAGTTTCTCCTCTTTATCTGTTTATTACAACTCCAAATATATTGGAATATTGAAAAGTTTGGTATAAAGTAAAGTTTAATAGAAGTTGATAAAAAATAACATTTATGCAGAATACTAATTTTATCTCGCTAAAATGTGTCTGGAAACTATCATCTCCTGTGCTGAGGGTATTGGGGCAGGACAGTTTTCCACCAGTCTTCTAGGGGTTTGACATACACTAGTGCTCAAATGACTAGTGAATTCCCAAGTCGACTAGTCAATACCCAAAAGTCAAGTCGACTTCGACTAGTCATTGGTGATAACTTGTCTCCTTATAACAGTGTTGGTGTTCCGGTAGAGTGCTGAAGGTCCAAATTTGGCTTCACTTGGGCATTCATATACAGCAACTTACTGGAACATTATTCTATTAATGTGCTTCTAATTATGCTAAGAGTGAAATTATATAGTCTTATTTAATTTGCCTTGTTGCGATTTATGGGAGAGTGTCTATAGGCACTCTCCCATAAATTGCAACAAGGCAAATTAATAACATATCCTGATAGCCCAAAATAATTCACCACTCTACTAGTACCAGTTAAAACAAACTACTGTCACTACTATTAGATGGCAATAGATGTATACATTGATTGCCCAATATTGCTGTTCAAACTGTCTGACAGTGGCACAGAAGGGATACTATTTACCTAAAAGCTTGAACTCCTCCGACTAGTCAACTGCACAATTGAGAGTCGACTACTGGTTTGCCCAGAGTCGTCATCGACTAGTCGACTAATCATTTGAGTACTAACATACACTAGTGCCTGCCATGAACATCCTGTTAGAAACTGTCATAAAGCATTCATCACATAAAACTGCTTCACATTAAACAAGTAAGAATTATTATTCATCACAGTTGCCAGTTCAGTGTATAAAAAATAGTTGGTAAGATATATTCATTAAATTGTTTCCACTGATGTCGTATTTTTATTTTAATACACACACTGACATACTCAACAAACAAACAAATCAACCTGACTGTACTGTAAAATTAACCCCTTTTGACAATCCGCTTCTGCACATTTTATAAAAAAGTTGCCTGCATATATTTTTATACTGTACCAATGACCCAGACTTAGCTGGTGCTAACTCCACAAAAACCAGGGCCAAACACAAATTTTGCCCCCCAATCCCCAAAATTTGCATCCAAAACAAAAAGAAATCATGTCCTAAAGGACCTCCATAGTACGACTCTACTGCGCATGCGCAGTGACGCAGTCGTCCCGAAATTGGCGCCAAATATCATTCTCTGTTTGGCCCTTCATCAGTCAACATCTCACTGATCTTTGTGCTTGTAAATCTCAGTTTAAAGGATGCCAGACACGTAATTCTTGGAGAAAATGTGATTCTAAGGAGGATAGAAGGAGGAGAGGAAAAAAGAAGTGGCAAAAAATAATCAGGGCTGTACTTAAAATTTTTTGTTGAAATTATGTTAAGTTGCCTATTTTCGAGGCAAACACCTCTTGTTGTCATTCTTGCTAATTGTGGCACTGCTTATTCAGTGTTTCCTCTCCCCTAACCTTCTAAAGTCCCCCCTTGCAATTCTCCCATGCTTTTGGCATATTTTTGAGAAGTTTCATTTCTAAAATTTCCCTGGGAGAGTTGCTTGGTTACAGAATGTTTTCTGTTATTTTCCCCATAGTTACGTTTTCACCCATGGGTGTATAACGTTTGTGTTCTGCATCTTCCATCTGATGTTCTGCAGATTCTCCCCTGGGAGTCTCTGTTTTGCATCAGATAGAGTGTAATTGATGACTGATTCCGGGCCAGTTTTTTCAGTGCCTGGAGTCATGTTTTCTTCTGTGTTTACACTGTTTGTTTTCATTGGCAACAGCCTTTTTTGAGGGGGTCTGTTTGCCTTTGAGGTAGTTTATCTCATTATAAGATACATTTATATTATCCGAAAGTGTCTCATTAATTATTTTATATAATTTTAAAATTTTTGACCACACTTTGCCATCGGATCCATCGGGGCTCAACGTTACTTTTCAGCAACTTGGGCTTCTCTGAAAAAATATTTTTTCAAAATTATTTTGTTTTGCAATTGTTTTTTCATTTATTAATGGATCATGTTATTATGTATCTTTGTGTCAGGGGTTTTTGCGAGTAACTAGGACTTATTGTTGTTCTTTCACAATGAAGGGAACTTGTTCAAATTGTAATAGGAAGAAATCTTCCTCTGACTTTCATGATTATTGCATTAATTGTAGTCAGTGTTCTCGCATTAATCCCTGTCCTGTATGTGAACATTGGGATGAGAAACATTGGAAACGTGTGTCACGATATGTTGTTTCTGGAGAAAGAGCGATGCCGGCTCTTTCTCCACAAGGTCACTCTACTCTCTCAGTTTCTATTTCAGAGGAACCAGAACAGGGTGATGTTTCCATGTTATCTTCTTCAAGTGTGCGTCCGTCGTCACAAATAAATACAGAGCTAGCGGCAAAAGTGCTCATGGAGATTAGACAAATGTCGTCCGCTAGCTCGCCCGGTGTAGCGTCCATTCACCGAATGGTTCGGCAGCCGGGTTCGTCCGATGCGGTCCAAGAGGAAATTTTGGGTGATGCGAGCACTATAAAAATAATAGATGCACACCCAGTGACGGCGGATAGTGAACGAGAACGGAGGAAGCCTTTTAGTCCGGTTCCTAGCTCGTCCAGGTCCAGCCGGGCCGCGAGCGAGAGAGGCCCCTCTCTCGTACAACAACATCTGGGACCAGATGTTGTGGTACAAAATGTGTCTTTAGCGGAGCATACGTCCGTCGCTCGGGACGCTCCGTTGTATAAGCAGTCCGCAGAGACTGTTAAGGCTTCCTCTTCTCGCCGGCGCACACGACCGCACCTTGGCTGCGTGACCTCCGATATTTTGCCAGCTTCGCCGATGAAGGATTCTTCGGCGACCAGGTCACACCATCCGGCAGCCAGGGATTCGAGACCGATGGACTCCGGACGTTCGCATAGGAAAAGTATGCGGGAGCCATCTGATGCGGAGCTGCCCTCGGCAAAGCAGCGAAAGACCGCTCCTCCGCAGGTCTCGACGTCGGACATTCTAGTGCAGATAGCACAGCGTATCGCAGCATCCCAGCAGCCGACAGAGACGGTGTCGGATCGAGAATTATCCAACGGCGCTGGGTTGGTACGCTCCGCCGAAGCATCGGGGGCGGACGACCGGGAACATCGGGAGGTCCGACCGGATGGTGAAAGGGATACGGATGAATTGGAGCTATCCCTTTCGGAACAACACAAAGCTGCCGTGGACTTCATCCGGCACTTTCTTCCTCAAGTTGTTCCGTCGGGCCAGACTGCTGCGCTTCCGGACAGGAGAATTATAGCGTCATTGGACTCTGATTTTTTCGAGCGGTTCAGGGACATCGCTCCCGAGTTTCCGTCGCAGTCCAATAATGTTGCAAGAACATTTGAATTATTGAACGACGCTATTTTTAAACTTGCTTCCAGGACGGGGAAAGCAGGCTTCTTGTCCGCAAATACTCTCAACCTGCCTTTCATTAATGCAAGGAATAAATTCGACACGGCAGGTCAGGGTATACCGAGAGTTCCTCTGCGTATGGACGACGAGGCGGAAGACTTAGAGCTATCATTACCGTCGTCAGCTTCTATTCCAACCGCAGTGTTGGAAACAGCTATTGCGTCTAACAGAGCCAATTTAGATGCCTTATCTTACGCAGATCACCTTACGAAGGCGTTATCACTGCGTCTTCAAGGGGAAGAGTTTCAGGATATACAATCCTCCTTAAGACTTCTTTCAAGGGCAGTAGCTTATTCCACGTGTAACTCCGCCCTTTCAGTGGCAAATCTGGAGTTGGTTAGACGTGACGCAGCCCTGTCTACATCCACACTAGTGGATTCTAAGGTGAAGAACTCTCTTAGAGTCGCTTCGGTCTCAGGAGATCTTCTCTTTGACGGCAAGCTTTCCGCTATTTATGATAATATTAAAAAGAAAGCTAGTGATTCTCTGTTGTTTAGATCCGCTCCTAAAAGGTCGGATACAGCAGACACGAATAAGACGGGCACTTCTGGGTCTTATCCGCCCAAGAGAGGTTCCTATAGAGGTTCCGGTGCGTCCTCTAGCTCTTATTCGAGAGACCGTCTGGATAGCGACTCTCGTTCGGGACGTCCTTCAGGCCGGGACAATCGGTCGGGCGCCCCGAGGTCGACGAGACGAGGTGCGGGTCGTGGAAGACGTGGTTTCTCCTACCGCAGGCCTCGCAGATCCAGGAGGTGATGGCTCAAACCTCTATCGCGTTCCGGTTGGCGGAAGGTTGTCGAGTTTTTCTCAAGAGTGGGCGTCGATTACGGACGACCCGTGGGTGAGAGGAGTGACTTCGGAAGGTCTAAAGATATCCTTCAAACGAAAGCCTCCATTAACTCGAAGTCCAAAGTGGACTCATCTTCCGTCAAACCCTCAGAAAAGAGACGCTCTGCTATCAGAGGTGCAGTCTCTTTTAATGAAGAACGCGGTAGAGGTCGTAGAAAACCAGGAATCGCTGGGATTCTACAGCCATCTGTTTCTGGTTCCGAAACCAGACGGCTCGTTCCGTCCAGTCATAGATTTGAGCTGGATAAACAAGCTGATCGTCGCTCTGAAGTTTTATATGGAGACGATTCGATCGGTCAGAGCGAGTATTCGGGTGAACGATTATGCAACGAGCATAGATCTCAAAGATGCGTACTTTCACGTCATGGTACATCCGACATTCCGAAAGTATCTACGCTTCGCAGTCCTAGGAGTGGTGTATCAGTTCCAGGCCATGTGCTTCGGATTGAATCTAGCACCCTGGGCTTTCACTCGGGTAATGAACTCGGTAATGATCTACTTCCGAGCTCATTCGTCTGCGGTAACGTCGGCCTACCTGGACGACATTCTTCAGAGGTACGGCAACGAGTTAACGCTTCAGAACGATGTTCAGAATCTTCTTCTATTGCTCCGACGTCTCGGTTTCATAGTAAACGAGGAGAAGTCGGATCTGGTGCCGTCCAAGTCATTCACTCATCTGGGAATGAGCTTCGAGACGCACAACAATCTCGTTCGTCTGCCGTTAACCAGAGCGAAATTAGTCAGTTGTTACGCTCGCTATTGTCTGAATACAGACAAAGTCACGGCGAGAGAATTTATGAGACTGATAGGTCTGTGCGGAGCCGCCGCGGATCTCATTCCGATGGGACGGCTACGCACACGGCCTCTTCAAATTTTCCTGACTCAGAATTGGAGTGTGAAAATTCATTCGCTCGATGTAGACGTTCTCTTGTCAGATCAAGTGAAACAAGAGATTCAGACTTGGGCAAACATTCAGTGGTTAACTCAAGGAGTTCCGCTGCAGTTGCCGGATCCGAGTTTTACCATTATGACGGATGCCAGTCAAACAGGTTGGGGTGCATCATTAATCCCAACGGATTCGAGATGCCAGGGTCTTTGGGATCCGCAATTCCTGTGCAAGCACATAAACATCAAGGAAATGATGTCAATTTGGCTTGCGTTACGTCACTGGATGGACATTATTCACGATGCTCATGTCCAAATCCTATCCGACAATACGACAGTAGTGGCGTATATACGGAATCAGGGAGGCACTCATTCAGTTCCGTTGTTCAATCTAACGGAAAGAATCCTGTTTGCGTTGGAACATCACGTTCTTCTTTCGGTCCGTCACATACCGGGTCGTCTGAATGTGCTAGCAGACTCCCTTTCACGAAAGGGTCGCTTGTTGCCGTCGGAGTGGACTCTCAACAAACAAGTATTCAATCAGATTTGCTACCAATGGGAACGGCCAATGATAGACTTATTTGCGACACATCTCAACAATCAGTTGCAGACGTATGTGTCCCCGTGTCCGGATCCAAGAGCATTTGCAGTAGACGCTCTATCGATCCCTTGGGACGGAATGATAGGATATGCGTATCCTCCAGCGCCGTTAATTCAACAAGTATTGCTAAAGATAAAACAATCTCAATGCAAGATTCTGTTGGTAGCATCTCTGTCGCCACAGAGACCGTGGATAAATCTACTCAGGTGTCTGTTGTGGGACCTACCGCGGAAGCTCCCTCCACGAGAGGATCTTCTTTGGCAGGGGAAATCGCGCCAACTACATCACAACCCGCAAGGTCTCAACCTTCACGTTTTTCCGTTGTGCGGTCCTTCTTGCATGGCAAGCACTTTACAGGACGAGCAGTGGACGCGATTTCTAACTGTAGGAGGACCTCCTCTTCGCTAAACTATGCGGCTAAGTGGAAGGTTTTCCGTCGTTGGTGTAGGGATCATTCTGTTGATATATTTGATCCCTCTATACCAGACATTGCTAACTTTCTAGTATACTTGTTTGACGAAATCAAACTGCAACCTGTTACTATAAAGGGTTATAGATCTATGTTATCTGATACCTATGCACATCATGATAGTTTACAAATTGGATCTAATGTCTCTTTATCGAAATTGGTTAGAAACTTTTCGATAAATAGACCCAGAACTCTTAGATTAATTCCTAAGTGGAATTTAGCTTGGGTTCTCCTTAAATTGAAGGAAAAGCCATTTGAACCTCTTGGGACAGTAGATTTCAAATTCTTATCTTATAAGACAGCTTTTCTCTTAGCTTTCTCTTCTGCCAGAAGAGTCAGTGAGCTTCATGCACTATCGGTGGATGATTCTCATTATCGTAGTGTTGGGAACACTATCACCTTCACTACTAATGTCGGTTTTTTAGCTAAGAATCAGGCTCCTAATAAATATCCGGAACCTATTGTTATTAAGGCTCTTCCGTCTTCAGACGGGCGTAGGCCTTTACTCTGTCCTGTTAGAGCACTACGTATCTATAAACAGAGATCTCAGTTCATCAGAAAGGGACGGAAACGTTTCTTTCTGTCTTTGATGCCTAATAGAAAGGACATTTCAGTCCATTCTATTGCTAGATGGATTCAGTTAACTATCCGTACTGCGTATGAAGATTTATCTTCTTCTCAGCAGTCTGTGCTTAAGATTTCTGCTCATGAAGTAAGAGCTCTTTCTACTTCCTGGGCTTATGCTAATAGTGTTGCTATTACAGATTTAATGAAGGCTGCTTATTGGTCTCAGCCATCCACATTTACTAATTTTTATCTCAGAAATATTGAGTCCATTTCTGGAGACCTGCATTGTTTAGGTCCGTTATCTGTTGCTCAGAATGTCGTCCACTAAACAGTTGCAACTATAGTTATTCAGGCTTTCTGTTCCGGCAGTGACTCCGTCCGGCTGCCCTCTTCGCTCTGGGCTATTTGACCCAGGGCAAGGGGAAGGGGGGGGGGGGGGCGGGTGTTCCCTTAGGTCACCTGCTTTATAGTGAAAAGCAAGGGAATGCCTCCTCCAAGACAGTATTTCTGAGTCGCTTCCGGGATGGTTTTAAAGTGTAATATTAATGTTTAATTTCATTCATGTCTTATTTTTAAAGTGTAGCTCGGTGTGAAGCATTTGTATATGTCAAGTGTCAAACGGGCTTTAATATACAATACTCGGACACTTTTAAATGATTATAAAGAGTCTCAATTCTCTGGACTACTTTATTTATTGGCTTGCTTTAAAAATAATTAGTATAAGGGTTATACTGGATGTTAATAGAGAACATGAATGTTATTGTGCTCAATTATTAAGGGTAGTGTATCTTTCTAATTTAAATATTAAATAAGAAAGATACATGTAAAGCCTAATACTCCTTTTCTCCTTAAGGGGTTACCTCTTTATTTTATAATTGAGCTTATTGGATTTTCCTCTATGTCCTAGGCCCTCCAGCCTGTTTACTATTCAGCTAAGTCTGGGTCATTGGTACAGTATAAAAATGTTAAAAAATTTATAGTAATTTATATATTTTTTATACTTACCAATGACCCAGACGGGGATGGCCCTCCCTGAGTTGGGAACTCTTGCCTCCCCGCTGAGTACATAGCGCTGACCAGGCACTGCCAGTAAGAATGATATTTGGCGCCAATTTCGGGACGACTGCGTCACTGCGCATGCGCA
This sequence comes from Pictodentalium vernedei, assembly GCA_031216915.1. Taxonomy (NCBI): domain Eukaryota; kingdom Metazoa; phylum Mollusca; class Scaphopoda; order Dentaliida; family Dentaliidae; genus Pictodentalium; species Pictodentalium vernedei. The sequence continues at coordinate 432,111,304 of CM062289.1, read as the reverse complement.
GTAGAGTCGTACTATGGAGGTCCTTTAGGACATGATTTCTTTTTGTTTTGGATGCAAATTTTGGGGATTGGGGGGCAAAATTTGTGTTTGGCCCTGGTTTTTGGGGAGTTAGCACCAGCTAAGTCTGGGTCATTGGTAAGTATAAAAAATATATAAATTACTATAAATTTTTTAACTTTTCACCAGAGTTATGGTCTTTACTTTGTGAATATTTCATGATTTTTTTCTGTCTGCAGCAATATCTCGGTAGTGAGTGGATGGAAATCAATGAAATTTGTTATGAAGGATCCCTGTGACAAGCTACTCCTGCATATATTATAAAAAAGGCCTCTTTTGTACATCCGTCTATTTATCCGACAGTCCATCCACAGCGATATCTCAGCAGTGAGTGGTTGGATTTCAGTGAAATTTGATATGAGGGATCCTCGTGACAAGCCACTCCTGCACATGTTTGAAAAGGTTGCCACCATATTTTTCACCAGAGTTACAACCCTTGCATTTCAAAGACATGTTCCAAATGATTTCCCACAGTGGGGATCACAATTTTACAAATCTGCTTAACGAAGTCGACTGTTGGATAGCATCCATCAGTTTTACTGATTTTCTTGCTTCAAAATTGGTTCTGTGTTGAAAATATCTCATTATATGTTAGTAAATACAATACCTATCAAAAACTTACCAGGTTTTGATTAAAAAAAACTCTCAGATTTATATGTCTAACATCCCATTGGGAACCCCAGGAGGTGGAGCAGCACTTGTTCACTGTGGTAGACAAGTTTTGCTTTGCAAGTAAATTAGGACCCAGCAACTAACTCCTTTAAAGTGGGCAGCATAAACTTGACTTCATACCTATGTTGTAGCCATTGCAGTTATTGTATAACCATAGATGCTGAAAGAGAACTTAAACACAATTATATGTAACAACAATATTAATCTCAGTAAGAAAAAAATGATAGGGGAGAAAAACGGGATATGCATTCTTATCATTACAAATGGGGTTTATGCTGACAGATTCATTGCTCACACAGAAAAACCACATTTTATCTCAATTAAGGTTTTAATATATTCCCGGTTTTCTATAGTAATGGGAACAGGAATAAAATTACAACCAGAATCGTGAACCGGGAAATGTCCCAGATAATATCAACTAAATTCATGAGAGTATCAAGACGCATTTATTTTCATGAAAATGAACATGTGTTATTGACAATTTGCCATCTCCATACGGAAATGTTCTATCACTAAGAGAGGTGTGAAAACCCAAACCCGCTCCCAACTCTTCTTCATTTTAAGAATCGCTAGCTTTATCACTACTACCTGACCCCAACTCCCTCTTTACTGTCATCACCAGTCTCCTCTGCTTAAAGCAGGGGCGACTGGTAACGGCAGTAAGAAGGAGTTGATGCTGAAGGAGGTAGTGATTACTGAGTGATACCAGTGATTCGGAAAATGAAGATAAGTTTGAACTTTGAAGCGACTGAAGGTCTTTCTTTTGAAGAGAGGTGTGAACTACAGCAATTTGGTGAAAAGGGTTCTTCATGAAGCAGGATTGTAAAATGTTCAAGTGTGGAAGTTAGAAAGGCTGCCAAAATCTTACAAAGTTACGTTGGGGCAGTTTTTCAATTTAGAAAACTTAAGTTCAACACGCAAATAGTGCCATGTTTGATTCCCGGTTCCATGCTATAGATTTCCCGGTTATCATGACCAGCTTTCAGAGCCAGGAACGCGGGAAATCCCATTCCCAGGATTAAACCCTAATCTCAATAGGTACAATAGGTACATTAAGTTGCACTTTACTATGCTTGGTTGTGTTTTGCTGGTGAAGGAATATGTGAATGTATAGTAAATGTGGATGTTTTGTTTCAGGCCCCAGCTGGCATGTCTGCATCACATCTTTATACATACTCCTCTTCTAGTCCTCAGCTTGCAGTTAGTTCAGATTCTCCTGCTTCTACACAAGCTCAGGTAATTAATGCTTCTCAGCTTATTATCATCGTATGCATCAAGATCGCAAGCATTCCATTCATTGAACCTTTCATATCCCCGATACTGTGAAAAGTGATTGATCCTGACCTAACAAAACATTCATGATGTGTACTTTAAATCACTGGGTTCATGTTGGCCTGTGAAAGTGCTTGAATTTTAGAACTGAAAATTTCATGGAAAAAGTCCAGGATGGTCCTTGAAAAATATTTTTTTATAATTTCATGGCTCATTTTGGTCAAAAGTTTTCTTATAATTGTTTTTATTGCCAACGTTGGGAGTGGGAGAGTTGGGGGGTGGGGGGCTGCTCTCCACTGAGAAATTTGCTATACTGGTTTGTGTACAAACGTCGAGATCGGTCACATCGAGAGGCCCTAGAAAATGCTTTATAATTCTTAAAAATAGTCCTTGTAAATCATGGATTTTCATGTTCTGAGGTGTGTACGAATCCTTTATAACCTGCAAACTTTATATCCCACTAAAAAATGATGTGATCAATGAAGAATAAACATAGAAGAAATATTTGTTTTATATTTATTTTGACTGATCCTTTTCATAAACTATTACTACTGTGAATAGATTACACAACCAAATATAGCAAATGGGGCTCATGGGAACACTGGGAAGCAGAGCAGTGCTTGTTTACGGTGATAAACTGGTTCTGCTTTACGGGTAAAATTGGAGCCAGTAACCAATTCTTGGGGATGGATGTCTTTTACTGGTAGAGCACTGGAAGCACATTTTGGGGCTCAATCTGAAGAACAGGTACTGCAAATTAGAGGTGTCATATTCAAGCCAGAAAATAAGCAGACTGTCATCTGCAAAATTAGGTCCCCAGAGGGTGAATTTGGTGATGCAACCCTGCACACAAAGAGGTACACAGAGGATAAATTGGCCCATTGTTTGGGATAGCATCAACAAATTCGCCCTCTGGGGTCCTCAATCTGCAAATGACAGATTGCTTATTTTCAGCCTTGGTCATATTCTATGGACTTGCTTCAAATAATCTTTGAAGTGGAATTATTTAGTCTGTAAGCATTTACCTGGTCACAATTTTGGGAGAGAGCCAATAGGCACTTTCCCATAACTCTTTCAACACAAGAGGCCGCTTTTCTGGTCCAGGAACATGATACGTCATAATTTCAGTAAATAGGATGGCTACTAAGTGAAGGTGTGTGGTAGAACAATTAATATTTTCAACGTGCAGCCTGAAGGCTGCACGCTGAAAATATTAATTGCTCTACCCCCAAATAATGGATATGGACTCTTCCAATTTCTGCCATTTACCTGGCATGGAAGATACCACCAGTGATTAAAGGGTTAAGTTCTGACAAGGACATGACATGTGAACAAATTTTGCTGACCAAAAATAATTTAGCACTCTACCAGTTATAGTAGGCAGCATAGTTGTAAAGGATTGGTTAAACTTAACTTTATACAGTGGAGCCCACTTAATTGGATATCTCTTAACTGAATAACCCTGTTAATTGAATATAATTTCCCAACACAAAACCATATACCATACCTTCAATACAAATTTGACCTGTTAATTGAATATAGGGTATAGAGTAAACTCCTGTTAAATGAATAAAAAAATATTGTAATCTGTCGAGAAATTACCCTGCCTCTCCCCAGTTTTCCTTTGTTTATAGACCTATTTGGCCTCAGTACATCCAACACTGGCATTTAATCTATTGTATCATGGAGCTCTGTCAAACAAGATATAATAAAATAAACTATGCTAATGTGTTCAGGTATCACCAGTACATGTGCATGAAGGTTTCGGGATTTTGATTTGGTTCCAAGTGGTTCCAGTGGAACCATTTTTATTCTTAGAAAATCTTTGTCCCCTCAAAGGTTCTTAGGGTATTGAATTCGATACGTTTAAACCATGTTAACATGTTCAGATAGCATCTGTAGATGTGCATGAAGGTTTCGGAATTTTGATTTGGGTCCAAGTGGTTCCAGTGGAACCACTTTTATCCTTAGAAAATCTTTGTCCGCTCAAAGGCTCTTAGGGTATTGAATTCGAAACTTTTAAACCATGTTAACATGTTCAGAGAGCATCTGTAGATGTGCATGAAGGTTTCGGAATTTTGATTTGGGTCCAAGTGGTTCCAGTGGAACCACTTTTACCCTCAGAAAATCTTTGTCCGCTCAAAGGCTCTTAGGGTATTGAATTCGAAACATTTAAACCATGTTAACATGTTCAGGTAGCATCTGTAGATGTGCATGAAGGTTTCGGAATTTTGATTTTGTTCCAGGTGGTTCCAGTGGAACCACTTTTATCCTTAGAAAATCTTTGTCCGCTCAAAGGTTCTTAGGGTATTGAATTCGAAACGTTTAAACCATGTTAACATGTTCAGATAGCATCTGTAGATGTGCATGAAGGTTTCGGAATTTTGATTTGGGTCCAAGTGGTTCCAGTGGAACCACTTTTATCCTTACAAAATCTTTGTCCACTCAAAGGCTCTTAGGGTATTGAATTTGAAACGTTTTAAACCATGTTAACATGTTCATATAGCATCTGTAGATGTGCATGAAGGTTTTGGAATTTTCATTTGGGTCCAAGTGGTTCCAGTGGAACCACTTTTACCCTCAGAAAATCTTTGTCCGCTCAAAGGCTCTTAGGGTATTGAATTCGAAACGTTTAAACCATGTTAACATGTTCAGATAGCATCTGTAGATGTGCATGAAGGTTTCGGAATTTTTATTTGGGTCCAAGTGGTTTTTCAATCATGCGACAATGATGTGATCAGAACACTACCCTTTATACATCATGTTGGGTGAAGTATCTTGTTTGAAATATTGAAGTAGTTTCACATGTGAGTCTTCAGAAGGAAATTAAATACTGTTTTATCATTTTAAATCACACACATGCGTGAAGCCTTTTTATCCAAGTCTGTATCCTGCACTAACCAAAAAGGAAAGTGCAAATGCGGGGATATACTATAGTGTGCTTCGCACACAAATGGCACCATCTAGTTTTTATTGTCAAAGTGGCTATTCAATTAACAGGGTTCCACTGTACTTTTGTTGCAGTCATGATAGGCTATAGATGCTGAAAATGACAAACTTAAAAAAATAAGTAACTGGGATCTCTTTTCATTAGTTTTTTGTAGGCATGTACTCCTGATGGTACATAAAAATAACACAAAACTTAGATCCCTAATTGGAACTAACTCACCAGACTTGTGCTGAGGTGATGTTTGCTTTGTCAGGGAAAAAAGAAAAAATGTGATTTCAAAATTATGTTTGGGCTCAAAATCCAACTTTGATATGTCTACTATTAAATGTTATTTTATTTAAATATAAAGGCTAATATATATCTTGATATTTTTACTGTTCTCATTCAGTAACTAATGATAAGGCCACACAAAGTAGATCTCTGTTTCTCAGGCTATTATTTGTAAAATTGCATGCGGCCGAGCAGTTTTTTATTCTATTTTTTTATTTCTGTAATTATTTCTTTACCATCAAAAGTTCATGTTCTTGGTTTATGTTTTAGACCTCATAATCTACGGAATAGCATGGGTGATGGTGTATTTCGTCCCTTGAGAGCAAGAAGGCTTTGCAATGCTAAAGCATTGCAAAGCCTTCTTACACTCAAGGGACAAATTAATTAATTTTTAGCTCAACTTGACAAAGTCAAGCTGAGCTATTGCCATCACTTCTCGTCCGTCGGCGTACGTACGTACGTTAGTACGTACGTCCACAATTTCCTTTGGCACACCTCACAGGTCGCATTTATGATCAGATTACTTTGAAACTGGGCATGCTTGTTTGGGGTGACCTCTAGATGGGAGCTATCGATTTTCTTCAATTTCCGTCAAAAAATGTTGCCGCGGCCAACGTTCTTAGAACTTAGTTTAGTCAAACCACAATATTTCCCTTTGGCACACCCTACAGGGCACATTTAGAATTTGATTGCTTTGAAACCTGGTATGCTTATTTAGGGTGACCTCTAGATGGGAGCTATCGATTTTCTTCAATTTCCGGCAAAAAATGTTGCCACAGCCAACGTTCGTAGAACTTAGTTTAGTCAGAAGACTCAATATTTCCCTTTGGCACACCCTACAGGGTACATTTATGATCGGATTGCTTTGAAACCTGGCATGCTTGTTTGGGGTGACCTCTAGATGGGAGCTATCGATTTTCTTCAATTTCCGTCAAAAAATGTTGCCGCGGCCAACGTTCTTAGAACTTAGTTTAAGTCAAACCACAATATTTCCCTTTAGCACACCCTACAGGGCACATTTATGATTTGATTGCTTTGAAATCTGGTATGCTTATTTAGGGTGACCTCTAGATGGGAGCTATCGATTTTCTTCAATTTCCGGCAAAAAATGTTGCCACAGCCCACGTTCGTAGAACTTAGTTTAGTCAGACCTCAATATTTTCCTTTGGCACACCCTACAGGGCACATTTATGATCGGATTGCTTTGAAACCTGGTATGCTTGTTTGGGGAGACCTCTAGATGGGAGCTATCGATTTTCTGCAATTTCTGTCAAAAAAATTTGCCGCGGCCAACGTTCTTAGAACTTAGTTTAGTCAGAAGACTCAATATTTCCCTTTGGCACTCCCTACAGGGCATGCTTGTTTGGGGTGACCTCTAGATGGGAGCTATCGATTTTCTTCAATTTCCGTCAAAAAATGTTGCCGCGGCCAACGTTCTTAGAACTTAGTTTAGTCAAACCACAATATTTCCCTTTGGCACACCCTACAGGGCACATTTAGAATTTGATTGCTTTGAAACCTGGTATGCTTATTTAGGGTGACCTCTAGATGGGAGCTATCGATTTTCTTCAATTTCCGGCAAAAAATGTTGCCACGGCCAACGTTCGTAGAACTTAGTTTAGTCAGACCTCAATATTTCCCTTTGGCACACCCTACAGGGCACATTTATGATCATATTGCTTTGAAACCTGGTATGCTTGTTTGGGGAGACCTCTAGATGGGTGCTATCGATTTTCTTCAATTTCTGTCAAAAAATGTTGCCGCGGCCAACGTTCTTAGAACTTAGTTTAGTCAGAAGACTCAATATTTCCCTTTGGCACACCCTACAGGGTACATTTATGATCGGATTGCTTTGAAACCTGGCATGCTTGTTTGGGGTGACCTCTAGATGGGAGCTATCGATTTTCTTCAATTTCCGTCAAAAAATGTTGCCGCGGCCAACGTTCTTAGAACTTAGTTTAGTCAAACCACAATATTTCCCTTTAGCACACCCTACAGGGCACATTTATGATTTGATTGCTTTGAAATCTGGTATGCTTATTTAGGGTGACCTCTAGATGGGAGCTATCGATTTTCTTCAATTTCCGGCAAAAAATGTTGCCACAGCCAACGTTCGTAGAACTTAGTTTAGTCAGACCTCAATATTTTCCTTTGGCACACCCTACAGGGCACATTTATGATCGGATTGCTTTGAAACCTGGTATGCTTGTTTGGGGAGACCTCTAGATGGGAGCTATCGATTTTCTGCAATTTCTGTCAAAAAAATTTGCCGCGGCCAACGTTCTTAGAACCTAGTTTAGTCAGAAGACTCAATATTTCCCTTTGGCACTCCCTACAGGGCACATTTATTATCGGATTGCTTTGAAACCTTTCATGCTTGTTTAGGGTGACCTCTAGATGGGAGCTATCGATTTTCTTCAATTTTCATCAAAAAATGTTGCTGCAGCCAACATTCTCAGAACTCAGTTTAGTCAGACCACGATATTTCCCTTTGGCTCACCCTACAGGGCACATTTATGATTAGATTGCTTTGAAACCTGGTTATGCTTATTTACGGTGACCTCTAGATGGGTGCTATCGATTTTCTTCCATTTCTGTCAAAAAATGTTGTCACGGCCAACGTTCTTAGAATTTAGTCTACTCAGACCACAATATTTCCCTTTTATACACCCTACAGGGCACATTTATGATCGGATTGCTTTGAAACCTGGCATGCTTGTTTGGGGAGGCCTCTAGATGGGAGCTATCGATTTTCTTCGGTTTCTGTCAAAAAATGTTGCCACTGGCAAAAAAAATGACATTGGTACCAATGATCTTCAATTTGACATTTCATTTATAACTTACCAAGTTCAAGTTTGTCAAGTTGAGCTACAGTGTCATTGACACTTTCATTTTAAAGTTTACATTGATTATTATAAAGAGAGCATGCGGCGCAGCCAAAAGGACCATGCAGGAGGGCCTGAGAAACAGATTTTTAATTTTTTTAGGCCTAATGTAAATGACAATTATCTGTTGAAAGGATTGGTGTGTTGAGGGATATTTTTATTGCTAAAGAATATGTAATCCAGTATGAATTTGATGTATCCTTAACCTTTACCCAATGCGAATAACAGTTGATATTTGCCAAAATATTCTTTAACAAAATTCTTAAAACACAAAAATTGTTCATATTTTCTCAAGGACATAGCTAATGACCTTTCATTGGAACTCCTTCAATGAGCTCATTCCAGTGACGAGTCAAAAAGTGTAAAGATAAAATTTTAATGGCAATGCTTGTGAATAGTGCTGGCCTGTTTTGGCCAGTTGGGTCAAGGGTAAAAATAAATTGTAAATGCTGTAATTCTTATCTCCTGTCAATCCCTATCAGCCAACACTGATAGCCAGTACATAAATAGAAATTACTGCTCAGTCACTCGCTTTGTATGATAATAGAGTATGAGTTGCATAGCTTTACCTAGGCATCGACAGTGCTAAGCAGGGACCAGCCGTGAGGGCGACTGGGGCAATTATGTCGCCCTTCTAAGCCCAAAGTCGCCTAGAAAAATAGTCGGGGCAGTTACAAGTCACCCTCTAAAAATTGGCCAAAATGAGGAAAGGCTGAACTGAGTGATGCGAGGTTTACATAAAAACGATTATTTTCAAGGATCGAATGGGCTTGAGTGTGATAAATGGGCATTTTAATTCGTCGAATAAACGACCATTTATTTGAAATCACACGACAATCAATTGTCCATTGTCGCTTTTGGCGGATTTTTTTTTTCTATTTTGTTGCGGTTCAGCCGGAGCTTCAAGTGTTGAAACAAAAATAGGTGACTTACGCGACTCAACAAAATAACCCAGTTTGAAAGTAGGTTACCTCGCTTAGGATGCCGAAAATGTATACACAACAAACGTATTTTATAACACTGTATTTTTATTTCGTTTTGCTGTTAACTGTTGGCCGTCTATTCCTAGAAAAACACGAATGGATTTGAAACACATGAAGAAAAGCTTTAGTGATGACAAGAAAAGCTTTGTACAGGGCACAAGTGTGTGTGGAGGGAATAGCCTTTATTTTCCTTATTCATCCTCAATAACCAAATTCATTATTCAATCAAAAAAAAAAAAATGAATAAAATGCATTTTCGTCTAGTTGTCATCATGCTCAAAACAGCCATCACTGAAGTTTACTGTAATAAAAGCTTTGCACTAATTGCTTTCTAATAAACTTTGCTTCCTGTTGCACATTAATTGTCTCAACTATATCACACACATATTGAATACCCTGTCTTTATTTGACAACTAATTATTTTCATTTTTCATTTCAAAAGCATTTATGACCTCATTGGAATGAGCTTAGTGAGATATACAAATAGAAACACTTTGGTTCATGAATTTTTTATTTCATCTAAATGGATACAGAGATTGACTGATAAATTTAAAGAAATATTCTGTTTCTTTTCCTAGTTTGAAACAAAGAGAATCTGCAATTTTCCTTGTCAGAAAATTTTGATATAACTTTTTGTTGATGAACACAACTTCAGTCTGTCTCCCTGCATGTGTTATTCGGAGTATTTTTTCAGAGTTATAGCCCATTATGGACATGAAATTTGTTTAATTTTTACCTTCCGTCACTGCTTAAGTTCGGACTCGTAATTGTTATTCATAATACAGTGGAGCCCACTTAATTGGATATCTCTTAACTGAATAACCCTGTTAATTGAATATAATTTCTCAACACAAAACCATTTACCATACTTCCAGTACAAATTTGACCTGTTAATTGAATATATTAAAGAGTAAACTCCTGTTAATTGAATAAAAAATCATGTAACCTGTCAAGAAATTACCCTGACTCACCCCAGTTTGGCTTTGTTTATAGACCTATTTGGCCTCAGCACATCCAATACAGTTATTTAATCTATTATATCTTGTTTGACAGAGCTCATGAAGCTCTGTCAAACAAGATATAATAGAATAAATGCTAAGTTTATCTCTAGAGTACAAGAAAGTGACACAATTCCTGTTAATTAAATACTCCTGTTACTTGAATAATTTTCATTGGCAAAGTGGCTATTCAGTTAATAGGGTTCTGCCGTACCACTATCACATTACTGTTACCTGATGGGAATTCTGGGAAGTAGGACAGTGCTGGTTTATTGTGGTAGACAAGTTCTGCCTTACTGACAGCATAATGATAGATGATTAGCTTACCTTGCCTGTATACTCGTTTTGTAATACTAATATAACCATAGCTACTAAAAAAAACCTCCTTGAACTCCAATAAAATAAACACAGCTACAGTTGCTGAAAGGGAAATTAACTCTTGGACTCTGAAGTCAAAATAACTAAATTGTTACCTGCAAACTTTCCCCATAAAGTAACTAGAAATTTAACCAAATTAGTCTTATTTGACAAAGTTCATGCATTCAGTCCTATCAAACAAGATTTCATTGGTTAAATTACCAGTTGCATTCTGGGAATATATTGCTACTTGAAATTTTGGGTTTTTTGGCATCAGTGTGCAGAGGGATAAACTTTTATAATAACTCTGTCTTATTTTATTTTAAAAAAATTATTAACCCTTTGAACCCTGGTGGTATCTTCCATGTCCGTTCAATGGCAGCAATTGGAAGAGTCCATAATTATCATCTGGGGGGAGGGGAAGGGGGCAGTGGCTCAGTAGGTAGAGGTGCAGGCTGCAAGGCGAGAGGTCCTCGGTTTGAATCCCACCTGCGGCAACCACGTTGTGTCCTTGGGCAAGACACTTCACCCCCACTGCCCATGTGGGGGCACAGTGGCATTATATACTAAGGTATACTGCACGTCGATGGTGTACTTGTCTTCAACCAATGCTAACCCTGCTTGTGTGGAGTCACTATGTTGGGGAGCTGACAGTTGCTCGGTGGTTCTCTCTGGGTACTCGGGCTTTCTCCACCCGTAAAACTTTTGTGGTCATGATTAGCCATTGTGCAGAAATATGTGACCTTAAACACCAATAAATAAATAATCATCTGGGGGTAGACCAATTAATATTTTCAACGTGCAGCCATCGGAAATTATGACGTATCATCTTCCTGGGTTGAAAAGTGGCCTCTCATGTTCAACAGGTTAAATTTGAAATATTTCGGTCATTTTGAAGTATATTTTGATTTCACTTGTCTAACCCCATGTGATTTATCTATACAGTAGAATCCTCTTAATTGAATATCCATTTTGCCAGTGAAAATTATTCAATTAACAGGAGTATACAGTTAACAGGGATTTGGTCAGTTTCTTGTGTTCTGGGGGTAAACTGAGCATTTATTCTATTATATCTTGTTTGACAGAGCTCATAGAGCTCTGTCAAACAAGATATAATAGAATAAATGCCTGTATTGGATGTAGTGGGGCCAAAAGGGTTGATAAATAAGGGGAATTTGGTGCATGTCACAGTAATTTTTTTGACATATTACAAAAATTTATATACAATTAACAGGAGTTTACTGTACAACCCATATGCAATTAACAGATCAAATTTGTACTGAAGGTATGGTAAATGGTTTTGTGTTTGAAAATTATATTCAATTAACAGGGATATACAATTAAAAGATATCCAATTAAGTGGGCTCCACTGTACTACTCATCTTACTATAAGTATGAATTGGGTGTGTAATTACCTGAATAAAACATGTATCGGGGGCTGCTGGCACAAAATCTGTGTCTTGCAACTGCATAATAAAACTGTGTGATTGGTTACAATTTGTATACATTACTTACTATGTATAGAACATGACATACAAGCTTTGGGAGCGCGGTGGCTCAGTAGGTAGAGGTGCAGGCTGCAAGCCGAGAGGTCCTCGGTTCGAATCCCACCTGCGGCAACCGCGTTGTGTCCTTGGGCAAGACACTTCATCTCCATTGCCCACGTGGGGGCACGATGACGCCGTGTACTAAGGCGTACTGCACGTCAATGGTACGCATGTCTTCAACCAATCTAACCCTGCCTGAGCTGCAGTGCGGAGTTACAAGGTTGGGGAGCTGGCAGCTGCTCGTCGATGCTCGGCGGTGGTTCTCTCCGGGTACTCTGGCTTCCTCCACCCGTAAAACTGTCACGGTCATGATTAGCCATAGTGTATAACTATGTGACCTTAAACATCAATAAATAAAATAAATAACATACAAGCCTTTGAAAAACGTTTGTGAGGGACCTTATATGTTTCTATATATGAGTTAAAAGCTCTTCTGAAAAGTCTAATTATTAAATTATGGAACCACATTGCTTTTATGCTTTTGTATCCAAATCACTGGAAGTGAAATGAGGAGGTCACATGATATGGTTTTGTAGAAATTTGGGGAAAAATCAGTGTTTCAGGCGTCGTTGTGCTTAAATTACTTATTCCAAATGAATTAGTATAAGAATAATAATAATGATAATAATAATAATAATAATTGATTTTCTAGAGCGTAAAACCACAAATAGTTTTCTAAAACGCTTAACAGAAATAAATACACTTTTCTGAAATAAAGAGTCACATCTGTTTCAGTTGCCTCTTAGATAGGTTTAGGAGAATGCTTCAGTAAATAGGAAAGTTTTAAGATTTCTTTTGAAGACATCGAGAGTTTCTGAAGTTCTGACACTAATTGGCAGGGAATTCCACAATCTGGGACCCACGATGGAGAACAGACGAACATGAATCTGATTAGATCTGCTAAAAGGTACAACTAGTTGAATTTGGTTTTTAGATCGGAGACTGCGCGTTAGTTTATATATAGTGAGGAGCTCATGCAGGTAAACTGGAACCAGTTGTGGATACATTTGAATACTAAGATCAATATTTTGAAATCAATTCTCTGTTTAACGTGAAGCCAATGGTATTGTCTTAAAACAGGTGTTATATGTTCAGAGCATTTGGTACCAGTAATTATCCTAGCAGCAGTATTCTGAACTTTTTAAAGCTGATGAATCAGGCACTGGGACAGCCCCACTAACACTGAATTACAATAGTCTAGTTGTGAGGTGATGAAGGAGTGCACAAGTTTTTCAAGTGCTGACTTGTTAAGATAAGGTCGCAGTCTTCCAATATTACAAAGCTGCCAGTAGCATTTTTGACATATTTTATTGATATGGATGTCTAGTTTTAAATTTGAGTACATAATCAGTCCAATATTCCTGGCCAATTCACTTTTCATAGTGATGTTGTTCATAGTATAAGGGAATCTTACTTTAAAATAGCCTACAAAGACATCAAGTCTTTGTAAATTATCATTTTCATGTTCATTATCATATCAAAACAAACACAATTGGCCATTTGAAACATAGGGGTGCTTTTGTTTAGGATTTTTAATAGAATTTATTGACTTTTTCGAAATAAACAACCAAAATATTTTAATTGTGCAATAAAATGTTTTAATTTTCAATTTTTTGTCTCAAAAACTAAGATTATAACCCTTATGGGAATGAGCTGAACAAACTCATTCCAATGGTGAATCATAAGCTGTGTTTCAGAGGCAAGAATTTATAAAAAAAAATTTATAAACATTCAATAGTGACATTTCTGAATAGGCTGCCTGTATTTGGCCTTTACAGTAGGTGATGGGGTTACTGGTATGTGTATATCAGACAATTGCTTTTAAAGGTTTGTGTCTGACTTGAATTAATTACTAACAATGCACTGTTTTCTTTAATTTTCAGCCAAAAATAACTTCCACTTCCAATTCCAATTCCAAATCTAATTCTACTTCCGTTGTACAGGTAACAACACCTGAAACTTGTAGCACGCCCCTCCTTTTTGTAGAGACACCTTGTATCAAACTCTCAAGCCAAGTCAAATTATTAAATGAATCTCACATTGTTATGGCCTGGAACCAGTCTAGCCCTTAACTGGTAGAGTGCTGGAAGCCCATATTTGGTCTTTATTCTGAAGCGCAGTTGCTGCAACTTGATGGCTTCATATTCTGTGGATGTGCTTCATATTATTTTTGAATTTAAATTATTTAGTTTGTGAGGATTTGCCTTGTTACAATTTATGGGAGAGTGCCATGAGGCACTCTCCCATAAATTGTTACAAGGAAAAGAGACATGGACAAATTTGGATGAACAAAAATAATTTAGAACTCTACCAGTTAAATAGTCTATCTATTTTTAGATACAATTGGCCGGAATATTTCCGTTGGTTGGAAAAGCGAACATACAGTTTTCTCTTCCGATCAACTGACAGAAATATTTCAGTTGATTAAATCTATAAATAAAATAAACATACATTTTCTTTGAATCAGTGTAAGAAATGTTTTATTGGTGTTTAAGGTCACATACTTATGCACAATGGCTAATCGTGACCATGACAGTTTTATGGGTGGAGGAAGCCGGAGTACCCGGAGAGAACCACCAAGCGACGACGAGCAGCTGTCAGCGCTCCAACATCGTAACTCTGAACTCTGCACCGCAGCACAGGCAGGGTTAGATTGGTTGAAGATATGCGCACCATTGACTTGCAGTATGCCTTAGTGCACAGCGTCATCGTGCCCCCATGTAGGCAATCGGGGTTAAGTGCCTTACCCAAGGACACAATGCGGGAGCACGAATCAGTTGCCGAAATGGTCACCCATCCAATTACTAACCGTGCTCGACGTTGCTTAACTTCGGTGATCTGACGAGAACCGGTTACCGTGACGTCACCGCGCCCCGACTAAATATTTACTGACATTTCCAATACTATTATGCATGTTTGTTTACTAAATAATTATGAATGAAGACTTGGTATCGAGGTGGCTTATTGGTTACGGCTTGGACTTCAAACCGGAAGGTCCACAGTTCAGTCCCCTCCAGGGGTTACTGCATTGTGTCCTTGGGCAATGCACTTCATCCTGATTGCCCATGTTGTGTCACACTGGTGCTGTGTACTGAGGCGTACTGCACATCGATGGTGCACTTGTCTTCAACCAATGCTAACCCTGCTTGTGCAGAGTTAGTACATTGAGGAGTCTGACAGTTGCTTGCCATTGCTCGGTGGTTCTCTCCAAGTAGTCTTATTCAGGCTTCCTCGACCTGTAAAACTGTCCGTCATGAGGTAATCCTGGCCGTCAAAAGTGTTGTTAAACCCCAATAAATAATGAAAACTCAATACAGCTGTGGGTGAACTCACTGTTAATATCTTGATGTTTTCAAGGTGAATTAAATTCTTATTGATTGGAATATCTATAACTGGAGCATGAAAGAGTATATGTATATCTTTCTGAGCAAATGAACATCACATTACATCAACAGTAGACTGCATGTTAACTTCACGAAAGAGGGTAAAGGCCCATAACAGTGGAATTTCTTACAGAATTTGACTTGTGGCTTGAGAGCTTGACCACCTTGTATTTCTGTTTAGTTACAATGTGTGAATCACAGTACAGTAGCAGACAAAAAGTAAGGCCACAAACAAGTAGATCTGTTTCTCAGGCCATTTTTTTGGGGGGGGGGTAAAATGCATTCAGATGGGTGGGGTTTTATTTTTGTAATTAATATTTCTTTGCCATCAGAAGTTCATATTCTTGGTTTGTTTTATGATTTAGGCCTCATAATCTACAGAATAACATGGGTAGTTCTGTGTTCCATCCCTTGATTTCAACAAGGCTCTGCAATGCTAAAGCATTGCAGAACCTTGTTGCACTCAAGGGATGAATTTATAAATTTTATTATCTTGGGGTAAAATATCTGACTTTAACCAGTTTTTTTTATGTTTGTATTGCTAATAAAAAGAGAGCAAGCAGCAGCCGTAATAACCGTGCCTTAGGACCTGAGAAACAGATTTTTAACTTTTTAGGCCTAAACAATTGTTTTGTATTTTCCAACTGCACAAACCTTTTTCCAAATGTTAGTGGAATGCTGGTTTAACCATTAATATTTGTTCATGGCCAATATGATGTTGACAGGCATGCAAATAATTATTTGATATAATTTAAGTCAACCACAAAATAATCTCTTGCCATTATTTTTATCCCTCACTAATGGAGTTGGGAGTATGCAACAATCTCTCATGTCTGTCTGTCTGTTGATCTGTCTGTCCATCTGTCTGTCTGACCAGAACCTTTCATCGCCTCCTCTCCATGTGTGTATTTTGAAAAAAACTTTGTGTATTTTAACAGCATAAAGAGTAGACATGCATGAAGTAACCAGGTCACAGTCCTATAGTTTTTGTAAGAGTTATTGCTCTTGACACTTACTGCACCAGCTGTTGTATGATAAAGTTTGTATGCCACTCCTGGAAACTGGAAAATGAACAAAACTGTTTCCAGGTCTTGTAATATTCGGAAAAAATGTCATTTTTGGAGGCTCTGGAAATCTTGAGTATTTTTGAAGAACCAGGTGCATGTTGTGCCCATATTCTCTACTGATGACTTCAGTTAACCCTTTACCCAATGAATCGCCCATATCCGCCCGCTTAATATGCAGATTTAGCAGCGAAAAATTCAACAAAACCATATCATGTGACCTCCTCTTTGGAACGAGCTCATGGAGCTCGTTCCAATGAGGGGTCACATGATATGGTTTTGTTGAAATTTTTTGTAAAAAACAATATTTAAATTAATAAATTTTGATATCGTCTGCGTTGGGTATAGGGTTAAGTAAAAGTGTCATGAAAATTCTGTTTAAATGGAATACATACTCAAATGGAATAATAGTGTGGTAATCATGCTGTCAGCACCTTGAGAATGTGTTTTTCAATATTTGTGGTTAGAGAAGCCAAAGTTCAGTGTCCTATTAGTGCTGGTAGCTGCTAATTTGCATTTAGTCCAAACTTTGACAGTAAGGCCGTAGGGGGTGCGGTGGCGTTGCAGTAACCGGTTCTCGTCAGATCACCGAAGTTAAGCAACTTTGAGCCCGGTTAATCCTTGTATGGGTGACCGTCAGTGATCAATTCAGACAGTCAGATTTTGTGGGAGGAAAAGTGCAGAGAATACACTGGCTGGTACAGTAGCCTAGAATACACAGTTCTCTGTAGATTTCAGGGGTTCTTTTGGGTATCAACAGGGACCATTTATTGGACCCTTTCCCAATGACATTCGGGCATGATTTTTCCGAATTCTTAACCCCACATTGCCCAATCTCACTTCCCACTCAAATAGAAATTTAATGCACAACTGGTGCCCTGAACTTGGTAGTCATAAGACCTCAAAAACCATTGGTTATCTGAGGCTTTATTACCACCCAGTTCTGGACACCAATTGTTCATTAAATTTAAATTGCTTGCCGAATGAAGTTCCTTCATTCGAAGGCAATTGACAAATAATCTAATGGTATAAGGCCTAAAAAAATTAAAAATTTGTTTCTCAGGCCCTCCCGCATGGTCCTTTTGGCTGCCACATGCTCTCTTTTTATAGCCAATGTAATTTTAAATTAAATAAAAATTAAATGGTTTATGTCTGATATTTTACCCAATTTAAAAAATTGATAAATTTGTCCCTTGAGTGCAAGAAGGCTTTGCAATGCCTTAGCATTGCAAAGCCTTCTTGCTCTCAAGGGACGAAATACACCACCACCCATGCTATTCCGTAGATTATGAGGCCTAAAATATATAACAATAACATGAACTTTTGATGACAAAGAAATAATTACAGAAATAAAAAATAAAATAAAAAACTGCTTGCCTGCATGCAATTTTACAAATAATGGCCTGAAAAACAGAAGATCTGCTTTGTGGGGCCTAAGAACAGTTTAACAGAAACTACAAACTCTGTGACTATGATTCCATGGGTGACTGTTTGTTATGAAACTCACTTGTTATAAAACTTATTTGTAGTATACATGCCATTACTTAGGTATCGGTCTTAATGTTCGCTGCTCAATTCGAATGTAAAATTTCTTAGTCTTTGTATGTTTTTTCCAATCCAAAACAAATTCACAATTGGTGCCGCCATGAAGCAATTTTTTCCAATGGCATGGGCCCTGGGCCCTTCCCCAAAGACGGCAGAAGAATTCCTGGATTTGAGGCAACATGGCCTTCATTAACAGTTCATTAAGTATTTGTGCATGAAGAAACTAGATAGTCTAGCTTGTTTTTTGAAGAGTTATAGCCCTTGACAAGTAGTCCAAAACCTCATCATCACATGTACAACTCTCTCTCTCTGTATTTTGACTAAACTTATGTGCAGTAACAGTATGAGGATAGATAGAGTATCTCAGTCACAGGCTGACAATTTTTTAGCTCAGTTTTGGCAAAGCCAAATTTGAGCTTTTGTCATGGCCCATCGTCAGTTAGTCCGTCTGGCCGTCTGTCCGTATATCAACAATTGGATACGGCTCGGGCTAGAGGCCGTATTTATGAACCGATCTTTACGAAACTTCTTGGGTACCTTTGTTATGACCGTGGGACGAGAACGAGTGTTTTTGGGTGCGGTCCGAAATTCAAGATGGCTGCCAGCCGCCATTTTGTACCGACGATGCAGAAATCTGTTTTTTGTACAGAACTTCCATATGAAAGCTCTGATTTGAATAATTTTTTGTATGAATGTTTAGTACCATGGGATACATCACATATAATAAGGGTTTTTTTCTCGTGTGTAAATTGTGCAAATTAGACTAATTTTGATGTTTTTTGGTGTTACTTTCAGCACTGTAAGTGCAAATGCCAATACGGCTCAGGCTAGAGGCCGTATTTATGAACCGATCTTTACGAAACTTCTTGGGTACCTTTGGTATCACCGTGGGATGAGAACGAGTGTTTTGGGGTCCGGTCCAAAATTCAAGATGGTCGATGGCAGCCATTTTGTACAAAATTAGGTGCAATCAGTATTTTGCACAGAACTTCCATATGAAAGCGCTGATTTGAATAATTTTTTTGTGTAAATGTTTAGTACCATGGAATACATCACATATAATACAGGTTTTTTTCTTGTGCAGAAATTATGCAAATTAGATGAACTTTGATTTTTTCAGTGCGACTTACACACAGTAAGTACACATGTCAATACGGCTCAGACTAGAGTCTGTATTTATGAACTGATCTTCACGAAATGTCTTGGGTACCTTTGTTATCACCTTGGGACGAGAACGAGTGTTTCTGGGTGTGGTCTAAAATTCAAGATGGCTGCCAGTGGCCATTTTGTACCAAAATTAGGTCTAATCAGTTTTTTGTACACAACTTCTATACAGCTCAGACTAGAGGCCATATTTAGGAACCAATCTTTACGAAACTTCTTGGGTACCTTTGTTATCACCGTGGGATGAGAGCGAGTGTTTTTGGGTGTGGTCCGAAATTCAGGATGGCCACCAGCAGCCATTTTGTACCAAAATTAGTGCAATCAGTCTTTTGTACAGAACTTCTGTTTGAAAGTTCTGATTTGAATAAATTTTTGTATGAATGTTTAGTAACATGGAATACATCACATATTGTAAGGGTTTTTTTTCATGCAGAAATTATGCAAATTAGATGAACTTTGATTTATTCAGTGCAACTTACACAATGTAAGCACACATGTCAATACGGCTCAGGGTAGAGGCTGTATTTATGAACCGATCTTCACAAAACTTCTTGGGTACCTTTGTTATCACCTTGGGATGAGAATGAGTGTTTCTGGGTACGGTCCAAAATTCAAGATGGCTGCCAGTGGCCATTTTGTACCGAAATTTGGTCCAATCAGTTTTTTGTCACAAGTTCTATACAGCTCGTATTTATGAACTGATCTTCACAAAACTTCTTGGGTCCCTTTGTTTTCACCTTGGGACAGGAACGAGTGTGTTTTGGGGTTCCTTTGTTATCACTGTGCTATGAGAACAAATATTTTGGGGTTGAGTCAGACCCACTCTGGGACTCAAAGATTTCTTTTCTAGTTTAGCATCTGACTGTCACCCACCTTTACAATACTTTACCTATACATTTGTTACAGGCAACGGCCAGTATTTATGTACAGACCGTTACAATACTTTATATGTACCTTTGTTATCAGGTCATTACCTAGATGTTTGTCATTGCTGTGTCACATACTATACATGTACATGTCTTTGTCTTGACAAGTTGAGCTACAGTGTCATTGACACTTTCATTCTGTTCTTCCGTTCAATATATTTCTGTTTTTTCACTCAAGTAATAATGTGAAATGTTCATGTACATAGTGTTAGGATTTTCTAACCTTGCCATTTTCTCTAGAGCTGTGGTACTTTATCGATTTTTTTTTAAAAACCTTTGCTTAACTTCTGTGTTTTTCCCCAAAATTGTCTAGAGGTAGTATATACTTAGAACAGAGTTAGGCACACCCTCCAAAAAATTTGGCAAGTACTGTCATGAACATACTGAAGAAATGAGCATGGAAAAAGAGGGTAATTGACAATAACAACTCTCTGACAAATGGACAACACTACAGTTGTCATCCTAGTTTAGAGGACAAGAGAAGGTGAAAATTACTGTATAGAAGTATAATTTTCAGTCCAAAATGTTGCCCTGAGTTGAGAGTTTAGTACCAAGTTACTTCCTTCCATCTGAAACTTCAGATTGGATGCGCCCATACATTTTTTATGCATTTTTTTTTTACCAATGTGCAAAACGATGTCTAAACTAGGCATTGGGTTAATGCTCATTCTATGCTTTGCACTTGTTAACCATTTTGCTCTTGTTAATTGTTTCTTTACCAATTGAATTGGCTGCATCTGCCCATGTTATAAATTTACCACTTGAATATTAATTAAAATAATAAATTTTGATATCATGTGCATTGGCATTGCGGTAACCGGTTCTCGTCAGGTCACCGAAGTTAAGCAGCGTCAAGCCCGGTTAGTTCTTGGATGGGTGACCATCTGAGCGATTGATTCGGACTCCCACGTTGTGTCCTTGGGCAAGGCACTTAACTCCAATTGTCCACATGGGGGCACGATGATGCTGTGTACTAAGGTGTACTGCACGCTACGCATGTCTTCAACCAATCTAACCCTGCCTGTGCCGCAGTGCGGAATTAACGATGTTGGGGAGCTGGCAGCTGCTTGTCGTTGCTCGGTGGTTCTCTCTGGGTACTCTGGCTTCCTCCATCCGTAAAACTGTCACCAACATGATATGACTTTGGCTGTTAAAGTGTCATTAAAACCCAAATAAATAAATATCATGTGCATTGGATAAAGGGTTAATTTTGTAATGGACATAAGAAAAGGTTGATTCTTTTGATTCCCTCCTCACTAAATGACATCTTTCCTAAGTGACTTGAGTAGAAACTGAAAAATGTTTTTGGAGTTAACTCTTTCAACACTGGTGGTATCTTCCATGCCAATTAAATGGCAGAAATTGGAAGAATCCATATCCATTATTTGGGGGTAGAGCAATTAATATTTTCAACATGCAGCCTGAAGGCTGCACGTTGAAAATATTAATTGTTCTACCACACACGTTCACTTAGTAGCCGTTCTAAGTAATGAAATTATGACGTATCGTTTTTCTGGACCGGAAAAGCGGCCTCTCGTGGTAAAAGAGTTAAAAGCAAATTTCAGATGGAGGTACCATTTTGTTGGATCTATTATCCTTTCCAAATGTTCCTGCTTTTATAACAGTACACACATATGTTACTTTAGATTTTTTCCTTATTTCTGTTCTCACTTTTCTCTGATTTATAATGATTACTTGAAAGATGGTTTTGATTTACCATTCCACATACCCCTGTGTATATCAATGACTCTTGAAAGCATACTGTTATTTATATATACTTGAACAGAACCTACAGATTGTACTTGCTATATTTTTACCTGCGTCGCCAGTGGCAGAGCAGGTCTAGTAACCGCTCGACTCCATCCGTCCATCCATCAGTCCATCTGTCCGTCCATCAGTCCATCCGAAACACTTCTTCAGTCAAAGTTTTCTTGGCTTCTATGAAAGGGAATGATTTTATATTTGGTCTGCAGCTTCATAATGATGAGTTGTATCGTGTATCTAATTTTCAGATCAATTGCATGCAGCGACGCAGGTCCAGACCCGGTATTGGTCTTGGCTTGTTTCCAAACATCTTAATTCTTACTGCTTCAAAACATACCTTTTGATCCCTTGTTGGAATGAACTTTGTTACCTCTTGTTCCAGTATGAGCCAAAAGCTATATTCTGAAAACAAAAATTTCAATAATACGAACATTTTCTTATGTTCATAGTCTTGGACAGATTGATTGGTAGATGATAAAGTAATTGTTTTACTGGTAAATTAGGACCCAGTAACCAATGCCTGAGGTGGAAGGCCTCTAAAATGCAGACCTTTAGATCAGTCTAATTTGGGTACAACGGCAAAAATGGATCAGCCATATTGGGGCCTGCATGGTTGCAGAGAAAGCGCCAGTATTTTCTTCTTGGCATCTGTTTTAGGTTTCAGGTCCCCCTCTTAAAATGATAGTTTACAACCCTTTGTTATAGGTCTTCACCATTATCACTGGTTCCCACCGCCCCTTAACATAAGTGTACTCGAGAAGGCTTCTTAGTTTCCCAGTGTCGAGCCAAAGTCTGATTTGAATGTAAATTATGCATGACTTTTAATAGAAAATGCCACAAACATGAATCTAATAGATCTCCAGCTTCAAGATGATAATATAAAATTTGCCAAAGAAAAGCAATCAGCATCGACAGTGTTGTATATGACACTGTCAACGCTGATTGCTTTTCTCTTACGAACTCTGTGGTTCTTTGGTTTTTTAATTATTTATCTGATGCATGGTTTGATTCGAAGGTAAGCTCTACAATATTGCAAGCATCAGGGAAATCTGGCCAAACTATATATTGCTGAAACACTGCAAAACTTTGGAAAAAGTTTCAAATTCCACATAATTTGGGCGCAATTATTTTATTTGAGCACAGAATTTACCGTTGTTATTTGAGAAGAATTTAAAGGCCTGCTAAAATGGGCAACATGGTTATAAACAATTAGCTAAACTTGTCTTATATCCATGTAATGATCATGATTAACGTTGTACAGAAATACATGACCTTAAACACCAATAAATAAATAAATGATAAAGTAATTCGTCATGTATTGACGTTTTACTATTATCTTTAATCTTTTTGAAATGATATTAAGAAAGCAGTGCGTAATTTGAACTACAACTACATGCATAATTATTATCATTCTCGATCATTCATTTGCCCAAATAGTTTGGAAGTGCTGTAAAACTCTAGGCAGCAACAGTCTACTTGGACTATGCAACTCTCTTTTTTAGCTACGCCTGACAAAATGTCAGCAGAGGTTTTTTAATGTTTTTCTTTCATCTATCTGTCAGTCGTCAACATTTTGTTTGTCCGGACCATAATTCCGTAACCACTGCATATTTTTTACCAAAACTTTGTAACCATATGTATTGTCAATAGACAGTATGTCATCAGTCATGATGAGGTCTGTCCCCTCATAGATCACTGGCCCCCATAGATCAGGTATCAGTCAAGAAAACCCGTCCCCTCATAGATCACTGGCCTCATAGATCAGGTATCAGTCAAGAAAACTTTGATATTTTTCTAACCTTTCTGTCTGGTCTATATAATTTGATCTAACTGGCAGATCTTGTTCACACTTAGGACAATTTTTGCTCATGACCAAAAGGTGTGTCGTGACTGCTCCAATGTCATATCATCACAGTCAAGGTCACAGACAACAAAACTTTGATATTGTTATGCAGCCCTTGTCCGGTCCATATAACTTGGTATGATTGACAGATCTTATTTATACTTGGTATAATTAGTGCCCATGACTCAATGGTGTGTCTATGGATACCAACAACTATTACAAAGTTCATCTAAAAACCAAGTTTTTTCAGTTTTAACTTATGTGCACCCCCCCCCCCCACCCCCCTCCCCCTCTTCAGGAACCCCCAGATTTGAAGCAGTGCTTTTTTTACTGGGGTACACAAGCTGTTTTACTGGTACAATAGGACCCAGTCACCAATGCTTGGGGTGGAAGTCCTCTAAAACATGGGCAATATGGCAATGATATTAATGGGTTATTATCACACCTGTGGGTTTTTGAGATGGTGTATTGAAGTCAGGAGCTCGTCTCTGGTCAAATATATGACTCAGAGGCAAGGTCGAGACTTCAGTACACCATCCCTGAAACCCACTTGGTGGTGATAACCAATTTATCTAACAATATTCCCCCCTTTCTTGACTGGTTTGCTTATATTTTGACAATCGTTCAGCGTCTATGAGTTTGTTTTTTTATGAATGAAAATCATGACATCATGATATTGCATTCTTGCACTATGCATGATGTAATTCCCATTCATTATTCTTCTTGTACTACAGCCACTGAAGTGTTTCAGCTCTGTGTTTCTTTGTTTTATTTTTCAGGTTTAACCCTTTACCAAACGCAGACGATTTCAAAATTTATTATTTTAAATATCATTTTTTAAATTTTTTCAAAAAATTTCAACAAAACCTTATCATGTGACCCCTCTTTGGAATGGGCTCGTTCCAAAGAGAGGTCACATGATATGGTTTTGTTGAAGAATAATATTTTTCAGCTGCTGAATTTTCATATTATGCGGGCGGATGCGGGCAATTCGTTGGGCAAAGGGTTAACACATGTAAGGCCTATGTAAAAATATCATCATGGCAAAAAATCATCTAGTCTAATTTAATTCGTTGAGTGGGTTATAAATCATTTAATTACTTTAGGCCTATCCAAAGCAGTGGCCTCGTCATATGTGATCAGTTTTCTATGAGTGCAGGTAAAAAATCTTAAATCTTTCCGAATGGAATGATTGCACTTGCGGTTGCTACTCTCAATACAGAATTGTCATTTGTAGTGAGGAAAATTTGTTCTTGTGAGATAAATAAAAATATTTTAAACTTTTACCATTTGTACAAGGAGAGTACTTCTACCCAACTACCGTATTTACTCTATGTATTGGGACACTCTATGATTTGGGACACACATTTTTTCCAGAAAGCTATATTTTTTTATGCTCCAAAGTTTGGGACATTCAGGAGATTTGTTTCCAGTTGGCCCGTCGCTAGTAGCAGACAACACTCAAAAAAAATTCTTGAGTAACTAAAAATTTTCATTTTTTGCTTCTAAAACATAGCTTATGATCCCTCACTGGAACGGGCGCAATGCGCTCGTTCCAATGAGGGATCATAAGCTATGTTTTGGAAGCAAAAAATGAAAATATAAAAAAAAATTGGACGGTGATTTTCATATATAGTGATGGAAAACGAATCACACACAATTTTATTCAGCATCAAATCAAGACCAGGCTGTGTTCTTTTCCCATTTTCTAAGAATTGGGACACCTGTGAAAATAATTATTTTTAGCTGTCCCAATACTTAGAGTAAATACGGTATTAACTGGTACAGTGCAAGGAGACCATATTTGGACTTCATGAAGCCATTACCTTATTTTACCTAACATGACTAGAAGAAAGAAAAAAATTCTTGAAAAGTTAAAACATTCAGAAACTTAGATTATGATCCCTAAGTGGAGTGATCTCAACAAGCTCATTCCAATGAGGGGTCATAAGCTATGTTTTGGAGGCAAAAATTGAAAAAGTAATCAAAGTTGAATTGAAAATTTTTGTGAATAACTCTGGCTGAATAAAGTCATTATATGGATGTAGGTGCTATGATGTTTTCATATTCCCAACATGTTCCTAGCTGGAAGAAACTGCCATTTTGTGGATACAGATGATATGTTACTATTTTTTGGCGACAAGTTTTGTACAGGTACCAGTACTGGAAAATTCTTGAATTTTAAAACTGAAATTCCAGGACCCTAAAAGTGCTCGGAAATCGGAAGATTTTTGGAAAAGGTCCTAGAAAGCACTTCAAAAATGTTTTGGTCTGAAAATGTGCTTATAAATTGACGCAGATATGTATTTTTGTTGCACAAATTACATTTTTCAAACTGAATGGGTATGCAACTTTTCTTCATCTGATGTGTTGCTAAAGTGTATCAACTTTGAAATCAGAGTTGTTCAGTTTTAATATTCAGTCGATTATGTTACTATTGTGGTAAAGATCTTTGAATCAGAATGCTGCCCAATGCAATTTGTCACAGCTGTGAATTTTCATGAATGTTTGAAACTTCAGAGATCATGTTTTTCCTTTTTATGAATCCCAACTTGAAATCATTTCCAATCCTTGACATCATTTCTTAATTTCTTATTCTGATGCTACCCTGTACCAAATTTACCCTTAAGCCTAAACAGAAAGAGGTACCCAGAGGGTAAATTGAGGGGGGAGGGAGGGGGTTCTAGCCCACTGTATGGGACAGCATCAGCAAATTATTTCCAGGCATGAATATGGCAACAAAAGCACCTGAAAAATACTCAGGTCAGGATTTAATCTATCAGATAATAATGGAATGGGTTGCTTATTACTTACCTGGAGATGAAAGCAGCCCTCTATAACATTATAAGTTGTTGTGGTGAGTTGACAGTAACATTGTCTCAGATGGGCGGCGGAAGCTCGATAAAAGTGGAGGGGCAGAAATTTCCAATGCTCCCATGGTTCGACCCAGTGTGAGAAAGGTTGCAATCGTATATCGGTGAATGTACCATGACTCGCTGAAGTCTCTCGTTTAGATGAATATGCCACTGTGTGGTCACTATCCTATCCGGTTGGAAGATAGTTGAAATAGAAGAAACGGACTGAACCATCCAAAAGTGGAATTCTTTGGCTAAATATTGTTTGGATTTTCAGATAACGTAACAGGAATGCTTGTATATTGACATGTTGCAGGTGCCCATTTAACTCATTGTGTAACTGCAAAATACATCTGTGAAAAAAGTGCCCCCTGTGCCCCCCCTTGTTCCGCCGTCTCTGGGCTCAGAGCTTATGTTTAATGCGTCGAGGTAGAACATAAGCTCCGAACTGCCAGCCTCAAGCCATGTCACCGTCAGTTCATCACAATAACGTATATGTTCCAATAAGATCATACCCAAAGCCCAAAACTCACCTCATGAAAGGAACAAGGAAACTTTTAATGATAAGTTTAGTAAACAAACATCTTGCATACCCCACAACGTCTCTGGACAAATAATCAGCAAATAATAAAGGTCGAGCTCACTCCATCTTACATCGAAGTGTAAACTGATTTGTAATTTAAACAACACTTCATTCAGAACATCATTTACTGTACATGTGAAAAATCCAGAAAAATGAAGCAGATTGCAAGTCACTCTGTTGATGGAATAATTACGAAATGCGCAACGTCATTACAAGTACAGTGGAGCCCACTTAATTGGATATGTCTTAATTGAATAACCCTGTTAATTGAATATAATTTCTCAACACAAAACCATTTACCATACTTCCAGTACAAATTTGACCTGTTAATTGAATATAGGTTAAAGAGTAAACTCCTGTTAATTGAATAAAAAATCTTGTAACCTGTCGAGAAATTACCCTGACTCACACCAGTTTGGCTTTGTTTGTAGACCGATTTGGCCTCAGCACATCCAATACAGTTATTTATTGTTATTTAATGTGAGCGCTTGCTAGCAGCACACACAGATTTTTGCTCTTCATATTTTACCATTTTTTCTTGCTTCAAACTTTTTCATGGATTTACACTTTTTCTCAACTTATTTGCATTGACCTATAGATTCTGGATATAGCAACATTATTTTGACATGTGGCTTTACAAACTCAAAAATTCTGTATTTTGGTGGATTTTTCTACAAATTTGGACAGTCTCTGAGTGAATCTCACCAGTAAAGTTAAAGCCTTTATCTGGTTCCTCAGTGGATGGTGTTGAAATTGTGTGGATTATTGATTCCTCTTGCTGGTCAACTGGAGGTGTGAAATACCAACCTGTACTGTGGGTTATTGATTCCTCTACTCCTACAACTGGAGGTGTGAAATACCTGATGAATCAGCATACTCAGGTACAGCTGTACTCAAAGATGGTTCATCAACAATCTTCAAATCCTATTTCGTACACATGTGATGAATTACTGGAGCTGAACCCTGGAGTGCATTGCAAATTACCCTACAACGTCTGGCAGACTGTGAGGTCACTCAGCTTAAACAAGCAGAAGGCAAGCAAGCGAGGCACGAGGGGAGGAAAGAGACTTCCACTTGATTTTCCTAACTCTGCCAAGTTCCTCCCTAATGCTAAGAAGAAGATCAGGAATACTAACTGTTATCTTGGTCTGTTAAATACACGTTCTTGTAACAAAACCGAAATTCTCCATGATGTGATCGTCGAACACGACCTGGACATTTTTGTGCTCACTGAAACATGGCTGAAGGGTGAGGATGGAGCAGTATTGTCTAGCCTAGTTCCAGCAAATTACGGTATCCAGCAGGAGCTAAGAGCTGGAAAAAGAGGAGGTGGACTTGCTGTCATCTATAAACAGTCTGTGGGCTTAAAGAAGTTAAACTTTGGTCCTTTTTCATCTTTTGAAGTACTTTGTGTTACACTCAATATTAATGGCCAACTCGCACAGCTTGTCTGTATATACCGGCCACCTTCGTCAAGTCGTAACAAATTTACATTTGATGCTTTTATGTCTGAATTTAACACCTTTTTGAGCACGGTGACTTTACTTCCTGGTCACCTTATAATTCTCGGTGATTTCAATATCCATGTTGATAATCCCGACGACAAGAATGCCAACCAATTCATAAATCAAATTTCCTCTGTGAATCTGCATCAGCTCGTCTGTGGCCCAATCCATCGTTCTGGGCACACACTCGATCTGATCATTGCTAGAGAAAATGATGACTTCATAGCTGTCAGTAGCATAGCAGACAAGCATATCTCTGACCACTCCTTGATTTTATGCAATGTTTCATTTGCAAAACCAAGAGCAGTCCAGAAGACTGTCAAAGCTAGAAAAACACGCAACATCGACATTGATAATTTTCTGAGGGACCTTTCATTATGTAACCTAACACAACTCATTGAAAATGAAGCTGACGTCGGCTCAAAAACTGATAAACTCTTCGAGACCCTAACTAAGGTATTAGACATCCACGCGCCTATCCAAACAAGAACTGTCACTGTTCGTCCTAACATTGGATGGTACAACGATGAGATAAGGAAATTAAAGCAAATGTGCAGGAAAGCAGAACGCCGCTTTGTTACATCTGGCCTCCATGTTCATAATGACATGTATAAAACACTTCGTAACAAGCTAAACTCATCTATTAAGTCAGCTAAAATGGACAGGGTGAAAAATAGCATTGCGTCATGTGGCAGAAATTCTAAAGAGATTTTTAAGATAGTCAGCAACCTTCTACATGTGAACGGGAAGGGTGAGCTCCCTGAGCACACCCATCTTTCCGAGCTCGCATCTAGATTCTCTGACTTTTTCACAGATAAAATTTCAAAGATTCATAGTGGCCTCGAAAATTTGGCCTTAAATTCAGTGACCATTGATGAAGACATATCGGTAGATTCTGATATCTCCCTTAATGACTTTCAGCCTCCCACCATGGACGAGGTCAAGTCAATTATATTGAAAGCCTCCTCCACATCTTGTTCTCTCGACCCACTGCCAACATGGTTTCTGAAAAACAGCTCTGTTTTAGACCACCTACTTCCCACCATTACTAGTATATTTTGCTCATCTCTGGCACTTGGAACTGTACCAACAGCATTTAAGCATGCCCATGTTATTCCACTCCTGAAGAAACCAAGCCTAGATGTCAACGTTCTAAAAAACTACAGACCAGTCTCTAACCTTCCTTTTCTGTCTAAATGTCTTGAAAAGGTTATTGCCTCAAGAATTATTCAGCATATTTCAGATAATAACAATCTGGAAATATTTCAATCTGCATACAGACCTGGGCACAGCACTGAAACAGCTTTAATTCGTGTCAGCTCCGATGTGCTGAATTCGATGGACGATCGTAGGCTAACATCATTCGTGCTGCTCGACCTGTCTGCTGCATTTGATACGATTGACCATCTAACTCTTTTGTCGCGGTTAGAAAAACGACTCAAAATACGCGGATCTGCCCTTGAGTGGGTACGTTCCTACTTAAGTGACCGAACGCAATCTGTGAAAATATGCGATACTCAATCAGAGCCCGTCGAGCTAAAATATGGCGTCCCCCAAGGCTCAGTACTCGGACCCTTACTGTTCACAGTTTACACCCTACCACTTGGGGATCTCATAAGGAAGCACTCTGTAAATTTTCACCTGTATGCAGACGATACCCAGCTGTATCTGTCTGCTGATCTTTCCAATATGAATGACTCCTTAACAACACTGGAGGCATGCATTGAGGATATTCGACAGTGGATGGGGAGAAACTTTCTGAAATTAAATGATGATAAAACAGAATTTGTACAGTTAGGCGCCAAACATCAGCTAGACAAAGTTCCAATTAACTGCTTGAAA
Source organism: Pictodentalium vernedei (assembly GCA_031216915.1). Classification (NCBI taxonomy): domain Eukaryota; kingdom Metazoa; phylum Mollusca; class Scaphopoda; order Dentaliida; family Dentaliidae; genus Pictodentalium; species Pictodentalium vernedei. The sequence goes on along the minus strand of CM062289.1, from coordinate 432,080,839 downwards.
ATAGGCGATAGCGCAGTTAGCTCAAGTAAAACTGCCCAAAACCTCGGTTTCACTTTTAATGATTGCTTTGATCTGCATAACCAAATCACAAAAGTGAGCAAAAGCTGCTTCCTCCAAATAAGAAACATCAACAAAATCAGAAAGCTACTTGACCAAAACACTCTGAAAACTGTTATACAGTCTTTGGTCCTGTCCCGTTTGGACTATTGCAACTCTCTCTATTTCGGCCTTCCTTTGAAATCAATGTACCTGCTTCAACGTATTCAAAACACAGCAGCTAAGATCATTACCGGTGCGAAAAAATATGACCACATTACACCAATCCTGAAATCTCTGCATTGGCTGCCAGTTGAGTCTCGCATTAAGTATAAGGTATTGGCGGTGACACACAACATCTTACATAGCGACAAAGCACCAATCTACCTTAAGCAGGTCATCAAAGTACACACACCGTCGAGGAATCTCAGATCAGCTTCTGAGAGTCTCCTTGTCGTACCGCGAATTCGATCAACGGCAGGGAAGAGATTGTTCACTTTTGCAGCTCCCTCACTCTGGAACGCCCTCCCTCAGAACCTTAGAAAAACCCTAAATGCAGATCACTTCAAGAAAGCTCTGAAAACCCATCTCTTTCAAGCAGCCTTCGGCCGCTGATTATACCATTGTTACCGTCACCTATGTTTTCAGCGCTTTTGAGCAGCGTTTCGCTGGGAAAAGCGCTATATAAATAAATTATTATTATTATTTAATCTATTATATCTTGTTTGACAGAGCTCCACGAGCTCTGTCAAACAAGATATAATAGAATAAATGCTAAGTTTATCTCTAGAGTACAGGAAAGTGACACAATCCCTGTTAACTGAATACTCCTGTTACTTGAATAATTTTCATTGGCAAAGTGGCTATTCAATTAACAGGGTTCTGCTGTATTTCGTGTGGTGGCATCAGATGGTAACATATGCTACTCGAGCCATAAACATAAAAGAAACTAAGCGAGCTCTCATCCAATCAGAGGCCAAGGATTTTCGGCATATTGGATCATGTATTGTTATTATAGTTCTCCACAATTTATGTTATGTCATGTTGTAATCATTTTATTTCATGAATTTCAGTTTTCTGTTATTTCAGCACATTGAGATTTTCATTTCATTTGAAGAAGATTAAATTCCATTTATTTATTCTCCTACTGATGTTCTTGTTTATTTCATTGCAGTCACAATACAGTCGTGATGACAGTTCACTGCAGGAAGAATCTAGGCAAATAAAATGTGAATCCAGTCCTCCGACGCCGCGGTCACTACGTTTGGAACGAGTGGCTGCAGCATTAGCACACAGTAATCAAAGCAATGAAGAATCACCTCAGTAAGTTCTGTGTTTAGCAAACTGTCCTTTTAATCCTTTCCCAAACCTAATGGTGAAAATCGGTCAGTTCTGTTCTCAATAATTGCCTTTCCAACTATTTTTAGCTCAACTTTGGCGAAGCCAAATTTGAGCTTTTATCATGGCCCGTCGTCCGTCTGTCCATACGTCAACAATTGGATACGGCTCGGGCTAGAGGCCATATTTATGAACCGATCTTTACGAAACTTCTTAAGTACCTATGTTATGACCGTGGGACGAGAACGAGTGTTTTTGGGTGCAGTCTGAAATTCAAGATGGCTGCCAGCCGCCATTTTGTACCAACGATGCAGAAATATATTTTTTGTACAGAACTTCCATATGAAAGCTCTGATTTGAATAATTTTTTGTATGAATGTTTAGTACCATGGGATACATCACATATAATACAGGTTTTTTTCTCGTGTGTAAATTGTGCAAATTAGACTAATTTAGATGTTTTTTGGTGTTACTTTCAGCACTGTAAGTGCAAATGCCAATACGGCTCGGGCTAGAGGCCATATTTATGAACCGATCTTTACGAAACTTCTTGGGTACCTTTGGTATCACCGTGGGATGAGAACGAGTGTTTTGGGGTCCGGTCCGAAATTCAAGATGGCCGATGGCAGCCATTTTGTACAAAATTAGGTGCAATCAGATTTTTGCACAGAACTTCCATATGAAAGCGCTGATTTGAATAATTTTTTGTGTGAATGTTTAGTACCATGGGATACATCACATATAATACAGGTTTTTTTCTCGTGCAGAAATTATGCAAATAAGATGAACTTTGATTTTTTCAGTGCGACTTACACACAAGTACACATGTCAATACGGCTCAGACTAGAGTCTGAATTTATGAACTGATCATCACGAAATGTCTTGGGTACCTTTGTTATCACCTTGGGTCGAGAACGAGTGTTTCTGGGTGGGGTCTAAAATTCAAGATGGCTGCCAGTGGCCATTTTGTACCGAAATTAGGTCTAATCAATTTTTTGTACACAATTTCTATACAGCTCAGACTAGAGGCCATATTTATGAACCAATCTTTACGAAACTTCTTGGGTACCTTTGTTATCACTGTGGGATGAGAGCGAGTGTTTTTGGGAGTGGTCCGAAATTCAAGATGGCCACCAGCAGCCATTTTGTACCAAAATTAGTGCAATCAGTCTTTTGTACAGAACTTCTGTATGAAAGTTCTGCTTTGAATAAATTTTTGTATGAATGTTTAGTAACATGGAGTACATCACATATTGTAAGGGGTTTTTTTTCGTGCAGAAATTATGCAAATTAGATGAACTTTGATTTATTCAGTGCTACTTACACAATGTAAGCACACATGTCAATACAGCTCAGGGTAGAGGCTGTATTTATGAACCGATCTTCACAAAACTTCTTGGGTACCTTTGTTATCACCTTGGGACGAGAATGAGTGTTTCTCGGTACGGTCCAAAATTCAAAATGGCTACCAGTGGCCATTTTGTACCGAAATTAGGTCCAATCAGTTTTTTGTCACAAGTCCTATACAGCTCGTATTTATGAACTGATCTTCACAAAACTTCTTGGGTACTTTTGTTTTTACCTTGGGACAGGAACGAGTGTGTTTTGGGGTGCCTTTGTTATCACTGTGCTATGAGAACAAATATTTTGGGGTTCAGTCAAACCCACTCTGGGACTAAGATTTCTTTTCTAGTTTAGCATCTGACTGTCACCCACCTGTACAATACTTTACCTATACATTTGTTACAGGCAATGGTCAGTATTTATGTACAGACCGTTACAATAATTTATATGTACCTTTGTTATCAGGTCATTACCTATATGTTTGTCATTGCTGTGTCACATACTATACATGTACATGTCTTTGTCTTGACAAGTTGAGCTACAGTGTCACTGACACTTTCATTTCTCAATTTGTTTGGCCTCCAAAACAGTTTTTCACCCCTCATTTGAATGAGCTTATGCCAGTGATGGTCATAAGTTATGTTTTGGATTATAGAATGAAAATCGTACTTATTTAAAAAAGGAATTTTGCAGTTGTTTCTAGGTACAGTATCACTGTCTTGAGAGACCACCTGTCTTGAGAGACCACATCTGCCAGGCACCGATTGGTTTTACTCTATAATGGACCTGCTATGGGAGACCACCTGTCTTGAGAGACCATTATGATCTGGAATGGAATGGTTTCGCGCGCCAAAGGCGCACAGGGATGGTTTGGGGCAAGCCCCTTTTGACCCTCAGTGGTTGTATATGATCAATTTTTAGCTTAACTTAACAAAGTCAAGATAAACTATTGCCATCACGCGTGCGGAAGTCTGTGAGTCTGTTCACATTTTCCTTTAGCACGAGTACACCCCACAGTTCTTGTCTGATCGTCATGAAATTTCATATGCAGGTTTGGGGTCATGTCTAGATGAGAACGTCCCCTTTTGGTTGCGATCGGTCAACCGGTATGGCTGCACAAGCCCAAAACCCGAAAACCATTAGCGCAGTCTACAGGTCGTATTTTTGAAGGGATTTCATTGTAACTTGGTAGGATGGCTCTGTATAATGCCTAGATGAGAACATCCCCTTTTGGTCATGATCTGTCAACTGTAATGGCTGCCCAAGCCCGAAACCCAAAAAACTTTTAGCACAGTTTGCAGGTCCTGTTTAATATGGAGGGATTTCATTGTAACTTGGTAGGATGACTCCTCATGATGTCTAGATGAGAATTGCCCCATTTGGGCGTGATCTACCAACCGTGATGACAGCCCGAGCCCAAAACCCGAAAACCTTTAGCACAGTCTACAGGTCATATTTATTGAGGAATTTCATTATACCCCCCGCAAACAAAGTTTGGGGGGTATATAGGAATCACCCTGTCCGTCCGTCTGTCCGTCTGTCCATCCTTGTAAGCGCAACTACTCCTAAACTGTTTGAAGAATTTTCATGAAACTTTACACAATGGAAGAACTCCATATGAAGATGTGCATGAAGCAATATAATTCCATTCTGACATTTCCAAAGGGAGATAATCTAACTTATACCGTCTTCCATCCTTGTAAGCGCAACTCCTCCTAAACCGTTTGAAGAATTTTCATGAAACTTTACACAAAGGAAGAACTCCATATGAAGATGTGCATGAAGCAATATAATTCCGTTCTGACATTTCCAAGGGGAGATAATCTAACTTATACTGTCTGTCCATCCTTGTAAGCTCAACTCCTCCTAAACCATTTGAAGAATTTTCATGAAACTTTACACAATGGAAGAACTCCATATGAAGAATTGCATGAAGCAATATAATTCTGTTCTGACATTTCCAAGGGGAGATAATCTAACTTATACATTTCAGGCGTGGGGGGGGGGGGGGGGAATCACTTTGTGAGTTTGCTCACAGTATCTGTAGTTGTAACTTGGTGGGTTGACTTCATATAATGTCTAGATGAGAAAGTCCCCATTTGGATGTGATTGGGCAACTACAGGGGCCCAAAGCCTGTAAACCTTCAGCACAGGCGACAGGTCATATTTATGAAGGGATTTCATTGTAACTTGGTAGGATGACTCCAAATAATGTCTAGATGAGAACGTCCCATTTTGATCGCGATCATTCAGCTTTGATGTTTGCCCGAGCCCAAAAACCTTTAGCATAGGCAAAAGGTCATATTTATGGAAGGATTCCATTGTAACCTGTTAGGTTGACTCCATATAATGCCTAGATGATGACATCCCCTTTTGGTCGTGATTGGTCAACTGTGATGGCTACAGGTGCCCGAAGACCGAAAACCTTGAGCACAGTCTACAGGTCATATTTATAAAGGGATTTCATTGTAACTTCGTAGGATCACTCCAGATAATGCCCAGATGAGATTGTCCCCTTTGGTTGCGATCATTCAACCATGATGGCTGCCCGAGCCCGATGCCCGAATACTTTTAGCACAGTCTACAGGTCATATTTATGAAGGGATTTCATTGTAACTTGGTAGGTTGACTTCATATAATGTCTAGATGAGAAGGTTCCCTTTTGGACACGATTGGGCAACTGTGACGGCTACAGGGGGCCGAAACCCGAAAACTTTTAGAACAGTCTACAGGTCATAATTATGAAGGGATTTCATTGTAACTTGGTAGGATGACTCCAAATAATGTCTAGATGAGAACATCCCCTTTTGGTCGCGATCCTTCAGCCTTTATGGCTGCCCGAGCCCAAGGACCTTTAGCATAGTCTACAGGTCGTATTTATGGAAGGATTTCAGTGAAACTTGTTAGGTTGACTCCATATGATGCCTAGATGATGACATCTCCTTTTGGTCGTGGTTGGTCAACTGTGATGGCTACAGGTGCCCGAAGCCTGAAAATCTTGATCACAGTCTACAGGTCATATTTATGAAGGGATTTCATTGTAACTTCGTAGGATCACTCCAGATGATGCCCAGATGAGTATGTCCCCTTTTGGTTGCGATCATTCAACCATTATCGCTGCCCGAGCCCGAAGCCCGAATACCTTTAGCACAGTCTACAGGTCATATTTATGAAGGGATTTCATTGTAACTTGGTAGGTTTAACTTCATATAATGTCTAGATGAGAACGTCTCCTTCTGGACACGATTGGGCAATTGTGACAGCTACAGGGGCCCGAAGCCTGAAAACCTTTAGAACAGTCTACAGGTCATAATTATGAAGGGATTTCATTGTAGCTTGGTAGGATGACTCCAAATAATATCTAGATGAGAACGTCCCCTTTTGGTCGCGATCATTCAGCCTTGATGGCTGCCCGAGCCCCAAAACCTTTAGCATAGTCTATAGGTCGTATTTATGGAAGGATTTCATTGTAACTTGTTAGGTTGACTCCATATAATGCCTAGATGATGACATCCCCTTTTGGTTGTGATTGGTCAACTGTGATGGCTACAGGTGCCCGAAGCCCGAAAATCTTGATCACAGTCTACAGGTCATATTTATGAAGGGATTTCATTGTAACTTCGTAGGATCACTCCAGATGATGTCCAGATGAGAATGTCTCCTTTTGGTTGTGATCATTCAGCCACGATGGCTGCCCGGGCCCAAAGCCCGAAACCCTTTAGCACAGTCTTCAGTTCATATTTATGAAGGGATTTCATTGTAACTTGGTAGGTTGACTTCATATAATGTCTAGATGAGAACAGCCCCTTTTGGGCACCATTAGGCAACTGTGATGGCTACAGGGGCCTGAAGCCTGAAAACCTTTAGCACAGTCCACAGGTGATATTTATGAAGCGATTTCATTGTACCTTGGTAGGATGACTCCAAATAATGTCTACATGAGAACGTCCCCTTTCGGTCGCGATCATTCAGCCTTGATGGCTGCCCGAGCCCAAAACCTTTAGCATAGTCTATAGGTCATATTTATGGAAGGATTTCATTGTAACCTGTAGATTTGACTCCATATAATGCCTAGATGATGACATCCCCTTTTGGTCATGATTGGTCAACTGTGACGGCTTCAGGTGCACCGAAGCCCGAAAACCATGAGTACAGTCTACAGGTCATATTTATGAAGGGATTTCATTGTAACTTCGTAGGATCACTCCAGATGATGCCCAGATGAGTATGGCCCCTTTTGGTTGCGATCATTCAACCATTATCGCTCCCCGAGCCCGAAGCCCGAATACCTTTAGCACAGTCTACAGGTCATATTTATGAAGGGATTTCATTGTAACTTGGTAGGTTTAACTTCATATAATGTCTAGATGAGAACGTCCCCTTCTGGACACGATTGGGCAATTGTGACAGCTACAGGGGCCCGAAGCCTGAAAACCTTTAGAACAGTCTACAGGTCATAATTATGAAGGGATTTCATTGTAGCTTGGTAGGATGACTCCAAATAATGTCTAGATGAGAACGTCCCCTTTTGGTCGCGATCATTCAGCCTTGATGGCTGCCCGAGCCCCAAAACCTTTAGCATAGTCTATAGGTCGTATTTATGGAAGGATTTCATTGTAACTTGTTAGGTTGACTCCATATAATGCCTAGATGATGACATCCCCTTTTGGTTGTGATTGGTCAACTGTGATGGCTACAGGTGCCCGAAGCCCGAAAATCTTGATCACAGTCTACAGGTCATATTTATGAAGGGATTTCATTGTAACTTCGTAGAAGGGATTTCATTGTAACTTGGTAGGTTGACTTCATATAATGTCTAGATGAGAACAGCCCCTTTTGGGCACCAGTAGGCAACTGTGATGGCTACAGGGGCCTGAAGCCTGAAAACCTTTAGCACAGTCCACAGGTGATATTTATGAAGCGATTTCATTGTACCTTGGTAGGATGACTCCAAATAATGTCTACATGAGAACGTCCCCTTTCGGTCGCGATCATTCAGCCTTGATGGCTGTCCGAGCCCAAAACCTTTAGCATAGTCTATAGGTCATATTTATGGAAGGATTTCATTGTAACCTGTAGATTTGACTCCATATAATGCCTAGATGATGACATCCCCTTTTGGTCATGATTGGTCAACTGTGACGGCTTCAGGTGCACCGAAGCCCGAAAACCATGAGTACAGTCTACAGGTCATATTTATGAAGGGATTTCATTGTAACTTCGTAGGATCACTCCAGATGAGAGTGTCCCCTTTTGGTTGTGATTATTCAGCCATGATGGCTGCCCGAGCCCAAAGCCCCAAAACTTTTAGCACAGTCTACAGGTCATATTTATGAAGGGATTTCATTGTAACTTGGTAGGTTGACTTCATATAATGTCTAGATGAGAACGTCCCCTTTGGGCGCAATTGGGAAACTGATGGCTACAGTGGCCCGAAGCCCGAAAACCTTTAGCACAGTCTACAGGCCATATTTATGAAGGGATTTCAATGTAACTTGATAGGATGACTCGTTTTGGAATAATTTCTCTGTAACTTTGTAACTTTCGTTGATATATGTTAACTGTGAGGGCCACATACATTAACTGTGAGGTCATATAAACCCACCTCTCAGCTCTTTTAGTACAGTGTACACCTCATATTATTTTTATCAAAAACATAGCTTACAGGGAACAGAAATGAACATATTCCCAATTATCACAATTCTTGTCTTATTTCATAATCCTTTCATAAACATTGAACATTATCCTTTTCATCAAACACAATACACAAGTTAAGCTACAGTGTCATTGACACTTTCATTTCTCATGTCGAGGCGTGTTGAAGGAGGAAAAAGGTTCTGGTACTCGGCCGATGTCTCCGGTTGAGGTGTGATGGGTGCGTGGCTTTGTTGACTGTTGTAGGTTGAACCCTCAGGTGTGGACCAGTGTGGGAGGTTGGGTCCTCTCACAAAGGTACTACCTGCCCCCGAGGGTGCAGTAGTCTTAAGTTTTCGGGCAAGTATAGTCTGCCACTTCGAAGATGATTTCAAATGCTGGCCATCACTGGCAAGTATAATCTGCCTCAGGCTGTCTTTGTGTGGTAGAACATCTTGGAAAGAAAACAACGACCCCTTTCGGGGACCACCAGAAAGAAGACCCGAACTTCCCTGGTTCGGGGGCAGGCCTGCATTATAATCCTATTTGGTTGGGACAAGAGATGCGCAGTGTGGACACGTACAAAAAGGGGCAGAGGCGGGACGCAGGACCAACGCTCGCCTCCCTTGAAGTGGTCGACCACTTTTAGGGATGGAGTGGAGGATGTTCAGGAACCATGGAGGTTACAGTTTCCATAACGGTTATAGTGTCCATAGCGATTATTGGGGTGCTGGTCAAAAAGCATATTCTGTGTACCTGTTAAAAGAAGAAGGCAGAATTAGTTTTCATTAGATTATATAAAAGATAGAAAACAAAAATAGCATATTTAGTTTTAAACAGTCTTTAAATGTGATGCGATTTAGCTGAGTCGGTGAATGCAGCCCTTTCTGGTAGAAGGCCACAGCTAAGCTATTAATCTGCCTGTTAGTACACCTTCTCGTACCTTATTTCGAGGCTAAGAAAAGCCTTACACACAGAGCCACACCCGGGGGTGTTACTTTCCTGTCTTGTCCTCATTTGGAAGTCCTAGTTTTATGAACGGCCTATTTTGGATTGTTGAGGTAGTGAAGAACAGGCTTACACACAGAGCCACACCCAGAGGTGTTACTTTCCTGTCTTGCCCTCGGTTATAAGTCCTAGTTAGTATTACTTTAAGTTTAGTCATTTTGCCCTCAGCTATAATTCCTTTTGTTTTTCAGTTACTGCAGTTGAGTTGGTGAAGGCAGCCCTTTCTGGTAGAAGGCCACAGCTGAGCTGTTAATGTGCCTGTTAGTTCACCTTCTCATTCCCTATTTTGTATTGAGTCAAAGAACAAGCTTACACACAGAACCATACCCAGGGGTGTTACTTTCCTGTCTTGTCCTCGTTTGAAGGCCTAGCTTTATGATCGGCCTATTTTAGATAATTGAGGAAGCGAAGAACAGGCTTACACACACAGCCACACCCAGAGGTGTTACTTTCCTGTCTTGCCCTCAGTTGTAAACCTACTAAGTATTTCCTTTTGCACACGGTTATAAGTCCTAGTTAGTAATTCATTAAGTTTTTGGGGTTTTTGTCTACTTTCCGAAATTACCTGTAGTTCGGATATTAGTTGGCTATCGGCTAGCCGGTCGTGGTTCTTTGCGGCTAGAGAGGCAGGCGGTCTTTTATGGTGGGGATATCGGCTCTGTCATGGAGTGTTTTGATAGGTGTATCCCATGGGGCACGGAGGACGACCCTAAGCGCGTGATTTTGGACCTTCTGAAGTTTGCCCATATTAGTTTGATTGAGCTCAGTTAGGATGATGATTGCACCGTATTTGAGTACTGTGCGCACAAAGGTTTTGTATAGTTTAAGTAGGGTAGACTGGTTGGCTCCCCAAGAAGTTCCCTTTAACATTTTCAATAAGTTAATGCGTTTGGTTGCTTTACTGGCCATATCGTTGGTGTGTTATTAAAGGACAGGTTATGATCAATGGTGATGCCGAGGAATTGCGCCTCTTTGCATTCTGGGAGGACTTTATCCAGTAGTTTGAGGTCAAAATCGCGTTTGCCTGTTTTGCGAGTAAAGGTGATTTGTTGGGTTTTATTGGCATTCAGCTTTATTCTCCATTTGGCACACCATTGTTCTTGGTCTTCGAGAGCACGTTGCAGAGGTTTTTGGAGTAGATTGGCTGTATTGCTAGAGTCCCAGAGTCAAAGTGTTGTTATATCCCAATAAATAATTAAACCAATTCAATCTTGTTTTTCAGAGCTCATTGAGCTCTGTCAAACAAGGTTGGGTTGTTAAATTCCAAGTTGCATTATGGGAAAAATTTACGACTTAAAATTTGGATCTTTTCATCAGTGTTCAGGGGTTAACATAGAACAGGTTAAAAAGATTCCAATTGGTTAACCCTTTACCTAAAATGTATAGCTGACAACACTAGCCAGATGAATAACTAATACACCAAGACATAGCTTATGACCTCCTCGACTGCCTCATTGAGTATGGAGGGGTCATAAGCCGCACTTTTTAGGTAAAAATTGGAAAATATAAACTTTGAATGGCAATTTTTGTAAATAACAATAACCAGTTTTGGGTAGTATATTAAGTAAAGCGTTAAACCATTTTATTCTGAATATAATGAAGGTGCTGATTTGTATTCTGCTTCATTATGAATGTTTAGTCTTTCAGCTTATTTTTTTTTCCCTTTTCTGTACTTTCAGAAGATCCATTTTAGAAACCACCAGAAGTCCAGCAAGTCCATTTAATAGTACTCATAGTAGCCAAGACTCTTTACATAAACATTCTAAAAAACGTGGTCTCAAAAGTTCATTAGGTAGATTTTTTAGTAAAAGAGAAAAAGGCAAATCAAAAGAGGCAATAACTAGGGATATGATGACCTCAGGTAAGCAGCCATTTATTCAGGGTTTATTGTGGTCCTTGGAAACATAGAATTTAAAAGTATATATTCAAGGCCTTGAAATTTGTGCATTAGTTTTGAAAGTTCTTGATTTTAAGAATAAATGCTTCAAGGTTTTAAAATCATTGAGTGAAGAGCAACAGAAATTAAAACATTTAACCCTTAACTGGTAGAGTGCTGGAAGCCATATTTGGGCTTTATTCTGAAGTGTCGGTACCACAACTTAATCCTTTACCCAACGCAGACGATATCAAAATTTATTATTTTAAATATCCTTTTTTTAATTTTTTCAAAAAATTTCAACAAAACCATATCATGTGACCCCTCGTTGGAACGAGCTCGACGAGCTCGTTCCAACGAGGGGTCACATGATATGGTTTTGTTGAAATTTTTTGAAAAATAATATTTTTTCAACTGGTGAATTTGCATATTATGCGGGCGGATGCGGGCAATTCATTGGGTAAAGGGTTAAAGGCTTCATATTCAGTGGATGTTGTTCATATCAACCTTTGATGTGAAATTATTTAGACTGTTAGGATTTGCATTGTTACAATTTATGGGAGAGTGCCTATTGGCACTCTCCCATAAATTATAACAAGGCAAATATATGTGAACAAATTTTGATAACCAAAAATAATTCAGCACTCTACCAGTTGAGGGCCTAATTCCAACTTTGATAACTTTTTAATGCAAAGGAACAGGTGCCCCAACTTGCATTGTTTGGGGTAAACTCAAAACTTGTTTTCAAAGTACCTTGTCAGTTGTTTCTGGGCAAGTCTTGGCTGCCTCTGTAGCCAGCCAAGACTTGACTAGAAACAAATGCAAAGCCACCGTAGGTAGAGTTTCATAGTATAGTGAAAATGTATAAAAACCAACATGCCCTTTAAAGGGTTAAGTTTTCTTGAAAATTAATTACTTTGCCAACAAAAATTGCTTCAGTTTTCTTTCTAGATATTTTACACAAGTGATAAATGTCTCTTTTTGATCGAAAACAGTTGTCTTTGATATTGATATGTCTTAATCAAAAGTTTACTCAAAAGATATATCAAATAGTGTGGAAAAGTCTCAGAATTTGTTAAAACTGTCCTTAAAAATGGCTTGAATAGGTCCTTGAAATTCCTTGAGTTAACCTCATCCTTGAGATAATGGGCCCTCATATCTTCTAGGACACTGGTATTTCCTCTGTAATTAATGATATAAATAAATTACATTTCAGTTTTTGATCAGAAAGCAGAATACATGTATCAACAAATTCTGTGTAACAGAAATTCATTTCCCTCCTACTGAGATCTATGTGTGTCCCTGATGAGAGAATGGAGAGAGATGTATCTCATCCACCCTAGAAAAATATGTAAAGTTGTGGTAAACAGTATTGTTCCCCCCCCCCCCCCCCACACACACACACCTTTAACTCTTAAATCCCCATAAAGCCACAAACTGCCCCTTTTATATTGCTCTGAAAAAGTTGTTCCAAGAGTTTTCGTCTTTGAGAATTCTATTGTTCAGGCAGGCAACAAAAATGTAGAAACAATAATGTTGCTCTTCAGATTACATGAATAGTTTTTTCCAACTACCAACCTGCCACCTGCTTAACTTAATGATGTCTCCCTGGCATTTGATTGATCAAAACAATTCAACCAGTGTGATGGGGGGGGGGGGGGGGGGAGAGATGGCAGAATCTCATCCTTGGGCTAGCCTCATGTCTGGCTCGAATCTCTTGTCTCCAGGCAAGTCTTGGTTTCTCCCCTCAAATTTCCAGCCGCTTGAGTGAGATTTCCCTGTCCTACTCCCTCTAACATAAAAGTTAATAATAATTTCCATCAGCAAATTTTTTTTTCTGTCATTTGCAGAATGAGGTTCCCAGAGGGTGAATTTTCTGATGCTATGCCATACATTGGACCAATTTATCCTCTGGGTACTTCTCTGCTTTGGCTTGAGACCTTGATTCAGATTGAGGTTCACAGAGGGCATATTTAGTGATGCTACCCTGCATAGCATGCTGGTAAACTTGCCACCCCCACAAACCTATTTTCCTTGAGTTATTGCCCTGAGCAGAGCTTCAGCAGTTGATAGATATATATATATATATATACATTTTTAAACTAAATATCACATATATAACTAAAAATAGAACAGCTCTCATTTTATTAGCTCAACTTGACAAAGTCAAGCTGAGCTAATGCCATCACTTCTCGTCCGTCGGCGTACGTACGTACGTTAGTACGTACGTCCACAATTTCCTTTGGCACACCTCACAGGTCGCATTTATGATCAGATTACTTTGAAACTTGGTATGCTTGTTTGAGGTGACCTCTAGATGGGAGCTATCGATTTTCTTCAATTTCCTTCAAAAAATGTTGCCGCGGCCAACGTTCTTAGAACTTAGTTTAGTCAAACCACAATATTTCCCTTTGGCACACCCTACAGGGCACATTTATGATTTGATTGCTTTGAAACCTGGTATGCTTATTTAGGGTGACCTCTAGATGGGAGCTATCGATTTTCTTCAATTTCCGGCAAAAAATGTTGCCACGGCCAACGTTCGTAAAACTTAGTTTAGTCAGACCTCAATATTTCCCTTTGGCACACCCTACAGGGCACATTTATGATCAGATTGCTTTGAAACCTGGTATGCTTGTTTGGGAAGACCTCTAGATGGGAGCTATCGATTTTCTTCAATTTCTGTCAAAAAATGTTGCCGCGGCCAACGTTCTTAGAACTTAGTTTAGTCAGAAGACTCAATATTTCCCTTTGGCACACCCTACAGGGTACATTTATGATCGGATTGCTTTGAAACCTGGCATGCTTGTTTGGGGTGACCTCTAGATGGGAGCTATCGATTTTCTTCAATTTCCGTCAAAAAATGTTGCCGCGGCCAATGTTCTTAGAACTTAGTTTAGTCAAACCACAATATTTCCCTTTGGCACACCCTACAGGGCACATTTATGATTTGATTGCTTTGAAACCTGGTATGCTTATTTAGGGTGACCTCTAGATGGGAGCTATTGATTTTCTTCAATTTCCGGCAAAAAATGTTGCCACGGCCAACGTTCGTAGAATTTAGTTTAGTCAGACCTCAATATTTCCCTTTGGCACACCATACAGGGCCCATTTATGATCAGATTGCTTTGAATCCTGGTATGCTTGTTTGGGGAGACCTCTAGATGGGAGCTAACGATTTTCTTCAATTTCTGTCAAAAAATGTTGCCGCGGCCAACGTTCTTAGAACTTAGTTTAGTCAGAAGACTCAATATTTCCCTTTGGCACACCCTACAGGGTACATTTATGATCGGATTGCTTTGAAACCTGGCATGCTTGTTTGGGGTGACCTCTAGATGGGAGCTATCAATTTTCTTCAATTTCCATCAAAAAATGTTGCCGCAGCCAACATTCTTAGAACTTAGTTTAGTCAAACCACAATATTTTCCTTTGGCTCACCCTACAGGGCACATTTATGATTAGATTGCTTTGAAACCTGGTATGCTTATTTACGGTGACCTCTAGATGGGAGCTATCGATTTTCTTCCATTTCCGTCAAAAAATGTTGCCACGGCCAACGTTCTTAGAATTTAGTCTAGTCAGACCACAATATTTCCCTTTTGTACACCCTACAGGGCACATTTATGATCGGATTGCTTTGAAACCTGGCATGCTTGTTTGGGGAGGCCTCTAGATGGGAGCTATCGATTTTTTTCGGTTTCTGTAAAAAAATGTTGCCACTGGCAAAAAAAATAACATTGGTACCAATGATCTTCAATTTTGCCATTTCATTTATAACTTACCAAGTTCAAGTTTGTCAAGTTGAGCTACAGTGTCATTGACACTTTCATTTTATATGCATGCTTTTGATGCATATATATTTAAAATGATTACAATGCAAGTCTGTTCGTGTGTGTGTTTAAAACTTACCGTATTTACTCCATGTATTGGGACACTCTATGATTTGGGACACACATTTTTTCCAGAAAGTTATATTTTTTTATGCTCTAAAGTTTGGGACATTCAGGAGATTTGTTTCCAGATGACCCGTCGCTAATAGCAGACGACACTCATAAAAAAAATTCTTGAGTAACTAAAAATTTTTATTTTTTGCTTCCAAAACATAGCTTATGATCCCTCATTGGAACGAGTGGGATCATAAGCTATGTTTTGGAAGCAAAAAATGAAAATATAAAAAAAATTGGACTGGGATTTTTGTATATAGTGATGGAAAATGAATCACACACAACTTTATTCAGCATGAAATCAAGACCAGGCTGTGTTCTTTTCCCATTTTCTAAGAATTGGGACACCTGTGAAAATAATTATTTTTAGCTGTCCCAATACATAGAGTAAATACGGTATTTCATTGTTTTAACAATTGTTACTATTTGTACTTTATTACCTTTTCTAATCTAGCCTTGGCAGTAGTCATGATGATATGCATAGATCTGGTGTATGTAATTTTGGTTTGTTCTATATCACATTTTCATTTTGCAGGGAGTGGGTTTGGTGATATGGGTGATTCCAGTGGTAATGATTCCATAGGTTTAGGTTTAGGACAATCAGAATTTGATCGGCGGAAGAAAAAGAAGTAAGTACATCAAGATAATCTGACCCTTTCAACCCATTATTACATGCCTGTTCTATGAAATACCCATCTACAGCAACACAAAACCATGTGGACAATGAAAATCTGTTCCGCACATATGTGCAAAACAGAAATCGTTGATGGATCGTTGTTAAATAGAAGTGAAATTTCACTGAAATTTTCTACAAATCATGCAATGCAGTTACAATTTCAATTCCAAGCGATAGATGAAAATCGTCCCCAGAGTTCCAATGTGTAGTAGTAGTAGGCACACAGAACACATTAGAACTCGGGGGACGAAATAGTAACACAGGTTCCCCTCGCAAATTTGGTTGCCGATAAAATGTGTTCTTTTTGTTGATAGTTGTCAAATAAATTGCTGAGTGTCTTTCTAATAATTGTTTTTATAGACGTGAAGGCATGTAATAAACACAGAACAACACACGTGTGAATGGGTTAATCGATATGGCACTTGTGCCATCGCAGAAGGATAAAACTCTAGGCCTGAGGCCTCTCGTTTTATCTTCCCATGCTGTCACTCGTGCCATATTGGTTAACCCATTCACACGCGTGTGTCGTTCTGTGTATGTATGTATAACTTTGTGTACACAGTAGAAAAATTGGCAGTTCATGAGTAGACAACCAGGCCTGAGAGAGTTCATCTGATCAACTGATCTCAACTAATCAATGAATAAAATGATGAAATTTTATTTTGTCCCCAATAGGGAGGCATCTTAAATCCGGGTTGTCCATCCGTCTGTCTGTCTGTCTGTCTGTCTTGACAGACTGACTTTATTTATCTGTCTGGAGCTATAACTCTAATGCTTGTTTGGATTTCCATGAAAATTGAGACTATGATAAAGACTGATGGAAGGTCTGTTGCACAGTAACACCATGCTTGAATGACAAAGGTCAAGGTCACAGAAATGTGTAAACTTAATTCTCTCCCAGGCTGTATTTGTGAGAAGCAGTTATCCAACAACTTTATTCTGACTTATACCAATCCAGGTAACATCCACATGTGTATGATTCATGGTTCTGTTGAGAAAGTACCAACATATTAGTGCTGTATTGATCATATGGAAATAATGTCAATACAGCTTTTGGCTGCTATGTTCAGATGTATTTTTAGTTGAGTTGTGTTAACAATCGAGACCTTTGGTTTGCGAAGTCTGTGTTCGTCTGGGTGGGCGTTTGGGCATACACGCACTGTTGGCACAGTACCTTGAACAAACATTGTGTTTGTCAATTCCATCCGTCTGTCCATCAGGAAGATTTTTGTGTCCGCTCCATTACTCTGAGATGCTTTGTTGGATTTTGTTGAAACTTGGCATACATGTTGCTTATGAGGAGACGATGTGTCGTGCACAAAAGGTTTTTTTGTTCAATGAAGGTCAAGGTCACAGATCATGGTCAGCTCTCCATCAGGAAGATTTTTGGGTCCGCTCCATAACTCTGAGATGCTTCGTTGGATTTTGTTGAAACTTGGCATACATGTTGCTTATGGGGAGACGATGTGTCATGCACAAATTTTTGTTTGTTTGTTGGAGGTCAAGGTCATTGCCATATCTGGGGCAAAGTCACTTCTGAGTGACAATCTTTTTTTTCACATGTACCATGGATCTGCTAAATTTTAGACTATGTTTCCATAAATGTGGCTGACCACCTTTTGTCAGCCCCCTTATTATCAGAGAAAAAATTAAACTTTCATTATTATGAAATAGATTTAGCTGAAACTTCTCCTTTCTTTTCATTTTCAGACATGAATTATTGGAAGAAGCAATGAAAGCAAGTACACCATTTGCATTATGGAATGGTCCCACAGTAGTAGCATGGCTAGAGGTAAATATGAATTTATTTAATTTCTTTGTAATGTTGTTGGCTCAAATTTCATTTCTCCACTTTCTTTTGTCTGAAAAATAATTCCTTAACCATTTAGCAGACTTACAGGTCTAATTTACACTGAAAATTTAACCTGTCATCTTTTCTCCCTGTTTGATGGTGTGCCCTGAACTCTGTCAATATAACATTGGGTTGTATTCTGAAATCAATATAAGCAGTGTAACTGTGCTCTATATAAATACACAGAACGAAACATGCGTGTGTGAATGGGTTAATCGATATGGCATGAGTGCCGGTGCAAATGGATAAAACGAGAGGTCGCAGGCCTCAAGTTTTATTCTTCCGCAGTGGCACAAGTGCCATATCGATTAACCCATTCACACGGGTATGTGGTTTTGTGTTTATTACATGCCTTCCCGTCTATAAAAACAATTATTAAAAGGGCAATCCGCAATTCATTTGACAACTATCAACAAAAACAACACATCGCCAACCAAATTTGCGAGGGGAACCCGTGATACCATTTGGCTTTGAGTTCCAATGTGTTTTATGTGCCTCCTGGCACATATAACACATTGGAACTTGGGGGACAATTTTTAGCTATTGCTGGCGATTCAAATTGCAATTGTGTTGCACGTTTTGTAAAAAAATTCAGTGAAATATCGCTTCTATTTACAAATAGTCTGTTCAATGATTTACGTTCCGCACATATGTGCGGAACAGATTTTCATTTTTCCCATGGTTTAGTATTGCTGTAGATGGTGATTACATAGAAGAGGCATGTAATAAATGTCTTCTATCAGAGGAATCTTGCCACAGAAATGAATGGAATAGTTGCCTGTTGCATTTTCAGTTCAGTCAGTTTATCGGCAGACTTGTGTGCCTTTCACAAGTTACATAACAACAGTAGTTTCAAATAGAGCACGGAAATCCCACCTTAAAGTGAAGCTTGGAAATCCCGCTCTCGTCTTTATAAGTACTATTGTAGCATTTTAACATGTGGTCTCTGCACTCTTGTACTCCTGCCACCTGCAGCATGCATAAGCCACAAGGATATCCATGGTAATTGAATAAAATAACAAGTGATTCAATTGGATTGTTTTGTACGATTTCTTATTCGATTCTGTTCATTGATGATATTAGCATAAGATGCCTGAATCGATTCGAAATTTTGATTTGAGAATAGAAATTCTGATTTGCAGAAAATATATTGCTTTTCATCAATAATGCTTTGTGGTGGAAGGCATATAAATACTCTTTACATTTTATAAAAGCCCTTTTTATAATCTGAATGCCAAAAATGCACAGCGATATCAATTTAACCCCCCCCCCCCTCCCCCACCCCTTGGGAACCCCGGGAAGTGCTTGTTTACTGGGGTAAACTAGTTCTATTTTACAGGTAAAATAGGATCTGGTCACCAATGCCTGGGGTGGAAGTCCTCTAAAATGGGCAACATGGGTATAAACGATTAACTGGACTTTGCTTTATTCTCATGTTGCGGTCACCATATCATGTGACCGTATCATTAGAATGGGCTTATCAAGCTCATTCTAATGAGTGGTCACATGATATGGTTTTGTTCAAATGTTTTGAAAAAAATAAATAAAATATAAAATTTTTATATTGTGTGCGTTGGGTAAAGGGTTAAGCTTATTGCATAATATATGTCACATTGGGAGCCATATTCTCTTTTATCCAGTATTATGACAAATATAAAAAAAAATTCTACTATCTTACAATGTAATAAGAATAAAAAGACATTGCAAAGTATCATATTTAATAAAATTTGTATTTCAGTTATGGGTTGGAATGCCAGCATGGTATGTTGCAGCCTGTCGAGCTAATGTGAAAAGTGGAGCCATTATGTCTGCTCTGTCTGATACCGAAATTCAGCGTGAGATTGGCATTAGCAATCCATTACATAGGTTAAAATTACGTTTAGCAATACAAGAGATGGTGAGCTTGACAAGTCCATCAGCTCCAAAAACATCCAGAACTGTAAGTAGCTTTTTCATTTACTCATTTCGTTTTTTAGCTCACCTGGCCCAAAGGGTCATGGGAGGTATTGTCATCACTTGCATCCGTGATGCAAGTGATGGCAATAGCTCACATGACCCTTTGGGCCAGGTGACCCTCATCTTCTTCTCTGGAACATGGCCGCCAGGGGCATTCTTTGATTCTGATTGGGTGATTTATAAAAATCTTCTCCTTTGAACCTACAAGGTCAAATGTTTTGAAACTTCACATGATTGATGACTGCGACACCCTCTACCAACGATCCTCTTTTAATGTTGATCGGGTTGCAAACATGCCGGAATGGTGGCTCACAGTTTTCATTGAAACCCTGTGGGAAATCACATTTTTATCTTCTTATCTGAAACTACTTGGCCAATATGAACCAAACTTGTCAGGAATGATATATTCAAGGTTCTCAATGATCCTTATTTTGTTCCAGTCGGATGAAAACCTTGAATGCTAGAGGCATTCTTCGATTCTGATTTGCCAATCTGAAACTGCAAGACGAAATGTTTTTGAAACTTTGTAAACAGGATTGATGACTGGGAATCTTTCGACCAATGATCCTAATTTAATGCTGATATGATGGCAAACATGGTGGCAATAGCATCACATAATTCACATTGAAACCAAGCCTGAATATAAGCAACCTGTCATTTGTAAAATGGGGGCCCCAGAGGTTGAATTTGCTGATGCTATCCCATACAGTGGGCCAGTTTATCCTCTAGGTCCATCTTTCTGTTTTGGCTTGAGGCCTTGATTCAGAATGAGGTTCACAGAGGGTAAGTTTTGTGATGCTACCCTGCTGTGCATTCCCGCATTGTGTCCTTGGGCAAGGCACTTTATACCAATTGTCTTCATGGGGGCACGGTGATGCCATGTACTAAGGCGTACTGCACATCGATGGTGCACATGTCTTCAACCAATCTAACCCTGCCTGTGCTGTAGTGCAGAGGTACGATTTTGGGGAGCTGCCAGCTGCTCGTCGTTGCCTGGTAGTTCTCTCTGGGTACTCCGGCTTCCTCCACCCATAAAACTGTCACCGACACAATATGACCTTGTCTGTTAAAGTGTCATTAAACCCTAATAAATAAATAACTACCTCAGTTTACATGTATATGGAATTTTGTGCCATGATTAGATAGGAGCTTCCTTGCTTTTTGCCTCAGAACTTCCTTGAAAATCCTTGCTTTTCTCAAATTTTGCTCCTTGAATACCCTTGAAATTATATATATCCTGGAAAGCCCTTGAATTGACTACTACTTCAAGTGTACTACATTTTCTACGAAACCTTAACATCCTTTTTTGCACCATTAAAATTGAAAATAACTGTTGTCAAAAATTAACTTATTTTTGTTAAACAGTGTCAGTATTTTGGGGGAATCTGTATTGATTAACACTCCACACACTGATGCTGAAATATTAAAATTTCAAGCTGAAAATTTTCCCCATAGAATTCATTTGGGAATTTCACCAATTCAATCATGTTTTAAAGAGCTCATTGAACTCTGTAAAACAAGATTGAATTGGTTAAATGCCTAGTTGCATTATGGGGAAAAAATTGCTACTTAAAACTTTATTTTTATATTTTATTTGTAAAAACAGTTGTGTTATGTGAATGGTCTGCCCGTCCGTCCGTTTGTTCGTTCGTAAACAATTGGTTTCCAGTTTGGATTATTTGATTTCAACCAAAGTTGGTATGTGTATTCCCCAGCTGGAAATACAGGCCAAGTTCGAATATGGGTTCCGTCCAATTATTTTTACATGAGTTATGCCCCTTTTTCGAATTAGAATTTGACCTTCTATTAACATTTTTGATAACTCCAGGTAGGATTATTTTATCTCAACCAAAGTTGGTGTGTGTTTTACCCAGCTAGTAATACAAGCCAAGTTTGAATATGGATTCCGTGCGATTATTTTTATATGAGTTACAGCCCTTTTTTGACTTGGAATTCGACCGTTTATCAACATTTTTGGTTTCTGACTGATAACTCAAGTTTGGATTATTTGATCTCAACCAAAGTTGGTATGTGTATTGCCCAGCTAGTAATACAGGCCAAGTTCGATCATGGGTTCCGTCCATTTATTTTTAAATGAGTTACTACCCTTTTTCGACTTAGAATTTGTCCGTCTATTAACATTTTTGGTATCCGACCAATAACTCCAGTTTGGAATGAATTATTGATCTCAACCAAAGTTGGTATGTGTATTTTCCAGCTAATAATGCTGATTAGGTTTGAATATGGGTTCTGTCCAATTATTTTTGCATCAGTTACGTCCCTTTTTCAACTTAGACGGGTGTATTTAGCCACGCCTGACAGTGTTCTTGTTTACATCAGTGTGCAGAGAGTTAAAGAGCTAAACTATTTAGTTTCCACAGATTTTTCCGCTTGGGAACCTTGGGAAGAAAAGCAGCGCTTGTTTTCTGTGGTAAACAAGCTCTGTTTTACTGGTAAAATAAGACCCAGTCACTAATGCCTGGTGTGGAAGTCCTTTAAAATAGGCATCATGGTTATAAACATATAAATGATTGACTGGGCTTGACTTTATATCTGTGATGTGGCAACGATTGGCCATTGTGCAGAAATTTGTGACCTTAAACGCCAGTAAATAAATTCCACAGATTTTGGGCCCCACTAAGTAAATCTTCTGGTTCTCAGGCCATTATTTGTAAACTTTCATGTGGACGAGGGTTTTTTTATTTTATTTTTTATTACTGTAATTATTTTTTTTCCATCAAAAGTTCATGTTCTTGGTTTATGTTTTAGGCCTCATAATCTACAGAATAGCATGGTTGGTGGTGCTAAAGCATTGCAAAGCCTTCTTGCACTCAAGAGACAAATTTATCAGTTTTTTTAACTTGGGTAAAATATCAGACATAAACCATTTAATTTTTATTTTTTTTAAGTTTACATTGGTTATAAAAAGAGAGCATGCACCAGCCAAAAGTACCATGCTAGAGGGCCTGAGAAACAGATTATTATTTTTTTTAGGCCTTATTTCTTGGATTCAGAAAATCTCTTGTTTGTTTTTTAGACTTTAGCATTTGGTGATATGAACCATGAATGGATAGGTAACGAATGGTTGCCTAGCCTTGGTCTACCTCAATATCGCAGCCACTTTATGGAATGCTTGGTTGATGCAAGGATGTTGGATCACCTCACAAAAAAAGACTTGAGAAGTCATCTTAAAATGGTGGATAGTTTTCACAGGTATTTTTTTTCATTTCTATGTCAGTTGTATTGATGATCTCTAATCAGACAGGTTAAGGCCACATGAAATAAATTAATTGATTCTCAGGCTATTTTTTTTTTCAAATCAGTGAGGGCGGGGGGGTTTAATTTTTTATTTTTACTTTTTTATTGCATATAGTGTTACTGGACTGAGAGGCTTTCCATTGTCTTTTCACGCACAATTAATTATACAAACTCATTTAATTTTAAAAATAAACCTTTTGTACTCTTCAGATTTCAGTTACTTACATTAATCCAATAGGTCAGCGGTTTTGAGCCTCTGGACTTTGTAGTAATAATGGAAGACACTGCAAGGCAATAAAAATGTCCAATGATGGGGTTCAGTTTCAGTGAGGGATTGCCTGAGAATCAAAACATTTTTTTTTACCCTTAAGGGCCTAATTCTGACTGAGAACTTCTTAATGGAAAGGAACAGGTGCCCCAACACGCACTGTTTGGGTAAACTCAAACCCTTTTTCTAAATACCTTGTCAGTTGTTTCTAGGCAAGTCTTGGCTGCCTCTGTAGACAGCCAAGACTTCACTAGAAACAATTGCAAACCCACAGGAGGCAGACTTTCAAAATATAGCAATAATGTATAAAAAATCTCCAGGCAAGCCAGAAAATAAGCAGACTGTCATCTGCAAAATGAGATGCCCAAAGGGTGAATTTAGTGATGCTAATTTGTGCAGGGTAGCATCACTAAATTTACCCTCTGTGAACCTCAATCTGAATCAAGGTCTCAAAACTAAACAGAAAGAGGTACCCAGGAGATAAATTGGCCCACTGTATGGGATAGCATCATCAAATTCAACCTCTGAGGACCTCATTCTGCAAATGTCAGACTGCTTATTTTCAGGCCTGTCTCCAGGTCCTTAAGGGGGTAAGCATAAGTCTCACTATTTTAGAGGGAAACTCACTATTTTCTAGAATTAATTTTTATTGAATGAGTTTGAAAATTGGGATTTTTAACAGAATTTCAGTGTTAAAAAATATAAATTTTTCTCTGGGCCATATAACAAATTTTGATTAGAAATATCACTATTTTAATTAATATATTGTCTCCAATTAGTACAGTAGAATCCTCTTAATTGAATATCCATTTTGCCAGTGAAATTTATTCAATTAACAGGAGTATACAATTAACAGGGATTTGGTCAGTTTCCTGTGTTCTGGAGGTAAACTGAGGATTTATTCTATTATATCTTGTTTGACAGAGCTCATAGAGCTCTGTCAAACAAGATATAATAGAATAAATGCCTGCATTGGATGAAGTAAAGCCAAAAAGGTTGATAAATAAGGGCAATTTGGTGCGTGTCACAGTAATTTTTTTTGACATATTACAAAATTTTATATACAATTAACAGGAGTTTACTCTACAACCCATATGCAATTAACAGATCAAATTTGTACTGAAGGTATGGTAAATGGTTTTGTGTTTGAAAATTCTATTCAATTAACAGGGATATACAATTAAGAGATATCCAGTTAAGTGGGCTCCACTGTACCTAGTTTATTGAAAAATTTGCAAGTTCGGTAATTTTGATCTGGAGGGGGCATATGCAATGCTTCACATTGCCTATATTTTTTATACAACAACCTGGTGCTAACTCAAAAATTAATCCAGGGCCAAACACAAAGTTTGCCCCCAATCCCCAAAATTTGCATGCAAAACCGAAAAATTCAAGTCCTATCTGGTCCTCCATACTTTTGAGATCTGCGCATGCACAGTATCCAGGAAGGAACCAAAATTGGCGCAAACCATCATTCTTTGTTTGGCCCTAAAGTCAGCAACATTCAACTGACATCTGTGCTTTTAAATCTCATTTTTGAGGATGCAAGACACAAATCAATAGTAAAATTGGTGGATCCAAGGACATAAATAGATGATGGAAGTGAACAACGGTGGTAAGGAACGTTCAGGGCTGTAACTTTATAATTTTTATACACCCGTTTTGAAAAAAATGGCTCGTATTATGGTATACTTCTGTCCATCTGTCCGTCCGTCCAGTCACATGTCGTACGATAACTCAAGAACGCTTTGAGAGATTTTCGTGATTTTTGGGTAAGTGGTGTATATCGATGGAGGGAAGCTCCCTTTTGTTTAGTGTCACCGTTCGATTATTCATTCCAGAGTTATGGGACTTTATAACTTAGAAAATTGTTGATTTTTTACACGTCATACGATAAATCGAGAACGCTTTGAGAGATTTTCGGGATTTGCGGGTAGGTGGTGTATATCGATGGAGGGAAGCTCCCTTTCATTTAGTGTCGCCGTTCGATTAGTCATTCCAGAGTTATGGGACTTTATTACTTAGAAAATTGTTGATTTTTTACACGTCATACGATAACTCGAGAACGCTTCGAGAGATTTTCACGATTTTTTGGTAGGTGGTTTATGTTGATGGAAGGAAGCTCCCTTTCGGTTGGTGTCGCCATTCGATTAGTCATTCCAGAGTTATGGGACTTTATTTTTCACATGTCGAACAATAACTTGAAAATGCTTAGAGCAATTTTCATGATTTTTTGGTTGCAAGTATATGTTGATAGAAGGAATCTCACTTTCAATTTGTGTCGCTGTCCGATTTGTCATTCCAGAGTTATGGGACTTGATTCATCAAAATATAGGCAATTTTCCACATGTTGGACTTTGAGCAATTTTTATGATTTTTTGGTGGCAAGTATATGTAACCTGACAAGTACACATGTATACTCATATTGTGTGGTTCCCTCTTGTAATTAATAATGGCGTATCATGCGCTCATGGCGCTGCTGTTTATTATCAAAATTATTTCATGTTTCCCAATTTCAGGATTTGTACCTGATGTCGTCATTCTTGCTAATGATTTATTCACTGTTTGTTAAGTGTTCCTTCCCTATCCTTCCTTGAAGCCCTACAGTTAAACTCCTAAGCTTTTTGGCTTATTTTTATTGAAATTTTTTATTAAATTTCTTGGGAGTTTAACGTGTATTACAGAATGTTTATTCTGTTTATCCCCATGGTTACGTCCTCACCCTAGGGGTGTTGAGTCGTTTGGGTCATGCATCTTCTATCCGATGTATCGTTTTTTCTTCATTTGAAGATCTTGCTTTACATCTGGTAGCTTTAAATCTGTTTCTGACTTTGGGCCATTTTGTTCTGTGCCTGATGTCTTGTTTCCGTTTTTTTCCTTGACATTGTTTACATTGGCAACGTTCTTAAAAATATATGTAGTATTTAGTTATTATTACTGTAGGATTGTTGTAAGATGCATTTATTAATGTTCCGATAGTGTAGCAATAATTTTGGGAATTTTGTCCACACTTAGGCTCTATCGGGATACCCTTGGGCTCTTCATGTTCCCTTTTGGGAACTTGGGCTTTTGTCCAAATTTTTTCGAAAAAATTGTTAAATTTAATTTTTCTATTTTGATTTTGATTATTGATTATTATGTATCTTTATCATACATTTATTGTGGAGTTTGTGGGAGTTTGTGGGAGTTTGATCGACTTAGTTTTGATTAATCATGAAAGCTTATTGCTCAAAATGCAAGGTGAGGAAGTCTTCCTCAGATTTACATGTGTTTTGCCTTGCCTGTAGTCGATGTACTCCTACAAATTTTTGTCCTACATGTGTTGATTGGGATGACAAACTTTGGATGCGGGTGTCATGGTACGTTGTTAGCGATGAGTGGCCAATGCCAGTACTCTCGCCGCAAGATCATTCAAGTTTTTCAGTTTCTTTTTCAGAGGAACAAGAACATGATGATGGTAATGTGACACCTGCCAAGGTGCTTTTGAATATTAGGCAAGGGATAAGGCCACTGGGCAGTGGTTTTAATCCTTTGCCAGCAGCTAGCTCAACTGATGAAGCGGTTACTCTGTCTGTGGGTGCCGTGACACCGGGTATGTCCGTTGCGGTCGAAGGAAGTGTAGTGGGTAGAGCGAGCACCTTAAAAACTAAACAAGCTCAACCAGCGATGACGGAACTAAGGTAGAAGCCAGCAATTTTTTTTGTCTGGAGGCTCGGCGAGGTCTGAAAAGGCTGCGAGCGGGAGAGGTCCCTTTCTAACCCAGCAACATTTGGGGCCAAACTTCGCGAGAAACTGGATAGCCGTCACGGAAGATCAGTGGGTGAGAAATGTAGTCTCGGATGGCTTACACCTATCATTCCAAGCAAAGCCCCCAATAACGAGATGTCAGGGTTTTTAGTCACCTGTTCCTCGTACTGAAGCCAGACGGCTCATTCCGACCGGTAATAGACTTGAGCTGGATAAACAAGCTTATCGTGGCTCCAAAGTTCTATATGGAGACCATTCGGTTGGTAAGAGCGAGCATTCAAGTGAATGACTATGCGGCAAGCATAGATCTAAAGGACGCTTACTGTCATGTCCTGTTACATCCGGCATTCAGAAAGTACCTGCGGTTCGCCGTACAAGGGAAAGTTTATCAGTTCAAAGCAAGGTGCTTTGGTCTGAATCTGGCTCCCTGGGCATTCACTCGAATAATGAACTCGGTAATGTCATACTTCCGAGCTCATTCGTCGGCGATAACGTCAGCTTACTTGGACGACATTCTACAGAAACACGGCAACAGAATTATACTTCAGAACGATGTTCAGAGTCTGCTTCTATTACTCCGATGTCTCAGTTTCATCGTAAACGAGAAAAAGTCGTATCTAGCTCCATCCAAGTCGTTCACTCACTTGGGAATGAGCAGCTTCGAGACTCACAACAATCTGGTTCGTCTGCCGTTACCCAGAGCGAAATTAGTTAGTTGTTATGCTCGCTTTTGTCTACACTCAGACGCAGTAACAGTGAGGGAATTCATGCGACTGATGGGGCTGTGCGAAGCTGCTGCAGATTTTATTCCGGTGGGCCACCTGCGCACGCGCCCCCTCCAGATATTCTTTACTCAGAACTGGAGTGTGAAGACTCATTCGTTTGAAACCAGTATTGTTTTAACGGACCTAGTAAAACAAAAGGTTCAGATTTGGGCAGATTATCAGTTGTTAACTCAGGGAGTTCCGGCTTCCACGATTATGACGGATGCGAGTCAGATGGGCTGGGGCGCAACCCTAAGTCCCGCAGACTTTAAGTGTCAGGGTCTTTGGGACTCTCAGTTCCTAGAGAAGCACATAAACATTAAAGAGATGATGTCAATATGGCTAGCACTTCAACATTGGATTCGCCTAATAGCGAACTTCCACTTTCAAATCCTTTCTGACAATTCAACGGTAGTGGCTTACCTCAGGAACCAGGGCGGAACTCATTCGATTCCATTATGCGAATTAACGGAGAGGATTCTCCTATACGTCAGGAATCATGGCGATCATCTCTCTCCCCGTCATATACCAGGTCGTCTGAACTTACTAGCAGACTCGCTCTCTCGGAAAGGTTGCCTGTTACCATCGGAATGGACTCTCAACAAGCGAGTGTTCAGACAGATTTGCTACCAATGGGATCGTCCCATGATAGATCTTTTTGCGACACACCTGAACAATCAGTTGCCGACATTCGTGTTGCCATGCCCAGATCATTGAGCTTACGCATTAGATGCTCTGTCGATCTCATGCGACGGAATGATAGGATATGCATATCCTCCAACTCGTTGATTCAGCAAATTCTGTTAAACATCAAACAGTCTCGTTGCAAAATTCTGCTAGTAGCACCTCTGTCATTACAGAAACCTTGGATCAGTCTTCTCAGGTGTCTGTTATGAGACGTTCCCCGGAAGCTTCCTCCACAAAAGGACCTTCTTTATCAGGGGAAGTCCCACACAATGCATCACAACCCGAAAGGTCTCAACCTTCACATATTTCCATTGTGCGATCCTTCCTGCACGGAAAACAGTTTACAGGACGTGCAGTGGACGCAATTTCTAACTGCTGCGGGAGACCCTCCTCTTCGTTGAACTACGCAGCGAAGTGGAGGGTTTTCTTCCTTTGGTGTAAGGATCAGTCAGTAGGCCTATACGAACCGTCCATACCAAATATTGCTGATTTCTTGGTCTACTTGTTTGACGATCTCAAACTGCAGCCCGTCACTATTAAGGTCTATGTTATCGGATACTTAGGCTTATTAAGTTCTGTAAAAACACCAGAAAGTACTGAAATTTTACTCAGAAAAATAATATGTATGAACCTTGTAGTAATGTACTCCTTTTTAGTATTCCCAAGACATTATAATCATTACAAATTTTGTTTGTTCCTGTGAATTTTAGTGAATTTAATATATATCTTTTCAGGACGAGTTTGCAATATGGTATAAATAGTTTAAAAAAGATAAATTATGATAGAAAAGAATTAGAAAGGCGGCGGGAAGAAAGCAACACTGAAGTAAAAGGTAATAGTTGTATTTGTGGTTCTGGTTCAGGGAAAAGAACACAGCCTGGTCTTGATTTG
The DNA here is from genome assembly GCA_031216915.1 of Pictodentalium vernedei. Classification (NCBI taxonomy): domain Eukaryota; kingdom Metazoa; phylum Mollusca; class Scaphopoda; order Dentaliida; family Dentaliidae; genus Pictodentalium; species Pictodentalium vernedei. The sequence goes on along the minus strand of CM062289.1, from coordinate 432,051,560 downwards.
ATGCTGAATAAAGTTGTGTGTGATTCATTTTCCATCACTATATACAAAAATCGCCGTCCAATTTTTTTTAGATTTTGATTTTTTGCTTCCAAAACATAGCTTATGATCCCTCATTGGAACGTGCGCATTGCGCTCATTCCAATGAGGGATCATAAGCTATGTTTTGGAAGCAAAAAATGAAAATTTTTAGTTACTCAAGAATTTTTTTTATGAGTGTCGTCTGCTTCTAGCGGCAGGTCAACTGGAAACAAATCCCCTGAATGTCCCAAACTTTAGAGCATAAAAAAAATATAGTTTTCTGGAAAAATTGTGTGTCCCAAATCATAGAGTGTCCCAATACATAGAGTAAATACGGTAGTTGTATTTGTGGTTCATGTTCTCCCTGACCTTTTTACTATGCTCTGATGATTGTAGTCTCCCACATGAAAATGGGTTTGTAATTCTCATCAACCCTCTGCACACTGATGTCAAAATGTCGAAATTTCGGGATGCAATATTTTCCCATAATGGAACGAGTAATTTAACCAATTCAGTCTTCTTTGACAGAGCTCCTTGAGTCTGTCAAACAAGATTGACTTGGTTAAATTCCTAGTTGCATTATGGGAAACTTATTATTTATTTATTGGGGTTTAATAGGGGACGCGGTGGTTCAGTAGGTAGAGGTGCAGGCTGCAAGCCGAGGGGTCCTCGGTTCGAATCCACCTGTGGCAACCACGTTGTGTCCCTGGGCAAGACACTTCACCCCCATTGCCCATGTGGGGGCACGATGGCGCCGTGTACTAAGGCGTACTGCATGTCGATGATACGCATGTCTTCAACCAATTTAACCCTGCCCGTGCTGCAGTGCAGAGTTACGATGTTGGGGAGCTGGCAGCTGCTCGTCGTTGCTCGGTGGTTCTCTCCGGGTACTCCGGCTTCCTCCACCCGTAAAACTGTCATGGTCATGATTAGCCATTGTGCAGAAATATATGACCTTAAACACCAATAAATAAATAAATAAATAATTGAGTCTGTCAAACAAGATTGACTTGGTTAAATTCCTAGTTGCATTATGGGAAACTTATTATTCATTTATTGGGGTTTAATGACACTTTTGACAGCCAGGGTCATTTCGTGTCTGACAGTTTTACATGTGGAGGAAGCCGGAGTACCCGGAGAGAACCATGAGCAATGGCAAGCATCTGTCGGACTCCCCAGTGTACTAACTCCGCACAAGCAGTGTTAGCATTGGTTGGAGACAAGTGCACCATCGATGTGCAGTACACCTTATTACACAGCACCACTGTGCCCTCACATGGGCAATCGGGATTAAGTGTCTTGCCCAGGGACACAACGCAGTTACCCCTGGTGGGAATCGAACCGTGGACCTTTTGGTTTGAAGTTCAATTCCATAGTAAACACTGAGCCACTGCGTTCTCACATTATGCGAAAAATGACCTCTTGAAGTTTTGGTATTTTGATATCAGTGTGCTGAGTGTTAACATTCTATTTAAACTCTATTCTGAGAAAATGCTCCGATTTTTTTAAAAATCTTAATTTTTAGCTTGACAAAGTCAAGATAAGCTATTGTCATCATGTGTGCGGAAGTCTGTGAGTCTGGACGTCTTCATATTTTCTATGGCACAGGCTACACCCCGTAGTGCTTGTCCCATCACAAAATTTCATATGCAGGTTCGAGGTCATGTCTGGATGAGAACGTCCCCTTTTGTTCATGATAGGTCAACCGTTACTGCTGCGAGAGCCCAAAAACCTTTAGCACAGTCTACAGGTCGTATTTGTGAAGGGATTTCATTGTAACTTGGTAGGATGACCCCATATAATGTCTAGCTGAGAATGTCCCCTTTTGGTCATGATTGGTCAACCATGATGGCTGCGAGAGCCTGAAACCCCAAATCATTTAACATATTCTACAGGTTGTATTTATGAAGGTATTTCATTGTAACTTAGTAAGATGACTCCGAATAATGTCTAGATGGGAACGTCATCTTTTGATCTCAATCAGTCAACCGTGATGGCTACAAGGGCCCAAAGCCCAAAAACCTTTATCACAGTCTACAGGTCATATTTATGAAGGGATTTTTATTAGCTCACCTGGCCTAAAAGGCCATGTGAGCTTTTGTCATCACTTGCCGTCTGTCATCGTCCGGCGTCAATAAACTTTTCACATTTTCATCTTCTCTGTAACCGCTGAGTTGGTGTGAACCAAACTTGGCAGGAATGGTATATGGGGGGGTCCTCTGTAAACAATCCTCATTTTGTTCCTGTCGGATGAAAAACATGGCTTCCAGAGGCATTCTTTGATTCTGGTTGGTGGATTTTCAAAAATCTTCTCCTCTGAAACTGTCAGGCCAATGTTTTGAAACTTCATATAAATGATGACTGGGACCCCCTCTACCAACTATCCTCATTTAATGTTGATCGGGTTACAAATATGGCCACAATTGCGCTTACAGTTACTGTAGAAACCCTATGGGAAATCACATTTTCATCTTCTTCTCTGGAACTACTGAGCCAACGTGAACCAAACTTGCCAGGTATGGTCTGTGGGAGGTCCTCTACAAACGATCCTCATTTTGTTGCTGTGGGTTGAAAAACATGGCCGCCAGAGGCATTCTTTGATTCTGATTGGTGGATTTTGAAAAATCGTCTCTGAAACTGCCAGGCCAAATGTTTTAATACTTCACATAAATGTTGATCGGGTTGTAAACATGGCCACAAATACGGCTTATAGTTACTATAGAAACCCTGTGGGAAAACACATTTTCATCTTCTCTGGAACTACTGAGGTGACGTGAAAACAAACCTGGCTGGGATAGTCTATGGGAGCTCCTCTACAAACAATCCTCATTTTGTTCCCATGTGTTTGAAAACATGGCCGCCAGAGGCATTCTTTGATTCTGATTGGTGGATTTTGAAAAATCTTCTCCTCTGAAACCACAGGGTCAAATGTTTTGAAACTTTGCATGGTTTATGACTGGGACCCTCTCTACCAACGATCCTCATTTAATGTTGATTGGGTTGTAAACATGGCCACAATTGCAGCTTATAGTTACTATAGAAACCTATGGGAAATCACATTTTCATTTTCTTCTCTGGAACTTCTGAGCCGGCGTGAACTGAACCTGGCAGGGATAGTCTATGGGAGGTCTTCTACAAATGCTTCTCATTTTTGTTTCCGTGCATTGAAAAACATGGCTGCCAGAAGCATTTTTTTTTATTCCGTGGTGGATTTTGAAAAATCTTCTGCTTTGAAACCACAGGACCAAATGTTTTGAAACTTTGCATGATTGATGACTGGGACACCCTCTACCAACGATCCTCATTTAATGTTGATCGTGTTGCAACCATGGCCACAATTGCGGCTTATAGTTACTATAGAAACTCTATGGGAAATCACATTTTCATCTTCTTCTCTGGAACTTCTGAGCCGACGTAAACCAAACTTTGCAGGAATGATCTATAGGAGGCCCTCTACAAACAATCCTCATTTTGTTCCCATTGGTTGGAAAATATGGCCACCAGAGACATTCTCTGATTCTGACTGATGGATTTTGCAAAAATCTTCCCCTCTGAAACTACAAAGTCAAATGTTTTGAAACTTCACATGATTGAGGACTGGGACACCTTCTACCAATGATCCTCATGTAATGTTGATGTAATGTTGCAAACATGGCCACAATTGCAGCTCATAGTTACCATGGAAAGCCTACGGGAAAGCATATTTTTATATGTAGTTCCAGGTGAGCGATTACAGGCTCTTCAGAGCCTCTAGTTGTATCTTGCTAGGATGACTCTGTATAATGTCTAGATGAGAACATCATATTTTGGAAATGATCGATCAACTTTTGACAGCCACACAGGCATATGACCCAGATTTGTTTAGCACAGTTTGCAGTTCATATTTATGAAGCAATTTCATTGTAACTTGGAAGGATAACTTGGTATGATGTCTAGATAAGCCTGTCGTATTTTGGTCATGATTAGTCAGCCCTTATTGCTGCGTGTTCACTTGACCTAGATTCCTTCATACTGCTTACAGATTGTTTTTATGAAGGGATTTCATTGTAACTTGGTAGAATAGCTTGATATGATATCTAGATGAGACTCGCGTATTTTGGTCATGATCGGTCAACTGTGACCACCAAAATGTCACATGAACTAGATTCCTTTAGCAAAGTCTACAAGTTATATGTATGAATGGATTTCATTGTAACTTGGTAGGATGACTCGTTTCGAAATGGTTTTACTGTAACTTGGTAACTTTGGTTGACATAAGTTAACTGTTAGGCCCACATCAACCCAGGTCTTAATTCTTTAGTACAGTCTACGCTCAAAATAATTAAACTTTTTTTCGGTTCATGCATTTTCAGATAAAACGATTGGCTCACACGATTCTGTTTTTTCTTTTCATAACTCAATGAACCGAAAAAAACAATTAGGTCCGCCCCCAGCCACACCCCTAAAATACCAGTCTTTGGAGTTGCAACATGGTGTTAAATCAATAGAAGTTAGAACACTGGCATGTTCTAAATGTGAAAAAGAAAAATAAATTTATATTACTAATTTATCACCATGAAATTATTTGTAAAATATTTAAATGACCGTGGTGGGTCAATTTTTCTTTTTCTTCACAACTGTATTTATTTGACATTTCAATTTTTACGCACACTGGGTGATCGTCTGCGTTCATCGTTTTACCCAAATCGATTGTAAATAATGGCTGGTCACGACGAATATGGCAATTTTGACATTGCTAATTTGAATGAAATTTTTGGAAGTCAAAATGATTTTATATTTGAGGAAGAATATTTGGCTTTATATCTAACTCCATTTTTACAAACTGTGTTTTTCAGTTCTCGGGAAACGGTCAAAACCAAAATACAATGTAATATTGATGGCCTACTTCCACCTACCACGGAACGTAACTTTTACATGAAGTGAACAGTTGAATGAAATTTGAGGGAGGCGTGGCTTATGACGTTTTCTTTGCATTACGTAATTCATTGGTCAATAAAAAATTTAATGACATAAGTGCATTTGACTTGGAAAGTGTGTCAATTGCTACCTGCATTTCAATAATATGCGCCCTCTTTTATGCCAGAAAAATAATATGTCTACCAGTTTTAGTTTTTAAGTCTTTGTTCGCTGAAGTAGAGGACGACTAACACTATTTATTTATTTGGGTCGCGAACGTTTAATTATAAGGAATAATCATTCCTTAATTATTCTTATTGAAAACAGGGAAGAGAAATTAACATATTCTCAATTATCACAATTCCTTTCTTATTTCATAATCCTTTCATAAACATTGGAACATTTATCCTTTTCTTCAAACACTACACACAGTCAAGTTAAGCTACAGTGTCATTGACACTTTCATTTTTAATACATTCGACTCCTTGGTGAAGTGAGCCTGACATAGATTTTATGCATATACATCTTTAGAAGGGGGATGTCCTAAATTTAAGAAAGTAGTTAATGCTATTTGACACACAATGCACAGATACTTCAGTAGCAATCACTTGTTTGTTTTTATTTCAGATGTTTTAGTTTGGTCTAATGAAAGAGTTATCCGATGGGTCCAAGGTATAGGTCTGCGGGAATATTCCACATCATTAGTCGAGTCAGGAGTTCATGGGTCTTTAGTAGCTTTAGATGAGAGTTTTGATCATAATAGTATGGCATTAGCTCTCCAAATTCCAACACAAAATACTCAGGTAAGTCGTTAGCTCACCAAATTCCAACACAAAATACTCAGGTAAGTCGTTAGCTCACCAAATTCCAACACAAAATACTCAGGTAAGTCGTTAGCTCTCCAAATTCCAACACAGAATACTCAGGTAAGTCAGTCAATTTCTTCCCAGGAGCTTGTCAATTGATGAACACTTTTATTGCCATGGGCAATTTTTCGTTTACCATATTTACTCTATGTATTGGGACAGCTAAAAATTATTATTCTTAGAAAATGGGGAAAAAACACAGCCTGGTCTTGATTTGATGTTAAATAAAGTTGTGTGTGATTCGTTTTCCATCACTATATACGAAAATCGCCATCCAATTTTTTTTTATATTTTCATTTTTTGCTTCCAAAGCATAGCTTATGATCCCTCATTGGAACGAGCGCATTGCGCTCGTTCCAATGACGGATCATAAGCTATGTTTTGGAATCAAAAAATCAAAATTTTTAGTTACTCAAGAATTTTTTTTATGAGTGTCATCTGCTACTAGCGACGGGCCAACTGGAAACAAATCTCCTTGGTGTCCCAAACTTTGGAGCATAAAAAAAATATAGTTTTCTGGAAAAAATGTGTGTCCCAGATCATAGAGTGTCCCAATACATAGAGTAAATACAGTAGTAAGAAAATTCCATTACATTTCAGTTGCATATAAATGTACTGAAAAGGTACAATTCCATTTTACCTCATAACAAGGGCTATGCAAAGTATGGGCGACTGCCCCCAACCCATAGGCATGTTTGAAGTATCCTTAAAGGTATTGTGGGACAGAAAAATTTTCTAAGTCAAAAGTGTGAAAATTTTCTAAGTCCAAAAAGTGAAAAAGGGTCATAACTCCGGAAAAATTATGGACGGAACCCGTTTCTTGGGCATATCCATTCCCCCATGTTGGTCTATCAGCATACCAAAGCAGAACCAATTCCGATCAATGGCTTTAAAAAAAATATAGTTTTCTGGAAACAATGTGTGTCCCAAATCATAGAGTGTCCCAATACATAGAGTAAATACTGTTTTAGTGGCAGTGCTGATCTGATCATTTCCAAATCCTGACATAATGGTCATTCCAGCCAGCAGTATTCACAAAAATCACCACTCAAATCTGATTATTATACCTCCCGCAAACAAAGTTTGAGGGGGTATATAGCAATCACCCTGTCCATCCGACTGTCCGTCCATCCGTCCATCCGTCCGGGCCAACATTGGAGGTTTAGGGGATATTATTATTAGGGGCTACCTCCAAATTAAGGTAGTGTTAGGAGTGGGGTAGGGTGGGGTTAGGGTTTGGGGTAGCCCCAGAGTAGGGCTTAAGGTTGGGGAGGGTTAGGTCCCCGGGGGTTGGGGTCAGGGGTGGGGTTTTAGTTTTAGTAGCCCCTAAACCAAAAAATAGCTCCTAATCCTATTGGTTTGGCTAGGGTGGGGTTGGGTCAGGGGTGGGGTGGGGTGGGGTTAGGGGTAGCCCCAGAGTAGGGCTTAAGGCTGGGGGGGTTAGGTCCCAGGGATGGGTGTGGGTTAGGGTCTGGAGTGGGCTTTTAGGGTCAGGGTGGGGTAGGGTTAGGGTGTGGTTTTTGTGTGGAGGGATGGGGTTAGGGTTAGATATAAGTTCTAGGGTGGATGGGTGGGGTTCTGGGTAAAATAAGGTTTTGGACATACAAAATGTTTTTTTGGTAGCCCATAAAACCGAAATGTTGGAGCATCCATCCATCCTTCTGTCCGTCTGTCCATCTTTGTAAGCGCAACTCCTCCTAAACCGTTTGAAGAATTTTCATAAAACTTTACACAATGGAAGAACTCCATATGAAGATATGCATGCGGCAGTATAATTCCATTCTGACATTTCCAAGGGGAGATAATCTAACTTATACATTTCAGGCGCAGGGGGTATCACTTTGTGAGTTTGCTCACAGTACCTCTAGTTTTTTCACTATTTGTCTCCCCCATAATATAGCTTATGACACCTTGTTGGAACAAGCTCATTGAGCTCGTTCCAATGAGGGCTCTTGCGCTATATTTTGGTGGTAAAAAATGAAAATTTTAAATTGTTCAAGAAATTATTTTGCAAGTATTGTCTACCAATTCATGTTAACCTTTACCTGACGAATCATACGCATCTGCCTGCATAATTTACAAATTGAGCAGTTGAATAAAATAAAATACAAATTCAAAAAATGTCAACAAGAGCATATCAGGTGACCCCCTCAATGGAACGAGCTTGTTCCAATGAGGAGTCATGCTATGGTTTTGTTTAAATTTTTTGAAAAATTTGTCATAAAAGATAACTACCGTATTTACTCTTTGTATTGGGACAGCTATAAATAAATATTTTAACAGATGTCCCACATCTTAGAAAATGGGGAAAAAACACAACCTGGTCTTGTTTTGATGCTGAATCAAGTTGTGTGATTCGTTTTCCATCACTATATACGGAAATCGCCATCCAATTTTTTTTTAGGTTTTCATTTTTTGCTTCCAAAACATAGCTTATGCCTCTCATTGGAACGAGCGCATTGCGCTCGTTCTAATGAGGGGTCATAAGCTATGTTTTGGAAGCAAAAAATGAAAATTTTTAGTTACACAGAATTCTTTTTATGAGTGTCATCTGCCACTAGCGTTCAGTAAAGGGTTGAAGACTGTCACAATGTAATATTAAGTAGTCTTCCTCATGTCAGTCCAGACTGTAAATATTAAAACTCAGGAACAGATTTAAATAAAAACAACGCAAATCAGTATGTATTATCAATTTTTTATTGTTTAAAAAGGAAAATTAAACACAAACTTACCTTTAATATTGAGCATTTTGCACCGTTTTCAGGTGAATGGACCACAGGAAACAAGTTTCCCGAGTTTCCCAAACATTGGAGCATAAAAAAAAATATTTTTCTGGAACAAATGTGTGTCCCAAATTATAGAGTGTCCCAATATATAGAGTAAATACGGTAAAATTCAATTTGATAATGTCTTCATCAGGTGAAGGTTTAAGTAAAGGGTTAAGCTGCAAATTGGCGATTCATGCTGAAAGTGACCTTAAACCCCTAATAAATAAATAAACAGATGTGAAACCTTACCATGTCACTTCAGAGCCTAACTCCTATACACACATGTATGTCAAAATAAGTTTTTAGCTGGCGATGAATTTTTGTTGGTCAATATCTGACCAACAATGTTTTAAACTCAAAAACTTTTAAAATACTTTATAGAATGACATCATATTTGGTATGCAAATGTATCTTAATGATGTCTAGCTTCATGTCAATTCAGGTGTTATTCAGAGTATTTTTGACAGAGTTATTGCCCTTGATGGACCGACCCAGCTTAGGTGCAAACTCGCAATATTTTTATACCACAATCAATGGCCCAGACTTGCTGGTGCTAACTCAATTTAATTCAAAACACAAATTTTGCCCCCCAATCCCTAAAATTTGCATCCAAAACCGAAAAAATAAGTCTTATCTGGTCCTCCGTCTTTTTGTTATCTGTGCATGCGCCGTATCCAGTAAGGTACCGAAATTGGTGCAAAGTGTCATTCTTTGTTTGGCCCTAAAGTCAGTAACAATGATCTGACATCTGTGCTTTAAAATCTCCTTTTTTGAGCATGCCAGTCACAAATCAAATGGAAGAATTGGTGGATCCAAGGCTGTAAATGGATGATGGAAAGGAACAACGGTGGTTTCAAACGTTCAGGGCTGTAACATTATAATAATTATAAAAATTATTTCATGTTTCCCAATTTCGGGACATACGCCTGACATCATCATTCTTGGTAATGATTAATCCACTGTTTGTTAAGTGTTCCTTCCCTATCCTTCCTTGAAGCCCTCCTGTTAAACTCCTCAGCTTTTTGGCTATTTTTTATTGAAATTTTTTATTAAATTTCTTGGGAGTTTAAGGTATATTACAGAATGTTTATTCTGTTTATCCCCATGGATGGGGCATGGTGGCTCAGTTGATAGAGGTGCAGGCTGCAAGCCGAGAGGCCCTCGGTTCGAATCCCACCTGTGGCAACCGCGTTGTGTCCTTGGGCAAGACACTTCAACACCATTGCCCACGTGGGAGCACAGTGACGTTGTGTACTAAGGCGTACTGCACGTCGATGGTGCACCTGTCTTCAACCAATGCTAACCCTGCTTGTGTGGAGTTGGTATGTTGGGGAGCTGACAGTTTGCTCAGTGGTTCTCTCCGGGTACTCCGGCTTCCTCCACCCGTAAAACTGTCACGGTCATGGTTAGCCATTGTGCAGAAATATGTGACCTTAAAAACACCAATAAATAAATATAAATCCCCATGGATACGTCCTCACCCTATCAGGTCATTTTGGTCTTGCATCTTCTATCTGATGTATCGTTTTTTCTTCGTATGAAGATCTAGCTTTCCATCTGGTAGCATTTAAATTGGTTACTGACTTTGGGCCATTTTGTTCTGTGCCTGATGTCTTGTTTCCAGTTTTTCTTTTGATGTTGTTTACATTGGCAACGTCCTCAAATACATGTAGTATTTAATATTATATTACTGTAGGATGCATTAATTATGATTCCGGTAGTTTAGCTAAAACAATTTGGATTTTGTCCACACTTTGGCTCTATCGGGATGCTCTTGGGCTCATCATCTTCCTCTTCGTTCTGATGAATTTTATCTCCGAACAGGGGAGGGGGACTTTTTTTACCTTATGTTATCTAGCTTTATAGTGAAAAGTAAGGGAATACCTCCTCCAGAGACAGTAGTCCAGCATTGGTGCTGGGTGGTTTTAATGTGCAGCTCGGTGTGAAGCAATAACTATGTCTCATTTATGTACTGTTTTTAAAGTGTAGCTCACTGTGAAGCATTTGTATATGTTACGTGTCATACAAGCATTAATATACAATCCTCGGACACTTATAAATGGGTATAATGCATCTCATTCTCTGGACTATTTTTATATATTGGCTTCCTTCACCGAATTAGCATAACAGGTTATGCTGGCATTAAATGGAGAAATTATGTAATTCTCAATTACATTGTTGGTGTTATGCCATTCTCTTTTCTTGTAAAAGAGAAGGACATATATAATTCCCATGTCTTCTCCTATTCTCCTGTAGGAGCTATCCTTTATCGAAATAATTGAGAGATTGGATTTTCCTTCAAGTCCTAGGCCCTCCTGCCTTTTTACGATTCAGCTAGTCTGGGCCATTGGTTGTGGTATAAAAATATGATAAATTTGAAGTGATTTGTATATTTATACTCACCAATGGCCCGGATGGGGATGGCCCTCCCATGAGTGGGCACTCATACCTCCCCGCTGATTATAACATTTAGCAGGCACTGTAGAAAGAATGATGGTTGGCGCCAATTTCGGTACCTTCCTGGATACTGTGGATGCACAGATAACAAAAGTATGGAGGACCAGATAGGACTTATTTTTTTCGGGTTTTGTATGCAAATTTTGGGGATTGGGGGGCAAAATTTGTGTTTGGCCCTGAATTAAATTGAGTTAGCACCAGCTAGTCTGGCCCTTTGGTAAGTATAAAAAATATACAAATTACTTAAATTTATCATTTTTATCTCCTCAGTGTGATTAATTATTTTAACTCCTGAAAAATGTGTTAAGTTATTAATACTCGGAGTGGCATAAAAATTTATTTTGATGGACTATATATTTATATTATTTATCCCACAGAATTTTTCTGTTTTCTGTGGCTCAAAAGTATCCTTGTTTACGATAAGAAGTTTAAGACTACTGTTTTTATACCCACTCTCACAAAGACAATGGGGTATACTGGATTACATGTAGCCATCTGTGTGTCCATCCATCTGTGCAACCATTCATCCGTCTGTGTGTCGATAACTTAGCAGCAAGTTGATGGATTTCAATGAAATTTGTTGTGATGGATCCCTGTGAAAAGCCGCTTCTGCACATGTTATTAAAAAGTTGCCCGCATATTTTTCCACTAGAGTTATGGTTCTTACTTTGTCAAATTTTCATGATTTTTTCCTTCCAAGGTGATATCTCAGCAGTGATTGGATGGATTTCAATGAAATTTGTATGAGGGATCCTTGTGACTAGCTCATCCTGCTCATGTTATAAAAAAGTTTCCCACATTTTTCCAACAGTGTTCCAGTCCATACTTTGTTTTTAATTCATTTATGTTTCATCAGTCCAGTACTAAAGATCCTTGTGACTAGCTGATCCTGCTCTTGTTATAAAAAAGTTACTCACATTTTTTCCAACAAAGTTACAGTCCTTACTTAGTTATCCCCACCAAAATGAAGTTTCTGGGGGATTTAGAAATGGGGTCCATCTGTCCGTTCGTCCATTCGTTTGACCATCCATCCATCCATTCATCCGTAACAACTTTGGACCCTCATATCTCAGTCAATGGATGTTGGATTTAAATGATCTTTGGTTCGCTGATAGACCACCATGTGAGAAAGGATATTCACAAGTAACAGTTTTTGTCCATTTTTAGCTCAACTTTGGCGAAGCCAAATTTGAGCTTTTGTCATGGCCCGTCGTCCGTCTGTCCGTACATCAACAATTGGATACGGCTCGGGCTAGAGGCCGTATTTATGAACCGATCTTTACAAAACTTCTTGGGTACCTTTGTTATGACTGTGGGACGTGAACGAGTGTTTTTGGGTGCGGTCCAAAATTTAAGATGGCTGCCAGCCACCATTTTGTACCAATGATGCAGAAATCTGTTTTTTGTACAGAACTTCCATATGAAAGCTCTGATTTGAATAATTTTTGTGTGAATGTTTAGTACCATGAGATACATCACATATCATACAGGTTTTTTTGCTCGTTCTTAAATTATGCAAATTAGACTAACTTTGATTTATTTAGTGTTACTTTCAGCACTGTCAGTGCAAATGCTAATACGGCTCGGGCTAGAGGCCGCTTTTATGAACCGATCTTTACGAAACTTCTTGAGTACCTTTGTTATCACCGTGGGACGAGAACGAGTGTTTTGGGGTCCAGTCCAAAATTCAAAGATGGCCGCTGACAGCTATTTTGTTCAAAATTAGGTGCAATCAGATTTTTGCGCAGAACTTCCACATGAAAGCTCTGATTTGAATAATTTTTTGTATGAATGTTTCGTACCATGGGATACATCACATATAATACAGGTTTTTTTCTCATGCAGAAATTATGCAAATTAGATGAACTTTGATTTTTTCAGTGCTACTTACACACAGTAAGTACACATGTCAATACGGCTCGGGCTAGAGGCTGTATTTATCAACCGATCTTCACGAAACTTTTTGGGTACCTCTGTTATCAACTTGGGACAAGAACGACTGTTTCTGAGTGCGGCCCAAAATTCAAGATGGCTGCCAGTGGCCATTTTGTACCAAAATTAGGTCTAATCAGTTTTTTGTACACAACTTCTATACGGCTCACCCTTGGCATTGCACTTTTTATTAATTTCTTAACCTGAGTTTGCATTAAAACCTGTATGCAATTAACCTGTCAAATTTGTATTAACTCTCAACCCGCTGGGTATTTTTTAAATATTTTTCATCAAATCTAGTCATGGCTGCTATAAAGCAGCCATGACTAGATTTGATGCAAAATTCATCCAAATTTATCTCCGGGAATCAATGGTAGAATACTTCATACAATTGGCAGAGGTAAAATTTGATTAAATACGCCCAAACTATACTTAATTCAGTGGCAAGAGAAAGCCTTCCTGGGCAGGAATATCCGCCAGCAGCATGCAAGGAGTTAAAGGTATGGAAATTATATTCAGTTAAAAGATTTATTCAGTTAACCCTCTGCACTCTGATGTCAAAATACCAAAGTTTTCAGCAGCAAATTTTTCCCATAATGCAACTGAGAATTTAAAAAGTTATATCTCGTATGACAGAGCTCATTTGAGCTCTGTCATACAAGATATAATTTGTTAAATTTTTCATGCTGCATGGGTAATATGGAGTCATTGATAAAAATTTTGAAATACAACAGAATGCGAGGAGTTAAGAGATAAACAATTAAGTGGGCACCACTGTATTATGAATAGATTCCATTATTACATTCCAAAGTGTGATTTACTGGGATTTCTGGGCTTGATTATAAATGGTAACTTCACAAATTAATTATGCAATCAACAATAGGGTCATGTATCCGTGCATGCAAACGAAGACGCTTTGCCATGGGTGTAATGGGAACTTCATTCTTTTTTTTTGTTTTTTTTTTACCATTTACCTAACATGAAAAGCAGACGACACTTGCAAAAAAAATTCTTGGAATAACTATTATTTTAATTTTTTGTCTCAGAAACATAGGTTATGACCCCTCATTGGAACGGGCTCTATGAGCTCGTTGCAATGAGGGGTCATAACCTATGTTTTAGAGATAAAAAAAATGAAAAAATAATAATTAATTGCCGAGTTTTGAGAATTGCGTGGGCTGTTTTTGGCCGTTACGTTTGGTAAAGGGTTAAATAATATAATTATCATTAATAATGAAAAGTAGTAAACAGAGTAATTGCTTGACTGGACTGGTTACATGAATTAATTCATTCGAGGCGAGGGACTATATTGTAAAACACTCATGCGCACTCGTGTTTGTACAACGTCCCTCTCCTCTCATGAATTAAGTAACCAGTCCGATTACTCTCTGTATGATAGAGATCGTATTGGACTAGCATCTGCTTTTGCCGTTGGCAACAGTATGTTTACACATGATCAACTCCAAAAAGTTAAGTTCTGCAGTTATTTAATATACTGAAAATAGTAATTGCATTTATCTCTTCTTCTCTTTCAGCCAAGGCAACTTTTAGAAAGAGAATTTAATAGTTTATTAGCAAATGGTACAGATAGGCGCCTTGAAGAGGTTTGTTTTATTGACTGTTTGTGTATACGTATTTTTATAGAGAATTATTTACTTCCTGGACAGATCACAGTATAATACTCTTGCCTTTGGGCATATTAATGACAATCAAACATTTACCCCTAAGGACACTGGAGAATTTTAAACAAATTACACCATTAAATTATCTTAAGGCCTGAAAAAGTTAAAAGTCCATTTCTCAGGCCCTCCCGCATGGTCCATTTGGCTGCCTCATGCTCTCTTTTCATAACTAATGCAAACTTAAAAAAATAAAAATTAAATGGTTATGTGTGATATTTTACCCAAGTTAATGAAATTGATAAATTTATCCTTTGAGAGCAAGAAGGCTCTGCAATCCTTTAGCATTGCAAAGCTTTCTTGCACTCAGGGGACGAAATGCACCACCATCCATGCTATTTTGTAGATTATGAGGCCTAAAACATAGAACAAACCAAGAACATGAATTTTCAACAGCAAAGAAATAATTACAAAAATAAAATAAAAAAATGCCCACTCACATGCAATTTTACAAAAAATGGGCTAAAAAACAGATCTACTTTGTGGGTCCTAAAGACTTCGCAATGATTTCCAGACAAATATTTTCTGCCCTCATCAGCGGGCAGGATTTTACTGGAGACCACTGCTTGAGTGATGATTGTTATGATTGTTTGGAAGACTTTCTTTTGACTGCACATTATGGCACCTGTTCTGTGGTGCAAAGTTTGTCAAAAGTTAGAACTCAGCCCTTAAGTGTTCACTATTAAAGGCCTGTTTTTAACTTTGGCAAATTTAATAGCCTCAAAGGAGGTACCCCAATATGCAGTCATGACATAGCTTTTAAGACAACAGCCAAATTATGCAGGTATTGATTTACTGTCATCTTGACTGCAAGTGCAGACAGTGTAGACTTGATTAGATGTCTGTGACAAGCCACTAGCTTTCTAGTTTGTGACATAGTGGAAATTATGCAAAACATTTTTAGGAATGTAAATGTTTGTCAAGAACATCATTTTCGTTAAGTATATATTTAAAGTGGCTTTGAAATACAATGAATAATAATTCGAAGAAATTTTCTAACATAAATTCAAGAAAATAGGAGATTGAAGACTCGGCACTTACAAAGTGCAAGTCATGAATGTATCCTTTTTAATGACCCGTGGAAAATTATAGACTTTAAAACTGAATATATGTTCCTCATTAGAGTGAAGCAAAATTGCTGCTCCATCTTGTATCTCTAAAATGAGGTAGCATGTTTTCTTTTTTATCAAAGGTCATGACCCTTAAGGGTCAATTTCGGAGTTTTCCGCAGAACAGGTGCCCTCAACATGCCATCATGAGGAAATCCTGCTAATAAAAGACAAATTACCCAGGCTGTGGTTTCTAGTAAAATCTTGGCTGCCTTCACAAGCAGCCAAGACTTGACTAAAGATCACTGCTAAGCCACTGGATGTGTACAGGCTGTGGTCATTTGTCTGAGCCCTTGAGGGTTTTAAAGACCTTTTCTGCAATAGAACAGGCACTCCCACCATGTACTCACATGTAAACTTGCAAGTTATATTTTGAGTACATTGTCAGATGTTTCTTAGCAAATCTTAGCTGCCTGTATAGGCAGGCAAGACTTGCCAAGAAACAACTGCAATGCCAAAGTATATTAAAAATGTGTAAAACTCTCCAGTCCTTCAAGGGTTAAAATTGTATAATTGTTTCTTTTATACTGTGACTGTCACGGAATTAAATATTCTTGCTTGCATCTTCACTTGGTTATTAGTTTACAAGTCAAGCCTGATTAAGTATTGTCAGATACAGTACACACATTGTGATTTTGTGGTGAGTCACTCCCAGTATGGCAAAAACAACCAGCAAATTTTGACCCACTGACAACTGAGTTCCTCTCAGATCAATGTGGAAAATTTTACTTGTTGGCCATGTGTTTTCACCGAATCCATGAGTATATAACCTGATAGATTACTAACTTGAGAGTGACAAAACTCATTAAATCTGTGTGTTCTATAAGTGTTAACTGTTTTGAGCTAGGTGTAGTATTTGATTGTTCTTGAGTAAGAGTTTGTTGCTAAAAATTAATTTGATAAATTAGACTTTTTTTTTCAACAGACCCACCCCCACCCCCCCCCCCACCCCCACCCCCTCAAAAATATATATGTACTTTGAGTGTTATGGTCTTTTCAGTGCATGCCTATTTTAACACCTTTTTGTCTGTACTTGTAAAATCCTGTTATCCCTTTACCCAATTTAACGGCCAAAACCGGCCAGCGCTATTCTCAAAAATCGCCAATTAATTTTCATTATTTTTTCATTTTTTGTCTCAAAAACATAGGTTATGACCCCTCATTAGAACAAGCTCGATAAGCTCGTTCCAATGAAGGGTCATAACCTATGTTTTTGAGACAAAAAATGAAAAAAATTAGTTTTTCAAGAATTTTTTTTTTTGCAAGTGTCGTCAGCTTTTCATGTTAGGTAAAGGGTTATCGACCAGGCTAAATACTAAAGAGGATTTTACAGAAAACAGTCAAATAATGTATTCAGTTCTGAGAAATAATTATGGAATGTATTGTGAAATTTTTCCTGGCACTGAAAAGTAACATTTAACACTTTCAACCCTGGTGTTCTTAGTATCATCTCATAAAATACTGTCTATGGCAAAATGAGCGAACCTATTCTGAATTTGTGACGAGGTTCAGTAAAAATTTTATCCTGCATCTTTTTCGAGCTGAAGGATTCAATTGGTACAGATCCTCATTACCGACTTATTGTTCACTGTGTCATCTGTTTGTCCACTGCCACATTTTTCTTCATGCAAATATTTATGCTTGCTGGCTTGAAAGGGTTAATGCTTTTAACCTCCATGATTTTATGTAATGCAGGTTTTTTTATATGTTTTCACAACGTAGATTTCACGAGTCCATGTAAGTGTGTTGTGGGGACCTGGTAATATTTTCAGTCCAAAGCCTCATGACAGGTACAAAGTGTAATTGGACCCCAGTTAGGGAAAAAAAAATAGCTGCGTTCTCTAGTATTTTTGCTTTGAAAAACAGACGAGGGAGGGAGGCTTTTTTTTTCATCTTCTCAGTGCTATGAATTTAAAATCACAACTTATTTCTTGTATTTGTAAGTCTGTTGTACACTCATTTGGCTCTTTCAAACTGTCTATTTCACAAAACTGAATTTGCCAATTCAAACAAGATGAAGTTAGGCCTATTAAAAAAAATTCTTGATTCTCAGACAATTTTCTCTCAATTTCCTGATGAGGGATGGAGGCATTTTATTTTTTTTATTATTTTTTAATTTTTGTTGTTCCACAAACAGCCCTGAAGACAGTCAGAATTGAGAATTTAACTACTCACACTGTTGTGTGGAAAAAACTCTTCTTTTTTCAGCAGTGAAAATTTCCCATAGTGAGGTTGCAAATTTAACCAACCAGCTCAACTTGCTCTGTCAAAACAAGATATAGTTGGTCAAATTTTTAACCTACAAGTGAAAAATAGTGAAGAAATTTCCAGGAAATAGAAAAGGTTGATGAGACAGCTTTTCAAAGAGGGGGGAGGTGCCTGAGAACCCAGTATTTTTGTAAATACTCACTATTTACTCTCACTTGTGGAACCCTTAAGTGGAGCAGTGCTTTTTACTGTGATAATCCAGCCTTGTTTTACTGGTTTCATGGGACCCAGTAACCAATGCCTGATGTGCGAATCTCTGTGACATGAGAAGTGCTTGTTCACCATGTTAAAGAGGTTCTCTTATTCTGGTAAAATAAGACCAGATAACAACACCTGGGGTATCTATAACCTGACATCATACTTTTCATGCAGTTATGACATAGCCATTAATGCTGGAAGTGACCTTGAGCACTAATAAATAAATGCTAAACATCTACAGAAACAGTCTAATTATGTTGTTGGAAAACTGGAACAAAATTTCTCGCATTGGTGATGTAAGTCTCTGATTTTCACCAAGCTCATAAAATAAATGTCTGGAGCTGGTTTCAGGGATGATTCGGTGTCACTGCAGACTCTCCAAGTCAGTCAATGTTCAGCCTCATTGAAGAACAATTTTGTTATTTTGACTGTCTAAGATGCCAATCTTTGGTTTCTCTAGCTTTATTCATGCCTCAGAATAAATCTTAATCTTCAGATTTATTTATTTATTTATTTATTGGGGTTTAATGACACTTTCAACAGCCAGGGTCACCTGATGTCGGAGGGTTTTACGGGTGGAGGAAGCCGGAGTACCTGGAGAGAACCACTGAGAAATGGCGGGCAACTGTCAGGCTCCCCAACATACTAACTCCACACAAGCAGGGTTAGTATTGGTTGAAGACAAGTGTACCATCGATGTGTAGTATGTCTTAGTATATAAAGCCACCGTGCCCCTACATGGGCAATGGGGGTGAAGTGTTTTGCCCAAGGACACAACACGGTTGCCACAGGTGGGATTCGAACCAAGGATCTCTCGGCTTGTAGCCTGCATCTCTACCTGCTGAGATACCGTGTCTTCCCCCCCCCCCCCCCCTCCTTAATCCTCAAAGGCCATATCCCAATTTCAATAGATTTCTACTGCAGCAGCTGAACAGGTGCCCTTAACCTACAATCCCTGGGTAAATTTCAAGTTGCGTTAGAAGTACCTTGACTGGTATATTTTGGCATTTTGTACAGGCAGATAAGACTTTCCAAGATGTAGGCTATCTGTGTAGCAAAAATTTATAAAGATCTACTGGCCTTTAAGGGCTAAGTCATGAGATGGAACAAAAGCTGAAAATAATAAGAAGAGAAACTCTGTTATGCCCTACAATATGGGAACATTCGAGTAAATGGTGACATCAGTTACCATTTTGTGGAAATTAACCCTTGACCCTTTACCCAACGAATCGCCCGCATCCGCCCGCGTAAAAAAAAATAATTCTTATTGAAAAATTTCAACAAAACCATATCATGTGACCCCTCTTTGGAACATATTTAAAATGATAAATTTTGAAATCGTCTGCATTGGGTAAAGGGTTAAGTCTTGATGTTGGAAAAGTTACATTAAGTTATTGCAGATTATGTATGATGTTGACTTTGAATCACTAATAGGTCTGACCTTCCGAGCTTTATGTTATTTTTTTGAAAAAGATGATCCAGTATTCATCCAGACACCTGCATTTTCATCCTGAATACTTTTCAGATATCCACAGATTACAGAGAATGTAGGAATGAAAATAGTTTTTTATGTATTTTTTTCAGCATACATGTATTGCTCTTTCTCCTACATTAATGTTCAGATATATTCTTCCACCATTTGAATCAATTTAAAAAAGATAAAATTGGTTTACCTTATTTCAGCTAAAAAAACAGCATGACAAATAATATCTAGAATCTCTCAGTCATGTTAACCCTTTACCCAATGCAGACAATATCTAAATTTATTCTTTTAAATATTTTTGACGAGCTTGTTCCAGTGAGGGGTCACAAGATATGGTTTTGTTTAAATTTGTATAGTTACGCACTTTCTATGTACTGCAAGTGTGAAAAGACAGCAGAAAACCTATCAATTCATACTCATTCTGTACAGGAAAAAATAATACTAAATAAAACCATCCCTCTCTCCCTCACTGATTGGAAAAAAACCTGCCTGAGAATCAATTAATTTATTTGTGTGTCCTAATCCGATAGACTAATATTCTAACTCCATCATCAAAACACCTTTGACAAAGGCATGCCTTGATGATGTAGTTTGAATATTTTATCAGTCACGACATCAGTCATTACAGGCAAATCAGGTTATGTATAATACAGCAAACATTTAGTAGACTGGTTAGGTAAAGGGTTAACAACTTCTGCTTTTAATTACAGCTTTATAACCTTAATTTCTAGGTTTATTTTTCAGTTGTAAGTTATTTGTTCAACATTTGTAGATCGATCTGCACATTGTTTTGATTGATATTATTAATTGGAAATCTCTTAACTGAATAATCCTGTTATTTCAATATAACTTTCAAACACCAAACCATTTACCACACCTGTGTACAAATTTGAGCTGTAATTGCATATAGGTTAAAGAGTAAATTCCTATTAATTGAATAAAAAATTGTGTACTGTGCGGATAAATTATTCTACAGTCACCACTTTTTAGTCCCCTACCGGCATCGCCGGAGGGGACTATAGGTTTGCACTCTGTCCATCCATCAGTCTGTCAGTCACACTTTAGTTTTCCGGAGTTTTTTTGTAAATGCTTCAACGGAATGATTTCATTTTTGATAATCTACTATAGAACGATGACTTACAGATCAGGTTTGAGTTTCATGCTGATTGCATTATTCTTGTGTGAGTTATGGCCCTTGGAAATATGGAAAAGTGCCAAAATATCAGTTTTCCGGACTCTTTTTTGGAAATGCTTCAACAGAATGATTTCATTTTTGGTAACATACTATAGAACAATGACTTACAGATCAAGTATGAGATTCATGCTGATTGCCTTATTCTTGTGTGAGTTATGGCCCTTGGAAATATGAAAAAGTGCCAAAATATCAGTTTTCCAGACTTTTTTCATTTTTTGTAACCTACTATAGAACGATGACTTACAGATCAAGTTTCATTTGCACTCTGTCCATCCGTCAGTCTGTCAGTCAGTCATACTTTAGTTTTCCAGATTTTTTTTTTGAAATGCTTGAACCGAATGATTTCATTCTTGGTAACCTACTTTAGAATGATGACTTACAGATCAAGTTTGGGTTTCAGGCTGATTGTATTATTCTTGTGTGAGTTATGGCCCCTGGAAATATGGAAAAGCGCCAAAATATCAGTTTTCCGGACTTTTTTTGGAAACACTTCAACGGAATTCATGCTGATCACATCTAGGTTATAACATTTGTATAATTATTAATGCTGATTAGTCCGGTAGGGGACATTGTATTGCTTCAGCAATACGTGCGCTCGTGTTGTTTGTGGTTTACAGACCTATTTGGTCTTAGTACATCCAATACAGACATTTAATCAATTTTCTATGTCAAACAAGATACAATAGAACAAATGCTCAATTCATCTCTAGAATATACGAAAGTGAACACTTTCCTTCTTAATTGAATACTCCTGTTAATTGAATAATTTTCACTTGCAAAGTGGCTGCTAAAAGTGGAGTTGAACAAATGTAGTGATGATGTGAAACAACATTGCATAATGGCATCAATCTTAAAGTTCCAAGCATTGTTTGTTTATGTTCTCATACATGAAGTCCACGTTCAATGTAATGAATCGAAAAAGATTCCACTGTGCCAGGAAGTGCATGATAAATGAGGGGATGAACAAACGTAGTGATGATATGAAAACAGCATTGCATAATGGCATCAATCTTAAAATTCTAAAACCTTTTTAAGTTCTCATGAATAAACTCTGTATTCAATGTAGTGAATCGAGAACTACTACTAATTTACTCTATGTATTGGGACGCTCTGTGATTTGGGACACACATTTTTTCCAGAAAACTATATTTTTTTTATGCTCTAAAGTTTGGGACATTCAGGAGATTTGTTTCCAGTTGACCCGTCGCTAGTAGCAGACGACACTCATAAAAAAAATTCTTGAGTAGCTAAAAATTTTCATTTTTTGGTTCCAAAACATAGCTTATTAACCCTCATTGGAACGAGCGCAATGCGCTCGTTCCAATGAGGGATCATAAGCTATGTTTTGGAAGCAAAAAATGAAAATATAAAAAAAATTGGACTGCGATTTTTGTATATAGTGATGGAAAATGAATCACACACAACTTTATTCAGCATCAAATCAAGACCAGACTGTGTTCTTTTCCCATTTTCTAAGAATTGGGACACCTGAGAAAATAATTATTTTTAGCTGTCCCAATACATAAAGTAAATACGGTATCTCAATATTTGTATATTTACAAAATTGCAAACAACATAAATCTTGTTCTGGTCCTCATTTGATATGCAAATAGAATTTAAGCAAGTCACATGGTTCATTTGAGGTGTAAGCCTGGAAATAAGCAGACTCATGAGTTCCACAGAGGGGGAATTTAGTGATGCTACTCTGCACAGCAGGGCAGCATTACTAAATTTACCCTCTATGAACCTCAATCTGCATCGGTCTAAACAAAAGACGTACTCAGAGTATAAAAACAAATGACATATTGCTTATTTCAAGGCTTGATGAGATGCATGTATCACATACTTGTAGCTAAAGAGACAGAGGTTGAGAGAAAAAGAGTTTCCTATTTAGGCCAATAAAAAAATTTCATGTTTCTCACGCAATTTTTTCCTCAATTTTATGACGAGAAAGGGTGGATTGTTCTTTCTTTTTTTTTTCATTTAATAATCCTCAAAACAGTCCTGAAAAATAATTAAAAATTTTATCTCCTTCTGCCATTATTTGGAAAAACCAGTGTGTTTTCAGCAAAAAAAGTTTCCCATAATGCAGTTGCAATTTTAACAAACTATACCTTGTTTGACAAGAGCTGAGAAAGCTCTGTCAAACAAGGTTTAGTTGGTTGAATTTGTAGAAATGCAAGTGGAAAGGCTTCCATCGAAAAGACTTCCCAAAAGTGATGAGGCAGATATTCAATAATGAGAGAGGTGAATGAGAAATGAGAAATTTTTTTATTCACATAACCATCTAAGCCTTTTTACATATTTACAGGTGACAGATGGCATTAAATGAAAACAAATCTGTGAAACATTTGAATCAAACACTGTGCACCCTTTTTTACTTGTTGAGTGCTAGCAGCCACTATCATGGCTCTATTGAAAAGTGCTGGAAGCCACTTTATTGGCTTTATACTCTATGCATTAGCTTGGTGTTCACGCAGCAGTAGAACAAAAATTTGTTCTATGAAATTGTTAGCTTGCAATTTATTGGAGAGTGCTAATGGCATTCTCCAATAAATTGTAACCAAACAATTATTTATGAATAAAAGCTTGCTAAACTAAGGCTACTCTTGCTGGTAGCATGGTATCTTTTAAAAAAAAAAATACCCATGTTTCAAATCGCCTTTAACCCTTTACCCAATGTAATGGACAAAACCGGCCAGCGCTATTCACAGAAATCGCCAAATAATTTTCATTATTTTTTCATTTTTTGCCTCAAAAACATAGGTTATGATCCCTCTTTGGAACGAGCTCGTCGAGTTCGTTCCAATGAGGGGTCATAGCCTTTGTTTTTGAGACAAAAATTTAAAAAAAAATAGTTATTCAAGAATTTTGTTTGCAAGTGTCGTCTGCTGTTCATTTTAGGTAAAGGGTTAAAATATAATTTAGCACTCAACCAGTTAATATTGAATATTCGGTTAGATAATTTAATGGTCTGCATGCAAAATACAGTGACCATAATTACTTGGTAGAAATCAGCACTTCTTTAGATTATCTGTAAAAGTGATGCACAGATTTTTTTAAATAGCTACTAAATTGGGAGAAATAGAATGACCGCATTATATATGTATTTGGTGGGGGCGCGGTGGCGTTGTGGTAACCAGTTCTCATCAGATCACCAAAGTTAAGCAACATTGAGCCCGGTTAGTCCTCGGATGGGTGACCGTCTGAGCAACCGATTTAGACTCACACGCTGTGTCCTTGGGCAAGGCACTTAACCCCCATTGTCCACATGGGGACACAATGACGTCATGTACTAAGGCATACTGTACCTCGATGGTGCACATGTCTTCAACCAATCTAACCCTGCCTGTGCTGCAGTGCGGAGTTACGATGTTGGGGAGCTGGCAGCTGCTCGTTGTTGCTCAGTGGTTCTCTCCGGGTACTCCAGCTTCCTCCACCCATAAAACTGTCACGGTCATGATTAGCCATTGTATGTGACCTTAAACACCAATAAATAAAAAAATAAATAATGTATTTGGTACATTTGAAGCAGCTTATAAAGTAGAAGTCCCTCCCCTTAAAAACCATCAAACTATGATATATTATCACTCAGCATGGTCTGTAATTATTTATAAGTAGAAAGCAGTAACCTGCCAAGCAAGTTCTTGATCATCACAAAAAGTTCTGTCTAATTTTTCACTGGATTGAAGCATGGTGGATCAGTGGTTAGAGGCAAGCCGAGAGGTCCTCGGTTCGAATCCCACCTGCGCTAACCGCATTGTGTCCTTGGGCAAGACACTTCACCCCCATTGCCCACGTGGGGGCATGGTGACGCTGTGTACTAAGGCGTACTGCACGTCGATGGTGCACCTGTGTTCAACCCTGCTTGTGTGAAGTTGGTATGTTGGGGAGCTGACAGTTGCTCGCAGTTGCTCGGTGGTTCTCTCCGGGTACTCCGGCTTTCTCCACCCATAAAACTGTCACGGTCACGGTTCGCCATTGTGCAGAAATATGTGACCTTAAACACCAATAAATAAATAAATAGTGGTTAGAGCATTGAACTTCAAACCGAAAGGTCTGTGGTTCGATTTTGATCAGCGGCAACTGCATTGTGTCCATGGGCAAGGCACTTAACCGTTTACCTAACAGGAAAAGCAGACAACACTTGCAAAAAAAATTTTTGAATAATTAATTTTTTTCATTTTTTGTCTCAAAAACATAGATTATGACCCCTCATTGGAACAAGCTCAACGAGCTTGTTCCAATGAGGGGTCATAACCAATGTTTTTGAGACAAAATGAAAAAATATTGAAAATTAATTGGCAATTTTTTAGAATATTGCTGGCCGGTTTTGGCTGTTATGTTGGGTAAAGGGTTAATCTTGATTGACCTCGTAGGGACGTGGAGGCACTGTACTAAGACATGCTGCATGTTGATGGCGCACTATTAAAGAACAAATCGTCTAACTGCCTTATTTGCATAAACTTAACACTTTACCTAACAACAGAAATAACCAGGCACTATTCATTAAAGAACAAATCGTCTAACTGCCTTATTTGCATAAACTTAACACTTTACCTAACAACAGAAATAACCAGGCACTATTCACAGAAATCATTTATTCAAAGTTATTATTAAAATGTTTGTCTCCAAAACATGGCTTATGCCCCCTTCATTGTACTGTGCACATCTAGTTCATTCTAATGAGTGGATAAAAATTGTATTTATTCAAGAAATTGTTTTGCGAGTGTAGCCTACTGCAGTTCCATCCACCTGTAAAACTGTCTGATGTGAGGTGCGCCTGGCTGTCAAAAGTGTTGTTAACCGTTTACATAACGCAGACGGTATCAAAATTTATTATTTTAAATATCATTTTTTCAAATTTTTAAAAAAATTTCAACAAACCCATATCATGTGACCCCTCATTGGAACGAGCTCGACGAGTGGTCAATTGATATGGTTTTGTTGAAATTTTTTGAAAAATAATATTTTTTCAACTGCTGAATTTGCATATTACGCGGGCAGATGCGCCCGATTCGTTGGGTAAAGGGTTAAGCAGTTTTCAAGGCCCTACAATAGCCAAATTCAATGACTTTCAAGGCCCCAACTTCACTAGTCTAAACAAGGATCCTCTGGCCATTACCCCGCCTCCCACTTCCCTTGAAGAAAAGTGGGAGGAGAGAGTTGATGACCAGAGGCTCCTAGATTGGACCATGCCTTCCCAAACTTGGGCAAGCCATTCAGGACACACAGTACTTGACCACATAGTGGATGGACATCTACCAATATACTCATTGGACCAAGCTCATTCCAATGAGGGGTCACATGATATGGTTTTGTTGAAATCTTTTGAAAAATAATATTTTTTCAACTGCTGAATTTGCATATTACGCGGGCGGATGCGGGCGATTCGTTGGGTAAAGGGTTAAACATCAATAATAAAAAAAGCCCTCTACACACTTACGTCAAATTGCGAAATTTTCATACAGCAAATTTTTCACCCATTGCAACTAGGAAATTTAACCAATTTAGTCTTGTTTGACAGATTTCAACATGCTCTGTCAACACGACTCAGTTGGTTAAGTTCCTATTTGCATTATGGGAAGAATTTGCAGGTTGAAAATGTGGATATTTTGACATTAGTGTGTAATGGATTAATGAGCTTATTCCAGAGATTCACATATTATGTTCCAAAATTTCTGATTTATCCATACATTAATTTAGAAAATTGAAATGAAAAAAGTTGAAATAAGAAACAGTGTGCAGGCCTGAAAATTAATTGCATGATACATGTAGTTGATTTATTGTTTATTTCATCTTTATTTGCAACTTTGTAGCAATCTTCAAAGAAGAAGACGAAATTTGGTACGTGTTCTTCCAGCCTGCTTTGGATTTTAGACATCTTTTTTGTTCCTCACCTTTCTTATACAATGAAGCATGTTTTGGCTGCAGTGGTAGAAGGAGCCCTTACTAACTTGCCTTCCCTTAGAGTTTCCCTAACATCTGAGTCGCATGTAACTTTCGGAGGGCTTGATCTTTTGCAGTGAGGATTTATTAGTCAACATCACAGAATTTTATTCCAGGACTGAAAATTGAATAAGTTTTCTATTTCAAATGAAGTTTTGACAGAATGATAAAATAATATTGGATCACAAACACAATTAGCTACATGGTTTGCAAATAATCTTTCCTCGTTTAGGCCTAAAAAAATAAAAAAATCTGTTTCTCAGGCCCTTCCGCATGGTCCTTTTGGCTGCCGCATGCTCTCTTTTTATAACCAATTTAAACTTAAAAAGAAAATGTCTGATATTTTACCCAAGTTAAAAAAATTGATGAATTTGTCCCTTGAGTGCAAGAAGGCTTTGCAATGCTTCACCACCACCCATGTTATTTTGTAGATTATGAGGCCTAAAACTTGAACCAAGAACAAGAACTTTTGATGGCTAAGAAATAATTACTGAAATAAAAAATAAAATAAAAAAACGCTCGCCCGCATACAATTTCTCAAATAATGGCCTGAGAAACAGAAGATCAACTTTGTGTGGCCTTACTCAATTCTTTACATTTCAAAAAAGCTGTACCTCCATTTATGGTCATAATCTTCTTCCCAGTATAATTTTCAACAGGAAAGGAGGTATCCCTCCTCTTTTTTGGCAGGATGCTGAGGCTTTCCAGAGGAAAATTTTTGTTCATACTTTTAAAAAGGGAAGCCAGTTTATATTACAACACAAGACCTGCACGTGAGCAACATCAGTATGTATGGGACACGGTATAATCTGCAATAATGCATAGACATGCACTACGTTAGCTACTGGATGTTAAAAAGGAGAGTACCTTGTCCCCTAGTCACAACCCATGGCATAGCCCAGGGGGTGATAGAGGGAGCCCACAAAATTTTCAATCCCCCCCCCCCCCCCCCCCAAAAAAAAAACAAAAACAACATTCGTCCAATGCAAGTTTCACATAACACAGAGCCCCCAAAATGGTCTCAAATATGCTACCTGTGCCTCATATTTGCTCTAAGAGCATTGAATTTTGCTTTCGAGGCTCATCCAATGTACTCTTTCAAAGTTATGGCCTGGCAGACTTTTTATGCCTGTTTGTAAAAATAGTCGTATTCAAATGGTCTGGTTATTTGTCCATAAACAATTGGTTTCCGTCCGATAAGTCTAGTTTGAATTATTTGATTTCAACCAAAGTTGGTATGTGTATTCTCCATCTAGTAATACAGGCCAAGTTCGAATATGGGTTCCGTCCAATTATTTTTACATGAGTTATTCCCCTTTTTCGACTTAGAATTTGACCTTCTAAAAAGATTTTTAGTTTCCGACCTTTAACTATAGTTTGTATTATTTGATCTCAACCAAAGTTGGTATGTGTATTACCCAGATAGTAATACAGGCCAAGTTAGATTATTGGTTCCATCCAATTATTTTTACATGAGTTATGGGCCTTTTCGACATAGAAATTTCTCATTACCATCAACATGTTGGTTTCCAATGATAAATTGAGTTTGGATGCATAGATCAGGACCAAACTTGCTTTCTGCCTCAGTTATATCAAAATGAAGGTTAATTTTGAATTGGGTCATGGTCTGATTATTTTTACAAGAGTTATGGGTCTTTTTGCCTTGGAAATTTGCATATTTCAATCAACATTTTTTCAGAACTTTATTTATGGCATAACTTGAACAATAGTTAACGGATTTCAATTCTTTTTGGTATATGTCTCTATAGCAACAATGTCTACATCAAGTTCAATGACTAACCATATCTGATGAAACATATGGGAGTTATTGCCCTTTGTTAATAAATATCGTGCAATGCTATATCATATAATGCTTGCTTATGTAATAACTTAAACATTAGCAACCAAATATCAATTTTTTGGGGGTATATAACTCTTTGGGAACAATGTCTACCTCAACTTTGATGACCACCATTATAAATTGTCAGAGGTATTGCAGCGCCCCCCCCCCCCCCCCCCTCCACCCCCCACCCCCTACCAGTTTCATTTAGCCAATTTTTCCAAAAATGCATTTTGAAGGCTTGAGAGTTATTACATAACATGCACACACACAAATTTAATACTCTAATACACCCCACCCCCAGGGTCATTTAGGCAGTTTTTCCCAAAATGCATTTTGAAGGATTGGGAGTTATTACATGCCAAAAAGAAAATTGATTCCTATAAGCAAACATTGAACAAATCGTAACATTTTCAAAGACAATAGTTTTGCAAATTGCTAACCAAGGACCTATCCCACACTTTTTATGTTCCATGCCTCTCTTAACCCTTTACCTAACGAATCGCCCGCATCCACCCGCGTAATATGCAAATTGAGCAGTTGAAAAAATTAAATTTTTCAAAATATTTCAAGAAAACCATATCATGTGACCCCCTCATTGGAACGAGCTCAATGAGCTCTTTCCAGTGAGGGGTCACATGATATGGTTTTGTTGAAATTTTTTGAAAAATTAAAAAAAATTATATTTAAAATAATAAATTTTGATATCGTCTGCATTGGGTAAAGGGTTAAAATCTAATTCTATTGGCTTCTAATTACCTGTATAGGGTGATTAGCTCAGGTCAGAAAGTTTCTTAATTTAGATGCACAGTTTGTAGCTCTTATAAACTGTCTCCCAGAATAATAAGTTTGACATGAATTCTTTTTGTATTCAAAATGGAATGGTGAAATTGTGGTAGATACTGAATAGATATATACAACCCCTTCACCTCCTCCCCTCTAGTGTCCAATATTTTGATGATAGGATCACCATGCCTCTTTGAATTCCTTGCGTGACCTGGAATTTAAAACTCTTGCCAAGGATCAAGAAAGACTGAATATTTTAACCTTTCTTGACAAAAAGAGATACAGTGGAACCCTGTAAATTGAATAGCCACTTTGCCAATGAAAATTATTCAATTAACAGGAGTATTCAGTTAACAGGGATTGTGTCACTTTCCTGTATTCTAGAGATAAACTTAGCATTTAATCCATTATAGGGGGAACGGTGTCGTCGCGGTAACCGGTTTTCGTCAGATCACCGAAGTTAAGCAACGTCGAGTGCAGTTAGTAGTTGGATGGGTGACCATTTCAGCAACTGATTCGCGTTCCCGCGTTGTGTCCTTGGGCAAGGCTCTTAACCCTGATTGCCTACATGGGGGCACGATGACGCTGTGTACTGAGGCGTACTGCACGTCGAAGTTGCGCATGTCTTTAGCCAATCTAACCCTGCCTGTCCCGTGGTGCAGAGTTCAGAGTTACGATGTTGAAGAGGTGACAGCTGCTCGTCATTGCTCGGTGGTTCTCTCCGAGTACTCCAGCTTCCTCTGCCCATGAGCTCTGTCAAACAAGATATAATAGATTAAATGTCTGTATTTAATGTACTAAGTCCAAATAGATCTATAAACAAAGGAAAACTAGGGAGAGTCCGGGTAATTTCTCGACAGATTACAAGATTTTTTATTCAATTAACAGGAGTTTACTCTATAACCTATATTCAATTAACAGGTCAAATTTGTACAGGAGGTATAGTAAATGGTTTGTGTTGGGAAATTATATTCAATTAACAGGGTTATTCAGTGAAGAGATATCCAATTAAGTGAGCTCCACTGTATCAGGCGATCAGAAGTTATACATTTCAGCAATATTCAGCTCACTTCACAGCAAATAAGAAATATGCATTTGGCTGTAGATATGATTGCGATAGGACATTGACCTTTTACCTTACGAATCGACCGCATCCGCCTGTGTAATTCACAAATTATTCAGTTGAAAAACATATTTTAAAAACAAAATCAACAAGCCCATGTCATGTGACCCCTCATTGGAATGGCATTACCGTATTTACTCTGTGTATTGGGACACTCTATGATTTGGGACACACATTTTTTCCAGAAAACTATATTTTTTTAATGCTCTAAAGTTTGGAACATTCAGGAGATTTGTTTCCAGTTGACCCGTCGCTAGTAGGAGACGACACTCATAAAAAAATTCTTGAGTAACTAAAAATTTTCATTTTTTGCTTCCAAAACATAGCTTATGATCCTTCATTGGAACGAGCGCAATGCGCTCGTTCCAATGAGGGATCATAAGCTATGTTTTGGAAGCAAAAAATGAAAATATAAAAAAAATTGGATGGCGATTTTTGTATATAGTGATGGCAAATGAATCACACGCAACTTTATTCAGCATCAAATTAAGACCAGGCTGTGTTCTTTTCCCATTTTCTAAGAATTGGGACACCTGTGAAAATAATTATTTTTAGCTGTCCCAATACATAGAGTAAATACGTTATGTACTTGGTTCTGCTTTGACAGTTTTTGATATTTTGCCTGCCTCCAACCCTGAAATTAGTATTGTCCTCTGCTGATAGTCTTGTGAAAACTACATGGCGATAATCATTTTATATGAGTGTGAGTACATGTATGTATGTAGGCATGTCCACATTTTGGCTGATTTTTGATTGATTTGTGAAAGATAACACTGCATGTTGGCATGCATGCATTCCAAATGAACAGCACCTTCTGTTAATTTTCACCCAAAGTAAACTGCAAAATGTATGGTTGAGAATGCTCCTTGTAGTGACATTGTTTGGCTTTAAAATTAGATCTGTGCCTCATTCCATGTGGGAACCCTGGGATGTGAAGCAGTGCTTGTTTACTGTGGTAAATAAGGTATTTTACTGGTAAATTCGGACCCAGTAACCAATGCCTGGGGTGGAAGTCATCTAAAATGGGCAACATGGATATAAACAATTGACTAAACTTGGCTTTATCTCCATATTGTGGTCATGATTAGCCATTGTGCAGAAATATGTGACCTTAAAACACCAATAAATAAATAAATCTTGCGCTTGTATTTAATGCCTGGCACTAATGTCCTCTAAAATGGTCCATAAATACATAGAAAGTCATGACCTGTAAATGCATTCGTCAAAATGGCATGAGTGCCTGTGCAGAAGGTCAGAACAAGAGCCGCAGCCTTGTGTTCTGTCCTTCCACGATGGCATGAGTGCAGTATTGATGAATGACCAAAATTTAAATATTTCTGCATTAGTGCACAAGGATTTAAACATATTTAAGTCGTAATGGCTAAAGAGTTACCTCACAATGTCACCATTATACCTCTAGAACAAGGCTATCATCTTACTGTCTCAGCACCCAACCAGTTGATCTCAGATTCCTAATTTTAATGTTGAATTTTCGGGGTTGAGGAAGGGTGTGAAAGGTAGAGACAAAAATTGTCCTTGTACTTACTAGATTCCTTAACCCTTTACCTAACATGAAAAGCAGACGACACTTGCCAAAAAAATTCTTGAATAACAAATTTTTTGTCTCAAAAACAGCTCCTTCCAACATGGGGGTCATAACCAATGTTTTTGAGACAAAAAATGAAAAAATAATGAAAATTAATTGGCGATTTTTTTTTTTTAGAATACTGCTGGCCGGCTTTGGCTGTTACGTTGGGTAAAGGGTTAATTCTTGTTTCATTTGTAGGTTTTCGTCAGAGTTACAAGTAACCCTCAAAAATATTTTATTTAAAAACCCTCCAGCATTAGAGTAGTTTTTATTTCACCTTCTGTTTCTGACAATATTTTGGGCCACACACTATGTTCAGTGTTTAGAACCTTTTTTCTATTTATTCATGAATATTGTGTGTCATACATGGCACAAGAAGATGTGTGGTGTTGAGATTTAAATTTTGACAAGAGGCTGAGAAATAGTGGTGTCATTTAGAACAGTGATAATTCATTAGCACATGATTTCAGAGAATATTTCCAAATTCATCGTACACCAGAATTGTTTAGGAGAAAGATAAAATAGGAATTGGTCTCACAAGATCATTTGGCTCTCGCTAAGCAATCAGGCATACATGAATTTTAGCTTAACTTGACAAAGTCAAGGTAAGCTATTGCCATCATGCGTGCAGACTGTGGAAGTCTGTGAGTCTGTGACATCTGTTCACATTTTTCTTTAGCACGGGCTACACCCCGCATTTCTTGTCTGATCGTCACAAAATATCATATGCAGGTTTGGGGTCATGTCTAGATGAGAACGTCCCCTTTTGGTCGCGATTGGTCAACCGGTATGTCTGCTCAAGCCCAAAACCCGAAAACCATTAACACAGTCTACAGGTCGTATTTATGAAGAGATTTCATTGTAACTTGGTAGGATGCCTCTGTATAATGCCTAGATGAGAACATCCCCTTTTGGGCATGATCTGTCAACCGTGATGGCTGCCCAAGCCCGAAACCCAAAAACTTTTAGCACAGTCTGAAGGTCATGTTTAATATAGAGGGATTTCATTGTAACTTGGTAGGATGACTCCTTATGATGTCTAGATGAGAATTTCCCTATTTGGGCATGATCTGCCAACCGTGACGACTGCCCAAGCTCGAAGCCTGAATTCCTTTAGCACAGTCTACAGGTCATATTTATGAAGGGATTTCATTGTAACTTGGTAGGTTTGACTTCATATAATGTCTAGATGAGAACACCCTCTTTTGGACACGATTGGGCAACTGTGACAGCTACAGGGGCCCAAAGCCCGTAAGCCTTTAGAACAGTCTACAGGTCATAATTATGAAGGGATTTCATTGTAGTTTGGTAGGATGACTACAAATAATGTCTAGATGAGAACGTCCCATTTTGATTGCGACCATTCCGCCTTGATGGGTGCCCGAGCCCAAAAACCTTTAGCATAGGCAAAAGGTCATATTTTTGGAAGGATTTCATTATAACTTGTTAGGTTGACTCCATATAATGCCTAGATGATGACATCCCCTTTTGGTCGTGATTGGTCAGTTGTGATGGCTACAGGTGCCCGAAGCCCGAAAACCTTGATCACAATGTACAGGTCATATTTATGAAGGGATTTCATTGTAACTTTGTAGGATCATTCCAGATGATGCCCAGATGAGGTTGTCCCCTTTAGTTGTGATCATTCAACCATGATGGCTGCCCGAGCCCAAAGCCCGAAAACCTTTAGCACAGTCTACAGGTCATATTTATGCAAGGATTTCATTGTAACTGGGTAGGTTGACTTCATATAATGTCTAGATGAGAACGTCCCCTTTTGGACATAATTGGGCAACTATGACGGCTACAGGGGCCCGAAGCCCGAAAACCTTTAGAACAGTCTACAGGTCATAATTATGAAGGGATTTCATTGTAGGTTGGTAGGATGACTCCAAATAATATTTAGATGAGAACATACCCTTTTGGTCACGATCATTCAGCCTTTATGGCTGCCCGAGCCCAAAAACCTTTAGCATAGTCTATAGGTCGTATTTATGGAAGGATTTCATTGCAACTTGTTA
Organism: Pictodentalium vernedei; assembly: GCA_031216915.1. Taxonomy (NCBI): domain Eukaryota; kingdom Metazoa; phylum Mollusca; class Scaphopoda; order Dentaliida; family Dentaliidae; genus Pictodentalium; species Pictodentalium vernedei. The sequence continues at coordinate 432,017,384 of CM062289.1, read as the reverse complement.
GGTTGACTCCATATAATGCCTAGATGATGACATCCCCTTTTGGTCATGATTGGTCAACTGTGATGGCAGCAGGTGCCCAAAGCCCGAAAATAAATCTTGAGCACAGTCTACAGGTCATATTTATGAAGGGATTTCATTGTAACTTCGTAGGATCACTCCAGATGATGCCCAGATGAGAATGTCCCCTTTTGGTTGCGATCATTCAACCATGATGGCTGCCCGAGCCCAAAGCCCGAAAACCTTTTAACACAGTCTTCAGTTCATATTTATGAAGGGATTACATTGTAACTTGGTAGGTTGACTTCATATAATGTCTAGATGAGAACAGCCCCTTTTGGACACCATTAGGCAACTGTGACAGCTACAGGGGCCTGAGGCCTGAAAACCTTTAGCACAGTCTACAGATGATATTTATGAAGGGATTCCATTGTATCTTGGTAGGATGACTCCAAATAATGTCTAGATGAGAACGTCCCATTTTGGTCGCGATCATTCAGCCTTGATGGCTGCCCGAGCCCCAAACCTTTAGCATAGTCTATAGGTCATATTTATGGAAGGATTTCATTGTAACCTGTTAGTTTGACTCCATATAATGCCTAGATAATGACATCCCCTTTTGGTTGTGATTGGTCAGCTGTGATGGCTTCAGGGGCCTGAAGCCCGAAAACCTTTAGCACAGTCGACAGGCCAAATATATGAAGGGATTTCAATGTAACTTGATAGGATGACTCGTTTTGGAATAATTTCACTGTAACTTGGTAACTTTCGTTGATATACGTTAACTGTGAGGGCCACATACGTTAACTGTGAGGGCCACATACATTAACTGTGAGGTCATATTAACCCACCCCTCCGCCCTTTAGTACAGTGTGCACCTCATATTATTTTTATCAAAAACATAGCATACAGGGAACGGAAATGAATATATTCCCAATTATCACAGTTCTTGTCCTATTTCATAATCCTTTCATAAACATTAAAAATTATCCTTTTCATCAAACACAACACACAAGTTAAGCTACAGTGTCATTGACACTTTCATTATACCTCCCACGAACGAAGTTCGGGGGGTGGGTATATAGGAATCACTTTGCCTATCCGTCCATCCATCCATCTGTCTTTCCGTCTGTCTTTCCATCCATCTGTCTACAAGTCGTGCCCAGCTCAGAACTTTCGATGGCCTTGAAGGATATTAATGATACTTGGTATTAATGTTGCCCACCACCGCGAATAAAGTTGGAAATCCTGTCTACAAGGTCAAGGTCACCAACTTAATTCAAGTTCACATACCCCCAAATCCAACTATAACAAGTCGTGTCTGGATCAGAACTTTTGATAGTCTTGAAGGGTATTAATGATACTTGGTATTAATGTTGCTCACCACTAGAGGGTGTGTCAAGAATGAGCTGGGAATGTCTGTCTTCAAAGTCAAGGTCACAAACTTATTTTAACTTCACATACTCATATCCAAATATTCAGTCGTGTCTGCCTTAGAACTATTTATAGACTTAAAGGATATTAGGGATACTTGATATTGTTGTCCATTACCAAAGAGTGTGTCGCGGTGGGTATTCTTGGTCCCAGGTTGGGACAGGCCACATCTAGTTAGCTCTTGCAGATATTTAACTGTGTGCTAGAAGCCCATATTTCGGCTTTATTCTGAAGGGCGAGTACCACAACTTGAAGGCTTCATAATCTGTGGATGTGCTTCATATAATCTTCAGAGTAAAACTATTTAGCCTGTAAGGATTTGCCTTGTTACAATTCATGGGAAAGTGCCTATGGGCAGTCTCTCATAAATATTTACAAGCCAAAGACATGGACAAATTTTGATGACCAAAAATAATTTAGCACTTTACCAGTTAAAAAATTCAGTCCTGTGAGAGAAAGCTTTAACCCTTTTCTCAACGTAATGACCAAAACCAGCCAGCACTATTCTCAAAAATTACTTTTCATTATTTTTTCTTTTTTTTTTGTCTCAAAAACATAGGTTATGACCCCTCGTTGGAACAGTCTCATTGAGCTCGTTCCAATGAGTGATCATAACCTATGTTTTTGAGACAAAAAAAGAAAAAAATTAGTTATTCAAGAATGTTTTTGCAGGTGTTGTCTGCTTTTCATGTTAGGTAAAAGGTTAAATGTGATCAGAACACTTTCGAAAATATAATTTTCTATTTGGTTGAAGTTTGAAGCTGAAAATTCTTATTTCGGTTGTGGTTACTGTTTTTTCCATTTCAGCTTTCGGTTTTTAGTTTTGCATTTTTATAGTCTTCAACCTGTATCAGTGCCAAGGTTTCCCTGGAAACTAGAAATAAAGCAGAGCTTGATTATTATTATACCCCCGCTTCGAAGAAGTGGGGGCTATATAGGAATCGCCCTGTACGTCCGTACGTACGTCCGTCCGTCCGTCCGTCTGTCCGTCCGTACGTCCGTCCGTACGTCTTTCCGGACATGAAATTCTTGTGTGCGCAACTCCTCCTACATTTATCAATCAATTTGGACAAAACTTTTCAGACATCATCACTACTAAGTGAACATGCGCATATTCCAAGATTTTTGATCTGCGACAATTTTAACCAGGTTTTCTCCCTTTGACTTAGATTTATTGTGTCTTTCCATCCGAACAAATTCTTGTGTGCGCAACTCCTCCTACATTAATGAACCGATTTTGATGAAACCTTTCAAACATCATCTCTACTAAGTGAACATGTGCATATTCCAAACTTTTTAATCTGCGACAATTTTAACCTGGTTATCTCTCTTGAACTTTGATTTAATATGGGTTTCTACATGAAATTCTTGTGTGCGCAACTCCTCCTACATTTATCAATCAATTTGGACAAAACTTTTCAGACATCATCACTACTAAGTGAACATGCGCATATTCCAAGATTTTTGATCTGCGACAATTTTAACCAGGTTATCTCCCTTTGACTTAGATTTATTATGTCTTTCCGTTCGAACAAATTCTTGTGTGCGCAACTCCTCCTACATTAATGAACCGATTTTGATGAAACCTTTCAAACATCATCTCTACTAAGTGAACATGTGCATATTCCAAACTTTTTGACCTGCGACAATTTTAACCAGGTTATCTCTCTTGAACTTTGATTTAATATGGGTTTCTGCATGAAATTCTTGTGTGCGCAACTCCTCCTACATTTATCAATCAATTTGGACGAAAGTTTACAGACATCATCACTACTAAGTGAACATGCGCATATTCCAAAATTTTTGAGCTGTGGCAATTTTAACTAGGTTATCTCCCTTTAACTTAGATTTATTATGGGTTTCTACATGAAATTCTTGTGCGTGCAACTCCTCCTACATTTATCAATCAATTTGGACAAAACTTTTCAGACATCATCACTACTAAGTGAACATGCGCATATTCCAAGATTTTTGATCTGCGACAATTTTAACCAGGTTATCTCCCTTTGACTTAGATTTATTATGTCTTTCCGTTCGAACAAATTCTTGTGTGCGCAACTCCTCCTACATTAATGAACCGATTTTGATGAAACCTTTCAAACATCATCTCTACTAAGTGAACATGTGCATATTCCAAACTTTTTGATCTGCGACAATTTTAACCAGGTTATCTCTCTTGAACTTTGATTTAATATGGGTTTCTGCATGAAATTCTTGTGTGCGCAACTCCTCCTACATTTATCAATCAATTTGGACAAAAGTTTACAGACATCATCACTACTAAGTAAACATGCGCATATTCCAAAATTTTTGAGCTGTGGCAATTTTAACTAGGTTATCTCCCTTTAACTTAGATTTATTATGGGTTTCTACATGAAATTCTTGTGCGTGCAACTCCTCCTACATTTATCAATCAATTTTAACGAAACCTTTCAAACATTATCACAACTAAGTGAACATACGCATATTCCCAAATTTTTGATCTGCGACAATTTTAACCAGGTTATCTCCCTTTAACTTGGATTTATTATGGGTTTTCAAATAGGATTCTTGTGTGTGCAACTCCTCCTACATTAATGAACCGATTTTGAATACATGTTGCACATTGTAAATGTGTTTTTCCAAATGTAAACCATATATGTGTGGGCTCTTTAAGTATTCAGTGCTGTTCTGTGGAAGGCCACATGCAAATACAAATTTCAACAACAAAAAATGATCTTTATGTATACATTTCCTTATGGTCTTCGCCTACATGATCAGAAGTGCATTCCTCTGAAAACCCAAAGCGGGGGTATTAATCACCTTCAGTGATAGTTCTAGTTCTGTATCACTAGTGCAGTAAGATCCAGTTGAAAAAAACCTGGGGTGTCTGTCCACAAAAGTGAAACCTACTTAATTGGTTATCTCTTAATTGAACTACTCTGTTAAATGAATATAACCTCCAAACACAAAACCATTTACCATACCTTCTCCCCATGTGAACCCTGGGAAGTGAAGCAGTGCATGTTTACTGTGGTAAACCAGCTCTATTTTACTGGTGAAATAAGACCGGGTCACCAGTGCCTGGAGTCGAAGTCCTGTAAAATTCACAACAAGAGTATAAACTATTTGCTGAGCTTGACTTTATATCCATGTTGCAGTTATGATTAGCCATTGTGCAGAAATATGTGATCTTAACCTTTAAGGGCCTGGACAAATGTCCTGAATTCCCACCAGCCCACCGCTTCAATACGACTAGTGGCTTAGCAGTGATTTCTTGTCAAGTCTTGGCTGCCTATTAAGGCAGCCAAGACTTGACTAGAAACCACTGCCTACCTAATTTGTCTGTTATCAACAGGACCTTCTCATGATTGCATGTTAAGGGCACCTGTTCTGAGCTTGTAAGGTCGGAAATAGGCCTTAAAGTATTAAACACTAATAAATTAATTACCATGCCTTCACAACAAATTTGACCTTTTAGTTGCATATAGAGTATAGAGTAAACTCCTGTTAATTGAACTTGCTTTATTTTTTTTTTTTTTTTACCTATCTGGCCATAGTACACGCAATACAGTCATTTAATTTAATATATCTTGTCCATGAGCTCTGTCAAACAATATGTATAGAATAACTACTCAGTTTATTTCCAGAATACAGGAAAGTGTCAAATTCCTTGTTATTTGAATAATTTTCACAGACAAAGTGGTTATCCAATTAACGGGGTTCCACTCCATAAGCAAATGGATAAAAATGACTTTAAAGTTGGGTTTCATTTGGGGGGCACGTTGGCACTGTGTACTAAGGCATACTGCATGTCGATGGTGCACTTGCCTTCAACCAATGCTAACCCAGCTTGTAAGAGTTGGTACATTGGGGAGTCTGAAAGTTGCTCACCACTGCTTGGTGGTTCTCTTCAGCTACTTTGACTTCCTCCACCCATAAAACTGTCCGACACGAGGTATCCCTGGCTGTCAAAAGAGTTGTTAAACCCCATTAACCCTTTACCCAAAGTAATGGAAAAAACCGGCCAGCCCTCTTCACAAAAATCCCCATTCACCTTCCATTATTTTTTTATTTTTTTTGTTCTCAAAAACATAGCTTATTACCCCTCATTGTAACAAGATTGTTGAGCTCATTCTATGATGCATCATAAGTTATGTTTTTGACGCAAAAAACGAAAATATTTAGTTATTCAAGAATTTTGTTTGCATATGTTTTTTGCCTTTAGTGTTAGGTAAAGAGGTAAAAAAAAGAAAACAGTTGTCTTGCAGCTTAAATATATCTATAGTCTCTGAATGTGACCATCAGCCTTGATAAGATATAAGTGCCAAGTTGACCCCAGCATGCCAACACACTGACGATTACATTTGGAATTTGTTTCATTAACCCTTTACCTGCTTAATATTTTCTTGATTTTGCCTAAACTCAAGTATTGGCTACTGCAAATCGGACATGACTTGAGTCTATGAAAAATTCAAATATCTGGCATCAAGGATGTAAAGAAAACTAGTGGATTACTAGCTGCAACATTATGAATAATAAATAACGATAAAAACTTATAAATTCACAATAATTATTTTTGGATTTTTTCATATTTCTTTGTGATGTGGAACTGTTGGACTTGCCTAGGGGACCTTTTGGCTGCCCCCAGTTTCATCAGATGACCTGTCAGGAAGGCTTTTGTATGGGAATCTTCTGTCTGAGGATCTTTTATTTGTCTTGGGTATCTTTATCCAGATGCATGTAACTTATAGCATTTTATCTGCATTGGCAGCAACACAAGTCTACAGTAATTTTAGATTACCTAATGGCACCGAAACAGGTTGTAGTTAGACTGGGCAAGAGTTGAATGTTAGTTGTTATCAAGCCTGAATATAAGCAGGTTGTCATCTGCAAAATGAGGTCCCCAAAGGGTGAATTTGGTGATGCTACCCTGCACAGCAGGGTAGCATCACAAAATTTACCTTCTGTGAACCTCAATCTGAATCAAGGTCTCAAGGTAGAACAGAAAGATGTACCTAGAGGATAAATTGGCACACTGTCTGGGATAGCATCAGCAAATTCACCCTCTGGGGACCTCATTTTGCAAATGCCAGGTTACGTATATTCAGGCTTGGTTGTTATGGTAATATGATATTTTTTTATAGTTTAATTATTTGATTTTTTTCTTTGTATTAATATTCATCTAGGTCAGTCACAGATATCTACTGAAAAGTTCTGAGAAAGCCAGCAACCTAAGCGGAGTTGACTATTGTAATTATCTTTATATTTTGCTGGTATATTGAGTAATCAACAAATCGCTTTCATTTTTATGCTTGTACATCAATTCACATTTTTAACACACCCTAGTAAATGTCTTCCAATATCCAACTTGATGCTTTCTTTAGCCTCTAGTTTTTTTTCGTCACATTGTTATATTTTTCACATTTGTTTTCAGATTACTCATCTTTTCAACACTGCTTTTCTTGAATCTGATAATTATTAACTGGTTTGTTGCTGGTAGGCAGGGACGTGGTGATGGGGACCCCCCCCCCCCCCCCCCCCCAATCCTGGCAAAAACTTTCTTTGGTGATGCTGATGTGTCCTTTACTTCCCAAAATTCGAACTGTTACTATTTACAACTACAGTATATGCAGTATCGAGCTTCATAAGTATGCATGATGTCATTCGGTACAAGATTTCTATAGTACGGTATTTATCATAATAAAAAAAATCCTCAAAATGCACTTCAAGAAAATCACATCATGTAAAATTGTTATCCTGAGTTAATTCCATCATTCACAGTTACAAAATGATGAAACATCGAAAATTGATCATTCCTGCATAAGATCTGATTTAATGTTAGGACAGTGTGAATTGTTTAAAGTTCTCAGCTTGAGCATTTGTTTAGCACATATTCAATTCCCAGAATAATACCAAATAATAATAACCTGATAATTCTATCATAAAGTTGTTGGCATTTCAGTTACTAGAATTAATTTTATGCCCCCTTTCATGGCTTCATTTTCAAAATGTTTCTCGGTAGTGAAGTTCCAACTAGAGGGAGGGACTGGGAGGGGGACCCCCTCCCAGTCCCTCCCCCTAGTTGGAAATTCACTACTGTACCCCCCCCCCCCCCCCCCCCCAAATCGGAACCTCTAGCCACGTCCCAGCTGGTAGTTCATATTATGGCTCTAATGACAGGTGCTTGGTGCAATTTTATCCACATTCATTACGTTCATTCATCAACCCTTAGCCCCAAGTCAACTCTGATATATTTGAGTGCAGGGTCTCTTGCTGTTCAGTCAAAGGAACATTTACAGGATTTCTGCATGGCCTTGGATTCAAGGAACCACCTTGAATTTGACTAAGGGCCATTCAAGGCCTTGAAATCTTGGAAAATGTGCCAGGAGGCCTCGCAAGGCTGTGAGTCTGTTCACAATTTCCTTTAGCATGGGCTACACCCCGCAGTTCTTTTCTGATCGTCACAAAATTTCATATGCAGGTTTCGGATCATGTCTAGATGAGAACGTCCCCTTTTGGTCGCGATCGGTCAACCAGTATAGCTGCCCGAGCCCAAAACCCCAAAACCATTAGCACAGTCTACAGGTCATATTTATGAAGGGATTTCATTGTAACTTGGTAGGATGCCTCTGTATAATGCCTAGATGAGAACGTCCCCTTTTGGGCATGATCTGTCAACTGTGATGGCTGCCCAAACCCGAAACCCAAAACTTTTAGCACAGTCTGCAGGTCATGTTTAATATGGAGGGATTTCATTGTAACTTGGTAGGATGACTCCTTATGATGTCTAGATGAGAATTTCCCTATTTGGGCGTGATCTGCCAACCGTGACGACTGCCCGAGCCCAAAACCCGAAAACCTTTAGCACAGTCTACAGGTCATATTTATTGAGGAATTTCATTGTAACTTGATGAATTGACTTCATATAATGCCCAGATGAAAAAAGTCCCCTTTTGGTCCTGATTGTGGTCATGATTAGCCATTGGGTAGAAATATGTGACCTTAAACACCAATAAATAAATGAATAAATTGGTCCTGATTGGGCAACTGTGATGGCTACAGGGGACCGAAGCCCGAAAACCTTTAGCACAGCCTACAGGTCATAATTTTGAAGGGATTTCATTGTAGCTTGGTAGGATGACTCCAAATAATGTCTAGATGAGAACATCCCCTTTTGGTCGCGATCATTCAGCCTTGATGGCTGCACGAGCCCAAAAACCTTTAGCATAGTCTATAGATCGTATTTATGTAAGGAATTCATTATAACTTGTTAGGTTGACTCCATATAATGACTAGATGATGACATCCCCTTTTGGTCGTGATTAGTCAACTGTGACAGCTACAGATGCCTGAAGCCCGAAAACCTTGAGCACAGTCTGCAGGTCATATTTATGAAGGGATTTCATTGTAACTTCGTAGGATCACTCCAGATGATGCCCAGATGAGAATTCCCCTTTTGGTGGCGATCATTCAACCATGATGGCTGCCCGAAACCTTTAGCAAAGTCTACAAGTCATATTTATGAAGGGATTTCATAGTAACTTGGAAGGTTGACTTCATATAATGTCTAGATGAGAATATCCCCTTTTGGACACGATTGGGCAACTGTGATGGCTACGGGAGCCCGAAAACCATTAGCACAGTGTACAGGTCTTATTTATGAAGGGATTTCATTGTAGCTTGGTAGGATGACTCCAAATAGTGTCTGGATGAGAATGTCTCCTTTTGGTCGCGATTATTCAGCCTTTATTGCTGCCTGAGCCCAAAGACCTTTAGCATAGTCTATAGGTCATATTTATGGAAGAATTTCATTGTAACTTGTTAGGTTGACTCCATATAATGCCTAGATGACATCCCCGTTTGGTTGTGATTGGTCAACTACGACGGCTACAGGGGCCCGAAGCCCGAAAAACTTGAGCACAGTCTACAGGTCATATTCATTGTAACTTCGTAGGATCACTCCAGATGATGCCCAGATGGGAATGTCCCCTTGTGGTTGCGACCATTCAACCATGATGGCTGACCGAGCCCGAAGCCCAAAAACCTTTAGCACAGTCTGCAGGTCATATTTATGAAGAGATTTCATTGTAACCTGGTAGGTTGACTTCATATATTGTCTAGATGAGAACGTCTCCTTTTGGACGTGATTGGGCAAGTGTGATGGCTACATGTGCCCGAAGCCCGAAAACCTTGAGCACAGTCTACAGGTCATATTTATGAAGGGATTTCATTGTAACTTGTAACTTCGTAGGATCACTCCAGATGAGAATTCCCCTTTTGGTTAAAATCATTCAGCCATGATGGATGCCCGAGCCCAAAGCCTGAAAACCTTTAGCACAGTCTACAGGTCATATTTATGAAGGGATTTCATTGTAGCTTGGTAGGATGACTCCAAATAATGTCTAGATGAGAACGTCCCCTTGTGGTCGCAATCATTCAGCCTTGATGGCTGCCCGAACCCAAAACCCAAAAACCTTTAGCATAGTCTATAGGTCGTATTTATGTAAGGATTTCATTGTAACTTGTTAGGTTAGGTTGACTCCATATAATGCCTAGATGATGACATCCCCTTTTGGTCGTGATTGGTCAACTGTGATGGCTTCAGGGGCACGAAGCCCAAAAACCCTGAGCACAGTCTACAGGTCATATTTATGAAAGGATTTCATTGTAGCTTGTAGGATGATGCCCAGATGACAACGCCCCCTTTTGGTCGCGATCATTCAACCATAATGGCTTCCCGAGCCCAAAACCCGAAAAACTTTAGTACAGACTACAGGTCGTATTTGGGAAGGGATTTCATTGTAACTTAGTAGAATGGCTCAGTATAATGTCGAGATGAGGAGTTCCCCTTTTAGTAGTAATCAGTCAACCGTCATGGCTACACAGCCTGAAGCCCGAAAACCTTCACAACAGTCTACAGGCCATATTTATGAAGGGATTTCAATGTAACTAGATAGGATGACTCGTTTTGGAATAATTTCACTGTAACTTTCGTTGACATACGTTAATTGTGAGGTCATATTAACCCACCCCTCCGCCCTTTAGTACAGTGTACACCTCATATTATTTTTATTAAAACATAACGTACAGGGAACAGAAATTAACATATTCCCAATTATCACAATTCTTGTCTTATTTCATAATCTTTTCATAAACATTGAACATTATCCTTTTCATCAAACACAACGCACAGACAAGTTAAGCTACAGTATCATTGACACTTTCATTATAGTAACTGGCTTAGTGGGATTCGAACTAATGCAGAGAGAGTTTCCTTCAGCATTTACCGCCTAGCAAAACTAAACAAACAATGCACACCACTCAGCCACTAGGTCTTTCGGTGGCCAATTGATGTGCATGGTTACTTGAGTTTTGCTAGGCATTTGATTTGAATTGATTTGATGAAAAATTCAATTTGCTCTAGCATCAGGAAAGCATTGATAGAATGAGGACTCATCATATTAATAGGGGTATATTTTTTCAAAACGAGCCAGTAAAATATTTCAAGTATTTTTTGTTCTCGGCTGGAAAATCCTCCTTGCAACAGGCAAAGAGTTGACATGAGTTAGGTTCCAGCACAGAAACAGTTCATATGTAATATAGTTTATGCATCCCAAAACTTAACACACCCAACATTTTGTCATTTCTATTGTAAACATTACTTCTCACTTCCACAAAGCCTTTAGTAACTTTGTCCCACCTTATGTATAATTTATTCATTCATCTCCTTCATGCAACAGTTATAAATGAAGTAAAAAAGCAAAAAGGTACTGGTATACATACGTTTAGTTAAAATAAAACTAAATAAGGCTTAGGATGAGTTACAAAATTTACTTTCAAAGGGAAAGAAGTTGACCATTTACCTCCGAGCATGATGGATTATTGAATAAAGGATTGAACTTCAGATTGAAAGGTGGTTGGTTTGATCCTTACTGGAGTCATCTACATTATGTCCTTGGGTAAGACATTTAACCCTTAACCGTCCTTGATAAAATGAATGAAATAATTTTTTTTTAGTTTTTCAAGAAATATTTTCATAAGTGTTTTTCCCGAAGCATGTTAGGTAAAGGGTCAAGACATATTTTGAGCATAAATCAGTGAACATCCTGTCGAAAAATTTTATGTCTCACAGAAATTAAGAGTACCTGGAGAGAACTTCTGAGCAGCGACGAATAACTGTTGGTCTCTCCAGCTTGTTAACCCCACCCAAGCAAATTTAACAGTGGTCGAAGGCATGTGTGCCAACAGTGTGCTGTATACCTTAGTACACTGCACCGACTTACTCCCACTTGGATTAGTTGTGATTAAGTGTCTTGTTCAAGGACTTGAACACAAATATGTGGGGCAGGATCTGATCTTTGACCTTTCAATCTGAAGTCCAGTACTTGAACCAATGATCCACCACTCTTCCTACTCTTTAAATTGCATATAACTACTAACCCTAAACCATTTACCCATATCTGCTGTAGAAATTTGACCTGTTATTTGCTTATAGGTTAAAAAGTAGTTGAATAAAAAAAAATATTCTGATCCATCAGGTCTGGCATTCTTTAGGAGCGCAGGAGTACTGCATGCCTACTGCACACCTAGAAAAAATTGAGGAGGGCAATTTTTTGCACCCCTTGCGTTTCTGGAATGCCAGACCTGTTTGGATCTGCTTTTAAAATCTATTATCATTTCATCCCGTGAGTTCTAATGTGTTCTATGTGCCTACTGGCACATAGAACACATTGGAACTCAGGGGACGATTTGTCAATGTTGCATTGATTCACAATAATTCATGACCCATTCTGTGTCACATTTCGATACATTATGACTGTAGAAGACAGTCACATATGATTTGAATGCAACATTTTGAATAATGAGAAGATGTGTGTGCCAATTTTTCCACTATGCAGCTGAATATAGTACAATTTTTCAGTTACAATAGTAATACCTTGAAGTGAATATGACTAAAACAGCATACAGGTTTTTGCATTGAAAATTTCTGATGCAATTGCACTCCCAAGCAATCTGAGGAGGGCAATTGTTTTGCGCTCCTTGATTTTCTAGATTGCTAAGCCTGATCCATTATAAGCATTTAATCTATCATATTTTATCTGACAGAACTCCATGAGCTCTGTCAAATAGGATATAATAGAATTAATGCTCCGTTCATCACCAGAATGCAGAGAAATGGCAAAACTCCAGTTGATTGAATACTCCTGTAAATTGAATATTTTTCACTGGCAAAGTCAAGTTACCATTCAGTTAACAGGGTTGAACTGGTCCCATTGTACAGTCGTTATTAATCTATTAATCCTTTGAGACTTTAACCCTTTACCCAACACAGGCGATATCAAAATTTATTATTTTAAATATCATTTTTTTTAATTTTTCAAAATATTTCGACAAAACCATATCATGTGACCCCTCATTGGAACGAGCTCAATGAGCTTGTTCCAATGAGGGGTCACATGATATGGTTTTGTCGAAATATTTTGAAAAATTTAATTTTTTCAACTGCTCAATTTGCATATTACGGGGGCAGATGCGGGCGATTCGTTAGGTAAAGGGTTAATTATCCCAACGTTCAAACGTCACTGGGAATTCAGTTTCTCCAATGTTTTTCAAAATGCGACGTCAAAGTCGGAAAGTACAAATAACAAGATATTTTTTACATTAGTGATTATCTGGTTGAGGGCTAGTGTATTTTTGGTTATCTGAATTTGTTATTCAAAACTTGTTTTACAAATTATTGGAGAGTGCCCACAGGCACTCTCCAGTAATTTGTAATAAAACAAATTTATATAAACAAAATATTTGTGTTTGACTGAATATGAAATATAAGTAAGGAAAGTGTTGGCATTTGCTCTGGTATCCTCATTTTTTTTGAAAGCCCCGATTGTGACTTCTAGCCCTCAACCAGTTAACCCTTTACCTAACATGGAAAGCAGACGACGCTTGCAAACAAAATTTTTGAATAACTAATTTTTTTAATTTTTTGTCTCAAAAACATAGGTTATGACCCCTCATTGGAACGAGCTCGACGAGCTCGTTCCAAAGAGGGGTCATAACCTATGTTTTTGAGACAAAAAATGAAAAAATTAATTGGCGAGTTTTGAGAATAGCGCTGGCCGGTTTTGGCCGTTACGTTGGGTAAAGGGTTAAGAAGCCTTGACAGCAGGATTATATTAGTATTTTAAGCTGCGATAACAATTGGCTCAACGGTTGACACTGAGCACTATTCGGAAGAAAATAGGAATCGAGGTTAAAACTTTAAAAAAATCGAAAAATAATAACAGAACAAATGACCACAAAGTATCAACGCGCTTTACGTCAAAAGACGTACAAAAGTATCAAAGGGTTAAATCCATTTATGAACAGAGTACGCTGAGGTCTTCTCTTCATTGAGACGCACCACCATATTTACAAAACATTTAATTACATAGTTCTTACAGTAATATCGTTTTTTTATGAAATACTCTTGGGCGTCATCTTATTCACTATTGTTTATATTGTGGTGGAGTGTTATGGCTGAAGTTTAAGTTGGAATTTATTTTGAAGGCCTGCATGTAACTGTATCGTAAATGTATTCTTAATTATGCTGATGTCATTGGCTGACAGTTCAGTTGAATTGCATTTATCTGTGGAATTTATTCACTTGCCTCAAAGCTGATCTATTTTATTTTTCCTTTTGTTTTGTATTCATTGTGCACAACAATCACATTCCTCACATTACCCCTGTTGTCAAATCAAGTTTATCCTGAAATTGCACAACTTCACACATTCTGTATCACCAACCTGAAATTATGCATGACATAAACCCTTCTGCAGTGTCACCATATACATGTGTACTTCTGCCATCAAGGATGGACATCGACAGTGTTACAGTTAGGGCTGTCACGATTTTTTAATTTAGGAATCGATTAATCGTCGCAAATAATCGATAATAATCGATTAATCATACCTAGATGATCCCCCCCCCCCTCCCCTTCTCTCTGAAGTCGATAAAAAATGAAGTTCAGATCAGTTGACCTACCTCTGATAAACAACGAAGACGATCCTCTTTTAGGTACAATCAAAGTTTTGATGTTCTGAACTTTTGAACCATCAGTGCAATAATCAAGACCGGTTGGCAGTTGCGAACTTCGCAACTGCCGACCGGTCTTGATTATTATACTGACGGTTCAAAAGTTCAGAACATCAAAGCTTTGATGAATGTGCCTGAAAGACAGATGCTTCCAACGGCTTCTTGGGGTTTAACATCGATGTTCTTAACTCTTTACCTTTAGAAACAATAGTTTTTTCATCAAATTTTCTTTTAATTATTAAACGTCTAAAGCGGGACACAATTTACCGATTATTCATCAATGTAAAATACTAATCGATTTCGCCGTGACCGATCAACAATCGATTAATCGTGACAGTCCTAGTTACAGTATTACAAACAAGTTGCTTTACAAGTATTGTCTTGGGCATTCTTCTGCCCTCTGTTGGAAAGGGTTTCAAGGTCTATGCTATTGGGAAAATTTGCGTCATGGGAGCAACAAACATTCATATCAAATCTGGTTCACCCAAGTCTCTGGTCTCTGTTATAAACTGTTCTTCTATTATTAAAGAGGAACTTGTCATTTTCTTTTGAATATGAACACTTTCTGAACTTCGCTATGTAAGCTATTTAAATTTAATGCATAATTAACATCCTGTATTGGGTGCAAGCCAGAAAGTAAGCAGACTGTCATCTGCAAAATGAAGTCCCCTGAGGGTGAATTTAGTGATGCTACCCTGCAAAGCAGGGTAGCATCATTAAATTTATCCTCTAGGAACCTCAATCTGAATCAGAGTCTCAAATCTAAACAGAAAGAGGTACGCAGAGGATAAATTGGCCCACTGTATGGGATAGCATCATCAAATTCACCTTCTGGGGACCTCATTCTGCAAATGTCAGACTGCTTATTTTCAGGCCTGACTGGGTGGTCATAAGGCCTCTGAAAACCAGTGTTTTTTTTTAGGCCTTATGACTACCCATTCCAGTACAGCAATTGTGCATTAAATTTTTGTTCAAGTGGGGACTGAGATTGGGAAGTTTGGGATTGTTCTGTTTCACTGGTGAAATAAAACCTGGTAGTCATTGTCTGGTGTGCAAGTCACCATAACTGCATGCATAGTTGGTCTGAACTTAACTTAATGCTGGTGTTGTGGTCATGATATAGCCTGGAGATTTTTCATTCATTGTTTGACACTTTGACAGTTTATATTCTGTGGATCTGCTGTTGTTTGTCTGCAAGTCTTGGCTGTCTGTATAGGCAGCCAAGACCTGCCTAGAAACAACTCTCAAGGTTCCTAGAATGTAACTCGAAACTTTTAACCTGTGATCCACAGTGATGGAAATTTGACACAGGCAATTTTTTTCATGCAATTTTAATCCCATGCTAGGTGTGCTAACATTCAGCCATTTTGCTCACTCCAACAGCACCCTTCACAAATGGTGAATTAGAAGGGACATTGAACCTGCCTTTGATCACGGACCCTCAAAAAAGTAAATTTACTCAGTTCAGTCTAGGGTGAGTTGGGTTGTTAATTATTTCTGTTGATTCATTAATAAATTGCAATGCCCTCCAAAATCATGTTATTATCCCTCGTCAAAACGAAGTTTGCGGGGATATAGAAATTGGGGTCTGTTTGTATGTCCATCCATCCGTCCATTGATCCATCTGTCCATCCGTAACAACTTTGTATCTTCATATCCCAGTCAGTGGATGTTGGATTTAATTGATCTTTGGTATGCTGGTAGTCCACCATGGGGGGGAAAAGGATATTTACAAGTGACAGGTTTTGTCCATTTTTTTTCCATAGTTATAGGCCCTTTTCCACTTTTTTCAACTTAAGAACCCTTCAACTTAGAAACCCTTGGCGGGGGATACCAGAGGCGTTGCACCTTGTTAATTGTTATATTATCTATAATAATATTATTTCAGTCTTCCATACATTAGAATCTGTTCTCACGAATAGAATCATTTGAATTTTTACAAACCTATTTACTCCAGAATGGACCAACTGAGCAAAACACTCTGCCTCAGTGACTGATAGTGGCTGAAACACACATATAGTTTGTACATGTGTGTGTCTGCCAGCCACTATATGACTCTCAGTCACTCAGACAGAACTTCTCGCTGAGTCGGCCCATACTTCAGTTGGGGTTTGTGATAAACAAACACAGGTTCATCAACAGTTTATTGGCATCAGTTGGCTTGAATTCATTCCATGGAGAACACATTTACTAGGCATCACAGCATGTCTTTGAAGCAAAACAATGAAAGTAGTTCAGCAAGACACTCTGGCTGACTGATTGTGGCTGAAACACATATATATAGTACAGTGGAGCCCACTTAATTGGATGTCTCTTAATTGTATATCCCTGTTAATTGAATATAATTTTCAAACACAAAACCATTTACCATACCTTCAGTATAAATTTGATCTGTTAATTGCATATGGGTTGTAGAATAAACTCCTGTTAATTGTATATAAATTTTTGTAATATGTTGAAAAAATTACTGTGACAAGCACCAAATTCCCCTTATTTATCAACCTTTCTGGCCTCACTACATCCAATACAGGCATTTATTCCATTATATCTATGAGCTCTGTCAAACAAGATATAATAGAATAAATGCTCAGTTTACCTCCAGAACACAGGAAACTGACCAAATCCCTGTTAATTGTATACTTCTGTTAATTGAATAATTTTCACTGACAAAATGGATATTCAATTAACCCTTAACCTAACCTGAAAAGCAGACGACACTTGCAAAAATAATTCTTGAATAACTAATTTTTTTCATTTTTTGTCTCAAAAACATAGGTTGTGACCCCTTGTTGGAATGAGCTTGACGAGCTCGTTCCAGCGAGGGGTCATAACCTATGTTTTTGAGACAAAAAATTAAAAAAAATAATGAAAATTAATTGGCGATTTTTGAGAGTGGTGCTGGCCGGTTTTGGCCGTTACATTTGGTAAAGGGTTAAGAGGATTCTACTGTATATATGTGTGTGCCATCCACTATACAACTATCAGTCACTCAGACAGAACGTCTTTCTCAATCGACCCATACTAGGGTTTGGGGGTGGGGGGGGGGGGGGGGGAGAGTTGTGAGAAACAATCATCAACAGTTTATTGGCATCCATTGGCTTGAATTCATTTCATGGAGAACACACATTTACTAGGCATTGAAGGATGTCTTTGAAGCAGAACAATGAACAATAGTTCAGGAGAGCAATTTGCTTTCCCTAAGTTGCTCTCAAGAGAACTATATTTTGCCACCCTATATTTTTCAGAAAAAAAAAACAAAGGCTGGACCTAACTTGACCGAGCAGTTTTTCTAGTAATTCCTAGATAATTGAAAATTCTCATGTTTGCCTTTTAAAGCCTAACTTGTAACGGTGTGTTCTCAAAACGTCGAAAAACTAAAATTCACACCTCGATAAGTTTTTTTTTGATAATAATTATAGTTTATTTCTAATTAGTGGTCACTCGTGAGATGTTTCTGCGTTCAGAGATCAATCAGATCAATCAGAGATTCAGTCGGTGGGTTTTCTGTGTTCGGTGAACAAAGTTTACTGAGTACGTGGAGAGTGAATTGTAACTAAATCACCCGGCGAGTAGAGTTATCACCCAAAGTATCACTTTCAAATTCTGTACATGTGGACAAAATATACAAGCAATGTTTGAGCCAATGGCCCTCCGGGTATAACCCGGAGCGCCATTGGCTGGAACATTGCTTGTGCTTGTTATGCTTTTCAACAAATTTGCAATTATTGTTTGGGTGGAATCCCCACCCTGTGGGTAATTTAGTGACAATACGCTTTCCAAGTACTGTATATACGTACAAGTCATTGGTATCCATACCAATTTTCTGAAGATAATCAGAGGTAAAAATTGGGGAGCAAACAAATACGCTTCCCAAGCTTTACAAATCATTCAAATGTCCGTGAGAATTACACAACAGACACCCATGATTATTCCCCACGGTTATAGACCCTTCCCACAAAATACCTGATCCTAATTAGATATAGACTATAGCCACAAGTCTATTGTTCTCTTGTGTAAACACACCGGTACAGATTTACATTTTTTCAGTGCTTTGAGATACAGCTCTTGTAACATCTCAGTGGAATGAGCTTGATAAGATCCTTTCAGTGATTTCTAGGGAACATGGTGGCTCAGTAGGTAGAGATGCAGGCTGCAAGCCAAGAGGTCCTTGGTTCGAATCTCACCTGCGGCAACCACGTTGTGTCCTTGGGCAAGACCTTTAACCCTTTACCCAACGAATCGCCCGCATCCGCCCGCGTAATACGCAAATTCAGCAGTTGAAAAAATATTATTTCTCAAAAAATTTCAACAAAACCATATCATGTGACCCCTCGTTGGAACGAGCTTGTCGAGCTCATTCCAACGAGGGGTCACATGATATGGTTTTGTTGAAAGTGTTTGAAAAATTTAAAAAAATGATATTTAAAATAATAAATTTTGATATCGTCTGCGTTGGGTAAAGGGTTAATCCCAATTGCCCACATGGGGGCACAATGGCATTGTGTGCTAAGCCGTACTGCACTTGTCTTCAATCAATGCTAACCCTGCTTGTGTAGGGTTAGTACATTTTGGGGAGCCTGGCATTTGCTCACCATTGCTCAGTAGTTCTCTCCGGGTACTCCGGCTTCCTACACTCCTAAAACTATCTGTCATGAGGTTACCCTGGGTGTCAGAAGTATTGTTAAATCCCTATGAATAAATAAATTATACATATATTTCGGCATCAAACACTTACAGAAAATTACAAACATTTGAAGTGTACCTTTTGTGTATTGGGTTGGATAGATGTGGCTGGCTTATTTGGTGAAGGTTAATATGGTAAGAATACTCTCACCTGCCTAATAAATAATGTCGACACCATTTTTAATTTTTGAGAATAAATACTCAGCAATCACTATCATTTGGCACTGAGAAATACAGGGAAAATGTCATTGCTAGTGTTATTTCCAATCATATATCCTGACTGTCTCTATTATTGAGCCATCACTATTATTAACCCTTTATCCAATGAAGATGATATCAAAATATATGATTTTAAATGTTATTTTTTTGAAATTTTTGAAATATTTCAACAAAACCATATCATGTGACCCTTCATTGGAATGAGCTCGTCCAAAGAGGGGGTCACATGATATAGTTATGTTGTATTTTTCTGAAAATTAATATTTTTTCATCCCCGTGGGAACCTCGGGAAATGAAGCAGTGCTTGTTTACCGTGATAAACAAGCACTTTTTCACTGGTAAAATAGGACCCAGTCACTAATGCTTGGGGTGCGAGTCCTCTAAAATAGGCAACATGGGGTATAAACGATTGACTGGCCTGACTTTATCTCCATATTGTGGTCATGATTGGCCATTGTGCAAAAGTATGTAAACCTTAAATACCAATAAATAAATAAATAATATTTTTTCAACTGCTGAATTTGCATATTACGCGGGTGGATGCAGCCGATTCGTTAGGTAAAGGGTTAAGGGTTAAGCAGGTAAGAGTACTGTATCCATTAGGGAAAGTTTTGTCGATAAGCAGGACATTTCTGATTCAGAGCTCTCTGTAACCTTCATTCTTTGACACTGTGTAGTTCTTTGTGGAGTATAGTTTTTATCCAAAAAAGTTAGATTTAACTGACCCATTTACATTTGAATTTCAACTTTTATTATAAAAAGAAAATACCGTATTTACTCTATGTATTGGGGCACTCTATGATTTGGGACACACATTTTTTCCAGAAAACTATATTTTTTTTATGCTCTAAAGTTTGGGACATTCAGGAGATTTGTTTCCAGTTGGCCCGTCGCTAGTAGCAGACGACACTCATAAAAAAAATTGTTGAGTAACTAAAAATTTTCATTTTTTGCTTCCAAAACATAGCTTATGATCCCTCATTGGAACGAGCGCAATGCGCGCGTTCCAATGAGAGATCATAAGCTATGTTTTGGAAGCAAAAAATGAAAATATAAAAAAAATTGGACGGCGATTTTTAGCTCAACTTGACAAAGTCAAGCTGAGCTATTGCCATCACTTCTCGTCCGTCGGCGTACGTACGTACGTTAGTACGTACATCCACAATTTCCTTTGGCACACCTCACAGGTCGCATTTATGATCAGATTACTTTGAAACTTGTTATGCTTGTTTGGGGTGACCTCTAGATGGGAGCTATCGATTTTCTTCAATTCCCGTCAAAAAATGTTGCCGCGGCCAACGTTCTTAGAACTTAGTTTAGTCAGAAGACTCAATATTTCCCTTTGGCACACCCTACAGGGTACATTTATGATCGGATTGCTTTGAAACCTGGCATGCTTGTTTGGGGTGACCTCTAGATGGGAGCTATCGATTTTCTTCAATTTCTGTCAAAAAATGTCACTGCGGCCAATGTTCTTAGAACTTAGTTTAGTCAAACCACAATATTTCCCTTTGGCACAACCTACAGGGCACATTTATGATTTGATTGCTTTGAAACCTGGTATTCTTATTTAGGGTGACCTCTAGATGGGAGCTATCGATTTTCTTCAATTTCTGGCAAAAAATGTTGCCGCGGCCAACGTTCTTAGAACTTGGTTTAGTCAGAAGACTCGATATTTCCCTTTGGCACACCCTACAGGGCACATTTATGATCGGATTGCTTTGAAACCTGATATGCTTGTTTGGGGTGACCTCTAGATGGGAGCTATCGATTTTCTTCAATTTCCGGCAAAAAATGTTGCCACGGCCAACGTTCGTAGAACTTAGTTTAGTCAGACCTCAATATTTCCCTTTGGCACACCTTACAGGGTACATTTACGATCAGATTGCTTTGAAGCCTGGTATGCTTGTTTGGGGAGACCTCTAGATGGGAGCTATCGATTTTCTTCAATTTCTGTCAAAAAATGTTGCCGCGGCCAACGTTCTTAGAACTTAGTTTAGTCAGAAGACTCAATATTTCCCTTTGGCACACCCTACAGGGTACATTTATGATTGGATTGCTTTGAAACCTGGCATGCTTGTTTGGGGTGACCTCTAGATGGGAGCTATCAATTTTCTTCAATTTCTGTCAAAAAATGTCACTGCGGCCAATGTTCTTAGAACTTAGTTTAGTCAAACCACAATATTTCCCTTTGGCACAACCTACAGGGCACATTTATGATTTGATTGCTTTGAAACCTGGTATTCTTATTTAGGGTGACCTCTAGATGGGAGCTATCGATTTTCTTCAATTTCTGGCAAAAAATGTTGCCGCGGCCAACGTTCTTAGAACTTGGTTTAGTCAGAAGACTCGATATTTCCCTTTGGCACACCCTACAGGGCACATTTATGATCGGATTGCTTTGAAACCTGATATGCTTGTTTGGGGTGACCTCTAGATGGGAGCTATCGATTTTCTTCAATTTCCGGCAAAAAATGTTGCCACGGCCAACGTTCGTAGAACTTAGTTTAGTCAGACCTCAATATTTCCCTTTGGCACACCTTACAGGGTACATTTACGATCAGATTGCTTTGAAGCCTGGTATGTTTGTTTGGGGAGACCTCTAGATGGGAGCTATCGATTTTCTTCAATTTCTGTCAAAAAATGTTGCCGCGGCCAACGTTCTTAGAACTTAGTTTAGTCAGAAGACTCAATATTTCCCTTTGGCACACCCTACAGGGTACATTTATGATTGGATTGCTTTGAAACCTGGCATGCTTGTTTGGGGTGACCTCTAGATGGGAGCTATCAATTTTCTTCAATTTCTGTCAAAAAATGTCACTGCGGCCAATGTTCTTAGAACTTAGTTTAGTCAAACGACAATATTTCCCTTTGGCACACCCTACAGGGCACATTTATGATTTGATTGCTTTGAAACCTGGTATTCTTATTTAGGGTGACCTCTAGATGGGAGCTATCGATTTTCTTCAATTTCCGGCAAAAAATGTTGCCGCGGCCAACGTTCTTAGAACTTGGTTTAGTCAGAAGACTCGATATTTCCCTTTGGCACACCCTACAGGGCACATTTATGATCGGATTGCTTTGAAACCTGACATGCTTGTTTGGGGTGACCTCTAGATGGGAGCTATCGATTTTCTTCAATTTTCATCAAAAAATGTTGCCGCAGCCAACATTCTTAGAACTTAGTTTAGTCAGACCACAATATTTCCCTTTGGCTCACCCTACAGGGCTCATTTATGATTAGATTGCTTTGAAACCTGGTATGCTTATTTACGGTGACCTCTAGATGGGAGCTATCGATTTTCTTCCATTTCCGTCAAAAAATGTTGCCACGGCCAACGTTCTTAGAATTTAGTCTAGTCAGACCACAATATTTCCCTTTTGTACACCCTACAGGGCACATTTATGATCGGATTGCTTTGAAACCTGGCATGCTTGTTTGGGGAGGCCTCTAGAAGGGAGCTATCGATTTTCTTCGGTTTCTGTCAAAAAATGTTGCCACTGGCAAAAAAACTGACATTGGTCCCAATGATCTTCAATTTTGCCATTTCATTTATAACTTTCCAAGTTCAAGTTTGTCAAGTTGAGCTACAGTGTCGTTGACACTTTCATTGTATATAGTGATGGAAAATGAATCACACACAACTTTATTCAGCATCAAATCAAGACCAGGGTGTGTTCTTTTCCCATTTTTTAAGAATTGGGTCACCTGTGAAAATAATTATTTTTAGCTGTCCCAATACATAGAGTAAATACGGTATTTGGTGGGGGCACGGTGGCATTGCGGTAACTGGTTCTCGTCAGATCACCAAAGTTGAGCAACATCGAGCCCGGTTAGTCCTTGGATGGGTGACCGACTGAGCAACCGATTTAGACTCCCACGCTGTGTCCTTGGACAAGGCACTTAAACCCCATTGTCCATTGTACGCTGTTTAGTGAATATCGGAAATATTATCTCATTCGTGTGGACCTGAAAGTATTACTTTTCACTTGTGCAAGCATGCGTGAAAAATTAAACTTTCAGGTCCACTCTCATGAGATAATTCCTGATATTCACTAAAACAGCATAGATATCCTCTGTTTGTTAGGTAGAGAGTTAAGATTGAAAACCTTCACCGACATTCTTTTCCAAACTGATATAAAAATATTCTAAAATTGTGAATTTTTGGCACATCAACCCTTCAGTATATGTTTTGCATGAATTTAAAACCCTGTCTTAAGAAGCCAACTTCTTTAGATTTCTTTGACTCATGTATATATCATAGTGTTCAAACAGGTCCTAGGTTCTGTACGTTCTTCATTTATCTTTTCAGGGTGAAGGAGGAAAACTTCGACGACAGCCTTCATGGAGAAAAAAATTTCGTACAAAAGATAATAAAAATCGTGAGAGCAGTGAGGATGGAGATGAATCCCAGTGCCAGCAGTCTCCTCAGCATGCCCGCCGTGCCATGGAAAACAGTAGTTCTATGAGCCGACAAACTACAGAGCACATGCATACCTATTGATTGTGAAGAAACAATACGTTTTGTTCTTTCAAAAACAATTTTTACTTAAGTGACCCACCAGTGACCAAAATTCAAATGTGTTCATCCTGATAGGCTGAATTCTACAATCAACTTCATCAGCGTTATGCAAATTTTAATCTTGTACCCAGATTGTATTTATTCATGTACATTGACTTCTAGTGTATCATAACTGTTAACCACACGAGTTTGGGTTAGAGATTATCATTTGACGTGAAGGGAATTCTTGCTGCATTGTTTGTGGCATGTTGTTTTGTGAGTTTTCTGTTATCCGTAATTGTGATATTGTGGTTATGCACATATGCAAAAAGTGACTGGATCTGTTGTCAGAATTCCATGTGGAAATTATCATTATCATTCTCTATATAGAAACATAATATCGGCAGAAAAGTATAAGTCACAGCATTAGCATCAAACATTTTTATACCATTGTACATACTTTTTAACACTAGCCAATCTGTCAAACTAGTTCTTTGTCCAGGCTTGACTCTTTCAACATCGCAGCTCGCTTTTGCAGTCATCACAGTCATATGTCTCAATTTTATAACATTGCATGAAAGATATCAATGTCTTAACCCTTTACCTAACATGAAAAGTAGACGACAGTTGCAAAAAAAATTCTTGAATAACTTCATTTTTTTGTCTCAAAAAATAGTTTATGACCCCTCATTGGAACGAGCTCGATGAGCTCGTTCCAATGAGGGGTCATAACCTATGTTTTTGAAACAAAAAATGAAAAAATAATGAAAATTAATTGGTGATTTTGGAGAATAGCGCTGGCCTGTTTTGGCCGTTACATTGGGTAAAGGGTTAAATTGTGAAAGGGTTATCGCTTTCAACCTGGTATGTATAAAGAATTAGAGAATTAAAACTAGAAGAAGCAATAAATCATCACTGAGGATGGGTGAAGTACGGGGATTTTTCTTTGGTCTCAATTACAAGCCACCAATTCCCAATTCCCCAACTTAGAATGTGTGTGTGTATTTTAACTGGTTGAGTGTTGGAAGCCACTATCAGGGCTTTCCAAAAAATGAGGGTAAGCCAACATTTTCTTTGCTCATGTTTCATATTCAGTCAAACACAAATAATAATATTTTGCTCATGTAGATTTGTTTTATTGCATATTATTGGAGAGTGCCAATTATTTGTGATGAAATAAATTTGTAATGAAACAAATTTTGATGAACAAATTCTGATCACTAAAAATAACATAGCCCTCAACTAGTTAATCTTTAATCCTTTACCCAATGCAGACGATATCAAAATTCATTATTTTAAATATTATTATACCCCACTGCAAACAAAGTTTGGGGGGTATATAGTCAGTCCGTCTGTCCATCCTTGTAAGCGCAACTCCTCCTAAAGCGTTTGAAGAATTTTCATGGAACTTTACACAATGGAAGAACTCCATATGAAGATGTGCATGAAGCAATATAATTACATTCTGACATTTCCAAGGGGAGATAATCTAACTTATACATTTCAGGCGCGGCGGGGTATCACTTTGTGAGTTTGCTCATAGTACCTCTAGTTTTTTTTTAATTTGTCAAAAAAATTCAACAAAACCATATCATGTGAAACCCTCAGTGGAATGTGCTCGACGAGCGCGTTCCAATGAAGAGTCACATGATATGATTTTTTTCAAATTTTTTAAAAATTAATATTTTTTCAACTGCTGAATTTATATATTACACGGGCGGATGCGGGTGATTCGTTAGGTAAAGGGTTAACGCCTCAGTTTAATTTTTATGAAAATGCCTAATGACTTAACACTGTTTATACATCATTGTTGGCTGCCTATACAGGCAGCCAACAATGATGTATAAACATTGTCCAGATAATTGCTACCCAGTGGTAGAGTTCTCTTGGAAGAGTACACATGGAGGCAGCTTTTTCAAAGCAATATAAAAGTGACAGTTTGTGGTTGCATGGGGACCAAGGGTTAAAATGTCTAAAATTGAGAAACGGTTATCACTTTCAACCTGATCCACATAAAGTGAGGATGGGTAAAATACTTGGATTTTCCCTCTCGTCTCTAGGCTCCAGTTTCTAATCGATATTTTCCTCAATTACCCAATTTTACAACTTGGAATGGGTGTTCTGTTTGATTTTATCCCTTTACACAACACACATGATATCACGATTTGTTATTTGAATTAAATTTTCTTATTCAAATTTGAGAAGTTGAGGGTTAAAAAGGCATGAAATATAGTGTTCTCTGTAGGTCGCCCAGCCCCTAATATTCAGTGTTCCTCAGCAGGAACTCTGGGAAGTGGAGCAATGCTTGGTTACTGCAGTAAACAAACTATGTTTTACTGGTAAAATAGGACCCCAGAGCCAATACCTGGGGTTGAAGTCCTCTAAAGTGGGCACCATACCTATAAACGATTGGCTCAACTTCATACCCATGTTGCAGTGATGATATGGCCAAAGATGCTGAAAGTGACCTTAACCGTTAAGGGCCTGGAGATTTTTTGTTCATTTTTGCTTTACTTTGACACTCCACATCCTATGACTTTGCAGCCAAGACTTGCTTAAAAACAACTCCCATGGCACTTCGAATGTAACTTGTAAGCTTAACCCCAAAATACATGTTGGGGCACTTGTTTTGTTGTAGAAAAATGTGATTAAAGCCGGAATTAGTCCTTTAAGGGTTATACACCAATAAATAAATAAATGAATACTTGGTGTTGTTCACTAAAATGACAGAAAATCTCCATTATTCTCACTTTCGAACCATATCTTGTTATGCTCAGTGTGATGAGTGAGACAACATCCTTTTAGTAAATTAATGTACAGGTGCAGCTGAATCATTAGGTAAAAGGTTAACCCTTTACCTAAAAATTACGAAATTTCCCTCCAGGGCTGTATACAAAGATTTGCTCTGAAACTCTCATATTTTACAGGCAAAAATCATAATATTTATATTTCTACAAAAGTAAAAGGACATGTTAAATAAATGTTCTCTAATAAGGGTAAACAGACCCCCAAAAATTGAAAATTTGTATATTTTAACCCTAATGACCTAATTCTGACAATGACCACTTTCTATTGCCATAAAACAGGTGCCCCCCACATACTGTTTTTAAGTAACTCCCAACAACAAATCATTCTAGGTACCTTGTAGGGCCCAACAAAGCTTCATGAGTCGAGTCAATTTTGAATCTCAAGTTGCTGTTCAGTTCAATTCAAAATCGGCGGCACGATTTCCTTTTTCAAATCTTTTCACAGGAATATGGCTTGGTATCGGTCATCTACGACACCTCACAAACCGATAATTCAGATGGAAATTGTACGTTAAGAATGCTGAAGATAAAGACTGAGTGTAATTTCTGCTATATTAACTGGTAGAGTGCGAAATTATTTTTCAAATGTGATTTGAAACCCGAGTGTTTTTTTTCGAAGATACAATGCTACCAGCAATGGCAGCCTTAATTCGACAAGGTTTTGTTCACAATTATTTTGTCACCATTTATTGGAGAGTGCTCTTGGCTGCCTCTTGGCACTCTCCAATAAATGGTGACAAAACAATTTTATATGAACATTTTTTTCCTTCCACTGCACAAATAACAAAGTTATGCACACAGTGTAAATTTTAGCCACTGTAGTGGCTTTCAGCACTATCATAGGAGCCATAATTGTGGCTTCTAGCACTCAACCAGTTAACATAAATAGCATCAGCACCCTTGCCAATTCCAGTCTCGTGGCGCAGTGGCAGTTGCGGTAACCGGATCTCATCAGATCACCAAAGTTAAGCAACGTCGAGCCCGGTGAGTCCTTGGATGGGTGACCGTCTGAGCGATCGATTCGGACTCCCACGTTGTATCCTTGGGCAAGGCACTTCCCCCGATTGTCCACATGGTGGCACGATGACGCCGTGTACTAAGGTGTACTGCACGTCGATGGTGCGCATGTCTTCAACCAATCTAACCCTGCCTGTGCTTCAGTGTGGAGTTATGATGTTGGGTAGCTGGCAGCTTGCTCCGTGGTTCTCTCCGGGTACTCTGGCTTCCTCCACCCATAAAACTATCACCAACACGATATGATCCTGGCTATTAAAGTGTCATTAAACTCCAATAAAATAAGTAAATAATTCCTGTCTCACAAGTTACTACCTGTTGAAAGCAAATTTAAAGTTTTTTAAAAATGTTGATTAGCTGTTGCTAGAGTCTTGCAGCTGTCTCTATGGCAGTGTCTGGGTACTCTCACTACTCTGGGATGGCTACATTCTGGGAATTTCCGACATTTCAGTTTAGTTGTGTTTGCAGCTTTCCTCAAGTTGCGTGTAGGTGTCAGACCTCGAAAAATGCCCAAGCACAATAAAAGTTCTGTATATTTAGGTCATTATTATATTGGCCTTCCTGATTCTTCGTGTATTATATAACTTATTTCGGTCATTCATTGAGTTTCACTCAATTTCACTACCATTCAGTTATGATTCCGGACATAAGAATGAGTTTTATTGAATTTTACTTGGCCTCGTGAACAAACCGAAAACCGAACCGAACTGAGGTTTTACTCCGCCTGAAAAACCAAAACCGAAACCGAACAAGAAATTTAAAAACCTACAGCTCTACATTCCAACTACATCAACAAGGAGTGCCTTCGATGAAGCCATGCCTCAGTTATATAGTTGGAAAATTTTATAAGTCAGGACTTGAGTCATCCTTGTTAGAACAAATCAGATTTATGCATCCCCCATCCCCAATCAGTCATCTTCCAAATGGCCCTGATTCAATTTAAGGTTCAATTCAATAGGGAGAAACTATGGAAAAGCTATGGAAAAAACGTTTTACAAGGTCTCTGGGAGCACGGTGGCTCAGTAGGTAGAGGTGCAGGCTGCAAGCCGAGAGGTTCTTGGTTCGAATCCCACCTGCGGCAACCGCGTTGTGTCCTTGGGCAAGACACTTCATCTCCATTGCCCGCGTGGGGGCATGATGACGCTGTGTACTAAGGCATACTGCATGTCAATGGTACGCATGTCTTCAACCAATCTAACCCTGCCTGTGCTGCAGTGCGGAGTTACGATGTTTTGGAGCTGGCAGCTGCACGTTGTTGCTCGGTGGTTCTCTCCAGGTACTCCGGCTTCCTCCACCCATAAAACTGTCACGGTCATGATTAGCCATTGTGCATAAATCTGTGACCTTAAACATCAATACATACATATATTCTACAAGGTCTGTATAAACCCTACAGGCAGCCAAGACTTGCCTTGGAACAGCTGCCAAGGTACATACACCTAAAATGTATACTGTCAAAGTGAAGCAAAAATGTATAAAAATCACCAGGCCTCTAATGGTTAATGCAATTCTCTGTCTGTTTTCACCTGGTGTTCAACTATAATTTTATTTGCATTTATAATATGAAATCTGCCAAACAAGTAGTAAATTGATACATGATAGAATGAACAAATTACTGTGTTAATTGTATATATCATTAAGGTATATTATGAAGTGAAAATCTCGAAAAGATATGACTGTAGAGTAGACTCTTACACGTGTTCATTTTGTATTATAACAGCATGTAGATAAAACATTATACAGAATTATTAAGATCATCTTGATGAGTGTGCTCATATATCATCTTGATATCTCCAAAAAATATCTTTCCGAAAATTCTAAACAAAACTGCCGTACTTACTCTTGTCAGCTTTGTCATAAATCTCCTTGTGTGATGTCTCTGAAAGTACAGTGGTGCTCACTTAATTGTCTATTACTTAACCCTTTACCTAACACGAAAAGCAGACGACACTTGCAAATAAAATTCTTGAAGCACTAATTTTTTTGATTTTGCGCATTAAAAACATAGCTTATGACCCCTCATTGGAACAAGCTCATTAAGCTTGTTCCAATGAGGTGTCATAAGCTATGTTTTTGTGATAAAAAAAATGAAAAAGTAATACAAATTGAATGGTGAATTTTGTGAATAGTGCTGACCATTTTTGGCCATTACCTTGGGTTAAGGATTTAACTGGTTTGGTTGAGTACTAGAAGCCACTATCATGGCTCTATTGAAAAGTGCTGGAAGCCACATTAGTGGCTTTACACTATATTCATTAGCTATTTTGTTCAGCTGCTGAAACACAAAAATGTTTATTCAAAATTGTTTTGTTACAATTTATTGGTACTAATAGTCACTCTCCAAATGAATTGTATCAAAATAATTTTTTTATGACCAAAACTTTCTCCAAAAAAAAGAACTCCCTCTGCTGGTAGCATGGTATCCTTGGAAAAAATACTTATGTTGCAAATCACTAGAGCTGTAGGTTAACCGAAACCGAACCGAGGTTTTTAGTTTTTTTTAAAAACCGAAACCGTCGACATCCCATAATCTAAGGTTTTTTGTTTTTTATTAAATACTCTCTTGCTGCAGAAATTCACAGAATGTAGCCATCCCAGAGTTGTGAGAGTACCCAGACACTGCCAATGGCAGTGTCTGGGTACTCTCACTACTTTGGGAAGGCTACATTCTGTGAATTTCCGACATTTTAGTTTAGTTGTGTTTGCAGCTTTCCTCAAGTTGCATGCAGGTGTCAGACCTCGAAAAATGGCCAAGCACAATAAAAGTTCTGAATATTTAGGTAATTATTATATTGGCCTTCCTGATTCTTCATGTATTATAGCTTAATTCGGGCATTCATTGAGTTTCACTCAATTTCACTGCCATTCAGTTATGATTTTGGACAAAAGAATGAGTTTTATTGAATTTTATTTGGCCTCATGAACAGACCGAAAACCGAACCGAACCGAGGTTTTATTCCATCTGAAAAACCAAAACCGAAACCGAACAAGAAATTTAAAAACCTACAGCTCTACAAATCACCTTTGAAAAATAATTTAGAACCAGTTAATTGAATAACCCTGTAAATTGAATGAATTTAATTTCCAAATACAAAACATTTTCCATACATTCTGTACTCATTTGACCTATTATTTGCATAGGGAGCATGATGGCTCAGTTGTTAGAGCCTTCAACATCAGCACAGTACATAGAGAGTGTGTTACAATGAAAATACCCACAGAGTGGAGCTTTCACCAATGCATTTATGATTAATTCTGATTTTGTTAATGTTTTAACTGACACGAGTAAGAGACAACAACTGAAAAGTTTCATTTTTTGCATTCAAAATATAGCTCATGACTTCTTCAATGAGCTCATTCCACTGGGGATCATGAACTATGTTTTGAGAGCAAAAATTTTATAAAAGGAAAAAAGAATTTCAGCCAATGGAACTTGGCAACATTTGTGGGCCATTGCTTGAAATTGGTATGTCGATGCAAGGTGACAAGCGCGTTTCCCAGAGAAATAATATGAAAGGGTTTATGGGAGGGGAGAGGGTGATTTCCTGTTACAGCCCTTTGCTTCGACAGCTGGAAGGTTCCTCACCCTCTTTATACTATAAGTAACCAAATATAGATGTCAGGGAAATGTATTATGAGGCAAGGATAAGTAAGAAAGAATTACTTTGCGGTTATGCTCTCATTTACAAGTTTTGTTCTCGGAGTTGAAGTTCAAAACTGTAATTTCAAAACCTTGAAAATCATGCGTTCTCGGAAAAGTCCGACAAAATCCTTGAAAAAACAAATTTGAGCAATTAACCCTTTACCTAACATGGAAAGCAGACGACAATTGCAAAAAAAATTCTTAAATAACTAATTTTTTCATTATTTGTCTCAAAAAGATAGGCTATGACCCCTCGTTGGAACGAGCTCAACAAGTTCCAATGAGGGGTCATAACCTATGTTTTTGAAACAAAAAATGAAAACATAATGAAAATTAATCGCCGATTTTTTTAAAATAGCTGGCTGGTTTTGGCCATTATGTTGGGTAAAGGGTTAATTGACCTGTTTTTGTCAAAAGATGTACTTATAAGTTGCTGCAGTTGAGCTCTCTTTATTGAATATCTTGTAATTGAATGTCCCTGTTAATTACATGTGGATCAAAAGCACCAAACCATTTACCATATCTTTATTACAAATATGACATGTTAATATAACAAATAACATGAGTTTGGAAGGTGTTCCGGTTATTAATGGCCTGGGAGGAATGAATAACAGCCTGAGGGTTTATTACCATCCCAAGATGAAGCCAGGGGGCCTTTAATAAGCCAGATGACTGTCATTAATTCCTCAAGGGCTGTTATATATTCCCCAAGGGTCATTAACTGGTAGAGTGCTGGAAGCCCATATTTGGGCTCTATTCTGAAGTGCAGGTGCCACAACTTAATGGTTTTATAATCTGTGAATGTACTTCATATTATTTTTGTATTGAAATTATTTAGTCTATGTTTCTTTGCCTTGTTACAATCTATGGGAGAGTGCCTAGTGGCACTCTCCCATAGATTGTAACAAAGCAAAGAAACATGGACAAATTTGGATGACCAAAAATAATTTAGCACTCTACCAGTTAATAAACCGGGACATCCTACAAAAACATGTTATTTCTATTATTCCCATCACCAGAAATGGGCTGTGGGCTTTTAATGAATTTTGTTTTCATTAACTTTCCACCACCCCTTCAGGTTTCATGACACCACGAATTATGGAGTTTTACTGCCGTACAATACTCTGTTAACATACAAAAGAATGTCTGCCAAACTGGTGATAATTGCATATAGGCTATAGGGTAAACTCCTTTTAATTGAATAAAAGGGAGTGTGGTGGCTTTGATCCCTGCTAGGGGTAACTGCATTGTGTCCTTAAGCAGGGCACTTAATCCCAATTGCCCATGTGGGCGCACGATGTCGCTGTATACAAAGACATACTGCATGTCGATGATGCACTTATCTTCAACCAATGTTAACCCTGCTTATGGGGAGTTAGTGGGGGCGCGGTGTCTCAGTAGGTAGAGGTTGCAGGCTGCAAGCTGAGAGGTCCTTGGTTCGAATCCCACCTGCGGCAACCGCATTGTGTCCTTGGGCAAGACACTTCACCTCCATTGTCCATGTGGGAGCACGGTGACACTGTGCACTAAGGCGTACAGCACGTCGATGGTGCACCTGTCTTCAACCAATGCTAACCCTGCTTGTGTGGAGTTAGTATGTTGGGGAGCTGACAGTTGCTCGCCGTTGCTCGGTGGTTCTCTCCGGGTACTCCGGTTTCCTCCACCCGTAAAACTGTTGTGATCATGATTAGGCATTGTGCAGAAATATGTGACTTTAAACACCAGTAAATAAATGTGGAGTTAGTACATTGGGGAGTCTGACAGTTGCTCGCCTTTGCTCAGTGGTTCTCTCCGGGGTACTCCGGCTTCCTCCACCCATAAAACTGTCTAACACGAGGTGACCCTGGCTGTCAAAAGTGTTGTTAAACCCCAATAAATAAATAATTTGAATAAAAATTCTGTAATCTGTTGAATAATTACTATGACAGCGACTGAATTCTGCACATCTATAGACTTTTGGATTCCATACATCGCATTATTAGAATTGGATTTATTATATCTTGTTTGACAGAGCTCACTGAGCTCTGTCAAACAGGATATAATAAGAGTTTCCTGTGGGAACCCGGGAAGTGAAGCAGTGCTTCTTTACTGTGGTAAACAAGCTGTCTTTTACTGGTAAAATAGTTGTATGGGTGACCTGAGCGATCGATTCGGACTCCCACGTTGTGTCCTTGGGCAAGGCACTTAACCCTGATTGTCCACATGGGGGGGGGGGGGGGGGGGGCGAGGGGCGAGCGATGACGCTATGCACTAAGGCGTACTGCATGCTGATGGTATGCATGTCTTCAACCAATCTAACCCTGCCTGTGCTGCAGTGTGGAGTTACGATGTTGAGGAGCTGGCAGCTGCTCATCGTTGCTCGGTAGTTCTCTTCAGGTACTCTGGCTTCCTCTCCCCATAAAACTGTCACCGACACGATATGACCTTGGCTGTTAAAGTGTTGTTAAACCTTAATAAGTAAATATATATATAAATAACTTGTAAAATAAGACCCCGTTACCAATGCTTTGGGTGGAAGTCTTGAAAAATGGGCAATATGGATATAAATGATTGACTTTATCGCCATTTGTGGTCATGATTAGCCATTGTGCAGAAATACAGGACCTTAAACACCAATAAATAAATAAATATAATATTAAATTCTCAGTTTATCACTAAAACACAGGAAAATGATCAAATTTCTATTGATTGTATGCTCCTGTTAATTCAATATTTTAACCCTGGCAAAGTGCCTATTCACTTAACCCTTTACCTAATGAATCTCTCGCATCCGCCCATGTAATATGCAAATTGAGTAGTTGAAAAAATTAAATTTTTTAAAAAATTTCAACAAAACCATATCATGTGACCCCTCAGTGGTACAAGCTCATTGAGCTCGTTCCAATGAGGGGTCACATGATATGGTTTTGTTGACATTTTTTTTTAAATTTAAAAAAAAGGATATTTAAAATAATAAATTTGGATGTCATCTGCGTTGGGTAAAGGGTTAACAGGGTTCCACTGTATTTGTTTTACAGAAATTATGTTCTCTTATCCACAGGCATGTACAAATTAGAAATTATGGCAACCTGAAGTGGGTGCCGTGGCTCAATGGTTAGAGCATTGAACTTCAAACCAAAAGGTCCACATCTTGACCATGACAAGTAGTAATTGTATTGTGTCCTTGGGCAAGGCACTTAATTCTGATTGCCCACTTCGAAGCATGATGGCATTGTGTATTAAAGTGTTCTCCACAGCAATGGTGCACGTGCCTTCAACTTACCTGCTTGTGTCGAGTTGGTATTTGGGAATTCTGACAGTTTCTCTCTGCAGCTCAGTGGTTCTCTCTGGATAATCCAGCTTCCATCACCTGTAAAGCTGCCACAAATGTCGTTCAACCTAAATAAATAAATAAACAAAATAAATAAATAAGGCAACCTGAAGAAGAGTTATCTTAATTTTTCCTGACAATCCTTATCAGAGTTTTTTGAACATGAGAAAGGTAAAGTAATACTTAACCCTTTACCCAACGCAGACGATATCAAAATTTATTATTTTAAATACCATTTTTTCAAATTTTTTTTAAAAATTCAACAAAACCATATCATGTGACCCCTCGTTGGAACGAGCGCAACGAGCTCGTTCCAACGAGGGGTCACATGATATGGTTTTGTTGAAATTTTTTGAAAAATAATATTTTTTCAAATGCTAAATTTACAAATTACGCGGGCGGATGCGGGCGATTCGTTGGGTAAAGGGTTATCCCCTTGCATACCAACATCCAATATTAAAACTTCAACCTGGAAATTTTTCCTGTAATGCAACTAGGCATTTAACCACTTCAGTCTTGACGGAGCACATTGATCTCTATCCAACAAGATTTAATTGGTTAAGTTCCTAGTTGCATTATGGGGAAAATTTAATGCTTGAATTTTTTTACATTTTGACATTAGCGTGCAGGAGGTTAATGTTTAAGAGCATCAAGCCTGAAAATAAGCAGACTGTTAGCTGCAGAATGAGGTCCCCAGAGGGTGAATTTGGTGATACTACCCTGCACGGCAGGGTAGCATTACCAAATTACCCTCTGTGAACCTCAGTCTGAATCAAGTTCTCGGGTCTAAACAGAGAGGTACCCAGAGAATAAATTGGGGGACTCTAGCCCACTGTATGGGTTAGCAACAACAAATTCACCCTCTGGGGACCTCATTCTGCAAATGACAGATTGCTTATTTTCAGGCTTGATGAGCATTATTACAAATGAGCGTCCTCTAATATTTAGAGGTTATTACATGGTTAGTTTCTTATCGGCTGAGATATCAACCAGTGGTAACATCATTTCGGCCTTGTTGAAGGCTGATGTGAAGTTTACGTCTGGCTGATGTCTTGGCTGATATGAAACTAACTAAGTAATAACCTTTTTATTAAACCAGCAGAATTACAATGTTCTCAGATCTGGTACAGTTTTTTGACAGTGTTTCTCATTCTTTTCATGAAGTCAGATGTTTCCTTCTCTCCTAGTTCAGCTATCCAAGTGTCTCGTTTTTACCACTGGGGAAGCCACAACATTCAGATAGCTGAACTATCTGTTCTCGCACTTCGACAAATCGCCACTTACGACTGAATTTCAGTTTGCACTGAATTATCTCCTCAATTCTCTCTTTTCTTTTCATCATTCACCTAATTCTTACTTATAGCATCATTAATTCCTCACCATACAAAAACCAACCTCTTTTTCCTGGTAATTTTCCTGATTGCGTTCGATGAATAACGGTGAACAAGTTTGCTGCAAACAAATTGATTGTGCCTAGTAATGCCTCAAGGGAGACAACTCTAGCTTGGTTCATGTCGGCTGTGTTGGCATCGTATCAATCGAATTGGAAGTTATAGGCATTCTGGGAAATAAAATCCTATCCAATAGATAATGCATCATATTTCTTGAAATTATTCTATTGAGCCGATGATGTGCTGTAATGTAATACATCAGAGTTCTTTCCAACAGTGTCTTACATCACAGAACTTCATCTCTTAAAGTTAACTGGAAGAGTGCTAAATTATTTTTGGCCATCAAATCTTGTACTCATGTCTTTGCCTTGTTACAATTTATGGGAGAGTGCCTATGGGCACTCTCCCATAAATTGTAACAAGGCAAACCCTCACAAACTAAATAATATCACCTCCAAGATAATACAAAGCACATCCACTGAATACGAGTCTTCAAGTTGTGGTACCTTCTCTTCAGAATGAAGCCCAAATAAGGGCTACGAAGCAGCACTATACCAGTTAAAGAGCGCTAAATTTTACTATCATTATCCTGGTTTTGAAAAAGCTAACAAATAGGGCCCTGCGAATATCTGATAATTTGATTTGATTTGAAAATGTGTCGTTCTGTCCATTTGTCCAAGTTTCAGTAATATAGTTATACCAAAAATTGGTTGCCTTCTTTCTTTTGAGGTGAACAAATTGAATGTTCGGCCAATTTGTACAGGCCTGATTCACAGAAATATTACCTCTGCATGAGTTTCCCAAGGATCGGTGTACGGAGTAGGTACTATTTGTCAAGATGAAATAAGGGGAATTTTCTCTTTTAGTTCTACCTCATATTTTCATTGGTAATGTACTTAGACTTTGGAAATAACTGTTAACAAAGTTTTAAAAGATTGTCCAGGCATGACCTCTTAAAATACAAGTGTACATGGAGAGTGTTTTGTCACTATAACACTCAAGGAGTTTCCAATCTGACAATAACTGTATATTCCAATGATAATGAATAACGTGGACAAGCAAACTTTTAGCCATGGGATTTCCCGATTCAACTGGAAGTCTATTGGTTGAAACCTTTCTTATGCTTTTTTTCACAGATGAGTTTTTGTTTGGGTGGAAACTCCACTCTCCAAGTGTTTTAATAGAAAACCAATCTCCATGTACTGTTTTTGGCTTCATTTGAGTATGACATTTCTTGTTTATCATGAAAGAAGTTTTTGGTCTGACATGGAGGCCGGTATTAACCCTTTATCCAATGCATACGATATCAAAATTTATTAATTTAATTCTTATTTTTTTAAATTTTTTCAAAAAATCTCGACAGAAACATATCATGCGACCCCTCATTGGGCTCGATGAGCTTGTTCCAATGAGAGGCCACATGATATGTTTTTGTTGAAATTTTTTGAAAAAAGTGTTTTTTTCAACTGCTTAATTTATAAATTAAGTAGGCATATGCGGCCAATTTGGTTAACCCATTGCACACAGTATCACCATATTTTAATTTTAAGAAAGTTCAAATTTTTCAAATTATTTCATATAAATTTTTATTTTCAACTGCTCAATTACGTGGGCAGATGTGGCCTATTTGTAAGATAAAGCATTAACCTTTCCCACTGACTTCTGTATACAGTTGGATTGCTGGAACCCTCATTGGTCACATGGAGAAAAGTGTCTCAGTTCAACCACCTCCATCTTAGAGGTATCAAAGCTGTCAATATTTTCTCATAGGCAACCATTATAACGTTGAAGCTAAAAAAATTATGATCGACATTTTTCGCTGATGTTCCAGCAATCCAGTTATATAGAGATCAGTGCTGTTAACCTTTTCCCTGTCGATCTCAACTATCAAATATTTTATTATGATGTTCAACACATTTTGGTGCGAACAGATTAACACTCATTAACTGTTAACCTGCTGAGTATTTTCAAGATATTTTTCATAAAATCTAGACATGGCTGCTGTAAAGCAGCCATGACTAGATTTTATGAAAAATTAATTGAAATGAAACACAAGAAATCATTGGTGAAAAAATCCATTCAATTTACATGGGGCAAATACAATTAAATGTGCCCAACTTATACTTATTTCAGTTACAAGAGTTGTGTTGGGCAGGAATATCTGCCAGCAGCATGCAAATAGTTAATTGTTGGAAAGAGCTCTTTCCAAAAATTAAATTGTTGCCAGAATTACAACTGTGTTATAAATTTGATTAAACTTTCTCTCTTACAAGCATATATATTGGTCTCAGACATGAGGCTGTCGAAAGTGTCGGTAAACCCCAGTAAATAAATAATATAAAAGTCCTCCATGAAGAAGATCATGGGTAGTTTCCACAAGTATTGGCTTTTATACCATGATTGTTGTCTGTATTAACCCTTTACCTAACCTGAAAAGCAGACGACACTTGCAAAAATAATTCTTGAATAAGTAATTTTTTTTTCATTTTTTGTCTCAAAAACATAGGTTATGACCCCTCGTTGGAACAAGCTCGACGAGTTCGTTCCAACGAGGGGTCATAACCTATGTTTTTGAGTCAAAAAATGAAAAAAATAATGAAAATTAATTGGCGATTTTTGAGAATAGCGCTGGCCGGTTTTGGCCGTTACGTTAGGTAAAGGGTTAAATGTTACCTGATACAATACAGACTTTGAAAAATGTGTTTGATAAAGCACATGTGGAATCTAGTCTGAAGGAATGTCATGTAAGAATGCATCTGATTCGTTGTTGCACTTCTGATTTACATTATGACGTGAATGATATGCTTCGACACAAAACACTGTCCGTAAGAAAGTAAACAGACTGCCAAAGGTGATATTTTTGTTAAATCGAAGTCAATATTAATCGTGGTATAACACAACTCGGGAGCGCAGTGGCTCAGTGGTAGACTGTTGGACTTCTATGCTAGAGGTCCTGAGTTCGATCCCCGTCCGGGACAACCCACATTGTGTCCTCAGGCAAGACACTTTATCCCAGTTCCCTACATGGGGTCACAGTGATGCCATGTAGTAAGGCGTCCTGGTCGTTGATGGTGCACATGTATTCAACCACTGTAACCCTGCTTTAACAGAGATTAACCGAGTTAGAATGTTGAGGAGCTGACAGTTGCTGCAGTGCGGAGTTGTGATGTTGAGGAGCTTGCAGCTGCTCGTTGTTGCTTGGTGGTTCTTTCCGAGTACTCCGGCTTCCTCCACCCGTAAAACTGTCACTGTCACGATTAGCCATTGTGCATAAATATGTGTCCTTAAACACCAATAAATAATCTAATAAATAGAACACAACTCAGAGTACAGGGGACAGGAATCAATTACCCTCGGGAGTTTTTTCTGTATTTCACTTGTGCCTATGGCACTCGTGAAACATTTGAAAAACTCCCCAACTCGGATTGTTGATTCCTGACCCCCCCCCCCCCCCCCCCCCCCCTTAATCCAACCTTGTTGTGTTCTGTCTTAGGAATACATAAGAATTCTGGACTGTTTTTTAATTACTATAGGTGAAGGTCATGGAAAGTGCTGGAAAATTCTATAAGAAGTCCTAGGAAGTCCACAATGTTTATTCTCTCAGGAGAGTACGGAGGCTAATGTATAGTACAGTAAAAGGGGAAAAATGAAAATCAACTTTTTCTGTAGGTTCTTGTTTATTTGCATGGTGGTGTGGTTTAACTCCTTATCCTATGCACACGGCATCAAAATTTATTATTTTGAATAGTATTCTGTTTGGTAAACTGTTAACGCACTTTTAGAATTGAACAGATGTGTAATAAATGACATATCCACTGTTTTGGCATATCATCCAAGTCTCCATGATCAACCATTAGAAGTATCGTCGGTGTTTAATTCTGGAAACTGTCAACATTTTTCATTTAAAATTTCCAAACTTACAAATCAAATATTTACATATATAATTTGCCAATGCATGTATCAGGTTGTATGACCTATCTGCTAAAATCATTGTCTCATAAATGTAGTTAATTTATGCCTGTGTTTCTGCCATAATACAGCTATAGTTGTCGAGAGTGGCAAGATATCTATGGAACTGCTTCTAAGTATGCCAGTCTTACATTTCTACACTCTTAGAAGATAGAACCAAGTGGTGACTTTATCCAATTTACCGACCACCACTGCTCACAAAGAACACAATTCCGATGCTTTTCTTTTTCAATTTTTGCCCCACACTTTGCTGTTGACACCTCATTGGAATGAGCTAATTCCAATGAGAGGTCATATGCTATGTTTTGGAAGCACAAAATGAAATGTTTATTAATTCTAGCATAGAGTGTCTACCTAGTGGTCCCTGAACAGAAGATTTGTATGTTGGGTTCTCAAGTACAGTGGAACCCAACGAATCGGCTGCATCCGCCCGCGTAATATGCAAATACAGCAGCTGAAAAAATATTATTTTTCAAAAAATTTCAACAAAACCATATCATGTGGCCCCTCGTTGGAACGAGCTCGTTCCAACAAGGGGTCACATGATATGGTTTTGTTGAAATTTTTTGAAAAATTTCAAAAAACGATATTTAAAATAATAAATTTTGATATCGTCTTCGTTGGGTAAATGGTTAATTGAATAGCCAGTTTGCCAATGAAAATTATTCAATTAACAGGAGTACTCCATTAACAGGGATTGTGTCACTTTCCTGTATTCTGGAGATAAACTTTGTTTGTATTCTGTTATACCTTGTTTGACAGAGCTCTGTCAGACAAGATATAATAGATTAAATGCCTGTATTGGATTACGGAGGCCAAATAGGTATATAAACAAAGGAACTGGGGCGAGTCAGGGTAATTTCTCAACATGTTACAAGATTTTTTATTCAATTAACAGGAGTTTACTCTATAACTTTTATTCAATTAACAGGTCAAATGGGTGCTCGGTGGCTCAGTGGTAGACTGTTGGACTTCTATGCTAGAGGTCCCCGAGTTCGATCCCCGTCCGGGACGACCCGCGTTGTGTACTTGGGCAAGGCACTTCATCCCGGTTGCCTGCATGGGGGCACAATGACGCTGTGTACTAAGGCGTACTGCACGTCGATGGTGCACATGTCTTCAACCGCTGTAACCCTGCTTGAGCGGAGCTTAAACAGAGTTAGAATGTTGAGGAGCTGACAGTTGCTCGTCGATGCTCAGTGGTTCTCTCCGGGTACTCCAGCTTCTTCCACCCGTAAAACTGTTATGGTCACGATTAGCCATTGTGCATAAGTATGTGACCTTAAACACCAATAAATAAATAACAGGTCAAATTTGTACTGGAGGTATGATAAATGGTTTTGTATTGGGAAATTATATTCAGTTAGCAGGTTTATTCAGTTAAGAGATATCCAATTAAGTGGGCTCCACTGTATCTCTTGGGCCATTGAGTATATTGGTAGATGTCCATCCACTATGTGGTCAAGTACCGCATGTCCTGAATGGCTTGCCCAAGTTTGGGAAGGCATAGTCTAATCTAGGAGCCTCTGGTCATTAACTCTCTCCTCCCACTTTTCTTCAAGGGAAGTGGGAGGCGGGGTAATGGCCAGAGGATCCTTGTTTAGGCTAGTGAAGTTGGGGGCTTGAAAGTCATTGAATTTGGCTATTGTAGGGCCTTGAAAAGTGCTTAACCCTTCACCCAATGAATCGGCGCATCTGCCCGCGTAATATGCAAATTCAGCAGTTGAAAAAATATCATTTTTCAGAAAATTTCAACAAAACCATATCAAGTGACCACTCATTGGAACGAGCTCGTTCCAACAAGGGGTCACATGATATGGTTTTGTTGAAATTTTTTGAAAAATTTGGAAAAATGGTATTTAAAATAATAAATGTTGATATTGTCTGCGTTGCGTAAAGGGTTAAAAATGTCACAAATTGGACTTAAATTTCATCAGTCCTTGCTTGAAGGAAACATGTAGTAAAATTGACACTCCAGTGTTGCTGTTTTGAACTGGAAAAGGCATTTTGTACCAGTTGGCAATTAAATAATCATGTTAAGTGCATATAACTTTCAAACACCAAACCTTTTGCTATACCTGCTGTACAAACTTGATTTGTTATTTGCATATTGGTTATAGAGGAAACTCTCTTAATGGAATAAAAAATCTCATCTATCAAAGGATTACACTTTAGCATTGAAAGCCTTCTTGCACTCAAGGGATGAAATACAACACCATCCATGCTATTCTGTAGATTATGAGGCTTAAACATAAAACAAACCAAGAACATGAACTTTAGATGGCAAGGAAATAATTACAAAAATAAAAATGAAATCAAAAAATGCCCGCTCACATGCAATTTAAAAAAAAAAGATCTCCAATAACGTTATTGAAGATTATTATGTTACAGTCCCTAATTATCCTACCATGGGATGGACTTTATTGTTGAAATTATTTTTAAAATGGCCTGAGAAACAAGATCTACCTTGTGGGGCCTTATATCTTGTTTGACAGAACACCAAGAGCTCTATCAAACAAGATATAATAGATCAAATGCTCAGTTCTTCACCAGAATACATCGAAATGACCAAACTCCTATTAAAAATATTTTTCATTGGCAGAGTAGCTTTTCAATTAACAGGGTTTAACTGTATCAACATTTTTTTCTGATATAAATCATGAACTGATTCTATTACCTTTGGGAACCTTGGAAAGGGAAGCAGTGCTTGTTTTCTGTGGTAAACAAGCTCTGTTTTACTGGTAAAATAGGACTCAGTGACCAGTACCCGGGGTGGAAGTCCTCTAAAATGGGCAATGTGGGTGTAATCGATTGACTAAACTTGACTTCATCTCCATGTTGCAGTCTCGTTTATCCATTGTGCAGAAGTATGTGACCTTAAACACCATTAAATAAATAAATAATTCTATCGTGCAAGTTGTAACTCCATATCACTCGCTGGAACAAATTGGGTACTTTATTCCAATACAAGGCCAGTACATCTCGTTTGGATGGACGTGATGGAATAATAAAAAATTTGAGCAATGATTTTTTTTTTATAAATTTGACCAGTTCCTTCAGTGAAAGGTTAGTAATGAACATTCTTATCCCTGACCATCCTGACAGGTAGGAATATCAGTTTTATCTTCAGTTTGATACCATTCTTTACATATTTTTTGAGATATTGACATGTGTCTCATTATTCACCATTATTAACCCTGTCACAACTAACCCTAAGGAAAACCAATTTTCATTCATGTATGTTCCAAGAGAGGGTGTTTTTATGTACTATGTATGGTACTTAGAGTCTCATGATAAACTTATTAGAAAATCAATATGAAGAAAAAAAATGTTGAGAATAAAATTAATTTATTTCATATTGAATTTTTTGTTGTGAGTTACTTCTGATACTCTCCCTTTGGCATAGCCCAATTACTTGTTTGGTGTATATTATTATGCCCCTGATCTTAGAACGTTTGGTGCATATATAGTTGAGATCTCCACATCTGTATATCCATCCATCCATCTGTCCATCGGTTGTCGAATTTTAACTGGTAGAGTGCTAGAAGCCACTATCAGGGCT
The DNA here is from genome assembly GCA_031216915.1 of Pictodentalium vernedei. Lineage (NCBI taxonomy): Eukaryota > Metazoa > Mollusca > Scaphopoda > Dentaliida > Dentaliidae > Pictodentalium > Pictodentalium vernedei. Next base: position 431,973,799 of record CM062289.1, on the reverse strand, counting down.
TTAATATGATGAGCAGGTATCCCAGTCTAAAGGTGTCATATTCTGTGGATGTGCTTCATATTATCTTAGAAGTGAAATTAATTAGTCTTCATGGGTTTGCCTTGTTACAATTTATGGGAGAGTGCCTGTTGGCGTGTCTCTCCATGTGCCTGTTGGCACTCTCCCATAAATTGTAACAAGGCAAAGACAGGTGAACAAATTTTGATGACCAAAAATAACTTAGCACTCTACCAGTTAATATCCTTTAGTTTGTTGATAGACCAGCATTGAGGAAATGATATCCACAAATTGGAAGTTTTGTCCACACATTCATACTAGAGTTATGGCCCTTGTAGGTCTCAGAAAAATAGTAAAATGAACATTTTGTATTATACCTCTTTATCACTTTCCAGAGTGTGATTTACTGGGATTTCTGGGTTTGATTATAAACGATAACTTCGCAAGTGAATTATGCAATCAACAATTGTGTCATGTATCCGTGCGCGCAAACGAAGATGCCTTGCCGTAGGTGTAATGTTTTTTGTTAGCTTAACTTTTCAAAGTCAAGATAAGCTATTGCCATCACGCGTGCGGAAGTCTGTGAGTTGTGAGTCTGTTCACATTTTCCTTTAGCACAGGCTACACCCCGTAGTTCTTGTCTGATCATTACGAAATTTCCTATGCTGGTTTGGGGTCATGCCTAGATGAGAACGTCTCCTTTTGGTCGCGATCACTCAACCGGTATAGCCGCCCGAGCCCAAAACCCAAAAACCATTAGTACAGTCTACAGGTCGTATTTATGAAGGGATTTCATTGTAACTTGGTAGGGTGCCTCTGTATAATGCCTAGATGAGAACATCCCCTTTTGGTCATGATCTATCAACCGTGATGGCTGCCCAAGCCCAAAACCCAAAAACTTTTAGCACAGTCTGCAGGTCATATTTAATATGGAGGGATTTCATTGTAACTAGGATGACTCCGTATGATGTCTAGATGAGAACTTCCCCATTTGGTCGCGATCTGTCAACCGTGATGTCTGCCTGAGCCTTGGTAGGTTGACTTCATATAATGTCTAGATGAGAACGACGTCCCCTTTTTGACATGATTGGGCAACTGTGACGGCTACAGATGCCCGAAGCTCGAAAACCTTTAGCACAGTCTACAGGTCATATTTATGGAGGGATTTCATTGTAACTTGGTGGGATGACTCCAAATAATGTCAAGATGAGAACATCCCCTTTTGGTCGCGATCATTCAGCCTTGATGACTTCCCGAGCCAAAAAACCTTTAGCATAGTCTATCGGTCATATTTATGGAAGGATTTCATTGTAACTCGTTAGGTTGACTTCATATAATGCCTAGATGATGACATCCCCTTTTGGTCATGATTGGTCATCTGTGACTGCTACAGGTGCCCGAAGCCCAAAAACCTTGAGCACAGTCTACAGGTCATATTTATGAAGGGATTTTCATTGTAACTTCGTAGAATCACTCAAGATGATGCCCAAATGAGAATGTCCCCTTTTGGTTGCGATCATTCAGCCATGATGGCTGCCCTAGCCCGAAGCCTAAAAACCTTTAGCACAGTCTACAGGTCATATTTATGAAGGGATTTCATTGTAACTCGTTATGTTGACTTCATATAATGCCTAGATGATGACGTCCCCTTTTGGTCATGATTGGTCATCTGTGACTGCGACAGGTGCCCGAAGCCCGAAAACCTTGAGCACAGTCTACAGGTCATATTTATGAAGGGATTTTCATTGTAACTTCGTAGGATCACTCCAGATGATGCCCAGATGAGAATGTCCCCTTTTGGTTGAGATCATTCAACCATGATGGCTGCCCTAGCCCGAAGCCTAAAAACCTTTAGCACAGTCTGCAGGTCATATTTATGAAGGGATTTCATTGTAACTTGGTAGGGTGACTTCATATAATGTCTAGATGAGAACGTCCTCTTTTGGACACGATTGGGCAACTGTGACGGCTACAGGTGCCCGAAGACCGAAAACCTATAGCACAGTCTACAGGTCGTATTTATGAAGGGATTTCATTGTAGCTTGGTAGGATAACTCCAAATAATGTCTCGATGAGAACGTCCCCTTTTGGTCGCGATCATTCAGCCTTGATGGCTGTCCAAGCCCAAAAACCTTTAGCATGGTCTAGAGGTCGTATTTATGGAAGAATTTCATTGTAACTGGGTTCGACGATTTACCCCATAGATACCCCCATAGATATCCCATAGAACCCCATAGAGAATGACAGGTACCCCATAGATACCCCTTAGAACATCATGGAGTGATAAACAAACATTATCGCGCCATTCGAGTGTCAGTTACTCATTTGTTGACGGAAGTTACTTCACTTGGTCGAGTTCTTGGAACCAAATGCGTCTGGCTCTTAGATAATGAAATTTAATCGCCAAAAATCCAATATTTAAATCATTATCAAATATTACACTTATAAACATATAATAAATATTTTATGATTTTTAGTGTAATATTTGATAGTGGTCTTATATATTGGATTTTGGGCGATTATTTTTCATTAACTGAGAGTCAGACGCCAGTGGTTGAACAGGGTGGCAAAATGAAACGGAGCGTGAACAAATAACAAAAACATATTTATGGTGTTTAGTGGTTTATTTATACTCATGAGGGTCGAAAGGGGCTTGCTCCTCATACCGTCCCTGCGCGCCTTCGGCGCGCGAAACCATTCCTTTCGATTTATACTCATGCAATAGAAGGAAAAGCGGAAACAAAATGAAGATAAAAACAAGATTAACAACTTCAAAGATCAACAGATAAAGAGACTTGCAAATACAACTATACAAGACTTTTTTGGCTGGTTATAGTTCTTGAACAAAACTCTGCCGAACTTTCGAGACATACATGTATAGTTAGGCATAAAAAGGAGGTATGTGAACACCCCTCTTGTGGTTTGATGCGAGGGGTAGCGGCAGCGCACGTGGCACGTTAATTATCGAAGAATAATCTAGTATTGTTGCCTGATGGGTGGATCGGATCGGGGTGGGGGTGCACAACTAAACTATCCACAACTAAATTACCAACTATTTTCAATTTTATTCCCAAAACATCAAGACATATCCATTCGACCATGCTCACGACGTTCCTGCATGAGTGTGTGGAGGGGAAGGGTAGGGTGGGAGGAGGGGACGTTAAGAGTACATGGGGACCACTCAAGTAATCTTTAGATTATTTTGAAGGGGGCTCTCCCTCCCACACCGTTCTCTGTCTCAGACCCAAGGATATTCTCCTGACATATCCTCGCCCTATTGGAATTATGCCCCCACCCCCAATTGAAATCCCCCTCCCCCTCTCCACTTGCGGAATATTCTAACCTGCCATAGATGATTGGTCTTGGTTATGATAATTTAGTTTTGAACAATATTTTACTTGAATGAATCACGATGCATGTAGCCTATGCAAGATGAATAACAATATTTATTATGCCTCACGTTTGTAACATCAGCCGTGATTGGTTAATTCGACACCTTCTAAAAGTCATAGTACTGGAGTTTTTGGGGCAAAACACGGGTACTATCGGAACGTTTTTCCCTGGTGACAAGAGAACAAAGAAAATGTTGGCTCCACTTCCATTGATCAGCGTCGATTGGAATTTCTCAACACCAAACGCTGGCTCCGTGTTCGTTTAACTTTTTTCGTCACCGGAATTTACCAACAAATATATCATCTTCAGTGGGTGTGTTTTCAATTTTAACTGCAAACAATGAATTCAAAAGAATCAGAAATATTAAAAACTCACGTGTTGTTCACCTCCTCAGTGAATCCTGAATATGAGTTATGACCTCAATCAATTATATTTCCACAAGTTTAGTAATCCCCGTCCTCACTGCACCTCCGCCTCAAGTTCAAAATAAATTGTTTCACTCCGCTTAATTCTATCAACTGCCGTCGTCCGAGAAACATGAATTTATATTCCATTAATTTATACCACTTATCACACAAGCATTAACAATGAATTATAACATGAACAGCTGTAAACACTGTCATTTGTTGATATAGAAACTCCCAAAGCGACGCACTTGTGACAAGTCATTTTCGAAGAGACGTCATTCATTCGAAATGACGTCATGTTTTTGGATTCGACTACATTGTTGTTACAAGACTGATGGCATGCTGCAGTTAACGCTTAACATTATAACAAAGAACGTACTTTTGTTCGGCGTAATAAAATAATTAGAACGTTTCTTTTCATGTTCTATCGGTCGATAGTACCTGAGTTTGTGTGATTTCTGAAATAAAACCTGAAGCAGCGAATTTGTGTGATTTCTGAAATAAAACCTTTCGCTGCTTCAGGTTTTATTTCAGAAATCACACAAACTCAGGTACTATCGACCGATAGAACATGAAAAGAAACGTTCTAATATTATAATAGGGAGGTAGCGGTTTCAAAACGCGTAGCCCTGTGAGTACGTGTACGAAATTGTCTGTGATCTACGTGAAAGTTTTCGAGCAGTTTCTTGAAAAAAAACTGCTACGAACAATACCGAAAGTTGCATACAGGTACCTGTACGCCTTTTGAAATCGCACCATTCCTGATATCTAAATAAGTAGAACAATATAACAGAAACAAACGAGAAAAAGAGCAAACTGAATATACGGATTGGAGTACACAACACATATACGCATCAAGCTTTTGATAGTAGTCGGTAGTAAAATCATGGACTTGGAGGGTTTTGTCAACTTTTAGACATTGATCAAAACTATGTGAGGACCGGAGGTGTGGGAGGGGCATTTATCCCATAACTGAGCTGAAAATCTGTATGGTTCAGCATCATTGTCACATAGGAGCATTCGCTCGAATCGAATCGAAAAAATAATCGATTCTCGATTCCACTGCCTGCATCGATTCGGGAAAATGCCCGAATCGCAGGGCCCTATAATTTTTTCAAGTGTTTTTTTTTTTTTCTTTTTGAAAAGAAAGTAAGAATGAAATATACGTGAGTAAAGGTGAGGGCAGGCACCACAGAGTCACTGGAAGCAACCGTGGAAGTTGTGTTTTGTTAACCCATGGAGTATGTGGCCATGGTAAGTGTAATCCACATAGGACTGGTTCCCGTATTATTCCAATCTGCAATTATATGTCAGACACTGGAGTCTGATAAGTGCTGTTTGTTGGGTGAGTCATTGTTGACATTAGAGTGTATCCGTCTGAAGACAGTTACGTAATTCAGACGAATGTTGGTGATACGGTAAATGAGTTAGAATGTATCGGCGACCTTTACACAATTGATGGTCGGTTAACTGTGATATAGGCATCAAGTGCACCTGTGATTCACAGTGAAGAAAAGAAGCACGCGATGTACATCAGGGACCTTGATACAATTTGTGGTCCATTACCCGTGATATAGGCATAAGATGCGCCTGTAATTTCTCGGGTAATTATTGTATGGGCGCTTGTGTTTATTCCACTAAGCGACTCAGCCTATATTATGACGGTGTGTAATATGTTTTATTTGTGACATCGTATCAGTATTTGGCATGCGTAATAAGCCACATTTGTGGAGGCATGCTAAATTGTTGAATGCAGGTGCTTTTAATTCAGACTAACGTTGGTGATACGATAGATGCGTTAGAATGTATCGGCGACCTTTTTTTCAATTTTGTGGTCGGTTAACTGTGATGTAGGCGTCAAGTGTACCTGTGACTTACAGTGAAGAAGAGAAGCAAACGTTATTCGGCTGACGCGATGTATATCGGGGACCTTGATACAATTGCTGGTCCATTACCCGCGATATAGGCATTAGGTGCGCCTGTTACAACCGATAATGTTACAACGCCGCATAATGTTACACCAACGCATAATGTTACAAAAAATGTAGTAAACAACCGATAATACTATAAACTCCGCATAATGTTATAACTTTTTTCAAGCCGTTATGTTATAAAAATTGACGCATAATGTTATAACTTTTTTCAACCCGTTATGTTACAACAAATTAACCGATAATGTTAAAACTTCTGTATACTAATTCCACTTACAGCTATTGCAGATGGACTTTACCACTTACCATTTATTGCCGCATAAAGGTATGTAATATTTATACTAAAGGTCTCTGCTCTGCTTAAGGCGAGGAGACCCCTCCCCCCCCCCCCCCCACAACTCCCGGGGATTTATCATAGAATGATATATTCATGTTACATAGACGCGGATTATCCTGGTAACTCAATCGTGTGACGTCATTACCATGATCGTGCAGTGCCCAACATGGTGAAGGCGGGGGTGGTTGGGGAGGGGTGCTATTTTATCCAGTTGGAACGTTTACCAACATGCGCAGTCTCCGCTTCCAGAAATGTTGTGTACCATAGTCCCCTGACGCCTTTGGGGGTGGGCAAATGCCCCTGTTTCTGCTTGTTTTTGGGCATCTAAAACTCATTTGTCGCATATTTCTTAGTCATAAGAATATCTTATTGTTCATTAATTTGACATTTTAACAACTAACAGTGAACAAAAATGAGGTGGAGTTAAAAGAGGTCAAAAGTTGGATGAAGCGAGGTACATACGGTGGATGTGGCAGGTTGGTAGTGTCGCACGGAAGCCGAAGAATAAGAAGCGAGGCTGGATAGGAAGAGGAATGGGGTTTAGGAGGATTGAAAGGGGTGGGCAGGTATTGGGCCGAGAAAGAGAGGAGGTCATGGATTAGTACATCAGGGTGATTGTGCAGAGAAGGCTATCTGAAAATACTGTAAGAGAGTAGTGTTAGACGGTATGATAATATAGATGGTGGAGATGTTGGAAGAAGTAGAAGTGATGAATTTGTGATTACAGGTTCTGGAAAAGGCGGAATCACTAGAACAGGCAGTATAGGGAGAAGGAGGAGATTGTGGAGGAGAAGTTGTGTTGATGTTGGTGTTGAGGCGGTGTTGGTGATGGTATTGAGTAGTTATGTATGTTGAAAATGAGCCATTTTGTAGGACCCCGGGGCAGGACCCCGGAAGTGACGTCATGACTCATGTCACGTGATTGGGCGGTCATGTTGGGTTGTCATGATAGTGCACGTGGGTGGCCATGTTGTGATGTCATTATCATGATAATAGGTGGTAGGAGAGCGTTTGCGCAGCGCGTGTTGTTATGGGGACACGTGCTCCGTCTCACCACTAACAACCCGACAATAGATATCGAATTAATCCAAACAACCCGACAATCTTCAGAAAATTTACCAAACACTCCCGAAAACACTCCCAAATAACGGTAGGATAGTATCCTTAATGAGGGTATGAGACGTTTGAAGAGGTACTCATTGCGCTCATTTTCATAGCTTTCATTTTGTGACGTATGATTTTGCGCGCATCATGCTCATTTTCATAGCTTTCATTGCTTCATATGACGAAAAGGGGGATTCCGTGGGTTTAGTATCCTTAAAATATAGGATAGTATCGTTACTCAATGTCCGACCATATAATGGACGCGTAATTTATCACAGAAATGGGTTTATTACAATGATGGTTGGTTTATTACAATAGTGCTTTTTTGACTGAGAGGTAAACTGGGAGGGGGAGGCGCCGTCCCTGTGTCCGGATCCCTACCGCCCCTTGCCCCTGGAGCTCCTGAAGTCCCGGTCCCTCGAGTTTCTGGCAAGTTACTAAATCGGTACTGGCAGGATTCGGGAGTGTTTTGGGGAATGTTTTGGACAGTTTCCTGAAGATTGTCGGGTCGTTTGGATTAATTCGATATCTATTATAGGGTTGTTAAGGGTGAGACGGAGCACGTGTCCCTATAACAACACGCGCTGCGTATACGCACTCCTACCACCTTTTTTCATGATAATGGCATCACAACATGTCCCCCCCCCCCCCCACGTGCACCATCATGACAACCCAACATAACCACCCAGTCACGTGACATGACGTCACTTCCGGGGTCCTGCCCCGGGATCCTACAAAATCGCTCATTTTCAGCATACATAACTACTCAACACCATCACCAACGCCGCCACAACACCAACATCAACACAACTCCTCCTCCACAATATCCTCCTTCTCCCTATACTGCCTGTTCTAGTGATTCCGCCTTTTCCAGAACCTGTAATCCCAAATTCACCACTTCCACTTCTTCCAAAATCTCCACCATCTATATTATCATACCGTCTAGCACAACTCTCTTATAGTATTCTCAGATAGCCTTCTCTGCACAATAACCCTGATGTACTAAGCCATGACCTCCTCTCTTTCTCGGTCTAATCCCTGCAAACCCCTTTCAATCCTCCTAAACCCCATTCCTCTTCCTATCCAGTCTCGCATCTTATTCTTCGGCTTCCGTGCGACACTACCAACCCGCCACATCCACCATATGTACCTCGCTCCATCCAACTTTTTGACCTCTTTTAACTCCATCTCATTTTTGTTCACTGTTAGTTGTTAAAATGTCAAATTAATGAACAATAAGATATTCTCATGACTAAGAAATATGCGACAAATGAGTTTCAGATGCCCAAAACAAACAGAAACAGAGGCATTTGCCCATCCCCAAACGTGTCAGGGGACTATGGTACACTACATTTCTGGAAACGAAGATTATGTATGTTGGTAAACGTACCAACCGGATAAAATAGTACCCCTCCTCCACCACCCCCGCCTTCACCATGTTGGGCACTGGATGATCATGGTAATGACGTCACACGATTGAGTTACCAGGATAATCCGCGTCTATGTAACATGACTAGGTCATTATATGATAAATCCCCGGACGATGGGGGAGGGGGGGGGGGGGGTGTCTTCGCCTTAAGCAGAGCAGAAACCTTTAGTATAAATATTACATACCTTTATGCGGCAATAAATGGTAAGTGGTAAAGTCCATCTGCAATAGCTGTAAGTGGAATTAGTATACAGAAGTTATAACATTATCGGTTAATTTGTTGTAACATTACGGGTTGAAAAAAGTTATAACATTATGCGTCGATTTTTATAACATAACGGGTTGAAAAAAGTTATAACATTATGCGGAGTTTATAACATTATCGGTTGTTTACTACATTTTTTGTAACATTATGCGTTGGTGTAACATTATGCGGCGTTGTAACATTATCGGTTGTAACAGCGCCTGTGATTTCTCGAGTAATTGTTGTATGGGCGCTTGTGTTTATTCCACGAAGCGACTCAGCCTATATTATGAAGGCCTTGTTACAACCGATAATGTTAAACGCCGCATAATGTTACACCAACGCGTAATGTTACAAAAAATGTAGTAAACAACCGATAATGTTATAAACTCCGCACAATGTTATAACTTTTTTTCAACTCGTTATGTTACAACAAATTAACCGATAATGTTATAACTTCTGTATACTAATTCCAGTTACAGCTATTGTAGATGGACTTTTCCACTTACCATTTACTGCCGCATAAAAGTATATAATATTTATACTAAAGGTTTCTGCTCTGGTTAAGGCGAGGAGACACCCCCCCCCCCCCGCAACTCCCGGGGATTTATCATAGAATGGCCTAATCACGTTACATAGACGCGGATTATCCTGGTAACTCAATCGTGTGACGTCATTACCATGATCACCCAGTGTCCAACATGTTGAAGGCGGGGGTGGTGGGGGAGGGGTGTTATTTTATCCGGTTGGTGCGTTCACCAACATGCGTAGTCTCCGCTTCCAGAAATGTAGTGTACCATAGTCCCCCGAGGCCTTTAGGGATGGGCAAATGGCTCTGTTTCTGCTTGTTTTTGGCATCTAAAACTCATTTGTCGCATATTTATTAGTCATACAAATATCTTATTGTTCATGAATTTGACATTTTAACAACTAACAGTGAACAAAAATGAGGTGGAGTTAAAAGAGGTAAAAATGTTGGATGGAACGAGGTGCATATGTTGGATGTGGCGGATTGGTAGTGTCGCACGGAACAAGAATAATGCGAGGCTGGGTAGGAAGAGGGATGGGGGTTTAGGAGGATTGAAATGGGTAGGCAGGGATTAGGCTGAGAAAGAGAGGAGGTCATGGATTAGTACATCAGGGTGATTGTGCAAAGAAGGCTGTCTGAGAATGCTATGAGAGAATAGTGCTAGACGGTATGATAATATAGATGGTGGAGATGTTGGAAGAAGTGGAAGTGATGAATTTGGGATTACAGGTTCTGGAAAAGGCGGAATCACAAGATCAGGCAGTATAAGGAGAAGAAGGAGGTTGTGGAGGAGGAGTTGTGTTGATGTTTGTGTTGTGGCGGTGTTGGTGATGGTGTTGAGTAGTTATGTATGTTGAAACTGAGCCATTTTGTACGACCCCGGGGCAGGACCCCGGAAGTGACGTCATGTCACGTGACTGGGCGGTAATGTTGGGTTGTCATGATAGTGCACGTGGGTGGCCATGTTGTGAAGTCATTATCATGATAATAGATGGTAGGAGTGCGTATGCGCAGCGCGTGTTGTTATGGGGACACGTGCTCCGTCTCACCCCTAACAACCCGACAATAGATATCGAGTTAATCCAAACAACCCGACCATCTTCAGAAAACTGACCCAAACACTCCCGAAAACACTCCCAAATAAAGGTAGGATAGTGTCCTTAATGAGGGTATGAGACGTATGAAGAGGTATTCACTGCGCTCATTTTCATAGCTTTCATTTTGAGACGTATGATTTTGCGCGCATCGTGCTCATTTTCATAGCTTTCATTGCTTCACACGACGAAAAGAGGGATTCCGTGGGTATCCTTAAAATATAGGATAGTATCCTTACCTAATGTCCGACAATATAATAAACGCGTAATGTATCACAGAAATAGGTTTATTACAATAATGGTTTAGTTTATTACTGTAGTGTTTTTTTCACTCAGAGATAAACTGGAAGGGTGTGGGGGGGGGGGGGGGGGGGTGCCGTCCCTGTCCCCGGAGCCCTACTGCCCCTGGAGCTCCTGAAGTCCCGGTCCCCCAAGTTTCTGGCGAGTTAATAAATCGGTACTGGCAGGATTCGGGAGTGTTTTCGGGAATGTTTTGGACAGTTTCCTGAAGATTGTCGGGTTGTTTGGGATAATTCGATATCTATTGTCAGGTTGTTTGGGAGTGATTCTACGCAAACGGAACGTGCTCCGTACAAACAATGAGTCCTGAACATGTCCACAGACCGACGGTCTCCACCTGAAACTGATGCCATGACAGAATAAATCACCAAAAGTTTGGATTAATTCGATATCTATTATCGGGTTGTTAAGGGTGAGACGGAGCACGTGTCCCTATAACAACACGCGCTGCGTATACGCACTCCTACCACCTTTTTTCATGATAATGACATCACAACATGTACCCCCCTCCACCACGTGCACTATCATGACAACCCAACATAACCACCCAGTCACGTGACATGACGTCGCTTCCGGGGTCCTGCCCCGGGATCCTACAAAATGGCTAATTTTCAGCATACATAACTACTCAACACCATCACCAACACCGCCACAACACCAACATCAACACAACTCCTCCTCCACAATATCCTCCTTCTCCCTATACTGCCTGTTCTAGTGATTCCGCCTTTTCCAGAACCTGTAATCCCAAATTCACCACTTCCACTTCTTCCAAAATCTCCACCATCTATATTATCATACCGTCTAGCACAACTCTCTTATAGTATTCTCAGATAGCCTTCTCTGCACAATAACCCTGATGTACTAAGCCATGACCTCCTCTCTTTTTCGGTCTAATCCCTGCAAACCCCTTTCAATCCTCCTAAACCCCATTCCTCTTCCTATCCAGCCTCGCATCTTATTCTTCGGCTTCCGTGCGACACTACCAACCCGCCACATCAACCATATGTACCTCGCTCCATCCAACTTTTTGACCTCTTTTAACTCCATCTCATTTTTGTTCACTGTTAGTTGTTAAAATGTCAAATTAATGAACAATAAGATATTCTCATGACTAAGAAATATGCGACAAATGAGTTTTAGATGCCCAAAACAAACAGAAACAGAGGCATTTGCCCATCCCCAAATGTGTCAGGGGACTATGGTACACTACATTTCTGGAAGCGGAGATTATGTATGTTGGTAAACGTACCAACCGGATAAAATAGTACCCCTCCTCCACCACCCCCGCCTTCACCATGTTGGGCACTGGATGATCATGGTAATGACGTCACACGATTGAGTTACCAGGATAATCCGCGTCTATGTAACATGACTAGGTCATTATATGATAAATCCCCGGAAGATGGGGGGGGGGGGGGGGGGGGTGGGCTGTCTTCGCCTTAAGCAGAGCAGAAACCTTTAGTATAAATTTTACATACCTTTATGCGGCAATAAATGGTAAGTGGTAAAGTCCATCTGCAATAGCTGTAAGTGGAATTAGTATACAGAAGTTATAACATTATCGGTTAATTTGTTGTAACATTACGGGTTGAAAAAAGTTATAACATTATGCGGAGTTTATAACATTATCGGTTGTTTACTACATTTTTTGTAACATTATGCGTTGGTGTAACATTATGCGGCGTTGTAACATTATCGGTTGTAACAGCGCCTGTGATTTCTCGAGTAATTGTTGTATGGGCGCTTGTGTTTATTCCACTAAGCGACTCAGCCTATATTATGAAGGCCTTGTTACAACCGATAATGCTAAACGCCGCATAATGTTACACCAACGCGTAATGTTACAAAAATGTAGTAAACAACCGATAATGTTATAAACTCCGCACAATGTTATAACTTTTTTTCAACTCGTTATGTTACAACAAATTAACCGATAATGTTATAACTTCTGTATACTAATTCCAGTTACAGCTATTGTAGATGGACTTTTCCACTTACCATTTATTGCCGCATAAAAGTATATAATATTTATACTAAAGGTTTCTGCTCTGGTTAAGGCGAGGAGACACCCCCCCCCCCCGCAACTCCCGGGGATTTATCATAGAATGACCTATGACCTAATCACGTTACATAGACGCGGATTATCCTAGTAACTCAATCGTGTAACGTCATTACCCTGATCACCCAGTGTCCAACATGTTGAAGGCGGGGTGGTGGGGAGGGGTGTTATTTTATCCGGTTGGTGCGTTCACCAACATGCGTAGTCTCCTCTTCCAGAAATGTAGTGTACCATAGTCCCCCGAGGCCTTTAGGGATGGGCAAATGCCTCTGTTTCTGCTTGTTTTGGGCATCTAAAACTCATTTGTCGCATATTTATTAGTCATACGAATATCTTATTGTTCATTAATTTGACATTTTAACAACTAACGGTGAACAAAAATGAGGTGGAGTTAAAAGAGGTAAAAATGTTGGATGGAACGAGGTACATATGTTGGATGTAGCGGATTGGTAGTGTCGCACGGAACAAGAATAATGCGAGGCTGGGTAGGAAGAGGGATGGGGTTTAGGAGGATTGAAATGGGTAGGCAGGGATTAGGCTGAGAAAGAGAGGAGGTCATGGATTAGTACATTAGGGTGATTGTGCAGAGAAGGCTATCTGAGAATGCAAAAAGAGAATAGTGCTAGACGGTATGATAATATAGATGGTGGAGATGTTGCAGGAAGTGGAAGTGATGAATTTGGGATTACAGGTTCTGGAAAAGGCGGAATCACTAGATCAGGCAGTATAAGGAGAAGAAGGAGGTTGTGGAGGAGGAGTTGTGTTGATGTTTGTGTTGTGGCGGTGTTGGTGATGGTGTTGAGTAGTTATGTATGTTGAAAATGAGCCATTTGTACGACCCCGGGGCAGGACCCCGGAAGTGACGTCATGTCACGTGACTGGGCGGTAATGTTGGGTTGTCATGATAGTGCACGTGGGTGGCCATGTTGTGAAGTCATTATCATGATAATAGGTGGTAGGAGTGCGTATGCGTAGCGCGTGTTGTTATGGGGACACGTGCTCCGTCTCACCCCTAACAACCCGACAATAGATATCGAATTAATCCAAACAACCCGACAATCTTCAGAAAACTGACCCAAACACTCCCGACAACACTCCCAAATAAAGGTAGGATAGTATCCTTAATGAGGGTATGAGACGTATGAAGAGGTATTCATTGCGTTCATTTTCATAGCTTTCATTTTGAGACGTATGATTTTGCGCGCATCGTGCTCATTTTCATAGCTTTCATTGCTTCACACGACGAAAAGAGGGATTCCGTGGGTATCCTTAAAATATAGGATAGTATCCTTACCTAATGTCCGACAATATAATAAACGTGTAATGTATCACAGAAATGGGTTTATTACAATAATGGTTTAGTTTATTACTGTAGTGTTTTTTTCACTCAGAGATAAACTGGAAGGGGGTGGGGGGGGGGTGGGTGCCGTCCCTGTCCCCAGAGCCCTACTGCCCCTGGAGCTCCTGAAGTCCCGGTCCCCCAAGTTTCTGGCGAGTTACTAAATCGGTACTGGCAGGATTCGGGAGTGTTTTCGGGAATGTTTTGGACAGTTTCCTGAAGATTGTCGGGTTGTTTGGGATAATTCGATATCTATTGTCAGGTTGTTTGGGAGTAATTCTACGCAAACGGAACGTGCTCCGTACAAACAATGAGTCCTGAACATGTCCACAGACCGACGGTCTCCACCTGAAACTGATGCCATGACAGAATAAATCACCAAAGATATGTTTATTTGAAGTTATAACATTATCGGTTAATTTGTTGTAACATAACGGGTTGAAAAAAGTTATAACATTATGCGTCGATTTTTATAACATAACGGGTTGAAAAAAGTTATAACATTATGCGGAGTTTATAACATTATCGGTTGTTTACTACATTTTTTGTAACACAATGCGTTGGTGTAACATTATGCGGCGTTGTAACATTATCGGTTGTAAAAGGCCTGTAATATGTTTCATTTTTGATATCGTATCAGTATCTGGCATGCGTAATAAGGCACATTTGTGGATGCATGCTAAATTGTTGAAAGCATGTGCGTTTTGAATAAGACGACGCCAGGGCTGTAATTGTTTCCAATAAATGGATGCTGCCCTATAAGGTCGGAATAATGTTTTGCATATAAGATCGTATCAATTTCCAGCATAGTATATGACCATTCTAGCCAGGATTGTTATTGCTTCGATTTTTATAACATAACGGGTTGAAAAAAGTTACAACATTATGCGGAGTTTATAACATTATCGGTTGTTTACTACATTTTTTGTAACACAATGCGTTGGTGTAACATTATGCGGCGTTGTAACATTATCGGTTGTAACAGGCCTGTAATATGTTTCATTTTTGATATCGTATCAGTATCTGGCATGCGTAATAAGGCACATTTGTGGATGCATGCTAAATTGTTGAAAGCATGTGCGTTTTGAATAAGACGACGCCAGGGCTGTAATTGTTTCCAATAAATGGATGCTGCCCTATAAGGTCGGAATAATGTTTTGCATATAAGATCGTATCAATTTCCAGCATAGTATATGACCATTCTAGCCAGGATTGTTATTGTTTCCAATAAACTGATGCTGCCCTATTATTGGGCCGATACACTGCAATGTTTTGTATATAAAATCGTACCAGTTTTCAACATGGACTAGGACCTTTTAAACGGCCTATCAGTATGAGCTAGCTGCATCATTGGAGGAATGCGCATTTTAATTATTAGGCTCATAGGATTGTTCAAGTAAGTAACTGTCATCAAACAGAGGGATATTGTCCCCTGACGGAAAGCGACTGAACTATACTATACATTTATGCTTTCTGAGCTTGTAGAGCTTGGAGCTCGCGATAAAAGAGCTGATTTCAGTGTGGTACATTGAAATTCATATGTGCCTATTGGTCTTGCCCGGAATTTAATCCGCAATGTATGACTAGTTTCAACCTTTACGGTTTTATCAAATAAACAAATACCTCAAGACTTCAATTTGTGTAAGTCTGAGATTACCGATTCTTGGTCGGTAATGTATTGTGGTATATAGGAAATATAGGTCGCTATGGGTGAGCGCCACTTAATACCAATTCGTTGGTCGCGATCATTCAGCATTGATGGCTTCCCGAGCCCAAAAACCTTTAGCATAGTCTATAGGTCATATTTATGGAAGGATTTCATTGTAACTTGTTAGGTTGACTCCATAAAATGCCTAGATGATGACATCCCCTTTTGGTCATGATTGGTCAACTGTGACGGCTTCAGGGGCCCGAAGCCCGAAAACCTTGAGCACACTCTACAGGTCATATTTATGAAGGGATTTCATTGTAACTTCGTATGATCACTCCAGATGATGCCCAGATGAGAATTCCCCTTTTGGTTGGGATCATTCAACCATGGTGGCTGCCCGAGCCTGAAGCCCGAAAACCTTGAACACAGTCATATTTATGAAGAGATTTCATTGCAACTTCGTAGGATCACTCCAGACGATGTCCAGATGAGAATTTTCCTTTTGGTTGCGATCATTCATCCATGATGGCTGCCCGAAGCCCGAAAACCTTTAGCACAGTTTACAGGTCATATTTATGAAGGGATTTCATTGCAGCATGGTAGGATGACTCCAAATAATGTCTAGATGAGAACGTCCCCTTTTGGTCGCGATCATTTAGCCTTGATGGCTGCCCAAGCCCAAAAACCTTTAGCATGGTCTATAGATCGTATTTATGGGAGGATTTCATTGTAACTTGTTAGGTTGAATCAATATAATGCCTATATGATGACACCCCCTTTTGGTCGGGAATGGTCAACTGTAACGGCTACAGGTGCCCGAAGCCCAAAAACCTTGAGCACAGTCTACAAGTCATATTTATGAAAAGATTTCATTGTAACTTCGTAGGATCACTCCAGATGATACCCAGATGAGAATGTCCCCTTTTGGTTGCGATCATTCAACTATGATGGCTGCCCGAGCCTAAAGCCCCAAAACATTTAGCACAGTCTACAGGTCATATTTATGAAGGGATTTCATTGTAACTTGGTAGGCTGACTTCATATAATGTTTAGATGAGAACGTCCCCTTTTGGGCGCGATTGGGCTGCTGTGACGGCTACAGGGGCCCGAAGCCCGAAACCCTTTAGCACAGTCTACAGGTCATATTTATGAAGGGATTTTATTGTAACTTGGTAGGATGACTCCAAATAATGTCTAGATGAGAACAACCCCTTTTGGTCGCGATCATTCAGCCTTAACGGCCGCCCGAGCCCAAAACCCCCAAACCGGTAGCATAGTCTATAGGTTGTATTAATGGAAAGATTTCATTGTAACTAGTTAGGTTGACTCCATATAATATCTAGATGATGACATCCCCTTTTGGTCGTGATTGGTCAACGGTGACGGATTCAGGGGCCCGCAGCCCGAAAACCTTGAGCACAATCTACAGGTTATATTTATGAAGGGATTTCATTGTAACTTCGTAGGATCACTCCAGATGATGCCCAGATGGGAATATCCCCTTTTGGTTGTGATCATTCAACCATGATGGCTGACTGAGCCCAAAGCCCGAAAACCTTTAGCACAGTCAACAGGTCATATTTATGAAGGGATTTCATTGTAACTTGGTAGGTTGACTTCAAACACTGTCTAGATGAGAACGTCCCCTTTTGGATGCGATTGGGCAACTGAGATGGCTACAGGGGCCCGAAGTCCGAAAACCTTTAGCACAGTCTACAGGTCATACTTATGAAGGGATTTCATTGTAACTTGGTAGGAGGACTCCAAATAATGTCTAGATGAGAACGTCCCCTTTTGTTCGCGATCATTCAGCCTTGATGGCTGCCCGAGCCCAAAAACTTTTAGCATAGTCTATAGGTCGTATTTATGGAAGAATTTCATTGTAACTTGTTAGGTTGACTTCATATAATGCCTAGATGATGACATCCCCTTTTGGTCATGATTGGTCAACTGGGACTGCTACAGGGGCCCGAAGCCCGAAAACCTTGAGCACAGTCTACAGGTCATATTTATGAAGGATTTTCATTGTAAGTTCGTAGGATCACTCCAGATGATGCCCAGATGAGAATGTCCCCTTTTGGATGCGATCATTCAACCGTGATGGCTTTCGGAGCCCAAAACCCGAAAAATTTTAGTACAGACTACAGGTCGTATTTTTGAAGGGGTTTCATTGTAACTTATTAGAATTGCTCAGTATAATGTCGAGATGAGGACGTCCCCTTTTAGTTGCAATCGATCAACCATCATGGCTACACAGGCCTGAAGCCCGAAAACCTTTGGCACAGTCTACAGGTCATATTTATGAAGGGATTTCAATGTAACTTGATAGGATGACTCGTTTCGGAATAATTTCACTGTAACTTGGTAACTTTTGTTAACATGCGTTAACTGTGAGGGCCACATATATTAACTGCGAGGTCATAGTAACCCACCCTCAGGTCTTTAGTACAGTGTACACCTCATATTATTTTTATTAAAAACGTAGCATACAGGGAACAGAAATTAACATATTCCCAATTATCACAATTATTGTCTTATTTCATAATCCTTTCAAAAACATTGAACATTATCCTTTTCATCAAACACAACACACGGACAAGTTAAGCTACAGTGTCATTGACACTTTCATTTTTTTAACCCTTTACCTAACATGAAAAGCAGACGACACTTGCAAAAAGACATTCTTGAATAACTATTATTTTAATTTTTTGTCTCAAAAACATAGGTTATGACCCCTCATTGGAACGTGCTCGATGAGCTCGTTCCAATGAGGGGGTCATAACCTATGTTTTAGAGAAAAAAATTAATAAATAATGAAAATTAATTGGCAATTTTTTATAATAGCGCTGGACGGTTTTGACTGTTACGTTAGGGAAAGGGTTAAATAATATAATTATTGTTAATAATGAAAAGTAATAAACAGAGTAATCGCTTGACTAGAATGGTTACATGAAATAATTCATTCGAGGCGAGGGACTATATTGTAAAACACTTGTGCGCATTCGCGCACTCGTGTTTGTACAAAGTCCCTCACCTCTCATGAATTATTTCACGTAACCAGTCCAGTCAAGCGATTACTCTCTATGGCATCGGTTGTTGGATTTTGATGTCCTTTGGTATGATGATAGACCACTATGGAGAATATGATCCATATATCGCAGGTTTCATCTGTATATTTCTAACAGAGTTATGGCCCTTGTTACACTTAGAAAAACACTCTACAAACATTTTGCATAAAAACTCAGTAATTTGTGTATGGATTTTGATGTCTTTTGGTCTAATGAGACACAAGCATGGAGGAGAAGACACCCACATATTGCGAGTTATGGCCCTTGTTACACTTATAAAACTTTCCATACAAACATTTTGCATTATAACTCTGACATCGGTTGTTGGATTTTGTTGTCCTTTGGTGTGTTGATAGACCGTTCTGTGGGAAAGGATATCTGCATATTGTGGGTTACGGCCATGCATACTTACCACAGTTATGCCCCTTTTTAGACTTAGAATAACTGTCTGTGTGAAGTTTTTGCATTGTTAGCTCACCTGACTTTCAGTCAGAAGAGCTATAGTGATCACTCACCGTCCGTCGTCCGTCATCGTCCGTCGTCGTCCATGAACATGGTGTTTGCGTCTTCTCCTCCCAAACTGCTGAACCAATTTAATTGATATTTGAGATAATAGTTTGTTATGACATCGCAATTTGATTTTGTTCAAATCAAGTTGCCTCGCCCGTGGGTAGGGCCACACCCAAAAAGTGTGCTGAAATCTTAAAAAATCTTTTTTCTCATTAACCAGCAGTAGCAGAGACTTGATATTTGGTGTGTAGCTTCCTTTTGAGGTGCAGACTCAGATTTGTTCAAGAGAAGTTTGTGGGGCTATACTTGGCGTCGTAATGGGAGGGGAAAGAATATTTGCCCCTCCCAAAATTTCTATTTTCCAAACCGAGAGGCAAATTTTGACAGAATTTGATATGAGGGCTTATTGGGTCATAAGTACTTAATTTATGCCAAATTTTTTTTTTCCGTTGCCCCATGGGAACCGCAGGAGCTAAAAATAGAAAAAAATTAAAACGCTCATATCTCCAAAACTACACGGCACTGAAAATTCTTATTTGTTGTGAAGCTTCCTTAGGACCAACAGAATGGAATGGTAAAAAAAATTGCCATCGGTTTTATAATGGGGTACTTTTTGGGGACTTTGAAAAAGTGCTGAGTCAGCATTTTTTAACACTGTGGGTAATGGGAAAAACATATAAGACTACTTTTCTCCCAAACCACTGCTCCAAAACCTTTCAAAGTTCACAATAACATCTTTGGAAGATTGTTTCACATATTTATTGAAATCAATTGCCTGGGTCGATATTTGGGCTCTCTATGGAAGCCCAAATGTTTAAATTAGTGCAGTATGAGGAGTATTTTTTTAAAATCTTCTTCTTCAGATCTACCAATAAGAATCTTTTGATATTTGGTATGCAGCATCCTTAGAGGGGTGAGATTCAAGTTTGTTCAAGCCAAGTCCCTGGGTTCATATTTAGGTTGAAAATTTGGGGTCCCGTTGCGGACTTAGAAATTTTGGACCAAAATCTGGATTTTTTTTTTTTTATGCGTTTCGGTCAATTTTAAGACCCCAAAAAATTTTTTTTTTTTACACTGAAATTTTGGACCAAAATCCGAAATTTTTTTTTTTTTTTTATGCGTTTCGGTCAATTTTAAGACCAAAAAAATTTCTTTTTTTTTTTACACTGAAAATTTGGGGTCAGGATGGGACTTAGAAAATTTCGGACCAAAATCCTAAAAAAATTTTTCTTTTTGTTTTTTATGCATCTTGGTCAATTTTAAGAGAAAAATTATTTTTTTTTACACTGAAAATTTGGGGGGGTCCGGGTGGGACTTGGAAAATTTTGGACCAAAATCCTGAATTTTTTTTTTGTCTTTTATGCGTTTCGGTCAATTTTAAGACAAAAAAAATTATTTTTTTTTTTACACTGAAAATTTGGGGTCAGGATGGGACTTAGAAAATTTTGGACCAAAATCCTAAAATTTTTTTTCTGTTTGTTTTTTATGCATTTTGGTCAATTTTAAGAGAAAACATTTTTTTTTTTTACACTGAAAATTTGGGGTCCGGGTGGGACTTAGAAAATATTGGACCAAAATCCGAAATTTTTTTGTTTTGTTTTTAGGCGTTTCGGTCAATTTTAAGACCCAAAAAATTTCTTTTTTTAACACTGAAAATTTGGGGTCCGGGTGGGACTTGGAAAATTTGCACCAAAATCCGAAATTTTTTTTTTTGTTTTTTAGGCGTTTCGGTCAATTTTAAAAGAGAAAAAATTTTTTTTTTTTTTACACTGAAAATTTGGGGTCCGAGTGGGACTTACCAAATTTTGGACCAAAATCCTAAAAAAATTTTTTGTTTTTTATGCGTTTCGGTCAATTTTAAAAGAAAATTTTTTTTTTTTGACATTGAAAATTTTGGGGTCTGGGTGGGACTTAAAAAATTTTGGACCAAAATCCTGAATTTATTTTTGTTTTTTATGCGTTTCGGTCAATTTTAAGACAAAAAAAATTTTTTTTTTTTTTTTTACACTGAAAATTTGAGGTCAGGATGGGACTTAGAAAATTTCGGACCAAAATCCTAAATTTTTTTTTCTTTTTGTTTTTTATGCATTTTGGTCAATTTTAAGAGAAATTTTTTTTTTTTTTACACTGAAAATTTGGGGTCCGGGTGGGACTTAGAAAATTTTGGACCAAAATCCGAAATTGTTTTTTTTTTGTTTTTTAGGCATTTCGGTCAATTTTAAGACCAAAAAAATTTCTTTTTTTTACACTGAAAATTTGGGGTCCGGGTGGAACTTGGAAAATTTTGGATCAAAATACGAAAATTTTTTTTTTGTTTTTTAGGCGTTTCGGTCAATTTTAAGACCAAAACAATTTCTTTTTTTTACACTGAAAATTTGGGGTCCGGGTGGGACTTACCAAATTTTGGACCAAAATCCTAAAAAATTTTTTGTTTTTTTATGCGTTTCGGTCAATTTTAAAAGAAAATTTTTTTTTTTTTGACATTGAAAATTTTGGGGTCTGGGTGGGACTTAGAAAATTTTGGACCAAAATCCTGAATTTTTTTTTGTTTTTTATGCGTTTGGGTCAATTTTAAGACCAAAAAAATTTCTTTTTTTTACACTGAAAATTTGGGGTCCGGGTGGGACTTGGAAAATTTTGGACCAAAATCCAAAAAATCTTTTTTTGTTTTTTAGGCGTTTCGGTCAATTTTAAGACCAAAAAAATTTATTTTTTTTACACTGAAAATTTGGGGTCCGGGTGGAACTTGGAAAATTTTGGACCAAAATCCGAAAATTTTTTTTCTGTTTTTTAGGCGTTTCGGTCAATTTTAAGACCAAAAAAATTTCTTTTTTTTACACTGAAAATTTGGGGTCCGGGTGGGACTTACCAAATTTTGGACCAAAATCCTAACAAATTTTTGGGTTTTTTATGCATTTCGGTCAATTTTAAAAGAAAATTTTTTTTTTTTTGACATTGAAAATTTTGGGGTCTGGGTGGGACTTAAAAAATTTTGGACCAAAATCCTGATTTTTTTTTTGTTTTTTATGCGTTTGGGTCAGTTTTAAGACCAAAAAAATTTCTTTTTTTTACACTGAAAATTTGGGGTCCGGGTGGGACTTGGAAAATTTTGGACCAAAATCCAAAAAATCTTTTTTTTGTTTTTTAGGCGTTTCGGTCAATTTTAAGACCAAAAAAATTTATTTTTTTTACACTGAAAATTTGGGGTCCGGGTGGGACTTGGAAAATTTTGGACCAAAATCCGAAATTTTTTTTTTGTTTTTTAGGCGTTTCGGTCAATTTTAAGAGAGAAAATTTTTTTTTTCTTTTACACTGAAAATTTGGGGTCCGGGTGGGACTTAACAAATTTTGGACCAAAATCCTAAATTTTTCTTTTGTTTTTTATGCGTTTCGGTCAATTTTAAAAGAATTTTTTTTTTTTTTTGACACTGAAAATTTTGGGGTCTGGGTGGGACTTACCAAATTTTGGACCAAAATCCTGAAAATTTTTTTTGGTTTTTTATGCGTTTCGGTCAATTTTAAGACAAAAAATTTTTTTTTTTTTTTTACACTGAAAATTTGGGGTCAGGATGGGACTTAGAAAATTTTGGACCAAAATCCTAAATTTTTTTTTCATTTTGTTTTTTATGCATTTTGGTCAATTTTAAGACCAAAAAAATTTTTTTTTTTAACACTGAAAATTTTGGGTCCGGGTGGGACCTGGAAAATTTGCACCAAAATCCGAAAATTTTTTTTTTGTTTTTTAGGCGTTTCGGTCAATTTTAAGAGAGAAAATTTTTTTTTTCTTTTACACTGAAAATTTGGGGTCCGGGTGGGACTTACCAAATTTTGGACCAAAATCCTGAAATTCTTTTTTGTTTTTTTATGCATTTCGGTCAATTTTAAGAGGAAAAAAAAAAGATTTTTTTACACTAAAATTTTGGGGGCCGGGTGCAACTTAGAAAATTTTGGACCAAATCCGAAAAAATTTTTTTGGTTTTTTATGCGTTTCGGTCAATTTTAAGAGAGAAAAAAAAAATTTTTTTTACACTGAAAATTTGGGGTCCGGGTGGGACTTAAAAAAATTTGGACCAAAATCCTGAAATTCTTTTTTGTTTTTTATGCGTTTCTGTCAATTTTAAGAGAGAAAAAAATTTTTTTCTTTACTCTGAAAATTTTGGGTCTGGTGGGATTTAGAACATTTTGGACCAAAAGCCGAAAAAGTTTTTTTGTTTTTTATGCGTTTCGGTCAGTTTTAAGAGAAAATTTTTTTTTTTTTTTACACTGAAAATTTGGGGTCCGGGTGGGACCTGGAAAATTTGCACCAAAATCCGAAAAATTTTTTTTTGTTTTTTAGGCGTTTCGGTCAATTTTAAGAGAGAAAATTTTTTTTTTTTCACACTGAAAATTTGGGGTCCGGGTGGGACTTACCAAATTTTGGACCAACATCCTGAATTTTTTTTTTTGTTTTTTATGCGTTTCGGTCAATTTTAAGACAAAAAAAATTTTTTTTTTTTTTTACACTGAAAATTTGGGGTCAGGATGGGACTTATAAAATTTTGGACCAAAATCCTAAATTTTTTTTTCTTTTTGTTTTTTTATGCATTTTGGTCAATTTTAAGAGAAAATTTTTTTTTTTTTTTACACTGAAAATTTGGGGTCCGGGTGGGACTTAGAAAATTTTGGACGAAAATTTTTTTTTGGTTTTTTAGGCATTTCGGTCAATTTTAAGAGAAAACATTTTTTTTTTTTACACTGAAAATTTGGGGTCCGGGTGGGACTTGGAAAATTTGCACCAAAATCCGAAAATTTTGTTTTTGTTTTTTAGGCGTTTCGGTCAATTTTAAGAGAGAAAATTTTTTTTTTCTTTTACACTGAAAATTTGGGGTCCGGGTGGGACTTACCAAATTTTGGACCAAAATCCTAAATTTTTTTTTTGTTTTTTATGCGTTTCGGTCAATTTTAAAAGAAAATTTTTTTTTTTTTTTTGAGACTGAAAATTTTGGGGTCTGGGTGGGACTTACCAAATTATGGACCAAAATCCTGAAATTTTTTTTTGTTTTTTTATGCGTTTCGGTCAATTTTAAGAAGAAAAAAAAAGATTTTTTTACACTAAAATTTTGGGGGCCGGGTGCGACTTGGAAAATTTTGGACCAAAATCCGAAATTTTTTGTTTTGTTTTTTAGGCGTTTCGGTCAATTTTAAGAGAAAATTTTTTTTTTTTTACACTGAAAATTTGGGGTCTGGGTGGGACTTGGAAAATTTGCACCAAAATCCGAAAATTTTGTTTTTGTTTTTTAGGCGTTTCGGTCAATTTTAAGAGAGAAAATTTTTTTTTTCTTTTACACTGAAAATTTGGGGTCCGGGTGGGACTTACCAAATTTTGGACCAAAATCCTGAAATTCTTTTTTGTTTTTTTATGCATTTCGGTCAATTTTAAGAGGAAAAAAAAAAGATTTTTTTACACTAAAATTTTGGGGGCCGGGTGCAACTTAGAAAATTTTGGACCAAATCCGAAAAAATTTTTTTGGTTTTTTATGCGTTTCGGTCAATTTTAAGAGAGAAAAAAAAAATTTTTTTTACACTGAAAATTTGGGGTCCGGGTGGGACTTAAAAAAATTTGGACCAAAATCCTGAAATTCTTTTTTGTTTTTTATGCGTTTCTGTCAATTTTAAGAGAGAAAAAAATTTTTTTCTTTACTCTGAAAATTTTGGGTCTGGTGGGATTTAGAACATTTTGGACCAAAAGCCGAAAAAGTTTTTTTGTTTTTTATGCGTTTCGGTCAGTTTTAAGAGAAAATTTTTTTTTTTTTTTACGCTGAAAATTTGGGGTCCGGGTGGGACTTAGAAAATTTTGGACCAAAATCCGGAAATTAGTTTTTTATGCGTTTTAAGAAAAAAAAAAATATTGAGGCTGCAAATATTTTGTTTGGGGAAAAAAATCTGTTTTTTATGCATTTATCTCAATTTTGGGACGTAAAAGTGCAGGAACTGAAAATAGAAGGAAAATCCTGTGTATTGTGTGGGCACAATCGCTTCATCTAGTTGGTATATGCTTTTCTTACGAGGGGAGTATGCAGTTTATTCAAGTCCCTGGTTTGATATTTAGACTACCATGTTAGGTGAGCACCCGCATGCCCCCTGGGGCCTCTTGTTTTTTTTTTGTCCGTCGGAATAATTTTTGTTGGATCGCAGCAGAAAATTTAATAATTTTTTTATTACACGCCTGTTCTATGAAATCCCCATCTACAGCAACACTAAACCATGCAGAAAATTAAAATCTGTTCTGCATATATGTGCGGAACGGAAATCGTTGACAGACTATTTTTAACTAGAAGCAAAATTTCACTGGAATTTTCTACAAATCGTTTAGCGCAATTACAATTTGAATCGTTAGCGATAGCTGAAAATCATCCCCTTAGTTCCAATGTGTTCTATGTTCCCGGTCCAATCTTCTCGGCCAAATCTTCCCCCGAGGTCGAAAAAGACAAGGCCGAGTCTTCCCGAGGGCGTAATTTCCAGTTCTCCATTTCGGTAATTCGCTTATTTGGAGGCAATCATCTTGAAAATTTTGTCTTGCGTGCTGTATGTATTATTACAATAAGCAGTGATTGAAATGTCGTTGTACGACCCAATAAGTACAATTGTGAATGCAATATGATTACCTATGCATACACGTGGTTTAATGACTGTCAGTTATCAGTGTAAAATATAAAAGCAAATTCTTGTCACCTACTTTCGAGTTTCCACAAATAACCAGAAGTGCACGAACTGTTCTCACCTCAAAATTTCCAGCAGCAGTTTTTTCCCATGGCATTATGCAACAAGGAATTCATTACCAAAGCTGGTTGGGGTGGGTGCATGGCTCCGGGTCAAGTCGCCCTCGGGTTATGTCGCCCCCACATATATTTCCGGTTAAAGTCGCCCCTGGTTTGGGGCGAGTTGACCTGCAATTAAAAATTGTTCATTAACTTTATTTTTATATTTTTTAGTAAAAAAACAGACAATTATGGAAGATTAATAATACCTTTAATGAGTCCGGGTCTTTTCGGCCCCAGGTATTTTTCTGGGAAGATTTGGCCTCAGTTGAGTCCGAATGTCCCACTTTTGAGGCCAATTGTTCCCACTTTTGGTAAAAATTTTCAGAGTTTGGGAGTTGAAAAATAACTTTGAAAAATAATTTTTTAGTTCATTTTGTTAGGGCTTTTTTAATATTAGGAGGTTTTCTAGAATATTTTTTAAAGAATATAATATACGGCGTTCCTACCTTTATTCCTAAAGTCGAAATATATTAAGCACAAGACCAATCCATAATGAATAATGAATTATAATGAAACATAAAATCCACTGTACTGAATAACAGAATGGCAATATACTTGTATTAGTATTGGGAGGTTATGAAATTTTTCCACTGTTTCGGTTTCTACTTGTTTTTTTTAAAAAGAGTTGAGTCCAATTTCGGTTTTGTTTTTTTTTAAAGAAAAATTTTCAGGTATTAAACACTATAAACACTTGGGTTTTTTCCCAAATATTAGTTTTAATAAAAGTTCAAAGTGCAAATACCTTCCCCTCTCTCTAAAATTATGAGATTATATATAGCGCAGCATATGTACAGTGAACCATTAATCCAGAAGGCACTGAAGATTGTTCACAGAGCCCTGGATATACAGTTGAATAGTATTGACAGCCCCTCACCAACACCAAGACCAGAGAAAAATGCTGTGGAGCAATGCACAGCTTGTGTAAAAAATGATGAAGATGTAATGCTGTGAAATGTCAGGCCAAACAAAAGAAATCCCTTTGTTTGGGGTACCCCCACCGACCCTAAACAATTATGCCGACCCTAAAAAATTTACGAAGTAAAAGTCGCTCATTTAGGTCATTGTAACCCTAATTTTTTATCAAACTTCAACTCTGATTTGAAACCTATTTTGAGGTTAAAGCTTTCAAAAATACATGTAGAAATTTATAAATATATCGGACAGTATAAATGCAGAGCAAGTGGTAAGTTCTAGTTCAGAAAAAGGAAACCACATTTGATAAATTGATCATTTTATAGATACAGTTTTTTAGTACCGTTTGTGTTGAAGGTCATGAATATCATGTTGAGTTTCGTCTATTGATACTGAAAGCCCTGAATCTTGGCCTGCAGTCTTGAAAATGTTATTGATGCAAGTACAATGTACAACTGTTTTTTTAGCCCGTCTTGACAAAGTCAAGCTGAGCTAATCTCATCGCTCTCCCTCTGTCATCCGTCAACACCATGTTTTGGTCTTCTCCTCCAAAGCCACTGGGCCAATTGAAGTGAAAGTTTGTGTGAGTGATGGTCCCGAAGGGGCATTGCATTTTTGTTCAACTCAGCATGCTCAGCCCCATAGGGAGGTAGTGGGGAAAATGTTCCAAAATATTTTTAAAATCTCATGAACCAGTGTGTACAATGACTTGATATTTGCTATAGAGCTTCCTTTTGAGGTGTAGAATCAAGTTTGTTCAAACAAAGTTTGTGAAGCAATATTTGGCTTTGTAATGGGAGGGGTAAGATTTTTGGCCCCACCCAAAATTTCTATTTCAAGAACCGGTGCACCAACTTCAACCAAATTTGGCATGTAGTTTAAGTGGGTCCTAAGTAATTGATTGATACCTAAAAAAAAAAAAAATTTCACAGCCCTGTGACAACCCCATGGGCTAAAAACAAAAAAATTCAAAAGCCCATATATCCCAAACCAGAAGGAACAGAGAACTGGTATTTGGTATGAAACATCCTTAGGACCGGAAGAAGGGATTTGTTAAAAAAAAATGCCACCAGTTTAATCAGGGTGCCTGGTAGAGGGTATTGAAAAAATGATGAGTCAGCATTTTTGCAGTAGTTTTTTCCCTGGAGGATTTCATTCACAGAACTTTTTGATTGACATATTGTGTTCTTAAATTAACAAAAATCCTGTTATGAACATTTAATCTTGTTATTACAATCTGTCAATTCTGTGGGGGGGGGGGGGGGGGGGGGACTTTTGTTTGTTTTAGAAAGTTTTTATTTATGTTGAATGAACCATTTCAATGCTGGAAAACATCTGATACCTGTGTGCATGTCTTTAATTTAACCCTCTCAAGGCTGCAGTGTGGGTTCCAAAGATTTTTATTTATTGATGCCATGAACAAACAAAAAAACATTTCAATACTGTACATGTATTTTTTCTGGTTCCTTGGAAAAAAATTGATCTGATTCCTGCCTGAATATCTTTAATTTAACCCTCTCATGACTTCAGTGTGTTTTTTCCAAAGATTTTTTTCTCTCATGATGAACTCTTTCTCTACTGATTTCATGTTGAATGAACCCTTTCTATGCTAGAAAACATTTATCTGATTCCAGTGTGCTTGTCTTTAATTTAACCTTCTCAAAACTGCAGGTCTGTAGCAGGGAGTTCCAAAGATTTTTAGCACAACTTGACAAAGTCAAGCTGAGCTAATCTCATCGCTCTGCATCCGTCGTCCGTCCATCGTCTGTCAACACCATGTTTTGGTCTTTCCCTCCAAAGCCACTGGGCCAATTCAATTGAAAGTTTGTGTGAGTGATGATGATGGTCCCGAAGGGGCATTGCATTTTTGTTCAACTCAACATGCTCAGCCCCATAGGGAGGGAGTGGGGGAAAAATGCTCCAAAAATATTTTAAAAAATCTTCTTCTCATGAACCAGTGTGTACAATGACTTGATATTTGCTATGGAGCTTCCTTTTGAGGTGTAGAATCAAGTTTGTTCAAACAAAGTTCGTGAAGCAATATTTGGCTTTGTAATGGGAGGGTAAGATTTAGATATTGCATTCAAGTGAAGTGTGTGCTCATTATGGTAATTCGATGTTTGTTTTATTTTTGTCCAAAGCCAGGTGGCGCTTTCAATCTCACACTGAATGGGATGATTTTTATCATTTCATTCATTTGTCATTCAAAAGAAAGTTTATTTAAAACATAAGTTCAATTATGTTATGGGACTAAAAAATTTATTAATTAGGTCTACCAGGCTCTTTTTTTTTTCTGTGATTTCTGCCCTTTTTATTTAACACATTACATGAAATGACAGCATTCAAGATTGTGCAGTTAAATAACCGTGCATGTCCCGACTGACGGTTATCTCACATTCAAGTCGATCGGTGTTTTTAATGACCGAAACTAAGTTATATTTTTGGTTAACCTCCCAGCATTACCCGGTATGTGCTCCGATGCCGACATGCAAACCCAAAATGATATACTTCTTCTTGGATGTTGTTTGGCACAACTGAACACTAAAAATTTTGTTTTCATAAGTTCTTCTGAAGTAGTGATCAAAGTTCTGGCCTCTGATGAGATACTGATACAGAGTTTTTACAGGCCGACTGAATCTTAATTGATTTAATAGCACTTGATTAGGCGATCGTATACTGTTATTATCATTTTTATGGACCCTTAAACCTTTTGATTTTATTTATGTAATGTAGATGTATATATTTATGACTTTATTATGTACACACATTATATAAACCATAGATAGATATTGATGTACTTTATGAAATGTATAGTTGTATATATTTTTAGCTCACCTGAGCAAAGCTCAGTGGGAGCTTTACTGATCACATTCTGTCCGTCATCCGTCGTCGTCCGACGTTAACTTTACATTATCGACTTCTCCTTCAAAACCACTAGCCCAATTTTATTCAAATGTTGGGTAAATGTTTATTACCTAATGCCAATTCAGGTTTGTTCAAATGAAGTTGCCCCTCCTCCTGGGTGGTGCCATGCCCCCAAGGGGCACCAAAATATTTGAAAATCTTCTTCTCATGAACCAGCAGTAGCAGAGACTTGATATATTGTATGCAGTTTCCTTTTAAGGTGTAGACTCAGATTTGTTCAAGAGAAGTTTGATGGGATATATTTGGCGTCATTACGGGAGGAGCAAAATTTTTGGCCCCGCCCAAAATTTATATTTTCCGAACCGAGAAGCTGATTTGAACCAAATTTTATGTGAGGGCTTATTGGGTCGTAAGTACCTAATTTATGCCAATTTTTTTTTTTCTGTATCCCCCTGGGAACTGCAGGAGCTAAAAATAGAAAAAAATTAAAACGCCCATATCTCCAAAACTGCACAGCACTGAGAATTTTTATTTGGTGTGAAGCTTCCTTAGGACCAACAGAAAGGATTGGTAAAAACAAATTGCCATCGGTTTTATCATAGGGTACAGTTTCGGGACTTTGAAAAAGTGCTGAGTCAGCACTTTTTAACACGGTAGGCAATGGGAAAAACAAAAAAAATCTTCTTCTCCAGATCCAGCAGGCAGAATCTTTTGATATTTGGTATGCAACATTGTAGGGTGGATCTGATTCAAGTTTGTTCAAATTGGCCCCCTGGGTTTGTATTTGGGCTCAGTGTAGGAGCCTGAATTCGAACTTAGGGCATTTCAGGCAAATTTCTTAAAAAATCTACTTCTCCAGATCCAGCATGCAGAATCTTTTGATATTTGGTATGCAACATTGTGGGGTGGATCTGATTCAAGTTTGTTCAAATTGGCCCCCTGGATTCATATTTGGGCTCACTATAGAAGCTCGAATTCGAACTTAGTGCATTTCAGGCAAATTTCTTTAAAAATCTTTTTCTCCAGATCCAGCAGGCAGAATCTTTTGATATTTGGTATGCAACATTGTGGGGTGGATCTGATTCAAGTTTGTTCAAATTGGCCCCCTGGATTCATATTTGGGCTCACTATAGAAGCCTGAATTCAAACTTAGTGCATTTCAGGCAAATTTCTTAAAAAATCTTCTTCTCCAGATCCAGCATGCAGAATCTTTTGATATTTGATATGCAACATTGTGGAGTGGATCTGATTCAAGTTTGTTTAAATCGGTCCCCTGGGTTCATATTTGGGCTCAGTATAGGAGCCCAAATTTTAACTTAGTGCATTTCAGGCAAATTTCTTTGAAAATCTTCTCAAGATCCAGCAGGCAGAATCTTTTGATATTGGGTATGCAGCATGCTTAGGAGGGTGAGATTCAAGTTTGTTCAAGCCAAGTCCCTGGGTTCATATTTGGGCTCACTGTGGTAGCCCGAATTATAACTTAGTTCAAAATGAGGTATTTTCTTTAAAAATCTTCTTCTTCAGATCCAGCAGTTGGAATGTTTTGATAATTGGTATGCAGCATCCTTAGGAGGGTGAGATTCAAGTTTGTTCAAGCCAAGTCCCTGGGTTCATATTTGGGCTCACTGTGGTAGCCCGAATTATAACTTAGTTCAAAATGAGGTATTTTCTTTAAAAATCTTCTTCTTCAGATCCAGCAGTTGGAATGTTTTGATATTTGGTATGCAGCATCCTTAAGGGAGGGGGGAGCAGGGGGGGGGGGGGGTGAGAGCCATGTCCCAGGTCCATATTTGGGCTCACTGTGGGAGCTTGAATTGTAACCTAGTTCAAAATGAGGAATTTTCTTAAAAAATCTTCTTCCTCAGATCCAGCAGTCAGAATGTTTTGATATTTGGTGTGCAGCATCCTTAGTGGGGTGAGATTCAAGTTTGTTAAAGCCAAGTCCCTGGATTCATATATGGGCTCCCTGTGGGAGCCCGCATTAAAACTTAGTTCAATATGAGGAATATTCTTTAAACATCTTTTTTTTTTTTTAGATCCACTGGTCAGAATCTTTGGATATTTGGTATAAGCTTTTCTTAGGAGGAGCAGATGCAACTTGTTGAAATCAATTCTCTGGGTTGATATTCAGGCTACCATGTCAGGTGAGCGCCCTCAGGCACTTTCTGTCTGTCTGTCCAGCATTAACTTTACGTTATCGACTTCTTCTCACAAACTACTAAACCAAATTGAACCAAATCTGGTGTGCAATGTTCCCTATCATATGTCAATTCAAGTTTGTTCAAATCAAGTTGCCCCGCCCAAAATTTCTATTATTCGGAACTGAGAGGCTAATTTGAACCAAATTTGATATGAGGTTTTATTGGGACATAATTAGTCAATTTATGCCCCCCAAAATTTTCTTGTCGCCCCACGGGAACCGCAGAAGCTAAAAATAGAAAAAAATTAAAATGCCCATATCTCCAAAACTGCACTGCACTGAGAATTTTTATTTTGTGTGAAGCTTCCTTAGGAACAGTAGAAAGGAATGGTCAAGAAAAAAATTGCCATCGTTTTATTTCATAGGGTAGTTCTCCAGGACTTTGAAAAAATGCTGAGTCATCATTTTTTACCACTGAGATTAATGGGAAAAACATTAAAGAAACTTCTCCCACACCACTGCTCCAAAGGCGTTTATATTTCACATATAACATTTTTGGAAGATTCATTCCTGTTTGTTGAAATCAAATCCATAAGGGGGTGAGATTCAAGTTTGTTCAGTTTGAGTTCCCGACTTAATATTGGGACTTTCTATGGGGGGGGGGTTCATGTTAGGTTCAGGTTTGTTCAGATCCATTCCTTAGTGTTTTTCCATAAAATTTGCCTTTCATGACTTCATTCCTTTGTAGATTGATGAACCACATCTAACTGAATGTGACTCCAAATACTTCTTTGAACCACTTTGGCACGTGAGCGATTAAGGCCACTTGGGGTCTCTTTTATTATTATGTTCTAGTTTTAGTAAATAAAAACAATTAGGAAAAGTTGTATATATTTGTTATTATATTCTAGTTTTGGTAATAAAAATTATGTGTTTAAACAGACCATCTTACGTTATTATTAAGTCTTTCCAGTCCAACACTTTGGGGGGGGGGGGGGTGGGGGGGGGGGGGGCGACTTGACCCGAGGTATGGGATCGACTTGACCCAGGGGCGACTTGACCCGGTGGCGAATTGACCTGAGGGCAACTTGACCTGGGGGCGACTTGACCCATTACCGGGTGCTCCTCCCCATGTCCATGACCTGACCTGGTGGTATGATTTTTTTTTTGCCTGTCAGAAAAATTGCCCTTACAAAATTTTCTCAGATTCGAAAAAAAATTTGTAATTGAAAGACTATCAAAATTAAATTATCTTGAAAAAAAAATAAACAAGTCCTATCTTTCACTCACTCCAAATTTCTAAAAAACAGGCTGAGCACAGGAGTAAAAGCAGATAAAATTCTTCTCAATTTGGATGTCCACAGTTTATACTATGAGGCACATGGCGACTGGCATTAATTTGCAATTTTCATTCCAACCAGTTTGAAAAGAAAGATGAACCAGCGAGAAGAAACTAACAACTTAAATCCTACCTTCAGAAATCCATCCATGGCGTGATTTATATAGATCAAGGAATCCTGAAAAGTCCGGCAATTTTTCTTTATTTATCCAGGCCTTAAAAACTTTTGAAAAATGAGAAAATGCTTCAAGATTTTGGAAAAGCTCTGGAATTTTAAAAATTCCAAGGAAACCATTTAGAGACAGTGGGTGTACCCAGTGTATGACATATGGTATGGAAGTGATTTCTCAAGAGCAAATGGTTGTAAAGAGTTTGGAAACTGCAAAATGTTGCAGGCAGTTAGATAGGGGGCTTGAACGATGCTGCAGCTCTGGAAGCAGTTAGCAGCGTAGCCAAAAGGGGGTTGGGGGAGGGGGGTGGGGAGGGTCTAGTTCCCCACTTTTTCTGAAAAATGCCAACCATATTTTCATTCATGTGTGAAATCCTTAAAACTGGTTCTTTCACTCTCCACTCTGGTATTTATTGGCTCATTTTCCTCTGGTTATTACTCCAGTTTCTGGGTATTTAAGTCTTCCAAAAGAACCCAGGGTGCTGCAATTGGTATGAGAATTTAATATTTTTCCCCTGGAAATAACCTAAACCTTCACCTATGGGAAATACTTAATCTTAATCCAGCACGGGGTGAAATGAAGGGGGTCCGGGGTAAAAGTAGCAGAACAATATTTTGTCTCGCCCACACCATACACATTATTTGGCATGGCCACACCCTTGGGAGCTGTTGGATCTGGCTAAAAAGGAATTGGGTCAAAATGGCACCACATTTTGTTGGCGAAAACAACACCAAGTATTTCTGGCGAAACCGCACCAACAGGCCTTTAATTTCATTTATTTCATGCACACAGTTTTGTCCTAATTTGGGCACATTAAACCAGAAATAACAGCTTTATCCCGTTATGTTTTATGGCCATGCGTTTGTGTTTTTATGGTGATATTATGATGGACGTTATTCTCAAATGTAGAAGAGGCACAGAGAATTTTTTATTTTTTTCTTGATGTCTTCACACCTTCTCTAATTTGCGCACACCTGTAAACTGTATGAATTTGGGGTTATCTAAAGGCCTGCGAGTGTCCATAGGAGCCACTAGTCTAGTTCCCTGTCAGTAAAATGGTTTGATCAGTTTTTTCACAAAAAGCAGTAAAACCGTTCGACCAGCTCTAAATTGTTGTCTATATAAAGGGTTAAAAATAGTTGATGCTTTTACATTATATGCAATGTATTATTAACTGGTCGAGTGTTAGAAGCCACTATCATGGCTCTATTGAAAATGCAGGAAGTCACTTTAGTGGCCTTACTTTGTACGCATTAGCTTGATGTTTCTTCAGCAGTGGAAGAAAAAAATTTCATATCAAATTGTTTGGTTGCAATTTATTGGAGAGTACCTATTGGCACTCTTCAATAACAGGGCTTATATTTCGTCTAAATTTTTGAGAATCCATTTGGATTCTCGTGAAAATGGTTGCGAGAATCCATACCCACTATGAGTGTCCCAGGATCCCATGATGCCACCAAGGTTGAGCCCCTGTTGTATACTGATAAGACATGTGAACCTTTTATCCAACACACTTTTTTAATTTTTAAAACTAACTTTGATAATTTTTAAACAATAAATAATAAATAAATGATAAAATAATTAAATGAACAATATTTACCAATAAAATCTTACAAATATGGCTGTCGTTGGAACCGGCTCATTGAGCCGGTTCCAATGACAGCCATATTTGTAAGGTTTTATTGACAAAGTGTCAGTATATTTCAGGTCATGTTAGCCTTCTATTAGTTAATTTGTTGCCGTTGTGTTAGTTAAAGGGTTAAATTGACTCAATTTTTTTCATGCGAATCCTAGCAGAGGTGCAGCGAGAATCTACATGGATTCTCGCCGGTTTTATTACGCAAATCTTTGTACGAATCGATTCTCGGATTCTCGTCGAAATATAAGCCCTGAATAATTGTAACAGAACAATTTTTTTTTTAATAAAACATCTGCTAAACTCAGGCCACTGAGGCACTCTTTCTGGTAGCGTGGTATCTTTGAAAAAAAAAAAATACCAATGTTTCAAATCACCTTTGAAAAATAATTTAGCACTCAGCCAGTTAATAAGAGTCATCCAGTTTGTAGTCTCTTAGATGTGAAGTAATTTAAGATGGTAATGCTCCAGGTCGTCACTTTACAAGAAGCAAAACTGTTGTTAAAGAAAGATGATAATGTCATCATAGTTAGAGCTGTAGGTTTTTAAATTTCTTGTTCGGTTTTGGTTTTGGTTTTTCAGGTGGAGTAAAACCTCGGTTCGGTTTGGTTTTCGGTTTGTTCATGATGCCAAATAAAATTCAATAAAACTCATTCTTATATCCGGAATCATAACTGAATGGCAGTGAAATTGAATGAAACTCAATGAATGCCCGAAATAAGCTATAATGCATGAAGAATCAGGAAGGCCAATATAATAATTACCTAAATATACAGAACTTTTATTGTGCTTGGCCAATTTTCGAGGTCTGACACCTACACGCAACTTGAGGAAAGCTGCAAACACAACTAAACTGAAATGTCGGAAATCCACAGAATGTAGCCTCCCCAGAGTAGTGAGAGTACCCAGACACTGCCATTGGCAGTGTCTGGGTACTTTCACTACTCTGGGATGGCTACATTCTGTGAATTTCTGCAGCAAGAGAGTATTCTAATAAAAAACGAAAAACCTTAGATTACGGGATGTCGATGGTTTCAGTTTTAAAAAAAAAACAAAAAACCTCAGTCCGGTTTCGGTTAACCTACAGCTCTAATCATAGTTGTTTATGACTACTGGCTGTGCTTCTATGGCCATACAAGCATGCAAGTTATTCTCGAATGTAGAAGAGGCACAGACTTTCCAACTTTGTACTCGGAAATATAGCTGATGTCTCTCCGCTGGAGTGAGCTCGTTGAGCTCGTTCCAGTGGGAGGTCAAGAACTGTGTTTTGGAACTGAAATTAAGAATATCTAGTTATTCAAGAAGTCTTCTGTGCAACTACTGTATTCTATCTGCGTTGGGCACTTGGTTAACCTGGTGGACGTGAGGCAGGAGCCTCCGGGCGACGATATGTGAACTCCACTACTGACTTATACCAGACGCTTGTGTAATGTATACAAATACAGTAGAATCCTCTTAATTGAATATCCATTTTGCCAGTGAAAATTATTCAATTAACAGGAGTATACAATTAACAGGGATTTGGTCAGTTTCCTGTGTTCTGGGGTAAACTGACCATTTATTCTATTATATCTTGTTTGACAGAGCTCATAGAGCTCTGTCAAACAAGATATAATAGAATAAATGCCTGTATTGGATGTAGTGAGGCCAAAAAGGTTGATAAATAAGGGGAATTTGGTGCGTGTCACAGTAATTTTTTCGACATACTACAAAAATTTATATACAATTAACAGGAATTTACTCTACAACCCATATGCAATTAAGGGATCAAATTTGTACTGAAGATATGGTAAATGGTTTTGTGTTTGAAAATTATATGCAATTAACAGGGATATACAATTAAGAGATATCCAGTTAAGTGGGCTCCACTGTACTGTTTAAACTAAATACTAAAATCACCCCAACCTGCCATTGTAATTGGTAACTCTTTGGAGTCTTGTTCAGGGTGGAAACGGCTTTGTATAAGCTTATAGCTTCCTGTCGAATCCACATTAATGTATGTAACAATTTTTTCATATGATTTTGTACTCTTGAAATAAATAATGTTTAAACTAAGAGGCACAGAGAATTTGTATATTTTTCTTGATGCCTTCACACCTTCTCTAATTGGGCACACCTGCAAACGGTGAGAAATTTGGGTAACAGGCCTGACGTTTTCAGGAGAGTGATTTATTCGCTCGCCTACTGCTCGCCTTAAAAAAATAAGGAGGGCGAAAACTAGCCCTCCTGGCCTTAGAAAATAATGATCACTATACCCCCCTATTCCTAAAACCCACATCTTTTCAGATCTTTGCTATGTTAGTGGTCTCCGTAAGATGGCCACACTGCCCCTCCCACACCTCCGGGCCTTGCCGAGGCCCGGAGGTGTGGGAGGGAAATTGTAACCGTCTCACAGAGACTACCTTGTTAGCAGCCCCAAATAACAAGTACAATGCCCACTTAGTAGAATTCATCAATAGTAAAACTTCATTTTGCCACTTTTAGCTTTTGCTAATCACTCGCCTAGGCCATGCGAGGGAAGCGATTTTTTAGCCCTCCTGCATTTTTAAGAATGCCAGGCCTGAGGTAATCTAAAGGTCTGGGCGTCAAACAGCTCTGGTGAAAACGGTGTCAAGTATAATTCGTGAAATATTTAACTGTTTATTTGCAGTATTTGTAAGGGTATTCAGGGCTCTCAAGGAATGGCGAGTGATCACTCATACTCTCCTATTACTCACCAAAACATTCAAAGTGGCGAGTGATGATCACTCACCTCTAAAACACCTAAAATTGTCCTCTAAAAGGCAAACTGCAGTTTCAATTACTCACCATCACTGGCCTAATCTCAACTGTAGGCGAGTGATATATCACTCACCACCAAATTGCTCACTGAGAGCCCTGGTATTAGTAAACAGAGGAACAAAATTTTTTGTGGCAATATGGTTTTTATTTACTGAACATTTAGGTTCTTGGTGTTTGATGACATGGGTACATTTTTACAACTTTCTATTCACATTTCACCACACAATCCCCATCTGTTTATTTAGTGGCAAATTATATACTTCACGATTCATTTGATATGTCGATTTTGGGGGCATGATGCCACTGTGTGTGTGTGTGTGTGTGTGTGTGTGTGTGTGTGTGTAAGAGAATTGTAAGAACATGGGGTACAGGCACATTACAACAGGGGGGTGGGGGCATCCTCCCACCCCGAATACCCATCACAATTTTCAATGGTTGGAACCTCGAAGGTATAAATTCCAAGAGTTGGAAAACCAAAGTATTCCCCGGGGAGCTCTACGGACCCACACCATCGAGAGGGAAATGCCCCCACTCAAACTCTTTGTCAACATGGCCTGTGGCCCTCAGGACATGCCTTTGCATGTCATGCTGAAACCCCACACCCAATTGAAGACCCTCTAGCTACGTCCCTGATGGGTATGGGGTTGGGCGTCTGATGGACAATAACGGAAGTGTGGGAATTGTAAGAACATCTTTCAGTTGTTAAAGAAGTGTGTTGGGTTTGAGCGAGAAATTGCGGAGTTGAAGGGAAAACTTGGGAGCTGGTTTATCAGGTATAACACCAACAAAGTTTACCTTTGATGGAGAGCAGGTTGAAGTTTTTTTGTATTTTTTACAGAGAGGAAGCTTTGTGGGGAACGCTTGATGTGGGAGATTCAGATTAAGAGGGATTGATCAATAATACAGTATGGGCTGGGGGGGGGGGGGGGGGGGATAGTGAAGGGGCCTGAGGAGTTGAAAGGCAACTAGTCTGTGTATCAGTGCATCAGTAAGATAGGGACCTGCAGTTGTTAAGTGTGGATATACATGTATCTACTATTAAAAAAAAGTAGGGGATATTTGATAAAAATGAGATATATGAAGAAATATATTTATATTTTCAGCAAAAAGACAGTTGAGGCATTGCACTGTGACATCTGGTGAATGATTTCAGTGTTAGTTGGGTGTCTGACAAGCACACATTGCACACACTGTGCTGTAGAAGACATGGACAGCCAGTCAGAGAATTTACCACATTCAGTTCAAGACCTCAATACCTTGTAAACCCTCCTTGGTTCACGAGAATACCACAGATCCGAGGTGACATACTCCTCACCAAACATCCAATATCAGCTTGACTGATGTTATTCCATTCTTCCTGCAGTGCAGCTGCGAGTTCCTGGACATTGGGAGTGGTGTTGTTGGCATTGTCGTGGGTGTCTGCCAAGCATATTCCCAGATGTGCTCGATTGGTGAAAGGTCTGGACTTAGTGCTGGCCAAGGCAGTGTAATGATGTTCTACTCCTGGAGGAACTCTGAATCGACACAGGCCCTATGTGCTCTTGCATTGTCATCTTGGAAAATGAATCAACGGCTGTGACGTCGCGCAAATGACACCACATGAGCTGGTAACATGTTGTCACGGTTGTACTGCATGGTGATACGCCCATGGATGACATGTAATGCTGTTCTGCTTGTCATGGTTATGTCTCTCCACACCATATCTGATCCACCACCAAAACGATTGTGTTTCCTAACGGTTACGTCATGGTATCGTTTGTTCTGCTGCCACCACACTCTGTTTTGGCTGTTGTGGAAGTCAAAAAGTGATCCTCCATTCATCAGAAAACATGACGTTGCCCCACCGACAATTGTCCCAGTGCTGTCATGCTCCATCCCAATTATGCCTTGCTGCGATTTGACGTTCAGTCAAATGTGGAATTATTCGAGGTCGCTGAGCGTATAAATTCCAGATGTGTAGGCGATTTCGGATAGTCTGACCACTGACTCACACATCAGAGGCTCGGTGCAGCTGCTGTCCAATTTCTGAGGCACTTTGATGGCAGTTAGGTAATGCTGTGGTTCAAATGAAACGATCCTGGTTAGCAGTTGTCGCTCTTGGATGACCTGACCGACATCTGTCATCAACATTGCCTATCTGATGGTAGCGTGACCACAACCTGCTAATCACCAATTGAGTAACGTTGTGGATTTGAGCCACTGCAATCTGTCTGTTGCCAGCTTCCAACATGCCAACGGCATGTAAACGTTCGTCACTTGTCACTCTTCGCATACCTCAAAAGTTACGTTGCGACCAGAAACTATTGATGAACAAGTTTATACCAAGAAAAGAATGATGAGACCTCCGAAAAAGCCCATCCAGTACAAATGAAAATTTCAAAATGTACCCCACAGACATTAACGTGGCACTTGTGCGAAAAACCTGCTCGCAGTTTTCGCAGGCCAGTGACATTCATGATCCACACTGAATTTGGTAACATACTGATATGTCCAATCACACGTATCCAATACCATATTCTAGTACTCAAACTATTAGTCGACTAGTCGATGTCGACTCTGGGCAAACCAGTAGTCGACTCTCAATTGTGCAGTCGATTAGTCGGAGGAGTTCAAGCTTTTAGATAAATTGTATCCCTTCTGTGCCACTCTCAGACAGTTTGAACAGCAGTATTGAGCAATCAATGTATACATCTATTGCCATCTAATAGTAGTGACAGTAGTTTGTTTTAACTGGTACTAGTAGAGTGCGGAATTATTTTGGGCTATCAGGATATGTTATTAATTTGCCTTGTTGCACTCTCCCATAAATCGCAACAAGGCAAATTAAATAAGACTATATAATTTCACTCTTAGCATAATTAGAAGCACATTAACAGAATAATGTTCCAGTAAGTTGCTGTATTTGAATGCCCAAGAGAAGCCAAATTTGGACCTTCAGCACTCTACCGGAACACCAACACTGTTATAAGGAGACAAGTTATCACCAATGACTAGTCGAAGTCGACTTGACTTTTGGGTTTTAGACCAATCAATATTTTCAACGTGCAGCCTCGAGTCGACTTTGGAATTCACTAGTCGTTTGAGCACTACCATATTCCGAAAATATCAGCATCAGTTTGGATATCCGCTACTTTTTTTGAAAAGAATATGATGGACTATCGGTATGGGGAAAACTGACCCAAGAGAATTGCCTTTCACTTATTGCTTAATATCTTTCTGGTTTTCTCTTCACTTCAATGCAATTGATCAATTTTTCTTCTCATACTCCCTCACGTTCATTTACTTCACTCTTTTATGATTACCTTATTTACTCTATGTAATGGGACAGCTAAAAATAATTATTTTCACATGTGTCCCAATTCTTAGAAAATGGGAAAAGAACACAGCCTGGTCTTGATTTGATGCTGAATAAAGTTGTATGTGATTCATTTTCCATCACAAAATACAAAAATCGCCGTCCAATTTTTTTTATATTTTCATTTTTTGCTTCCAAAACATAGCTTATGATCCCTCATTGGAACGATCGCATTGTGCCCGTTCCAATGAGGGACCATAAGCTATGTTTTGGAAGCAAAAAATGAAAATTTTTAGTTACTCAAGAATTTTTTTAGGAGTGTCGTCTGCTACTAGCGACGGGTCAACTGGAAACAAATCTCCTGAATGTCCCAAACTTTAGAGCATAAAAAAATATAGTTTTCTGGAAAAAATGTGTGTCTCAAATCATAGAGTGTCCCAATACATAGAGTAAATACGGTATGGGTATCCCTGGTGGTCTAATATTAGCCCTTGGTACTTTTACTGACCTTTTCTTTGTACTATCCTAGTGCTGGTATAGATAGTACAGTGTATGTAATGTTTGGTCATGCAGTGTTATTGGGGTATACTTGGTTGTTTAGTTAACCCTTTACCTAACCTGAAAAGCAGACGACACTTGCAAAAATAATTCTTGAATAACTAATTTTTTTCATTTTTTGTCTCAAAAACATAGGTTATGGAACGAGGGGTCATAACCTATGTTTTTGAGACAAAAATTGAAAAAAATACTGAAAATTAATTGCCGATTTTTGAGAATCGTGCTGGCCGGTTTTGGCCGTTACGTTAGGTAAAGGGTTAAAAAAAACACTGCCAAAACCGAGCACAAAGGGGTTGGGGTTATCTTGGCATAAAAAGGGTTATGCAAATTATTTTTGCATAACCTTTGTGGTGTTATCTTAAAATTTCAATTTGTGCACTCCTGATATTCAAACCGCAAATTCTGATATTTCTTTCAGCACAAGAACTCTTCAATAAATAACAAGACAAGTTCATATGAACTAAAAAATCTACATGTATTTCTTACTAAATTTGAAGTATGTCTGCACAAAATATAAAGCTTTTTAACTCCTTACATGCTACTGGCAGATATTCGTTCCCAGGACAGGATTTCTCTTGCCGCTGAAATAAGTTTAATTTAAGCATTCCATCCTTGTAAATTGTTCAGATTTTATCAATATCAATTTGTCAAGTTAAATTTAGATGAATTTTTCATCAAATCTAGTCATGGCTGCTTCACAGCAGCCATGATAAGATTTGATGAAAAATATCTTGAAAATACTCAGCAGGTTAAGAGTTAAAATAAAGAACTAAAGTTAATCCATCATATCTTGTTTGACAAAGTTTATTTATTTATTTATTAAGGTTTAACGACACTTTAACAGCCAAAGTCATATCATGTCGGTGACAGTTTTACGGGTGGAGGAAGCAGGAGTACCCGGAGAGAACCAGCGAGAAATGACGAGCAGCTGCCAGCTCCCCAATATTGTAACTCTGTACTGCAGCACAGGCAGGGTTAGACTGATTGAAAATATGCAGCAGCCAGGACTAGATTTGATGAAAACTATTTTGAAACTACTTAACAGGTTGAGTTAAGCATGCATATTACATGTACCAGGACTTTTCAGTAAAATCCAAATATAAGAATTGAGTATCCAAGCAGTTGAACCCAAAATTAGAAAACTGGAGAAAATATACTGCTAGTTTTTCTATTTTCTGTGCTGTAGATTGGAAGGCCTGAAAACAGAAAACAAATCTGTTTGATGTGAACCTCTTAGAAAAAAGAAAAAAGAAAAGGAGAAAAATATATAAACAACTTTATATCCATGAGCATTTTGTAAACAATTTTTTGTTGTTGGTGTTGTTTTTAATGTTTAAATTTTATTTCTTTCACATAAATTTCAGGTACAATTCCAAATTTGTGATGTTTCTGAAAAAGAGCACCAAACTAAAATGCATTATGGTTTTTGGATGTGTGTCAGTCTTGTTATTTTTTTGGATGTATTCTCAGAATCGGAATCCAGGCTCCACACAGAAGCATCTTTCAGTTATAGACCATGAAATCAAGAATGTTAAAAAGCCAGTACTCGAAAAATTGAGGGAAGCTGTAGCTGCTGAAATCAAGCATGACACTGTCCCAACACCAGTTTCTGAATCAGCAAAACAACCCGAAGGTCAGTTGAATATTTTCATCCTTTTTTTTATAGTAAAAGAGGTTCTCCATTGAAGGAATGTTTACAATTTATTTTGACTTTTTACCTAAATGCAGTAGCCATTCTCCATCATGTGCAGGTTTATAATTTATTGCAACCCTTCACCTAACGTGTATAGCAGAGGATTAACTTTTTTTACTTATCACTTGCCGTCCGTCGTCGTCCGTCTTGAACTTTACATTATCGACTTCTTCTCACAAACTACTCGACCAAATTGAACCAAATTCTGTGTGCATGTTCCTTATCATATGTCACTTCAAGTTTATACAAATAAACTAGCTGCACCCACAGGGGGCACCAGAAGGGGCATAAATCTGATAGCACCCATAAATTTTTTCAAAAAATAAAAAAAATCTTCTTCTTCAGATCCACCAGTCAGAATCTTTTCATATTTGTTATACATCATCTCTAGGGGGGTCAGATTCAAGTTTGTTCAAATCGAGTCCCTGGGTTAAGATTTGGGCTCTCTATTGGAGCCCAAAGTTTAACTTTGTGCAATTTGAGGGAATTTCTTTAAAAATCTTCTTCTTCAGATCCACCAGTCAGAATCTTTTCATGTTTGGTATACAACATCTATAGGGGGGTCAGATTCAAGTTTGTTCAAATTGAGTCGCTGGGTCAATACTTGGGCTCCCTATGG
The DNA here is from genome assembly GCA_031216915.1 of Pictodentalium vernedei. Taxonomy (NCBI): domain Eukaryota; kingdom Metazoa; phylum Mollusca; class Scaphopoda; order Dentaliida; family Dentaliidae; genus Pictodentalium; species Pictodentalium vernedei. The sequence goes on along the minus strand of CM062289.1, from coordinate 431,929,596 downwards.
GAGCCCAAATTTTAACTTTGTGCAATGCGTGGAATATTCTTTAAAAATCTTCTTTTTCAGATTCACCAGTCAGAATCCTCTCATATTTGGTATACTGGTACATCATCTCAAGGGGGGCCAGATTCAAGTTTGTTCAAATCGAGTTTCTCGGTTAATATTTGGGTTCCCCATGGGAGCCTGAATTTCAACTTAGTGCAATATGAGAAAATTTCTTTAAACATCTTCTTCTTCAGATCCATCAGTCAGAATGCTTTCATGTTTGGTATACAATATCTCTAGGGGGTTTGGATTCAAGTTTGTTCAAATCGGGTCTCTGAGTTAGTATTTGGCTCTCTATTGGAGCCCAAAGTTTAACCTGGTGCAATTTGAGGAAATTTCTTTAAAAATCTTCTTCTTCAGATCCACCAATCAGAATCCTTTCATATTTGGTATTCAACATCTCTAGGTGGGTCAGATTCAAGTTTGTTCAAATCGGGACCCTGGGTTAATATTTTAGCTCCCTATTTGAGCCCAAAGTTTAACTTAGTGCAATGTGAGGTGATTTCTTTAAAAACCTTCTTCATATCCATCAGTCAGACATCTCAGGGGGGATCAGATTCAAGCTTGTTCAGTTTGAGTCCTTGGCTTAATATTTGGGCTGTATGGGCAGTGGTGGGGTGGGGTGGGGCATGTTACGTTCAGGTTTGTTCAAATCCATTCCTTAGTGTTTTTCCACAAAATTTGCCTCTCATGACTTCATTCCTTTGTAGTGTTGATGAACCATGTCTAACTGAATGTGACCCCAAATACTTCTTTGAACCACTTTGGCCAGTGAGCAATTAAGGAACCCTTGGGGCCTCTTGTCTTAAAAACTAAAGGAATTCTTTTCTTTTTTTTTCTTTTTGTTACATAAAAAACATACCTTATCACTCCATATTGGAACACAATCTATAAGCTTGTTCCCATAAGGCCTTAAAAAGTTAAAAATCTGTTACTCAGGCCCTCATGCATGATCCATTTGGCTGCCACATGCTCTCTTTTTATAGCCAATGCAAACTTAAAAGAATAAAAATTAAATGGTTTATGCCTGATATTTTACTCAAGTCAATAAAATTGATAAATTTGTCCCTTGAGTGCAACAAGGCTTTGCAGTGCTTTAGCATTGCAAAGCCTTCTTGCCCAAAAGGACCGAAATACGCCACCACCCATGCTATTCTGTAGAAAATGAGGTCTAAAACGTAAAAGAAACCAAGAACATGAACTTTTGAGGGCAAAGAAATAATTACAAAAAAAAAATTAAATTAAAAAATGTCCCCCTCCCTCCCCTCCACATTCAACTTCACAAAATGTGGCTTGAGAAACAGATGATCTGCTTTGTCAGGCCTAATGGGACATAAGTTATGTTTTGGCAACCAGAGTTGAAAAAAATAATAAGGGGTTATACTCCCTCCCCCCTCCCCCTCTCCCGGTGGCAGGGGCCTAGATCTGCCACATGCAGTGGAGGTAAGATATAGAAGGTCACAGGATCTTCGAGAAATTGATAATTATAATTCAAATTTAATTTGTTCATTCAGTGACATGCTCTGTCGGCCCCAAGCTTAGAAGCTAATGTGTGTACAGCTGACTTCGACATGCAGAGTAATGTGTTTGATTATATCACTGTGTAAATATATTTTTCTTATGTAGAAGGGCAGTTTCCTGTCCTCACTGGGCCCTGTAGCCCAAAGGCAAGAGAAGCAACTGCCCTTTGGGGATGAGGGTCTGTCACCTAAAGTTTAAGTGACTATATAATGATGACAAGACAAGCCTAAAGTCAAGCTTACTAATTATACTTACAGTACGTGGAGAGTGTTTTATCACTAAATCACCCACAGAGTGGAGATTCCACCCAAGCAATAATTGCAAATTTGTTGCAAAGCATAACCAGCACAAGCAAAGTTTCAGCCAATGGACCTCCGGGTTAAACCCGGAGGTCCATTGGCTGAAACATTGCTTGTGTTTTTTGTCGATATGTACAAAATTTGAAAATTATAGCTTGGGTGATATCTCCACTCCATGGGTGATTTAGTTACAATCCGCTCTCCACGTACTGTAAGTTGAGCATTTGAGAGAACTCACAACTCAAACTTGGTTACTTATGCAAGCTGTGCTCCATGTGCCCAACAGATGGGCACACTGAGCATTGTTGATTCTTTTGGGTCTGACAGATGTTCTAATGTTTGTGATGTAAACTCACAAATATTTTTAAAAAAATCAGAAATTTCAGCGAGAATTCCAAATGTTATAGAAATGGAATAAAAATATTAATTTTATTGAAAAAACCCCCATGAAATTTAGTTAAAATTGGCCTATTATTAATTTAAACTTGATATTTTTCAACAATAAAGGGCAAAATTTGATTTGTGGTAGGGATAAGGCAGTGTCCCTTGACATGTCAAGTCTCTATTTGGAAGGGCAACGTACAAATTTCATGGCAATAGCAGGGTAAAGGCCTATGATCAAAATGAATGGAATTTTCAAATTTTGTGGAAAAAAACATCCCTATTGATTCTTTGCATTTTTTTTAAATAGTTCATGTGAAATTTTTAATCTTATCTGAAGTGAAGAATCTCCTGGATTTGGCATGTGTAACTTTACAAAGCCCTACCTGAACCCCCTCTCTCCCCAACACTGACACAAAACCTGAGGTGTGCTGTGTGCTGCTCATTTGAAGTGGAGTACTCTATTGTTGAGCCCTGGCATTGGGAAAATGTTTTCAAGAAAAACATTAGTGAACAAAAATATTACCTGATTTTTCAAATAAACTTTTCTCGGTGATAATCAAATTTATTAGTTCACCTGACTGAAAGTCAGGGTGAGCTTTAGTGATCACTCGTCCACCGTCTGTAAACATGGTGTTTGCAACTTTTCCTCCAAAACCACTGAACCGATTTAAGTGAAATTTGAGATGATTGTTTGTTATGACATCGCATTTTGATTTTGTTCAAATCAAGTTGCCCCACCCCTGGGTAGGACCACGCCCAAAATGTGCCAAAATCTTTAACAATTTTCTTCTCATGAACCAGCAGTAGCAGAGACTTGATATTTGGTGTGCAGCTTCCTTTTGCGATGTAGACTCAGATTTGTTCAAGAGAAGTTTGAGGGGCTATATTTGCCGTCGTCGTGGGAGGGGCAAGAAATTTGGCCCCACCCAAAATTCTATTTTCCAAACCAAGAAGCTGATTTGAACCAAATTTGATATGAGGGCTTAATGAGTCATAAGTACCTAATTTATGCCAAAAAATATTTTCCCTTCGCCTCATGGGAACCGCAGAAGCTAAAAATGGAAAAAAATTAAAATGCCCATATCTCCAAAAATTTTGTGTGAAGCTTCCTTAGGAACAGCAGAAAAGAATGGTTAAAAAAAATTGCCATCGGCTTTATCATAGGGTACTTTTCCAGGACTTGAGTCATCACTCACCGCCCATCGTCCGTGAAAATGGTGTTTGCATCTTCTCCTCCAAAACCGCTGAACCAATTCAAGTGAAATTTGAGATACTTGTTTGTTGTGACATTGCATTTTGATGTCTATTTTCCAAACCGAGAGGCTGATTTGAACCAATTTGATATGAGGGCTTATTGGGTGATAAGTACTTAATTTATGCTGAAAAAAAGTTTCTTGTCACCCCATGACCGCAGGAGCTAAAAATATAAAAAATTTGAAACGCCCATATCTCCAAAACTAAATGGCACTGAGAATTCTTATATGCTATGAAACTTCCTTAGGACCAACAGAATGGAATGGTAAAAAAAAATTGCTATCGGTTTTATCATAGGATGCTTTTTGTGTACCTTGAAAAAGTGCTGAGTCAGCATTTTTTAACTCTTTTTGTGAGAATAACATTTAGACTACTCTTCTTCCAAACCACTGCTCCAAAAGCTTTCAGATTTCATATATAACATCTTTGGAAGATTGTTTCACATGCTTATTGAAATCAAATCCCTGGGTCTATATTTGGGCTCTCCATGTGAGCCCAAATGTTTAAATTAGGGCAGTATGAGGAATATTCTTTAAAAAATCTTCAGATTCACCAATCAGAATCTTTTGATATTTGGTATTCAGCATCCTTGGGGTGAGATTCAAGTTTGTTCAAGCTAAGTCCCTAGGTTCATATTTGGGCTCCCTGTGGGAGCCCGAATTATAACTTAGTTCAATATGAGGAATTCTCTTTAAAAATCTTCTTCTTCAGATCCAGCATTCGGAATGTTTTGATATTTGGTATGCAGCATCCTTGGGGGCGAGATTGAAGTTTGTTCAAGCCAAGTCTCTGGGTTGATATTTGGGCTCCCTGTGGGAGCCCGAATTGTAACTTAGTGCAATATGAGGAATTTTTCTTTAAAAATCTTCTTCTTCAGATCCAGCCGTCGGAATGTTTTGATATTTGGTATGCAGCATCCTTAGGGGGTGAGATTCAAGTTTGTTGAAGCCTTGTCCCTGGGTTCGTATTTGGGCTCCCTGTGGGAGCCTGAATTATAACTTTGCGCAATATGAGAAATTTTTCTTTAAAAATCTTCTTCAGATTCAGCGGGTATTTGGCATGCAGCATCCTTGGGGGGTGAGATACAAGTTTGTTCAAGCCAAGTCCCAGGGTTCATATTTGGTTTCACTGTGGGAGCCCGAATTATAACTTAGTTCAAAATAAGGAATTTTCTTTAAAAATCTTCTTCAGATCCAGCAGTCAGAATCTTTTAATATTTGGTATGCAGCATGCTTAGGGGGTGAGATTCAAGTTTGTTCAAGCCAAGTCCCTGGGTTCATATTTGGGCTCACTGTGGAAGCCAGAATTATAACTTAGTCCAAAATGAGGAATTTTCTTTAAAAATCTTCTTCAGATCCAGCAGTCAAAATGCTTTGATATTTGGTATGCAGCATCCTTAGTGGGTAAGATTGAAGTTTGTTCAAGCCAAGTCCCTGGGTTGATATTTGGGCTCCCTGTGGGAGTCGAATTATAACTTAATTCAATATGAGGAATATTCTTCAAAAATCTTCTTCACAACCACCAGTCAGAATCTTTTGATATTTGGTATACAGATTCCCACTGGAGGTGAGATTCAAGTTTGTTCAAGCCAAGACCCTGGGTTCATATTTATTTGGGCTCCCTGTGGGAGCCTGAATTATTACTTAGTTCAATATGAAAAATATTCTTTAAAAATCTTCTTTTTTTTAGATCCACTGGTGAGAATCTTTAGATATTTGGTATAAGCTTTTCTTAGGAGGGGCAGATGTAACTTGTTGAAATCAATTCCCTGGATTGACATTTAGGCTACCATGTCAGGTGAGCACCCTCGGGCCCCCTGGGGCCTCTTGTTTGATACTGTGAGTAATGGGAAAAACATTAAAGAATCTTCTTATCCCATACCACTGCTCCAAAGGCTTTCATATTTCACATATAACATCTTTGGAAGATTCATTCACATGTTTGTTGAAATCAAATCCCTGGGTCCATATTTGGGATCTCTTTGGGAGCTCAAATGTTCAGATTAGTGCAATATGAGGAATATTCTTTAAAAATCACCTTCTTCCGATCCACCAATCAGAATCTTTTTTTGGTATTTGGTATGCAACATCCTTGGGGGGGGGGGGGGGGGGGGGGGGAGATTCAAGTTTGTTCATGCCAAGTCCCTGGGTTGATATTTGTGCTCCAAATTATAACTTAGTTCAATATGAGAAATATTCTTTAAAAATCTTTTTTTTTTCAGATCCACTGGTCAGAATCTTTTGATTTTTGGTATAAGCTTTTCTTAGGAGGGGCAGATGCAACTTGTTAAAATCAATTCCCTGGGTTGATATTTAGGCTAACATGTCAGGTGAGCACCCTCAGGCCCGCAGGGGCCTCTTGTTTGGGTTCAGTATAATACATAAAATGCAACTTCAGTGGAGAAATCATAAGTCACTCAGATGATTCTCCATGGAATGCACAAGCAACAAGACAGTGAGTTACATTACTGGCCTTTGAAGTTTACCGAATTTTGTTGTTTACATACCAATTCTCAGAATGTGAAGTTTGATGAGTTAGAAGTTTTGGAATGCTACATCTTATAATTCATGGTGTATTATTGACATTTTCCTGCATGCATTGTGCTATTTGGCCTATTTCCCGCAAATAGATGTTAACCCATTACAGAAAATGCATGATATTAAAAGTTCTGTTACAGTAGACTCCTTTTAATTGAATATCCTTTTAATTGAATATCCATTTTGCCAGTGAAAATTATTCAATTAACAGGAGTATACAATTAACAGGGATATGGTCAGTTTCTTGTGTTCTGGGGGTAAACTGAGCATTTATTCTATTATATCTTGATTGACAGAGCTCATTGAGCTCTGTCAATCAAGATATAATAGAATAAATGCCTGTATTGGATGTAGTGGGGCCGAAAAGGTTGATAAATAAGGGGAATTAACAGGGATATACAATTAAAAGATATGCAATAAAGTTGTCTCCACTGTATTTTTTTTGTTTTCCCCAATTCTTAAAAAAATTCAACAAAACCATCTGTCACATAGACCTACTCATGGGAATGAGCTTGACAGGCTCTTTCCAGTGGGGGGGGGGGGATTGTCACATGATATGTTCTATTTTTAATGCAAAATTCGATTGCATTTGCACAGAGGGGGGTTGATAACCTCCTCTGTGTGAATGCGATCGAGTTTGAAAAACTCCTCTGCGTGAATGAGATCGAGATTCCGATTCCACATAGATGAAAAAGTCTGTTCGTTTCGGCGCCATTACCGGGTTATTGTTTTTACTGTTTTATATTTATACAAAAACCTGGACGATTTCGAAACATTCGTTGATGTTTCTCGAGTATTAAAATAACGATAATTAAAGGATAAAACATAGTTTTAAGGGCGAAAGCTTTTTATAATTCCTATTTTAGAGTTTTGAGTTCCCATAAAAACTTGATGGGAACTTTTTCTACACAATTGAATGGGAAGAATCTGAATGTAGAGGGGAAGCCACTATGTTCAGATCGCTGAACTATCCTTTACCTAACATGAAATGCAGAAGACACTTGCAAACAAAATTATTGAATAACCATTTTTTTAATTTTGTGGGTCAAAAACATATCTCAAGACCCCTGATTTGAATGAGCTCAATGAGCTTGTTCCATTGAGGGATCATAAGCTATGTTTTTGAGCATAACATAGCTTAAGATGCCTGATTGGAATGAGCTCAGTGAGCTTGTTTCATTGAGAGATCTTAAGCTATGTTTTTGAGACCAAAAAATGACAAAATGATGAAAATTGAATGGTGATTTTTGCGAATAATGCTGATCAACCATCATTTTATCAAAATTTCTTCAGTAAAATAGAAGAAGTTGGAAACTGTTGGCCATGCTTCATTGCAATTGGATGACTTCAAGAAATTAGCTGTGCTATTTCAAAACCATCTAGTTATTATATCATTTTTATTATTATTATTAGTGACTGTAGTAGTAGTTGTAGTAGTAGCAGTTGTCCGTGTAATAGCAGGATTATTGTTGTTATTTTATTTTGATCGGAATAACTATATTGTGTTATTGGTCCTGCTATTACTTCTTTTAAAAATCAAATCGCACATGTGTTTGTAAACATTAGCAGATGTTTGATAACCCAAAACTTAATCGATTACAAAATAACTTGTTGATAGCTGTCAAACGAATGGCTTAGTGTCCTTCTAATAATTGTTTTTATAGAAGTGAAGACTGTGGCCTCTCCTTTTATCCTTCCACACTGGCCATATTGATTAACCCATTCACATGCGCGTGTCCTGTGTATTTATTACACTCCTATTACTTTTCCTCTAGTTCCATATTTACAAATCCGTACAGAAAGTGTTTCATGTGGATTTCCGTTGATGGACTATTTTTCCACCTGCTGTCATGGATCCATCAAAAGAATTAATCTCCGCCCATTTTCATACTTGGCCAATCAGAATATTGCATTCTGGTTGAGATCAATTCAGAAGCTGCAGTGACAGCCGATAAATCGAATGTATTTCAGGGGGATGACTTTCAAAAGCTCCAAGCTTTCTGTTAAATCCTTCCATTACTCAGCAATTTGTTTATTGTAATATTAAATATATGTTATATTGTGAGTACTGTTCCTTATACTGTTACTTTTTCGCGTTCAATTCTGTAACATATAGCATATTCATTGAATAAATATTGTTTAACCCTTTACCCAATGTATCAGCCAAAACCTGCCAGCACTATTCACAAAAATTGCCAATTAGTTTTCATTATTTTTTCATTTTTTGTCTCAAAAACATAGGTTATGGACCCTCTTTGGAACGAGTTCATCGAGCTCGTTCCAATGAGGGATCATAACCTATGTTTTTGAAACAAAAAACGAAAAAATTAGTTATTCAAGAATTTTGTTTGCAAGTGTCGTCTGCTTTTCATGTTAGATAAAGGGTTAAACGAAACTAAATTGAATGTCAATTTGAAAATATTTTTGTTCAAATCCACCAGAATCCACCAAAATTAACTAAATGAAACTTATTTTATAAATGGGAAGTGATTTTATAACCCTCAAGTTTGGACTTTGAAGCAAATATCTCGGATAATCGCAGCTAATTTCTTTAAAATATGAACAAATAACCTGTTTGGATACAATTTTCATTTATATTTTTCTGTTTACATATCGATCTGTTCCACATGTTTGCCAATTGCACCTGAGTTTTGTTTTTGTTTTTATTTCAAGCAGACATCAGAACTGTGTGATGTTTTAATTTTTAAATTAATGGATTCTTTTCATTGAGGCATGTAATAAATACTGAATGCCACGATGTGTGAATGCATTCCGATTCGTAAATATGGCACAAGTGCCAGCACAGAAGGATAGAACAAGAAGCTGTGTCTCTCGTTTTATCCTTCTGCGCTGTTACGAGTGTCATATTGAGGAACGCATTCACACATCATGACGCTCTGTGTATATATGTTCATCATGTATTTATACTTTCCTATTGGTATGCTATCTTGATTATATTATGTTTTTCAGGCCTGGCATTTTCAGGAGAGCGATTTATTCGCTCGTCTACAGCTCACCTTAAAAAAATTTAGGAGGGTGAAAACTAGCCCTCCTGGCCTTAGAAAATAATAATTACCATAACTGCCTGTTCCTAAAACCCACATCTTTTCAGGTCTGTGCTATGTTAGTGCAAGTATCAGGATTTCAGACGTCAACGGAACCGAAAAATCGTTTCCGTGGTTTAAGAGTCACGGAACCCGCCGGTAACGAAATTTAGGTACTGTCTGTGAGCAGTTATGGGAACCTTTTTGAAGTTTTTCCGAATCGAGGGAAGTTTATATCATTCGTAGCTTTTTAGATTTCAGACATGTTTCCCTCCTAGATAAAACTGCCTGCATACATTGATATACTTGTAAGTTATATGTGAAATGATATTGGGACGTTTCGGCCCCGAGACGTTTCGGCCTCCTATATTAACAGTTCGGAGTGAAGGGAATTACCCCCGGCACGATAGCTACCAAACAGAGGTTATTGGGATGTTGATTTTTTAATATATATTTATTGTTTTAGATATTATAATGCCAGTAAACCTGTGCATGATACTTTTGTTCAAAAAACTGCTTTTCAGTTTTCAACATATATTGAACACAGGCGCTTGTTATTTTATCATACTTAAAACAATTCTCAGACACACAATGAAATTACTTGTGATAATGTTACTGACGAAAAAAACGTCAAGATGTTTACAGAATGAGCCAATCACATTCACTTCAGCAAAAGGGTCCCACACTTTACTCATTCCAAGAATGTTATTGGTTGAAATGTCTAACGTGTGCAAACGGTACACACGTGTTTTTCCCACTTCAACTTGTTTCTGTATTCGATGTAAACAGCATTTCGTTTCTATCACAGTGATGATTGTTCACCAACGAGCAGCTCTTATGAGCATTTCTTTCAACAACAAATGTTTCAATGTCTTTAGTGACAGATTGAGTGGGTAACGATATTTCGGTTCCGTCATTTTGTGACCACGGTACCGACATGCTACCGGTAACGATCGTTACCGTGAAATCCTGACACTTGTAGTGGTCTCTGTAAGCTGGCCACACTGCCCCTCCCACATCCCTGTGCCTTGTCAAAGCCCAGAAGTGTGGGAGGGCCAGTGTGACCATCTCTCGGAGACTACCTTGTTAGCAGCACCAAATAAAATGTACAAAGCCAACTAGGCAGAATACATTAGTTGTAAAACTTCATATTGCCACTAATAGCTTTTGTAAGCTTGAGGAAAGCTAATCGCTCCCCTAGGCCATGCGAGGGGAGCGATTTTTAGCTTTCCTGCATTTTTAGCTTAACTTGACGTAATCAAGATAAGCTATTACTATCACGTGTGCGGAAGTCTGTTAGTCTGTGAGATTTCATATGCAGGTTTGAGGTCATGTCTAGATGAGAACGTCCCCTTTTGGTCGCGATCGGGCAACCGGTATGGCTGCCCGAGCCCAAAACCCGAAAACCATTAGCACAGTCTACAGGTCGTATTTATGAAGGGATTTCATTGTAACTTGGTAGGATGCCTCTGTATAATGCCTTGATGAGAACGTCCCTTTTGGGCAATATCCGTCAACCATGATGGCTGCCCAAGCCCGAAACCCAAAAACTTATAGCACAGTCTGCAGGTCATGTTTAATATGGTGGGATTTCATTTTAACTTGGTAGGATGACTCCTTATGATGTCTAGATGAGAATTTCCCCATTTGGGCATGATCTGCCAACCGTGACGACTACCCGAGCCCAAAACCCCCAAACCTTTAGCACAGTCTACAGGTCATATTTATTGAGGAATTTCATTGTAACTTGGTGGGTTGACTTCATATATTGTTTGGATGAGAAGGTCCCCTTTTGGATGTGATTGGGCAACTGTGACGGCTACCGAAGCCCAAAAACCTTTAGCACAGTCTACAGATCATATTTATGAAGGGATTTCATTGTAACTTGGTAGGATGACTCCAAATAATGTCTAGATGAGAACGTCCCATTTTGATTGTGATCAGTCAGCCTTGATGGGTGCCCGAGCCCAAAAACCTTTAGCATAGGCAAAAGGTCATATTTATGGAAGGATTTCATTGTAACCTGTTAGGTTGACTCCATATAATGCCTATATGATGACATCCCCTTTTGGTCGCGATTGGTCAACTGTGATGGCTACAGGTGCCCGAAAACCTCGAGCACAGTCTACAGGTCATATTTATGAAGGGATTTCATTGTAACATTGTAGGATTACTCAAGATGATGCCCAGATGAGATTGTCTCCTTTGGTTGCGATCATTCAACCAGAAGGGCTGCCCGAGCCCGAAGCCCAAAAACCTTCTGCACAGTCTACAGGTCATATTTATGAAGGGATTTCATTATAACTTGGTAGTTTGACTTCATATAATGTCTAGATGAGAACGTCCTCTTTTGGACACGATTGGGCAACTGTGACGGCTACAGGGGCCCGAAGCCCGAAAACCTTTAGAACATTCTACAGGTCATAATTATGAAGGAATTTCATGGTAGCTTGGTAGGATGACTCCAAATAATGTCTAGATGAGAACGTCCCCTTTTGGTTGTGATCATTCAGACTTTATGGCTGCCCGAGCCCAAAGACCTTTAGCATAGTCTATAGGTCATATTTATGGAAGGATTTCATTTTACCCTGTTAGGTAGACTCCATAGAATACCTAGATGATGACATCCCCTTTTGGTCGTCATTGGCCAACTGTGATGGCTACAGGTGCCCGAAGCCCGAAAATCTTGAGCACCATCTACAGGTCATATTTATGAAGGGATTTCATTGTAACTTTGTAGGATCACTCCAGATGATGCCCAGATGAGAATGTCCACTTTTGGTTGCGATCATTCAGCCATTATGGCTGCCCAAGCCCGAAGCCTGAATACCTTTAGCACAGTCTATAGGTCATATTTATGAAAGGATTTCATTGTAACTTGGTACGTTGACTTCATATAATGTCAAGATGAGAACGTTCCCTTTTGGACACAAATGGGCAACTGTGACGGCTACAGGGGCCCAAAGCCCGAAAACCTTTAGAACAGTCTACTGGTCATATATATGAAGGGATTTCATTGTAGCTTGGTAGGATGACTCCAAATAATGTCTAGATGAGAACGTCCCCTTTTGGTCGCGATCATTCAGCCTTGATGGCTGCCCGAGCCCAAGATCCCAAAACCTTTAGCATAGTCTATAGGTCATATTTATGGAAGAATTTCATTGTAACCTGTTAGTTTGACTCCATATAATGCCTAGATGGTGACATCCCCTTTTGGTCGTGATTGGTCAACTGTGACGGCTTCAGGGGCCCAAAGCCCAAAAACCTTGAATACAGTCTACAGGTCATATTTATGAAGGAATTTCATTGTAACTTCATAGGATCACTCCAGATGATGCCCAGATGAGAATGTCCGCTTTTGGTTGCGATCATTCAACCATGATGGCTGCCAGAGCCCAAAGCCCAAAAACCTTTAGCACAGTCTACAGGTCATATTTATTAAGGGATTTCATTTTAACTTGGTAGGTTGACTTCATATAATGTCTACATCAGAACGCCTCCTTTGGACGCAATTGGGAAACTGACGGCTACAGGGGCCTGAAGCCCAAAAACCTTTAGCACAGTCTACAGGCCATATTTATGAAGGGATTTCAATGTAACTTGATGGGATGACTCGTTTTGGAATAATTTCACTGTAACTTGGTAACTTTCGTTAATATACGTTAACTGTGAGGGCCACATACATTAACTGTGAGGTCATATTAATCCACCCCTCAGCTCTTTAGTACAGTGTTCACCTCATATTATTTTTTATCAAAAACATAGCATTCAGGGACCAAAAATGAACATATTCCCAATTATCACAATTCTTGTCTTATTTCATAATCCTTTCATAAACATTGAACATTATCCTTTTCATCAAATACAACACACAAGTTAAGCTATAGTGGCATTGACACTTTCATTAAGAATGCCAGGCCTTGTTTTGAGTACCGCATTTACTTTATGTATTGGGACAGCTAAAAATAATTATTTTCACAGGTGTCCCAATTATTAGAAAATGGGGAAAGAACAGAGCCTGGTCTTGATTGGATGCTGAATAAAGTTGTTTGTGATTCGTTTTCCATCACTATATACGAAAATTGCCGTCCAATTTTTTTTTATATTTTCATTTTTTGCTTCCAAAACATAGCTTATCATCCCTCATTGGAACTAGCGCAGGATCCTAAGCTATGTTTTGGAAGCAAAAAATGAAAATTTTTAGTTACTCAAGAATTTTTTTTTATGAGTGTCGTCTGCTACTAGCGACGGGCCAACTGGAAACAAATCTCCTGAATGTCCCAAACTTTGGAGCATAAAAAAAATAAATTTTTCTGGAAAAAATGTGTGTCCCAAATCATAGTGTCCCAATACATAGAGTAAATACGGTATTTCTTATTCTATTGATTCTTTTTTTTCAAACAGAACTGTCACCGAAAGGGATAATAATTGAGAAATCCGATGAACTGGACTCAACAAAGTGTGCCATAAAAAGGAAAGAACGACGATTTAACTGCTTTCCAGAAAGGAATCCATCTAAAGAAAGTTGTGAGACAAGAGGCTGTTGTTGGATGGAAGATAATAAAATCACAGATAACACGTATGATAAAGATGCACCAAGGTGTTTTTACCCCTTGAACTACACTGGTTACTATGTGAAGAGTGTCCAACAACATGGATCCTTTCATCATAGGCTGATATTAGAAAGAAATGTTTCTTCTCATTATCCAAAAGATATTAAAAACCTTTTTATGGATGTTATATTTGAAACAGATACCAGATTGCACATAAAAGTAAGTTTGGATCTAAGAAAATTGCAAAGTTGCTTACAAATTTAACCCTTTACCCAACGCAGACAATATCAAAATTTATTATTTTAAATATCATTTTTTAAAAAAATTTCAACAAAACCATATCATGTGACCCCTCGTTGGCACGAGCTCGACGAGCTCATTCCAACGAGGGGTCACATGATATGGTTTTGTTGAAATTTGTTGAAAAAATAATATTTTTTCAACTGCTGAATTTGCATATTACGCGGGCGGATACGGCCGATTCGTTGGGTAAAGGGTTAATATACATTCACCTGGTAATATATCTTGTTTGAAAGAACTCATGGAGCTCTGTCAAACAAGGTACAAATGATAAAATATCAAACTGCATTATGAGAAATATTTACTGCTGAAAACTTTGTGCATCCAGATCAGAGATGAAAGTTTTCTGCAATTTGATGGAATTCTGGAATTTCCAGGTCCATTTTTTGTGTTCCGGATTTTACTTTTTTATGCAACCAAAAGTCGGCTTTTTTCTTGTAATCAACTTTTCCGTTCCACTAGTAGTTCCGTTTTTCATATTTTAGCAATTGTTGGATGTCAAAACAAGGTCGTTTGTGTACTAAGTGTGAGAGTTCAACCAGTGGAATTTCTTGTTTCTTGAGTGTATTCGGTGTTCTTAGAAGACCAAGCTTTTCATCACACTGGAAAACTGAAGTGTATTTGGTGTGCAAATGAAATCGACTATAGAAATGAAGGCAAAAAAGCATTAAAACAACATGCGGAAACGAATATGCATATCAGAAAACATGCCAACATAAATTCAAATCAATCACGGCCATCAATATTTTTTAGTTCCAGGTGAATAAATGTGTGAATCAATCTTGGAGCATCTACAACCCTAGAGTGGCCCCTGGACCCCAGCAAGTGTTAGTTGTGCTTGTCTCACTTTGCTCGGTCATTTACACTTTCTGTAATTTTTGACATCTGCCACTTTCATCTCTGATCTAGATAAATTATACTATTTTAGATTAACCCTTTACCCAACATAACAGCCAAAACCGGCCAGCGCTATTTAAAAAAAAATCACCATACAATTTTCATTACATTTTTCTTTTTTTGTCTCCAAAACATAGCTTATGACCCTGCATTGGAATGAGCTCATTGACCTTGTTCCAATGAGGGGTCATAAGCTATGTTTTGGAGACAGAAAATGGAAATTTTTAGTTATTCAGTGATTTTGTTTGCAAGTGTCGTCTGCCTTTTGTGTTAGATAAAGGGTTAAAGGTTTTCTCTTGCAGCCATTTCCAGCCCAAATGACAATCAACCATCATTTTATGAAATTTTTTTTTTTAGTAAGATAGAAAAAGTTGGAAACTGTTTCATTTTAATTGAAGGGGATTAGAACGTATCTTGAAACTACAGCATCAACACCTTCAACTAACTGCATAGATATAATATAAAAGCAAATGAAAAAAATCACGAGTTCATGGATCGATTTGACTTCTGTGATGTTTGGAGACGTAATAATACTGGTGCAAAACATTATACATTGAAAGGAGCTTGGAACAAATTTGCTTGTCTGGATTATTTCCTGATGTCTTTTGATTTAGAAATATATTTGCAAAACACTAATATCCAACTTAGATATAGATCAGACCATAAATACACAGAAGACATACATGTCATCCCCTGAGTTCCAATGGGTTCTATGTGCCTACTGGCACATAGAACACATTGGAACTCAGGGGACGATGTGTAAATGAGTTTATCAATATGGCACGAGTGCCAGCGCGGAGTGATAAAACGAGAAGGCACAGGCCTCGTATTTTATCCTTCCGTGGTGGCACAAGTGCCATATCAATGAACCCATTCACACTTGTGTGTTGTTATGTGTTTATTACATGCCTTCACACCTATAAAAACAATTATTAAAAGGATACTCAGCAATTCATTTGACAACTAGCAACAAAAAGAACACAATTTATCGCCAACCAAATTTGCAAGGGGAACTTGGGTTACTATTTCATCCCATGAGTTTTGTTATATTCTATGTGCCTACTGGCACATAGAACACATTGGAACTCCGGGGATGATTTTCAGCTATCGCTAGTGACACAAATTGTAATTGCGTTACACGATTTATAGAAAATTCCAGTGAAATTTCGCTTCTATTTAAAAATAATCTGTCAACGATTTTCGTTCCAGATTTTCATTTTCCATAGTTTAGTGTTGCTGTAGATGGTGATTACATAGAACAGGAATGTAATAATCCAATAGACATAACTTTATCTTTCATTAAATAACCGAGGGGTAAGGATTCTGAAGTTTAAAAACTTCTAAATGACCATGAATATATTTTGATTATAAAATAACCAGAAAACATTGAGTGAAGTTTGAAAGGTGTATCATGTATCAGGCCTGGCAGTCTAGAAAATCAAGGAGTGCAAAACAGTTGCTCTCCTCAGATTGCTTGGGAGTGGAATTGCACCTGGAATGTTCAATGCATATACTTGTATGCTATTTTGGTTATATTCACATCAAGTTATTACTATTGTGACTGAAAAATTGTACTACATTCAGCTACACAATGGAAAACTTGGCACACACATCTTCTCATCATTCAAAATGTTGCATTCAATTCTTATGTGACTGTGTGATGGTACTTCGACACCCATCTATAACGTGCAGCCGTAGTCACGCTCAGATGAGCAAACAGAGCTAGCTGCTAAGGTGCTCATGAATATAAAGCAGGTAGTAAGGCCAGATAGTGCTTTTACTACTCTGCCGGGGGTGCGGTGGTATTGAGGTGACTGGTTCTTGCCAGATCACCAAAGTTAAGCAACATCGAGCCCGGTTAGTCCTTGGATGGGTGACCGTCTGAGGGATCAATTTGGATGCCCACATTGTGTCCTTGGGCAAGGCACTGCACCCTGATTGTCCACATGGGGGCACGATGATGCCAGGTACTAAGGCATACAGCATGTCGATTGTGCGCATGTCTTCAACCAATCTAACCTGCCTGTGCTGCAGTGCTTAGTTACGATGTTGGGTAGGTGGCAGCTACTCGTCGTTGCTTTGGTGGTTCTCTCCGGGTATTTCGGCTTCCTCCACCCATAAAACTCACGGACATGATATGATCTTCGCTGTTAATGTGTTGTTAAACCGTAATAAAATAAACTACTCTGCCTGCAGCTAGCTCGACCGGTGAAGTAGTTCTCCAGTTATTGGGAGCCGGGATGCTAGGTAGATCCATTGCAGTCGAGGAGAGTATTGATGAGGGTCGAACGAGCACCTCAAAATATAAAGCCCACCTAGCGACGACTGCAAAGAAGGGGCAGAAGACTGTCAATTTCTTAACGGGACGCTTGTCGAGATCTGGGGTCAGATCATGAGCTGGAGAACCCTCTCTGTCCCTCCAGCAGTCGAGGTCGACTGTTTCGGTCTGGTGAAAGTGAAGTGAGTTGGGGCGTTCGTCCACTCGAATGGGAGAGCCCTCTCCTTCCCCACTGCATCCAGTCAGATCTGCATCCTGTGTGCAGCGTATGGCAAAGAAACAGAAGACCGCTGCTCTGCAAGCCTCAGTCGCAGACCTGCTGTCACAGATTGCGCAGCTAATCGCAGCATCCCAGCAGTCGCAGGTACAACTGTCAACAGACTCTGGTAGTGAGCTGTCTGATGGTGCTGGGTCAGTCCAGTCATCCGTTCATTCGGTTTGTGTTGACCATGAATCTCCAACCCTCGCAGAACAGCACATGGATACTATGAATTTCATTCATCAGTTCTTTCCTGAACTTGTTCCATCTGAGTAAAAGTCTGCGTCAGCTAGGCAGAAACCGCTATCATTACTGGATAAGGGTGCCGTGCAGAGGAAAGAGGAGGTTCTTTCCCAGGTCAGTCTACTCAGGTATCGGAGGCCTTCGGTCTGCTTGACCACGCCATCTTTGGCCTAGCTAATAATAATAACAACAAAAAGAAAGCTGGTTTCTTATTGTCTGCCTCTCTCCAATTGCCATTTTCTGGATCACGTTTTATGAAAACGGTCAGAGAAGAGGTACAGAGAGCTCCTCAGCATTTGGCTGAGCAGGCATTGGAATTAGATATTTCATTGCCCGCTTCATTCAATGTCCGTGCCCATGTTTTGGAATCTTCTATTGATTCCAGTCATGCAGTCGGACGTAATGTCATATGCGGGGCATGTTACTAGGGCATTGGCTCAGCGTCTTAACGGAAAAAACTTTGGCGACGTTATACCGCTGTTCAGAGTCCTTTCTAGAGCCATCATGCTTGCCGTGTATCACGCCCCCCTTTCAGTGGCAAATTTGGAGTTGGTTAGGTGTGACAGAGCCCTAGCATCATCTACCTTGCTGGACAATCAGGTCAAAAGCTCTCTCAGAGTCACGCCAGTTTCGGGTCATACTTTATTTAACCCTTTACCCAACATAACGGCCAAAACCGGCCAGCGCTATTCTCAAAAATCACCAATTAATTTTCATTAGTTTTTCATTTTTTGTCTCCAAAACATAGGTTGTAACCCCTCGTTGGAACGAGCTCGTCGAGCTCGTTCCAACGAAGGGTCCTATGTTTTGGAGACAAAAAATGAAAAAAATTAGTTATTCAATAATTTTTTTTACAAGTGTCGTCTGCTTTTCATGTTAGGTAAAGGGTTAATGACCAATTGTCCTTCATGTACGAGGAAGCTACCAAAAAGGCTACTAACACTTTGTTGTTAAGGTTAGTTTCGCAGCAGCAGTCGACTGCTGGACGTGGTAGGCGAGGAGACTTCTTTTCGCATTCGGCGAAGAGGGGTTCCTCATGTGGTTCTAAGAAACCCGCGTATGACAATTCTGGAAGCTGTCATTCTATTGACTCTGGTAAGTCTTATAAGGACTTTAAATCTGATGCCCCTAAGCCGACGGCTCGAGGAGGTTCTCGGGTAGGACCTGTTAGCCTCGAAAGTCCTATAAATGATGTTCTAGACCTCTATTGCTCTCCAGTTGACAGAAGGTTATCAAAATTCACATCCAACTGGATAGAGATAACGGAAGATCAGTGGGAATGGAATGTAGTCGAACGAGGTCTTCGTCTGTCATTCCGATCAAAACCTCCCCTAACAAGAAGTCTGCATTGGACAAATCTTCCGGCAAATACTTCAAAGAGAGATTCTCTTCTTTTAGAAGTTCAATCTCTCTTAGATAAAAGAAGCAATAGATGTTTTAGAGAACCCCATTACTTTGGGATTCTACAGTCATTTGTTTCTTGTGCCCAAGCCAGACAGCTCGTTCTGAGTCTTGAGCTGAATAAACAAATTGATAATTGCTCCAAAGTTTTACATGGAAACTATTTGGCCGGTTAGAGCAAGCATCCAAGTGAACAACTTTGCAGCAAGCATAGACCTAAAAGACAAATACTTTCACGTCTTGGTCCATCCGGCATTCAGAAAGTATTGTCGTTTTGCCATTCTGGGAAGGGTTTACCAGTTCAGAGCAATGTGTTTGGTCTGTATCTGGCCCCTTGGGCATTCACTTGGATAATGAACTCGGTCATGTCTTATTTCCTGGCTCATTCGGCAGTTATAATGTCAGCTTATCTGGACGACATTCTTCAAAGATATATGGTGACAAAAGCACAACAAAAACTATTTGCAGAGTCTGGTACTGTTGTTCTGACATCTAGGTTTCATTGTAAATGAAAAGAAGTCGGATTTGACTCCGTCAGTGTCCTTCATTCACTTAGCAATGAGTTTTGAGACTCACAACAATCTGGTTTGTCTTCCCACAACCAGTGCGAATGAGCGGAGCAGCAGCGGAGCTAATTCCCCTAGGTTGATTACGCACACGTCCTCTCCAGATTTTCCTTATTCAGAACTGGAGTGTCAAACTGCATTCTCTTTACAGTCAATTTGTTTTAACAGACCTTGTCAAACCAAAAATTCAGATTTGGGCGGATCTTTGATGGTTAATTCATGGAGTTCCGCTTCAAGTACTGGATCCTGTCTTCACTATTATGACAGATGCCAGTCAGATGGGTTGGGGTGCCTCCCTGATTCCTGCAGATCTAAAGTGTCAGGGTCTTTGGGATTCTTGGTTCCTGGAGAAACACATAAACATCAAGGAGATGTGGTTCTAAGAAACCCACGTATGACAATTCTGGAAGCTGTCATTCTATCGACTCTGGTAAGTCTTATAAGGACTTTAAATCTGATGCCCCTAAGCCGACGGCTCAAGGAGGTTCTCGGGTAGGACGTAGTTTCTCTTCCTGTTAGCCTTGAAAGTCCTATAAATGATGTTCTAGACCTCTATTGCTCTCCAGTTGACAGAAGGTTATCAAAATTCACATCCAACTGGATAGAGATAACGGAAGATCAGTGGGAATGGAATGTAGTTGAATGAGGTCTTCGTCTGTCATTCCGATCAAAACCTCCCCTAACGAAAAGTCCGCATTGGACAAATCTTCTGGCAAATACTTCAAAGAGAGATTCTCTTCTTTTAGAAGTTCAGTCTCTCTTAGATAAAAGAAGCAATAGAGGTTGTAGAGAACCCCAATTCTTCGGGATTCTACAGTCATTTGATTTAATGAAAGCAGCTTACTGGACACAACCTTCTACTTTTACCAAGTTTTCTCTTAGAAAGTTAGAGTCTATTTCCGTTGACCTTAGATCCTTGGGTCCACTTTCTGTTGCACAGAATCCATTAATGTAACACCTTTTATATGTCTTAGGCAGCCCACTCAAGCACTGACGCCGGTCTGCTGCCCTCTTTGTTCTGTGGATTAGTTCCTTCAGAACAAGAAGGGGGGGGGGGGGGGTTTCCTTAGTTCATCTGGTTTTATAGTGAAAAGCAAGGGAATGGCTCTCCCAAGGACAGTAGTCGGGGGTTGGTGCTGAGTGGTTTTAATGTGTAGCTCAATGTGAAGGCAATATTTGCCTTATTGTAATATTGATCTTTTAAAGTGTAGCTTGCTGTGAAGCATTTTGTATATGTCACGTGTCATATGAGCATTAATATACAATCCACAAAACACTTTTAAATTCAGTATAAAGCATCTCATTCTCTGGATTAGTTTTATAATTTTTCTTCACCGAATTAGCATAAGGGTAATGCTGGCATTAAATGGAGAATTTATTATGTATTGCTCCTTTAAATTGTTAGTGTTATTTCTTTCTCTGTTATTGGATAGGAAAAGGCATATGTAATTCCTCATTTATCTCCTATTCTCATGTAGGAGTCCTCCTTTCAGTCGAAGTAATAGAGATATTATTGGTTTCCTTTTAAAGTCCAAGGCCCTCTAGCCTTTTTACTATTTAGCTAAGTCTGGGCCATTGGGTATTTATAGTATAAAAATATGTAAAATTTAAAGTGATCTGTATATTTTTTATACTTACCAATGGGCCAGATGGGGATGACCCTCCCATGAGTGGGCACTCATACCTCCCCGCTGATCTATAACATTTAGCAGGCACAACTAGAAAGAATGATGCTTGGCATCAATTTCAGTGTCTTCCCGGTTACTGTGCATGTGCAGTCATAAAGTATAGAGGACCAGATAGGACTTTGAATTTTCGGATTTCTATGCAGATTTTGGGAGGTGGGGGGGGGGGGGGGGGGGGTTCAAAATTTGTGTTTGGCCCTGGATATTTATGAGTTTGCACCAGCTAAGTCTCGGCCATTGGTAAATATAAAAAATGTTCAAATTACTATAAATTTTTACTTTTCCTGGATATTATGAGACTAATCAATCCCTAACAAGCAAGAAAATGGCATTTCAGGCAGTCATAATTATGAAATGTTTTTTCTACTTTATTTAATTATAATTAGAATAGTGAATCTGCAATATGGACCAGTCTGACTGCCCCCGGATACTAGATTATTTTTCGTGTCCAGAATTAGTTTGTCAATTACATTTTGTTATATTTATTGGAGAGTGCCTATATATAAAGTGTAACAAAACTAATCCTTATGAACAAGATGTTCCCTTCATTCAAATTCAGAATTTAAATTAATTATATATCGCTTTATTATGAGGCAGATTTTCTATGACGAGGCCGGAGTAATAGAGATATTATTGTTTTCCTTTAAAGTCATAGACCATCCAGCCTTTTTACCATTCAGCTAAGTCTGGGCCATTGGTTGTAGTATAAAAAAATATGATAAATTTTAAGTAATTTGTGTATTTTTTATACTTACCAATGGCCCAGCGGAGATGGACCTTCTGTGAGTGGGCACTCATACCTCCCCACTGATTTATAACATTTAGCAGGCACAAAACTAGAAAGAATAATGCTTGGCGCCAATTTTGGTGTCTTCCTGGTTACAGTGCATGCGTAGTGATAAAGTATGGAGGACCAGATAGGACTTTGATTTTTTGGATTTCTATGCAAGTTTTGGGAGTTGGAGGTGGGGGGTTCAAAATTTGTGTTTGGCCCTGGATATTTATGAGTTTGCACCAGCTAAGTCTCGGCCATTGGTAAGTATAAAAATATACAAATTACTTTAAATTTTACATATTTGCAGTGTTGATGTCCTACCATTACCTGAATGGCAGCCCCTGATGAATTGTTCTTCAGTTAAAAACTGATTGCATTTTTAGATATGATTTATATTGAAGAATATATTTCCAAAATTTCGGGAGTGAATGTTACAACTTACATATAGCGTGCTGGTATTAAACGCACATCAAAAAAGAAACGTCAAATTGATTTATATGGAGCTATGCATTATTGAAAATCAGCGTTTTTCAAAGAAATGTGCAAAATAACCCAAAAATTGGAAATGCCATAAAAAGGTAAAAATGGCAATAAATTGAAAAACAGCTACATGTATCTCCTATTTTAGCTCTTCAACATGGTAAAATTTCCCAAAAACCTGATGCATTTTAATTTTCCCCTCTGTGACCCACCTATGATATCACCTCTGAGTTCAACTATAACACTTGAGAATTTCATAGAACGGCCTGACATTTTTAGATATGTTTTTAGCTCAACTTTGGCGAAGCGAAATTTGAGCTTTTGTCATGGCCCGTCTGTCCGTACGTCAACAATTGGATACGGCTCGGGCTAGAGGCCGTATTTATGAACCGATCTTTACGAAACTTCTTGGGTACCTTTGTTATGACCGTGGGACGAGAACGAATGTTTTTGGGTGCAGTCTGAAATTCAAGATGGCTGCCAGCCGCCATTTTGTACCGACGATGTAGAAATCTGTTTTTTGTACAGAACTTCCATATGAAAGCTCTGATTTGAATAATTTTTTGTATGAATGTTTAGTACCATGGGATACATCACATATAATACGGGTTTTTTTCTCGTGTGTAAATTGTGCAAATTAGACTAATTTTGATGTTTTTTGGTGTTACTTTCAGTACTGTAAGTGCAAATGCCAATACGGCTCGGGCTAGAGGCCGTATTTATGAACCGATCTTTACAAAACTTCTTGGGTACCTTTGGTATCACTGTGGGACGAGAACGAGTGTTTTTGGGTCCGGCTCGGAATTCAAGATGGCCGATGGCAGCCATTTTGTACAAAATTAGGTGCAATCAAATTTTTGCACAGAACTTCCATATGAAAGCGCTGATTTGAATAATTTTTTGTGTGAATGTTTAATACCATGGGATACATCACATATAATACGGGTTTTTTTCTCGTGCGTAAATTGTGCAAATTAGACTAATTTTGATGTTTTTATACGCCCGTTTGAAAAACGGGACGTATTATAGTATGGCGTTGTCCGTCCGTCTGTCTGTCTGTCTGTCTGTCCATCTGTCCGTCCGTCCGTCCGTCCGTCCGTTTGGTTTCCGAACAATAACTTTAGTATTTGTTTTCCGATCGGCTCCAAATGTGGTATGTGGTTTAATCACAACAAAATACAGGTCAAGTTCGAATATGGGGTCGGACCGAACATTTTTCGCCTGAATTATGGCCCCAGTTGGACTTAGAATTCATCAAATATTTGGTTTCCGGATGATAACTTTAGTATTTGTTTTCTGATCGGCTCCAAATGTGGTATGTGGTTTAATCACAACAAAATACAGGTCAAGTTCGAATATGGGGTCGGTCCGAACATTTTTCGCCTGAATTATGGCCCCAGTTGGACTTAGAATTCATCAAATATTTGGTTTCCGGATGATAACTTTAGTATTTGTTTTCCGATCAGCTCCAAATTTGGTGTGTGGTTTAATCACAACAAAATACAGATCAAGTTTGAATATGGGGTCGGTCCGAACATTTTTGCGCCTGAATTATGGCCCCTGTTGGACTTAGAATTCGTCAGATATTTGGTTTCCGGATGATAACTTTAGTATTTGTTTTCCGATCGGCTCCAAATTTGGTATGTGGTTTAATCACAACAAAATACAGGTCAAGTTCGAATATGGGGTCGGTCTGAACAATTTTTGCCTGAATTATGGCCTCTGTTGGACTTAGAATTTGTCAAATATTTGGTTTCCGGATGATACCTTTAGTATTTGTTTTCCGATCGGCTCCAAACTTGGTATGTGGTTTAATCACAACAAAATACAGGTCAAGTTCGAATATGGGGTCGGTCTGAACAATTTTTGCCTGAATTATCAAATATTCGGTTTCCGGATGATAACTTTAGTATTTGTTTTTCGATTGGCTTCAAACTTGTTAGTCTTTTTCTCAAATGACTGAAAAATTTAGTCATTTCACAAAATCACTGATTTCAAAGTCTGACCGTAACATATATATATATATGCCAGTATAAATTTCTCGCACTCTAAAAAAATTGCAAATGTGTTAAAATGGTACAATTTGAACAGTTCACGGGCGTATGATGCAATGCCCAGCAGTGCTCTTGTTTGGTGTTACTTTAAGCACTGTAAGTGCAAATGCCAATACGGCTCGGGCTAGAGGCCGTATTTATGAACCGATCTTTACGAAACTTCTTGGGTACCTTTGGTATCACCGTGGGACGATAACGAGTGTTTGTGGGTCCGGTCCGAAATTCAAGATGGCCGATGGCAGCCATTTTGTACAAAATTAGGTGCAATCAGATTTTTGCACAGAACCTCCATATGAAAGCGCTGATTTGAATAATTTTTTGTGTGAATGTTTAGTACCATGGGATGCATCACATATAATACGGGTTTTTTTCTCGTGCAGAGATTATGCAAATTAGATGAACTTTGATTTTTTCAGTGTGACTTACACACAGTAAGTACACATGTCAATATGGCTCAGACTCGAGTCTGAATTTATGAACTGATCTTCCCGA
This sequence comes from Pictodentalium vernedei, assembly GCA_031216915.1. Taxonomy (NCBI): domain Eukaryota; kingdom Metazoa; phylum Mollusca; class Scaphopoda; order Dentaliida; family Dentaliidae; genus Pictodentalium; species Pictodentalium vernedei. The sequence continues at coordinate 431,904,535 of CM062289.1, read as the reverse complement.
AATGTCTTGGGTACCTTTGTTATCACCTTGGGACGAGAACGAGTGTTTCTGGGTGCGGTCTAAAATTCAAGATGGCTGCCAGTGGCCATTTTGTACCGAAATTACGTCTAATCAGTTTTTTGTACACAACTTCTATCAGCTCAGACTAGAGGCCATATTTATGAACCAATCTTTACGAAACTTCTTGGGTACCTTTGTTATCACCGCGGGATGAGAGCGAGTGTTTTTGGGTGTGGTCCGAAATTCAAGATGGCCACCAGCAGCCATTTTGTACCAAAATTAGTGCAATCAGTCTTTTGTACAGAACTTCTGTATGAAAGTTCTGATTTGAATAAATTTTTGTATGAATGTTTAGTAACATGGAATACATCACACATTGTAAGGGTTTTTTTTTGTGCAGAAATTATGCAAATTAGATGAACTTTGATTTATTCAGTGCTACTTACACAATGTAAGCACACATGTCAATACGGCTCAGGGTAGAGGCTGTATTTATGAACCGATCTTCACAAAACTTCTTGGGTACCTTTGTTATCACCTTGGGACGAGAATGAGTGTTTCTGGGTACGGTCCAAAATTCAAGATGGCTGCCAGTGGCCATTTTGTACCGAAATTAGAACCAATCAGTTTTTTGTCACAAGTTCTATACAGCTCGTATTTATGAACTGATCTTCACAAAACTTCTTGGGTACCTTTGTTTTCACCTTGGGACAGGAACGAGTGTGTTTTGGGGTGCCTTTGTTATCACTGTGCTATGAGAACAAATATTTTGGGGTTCAGTCAGACCCACTCTGGGACTCAAAGATTTCTTTTCTAGTTTAGCATCTGACTGTCACCCACCTTTACAATACTTTACCTATACATTTGTTACAGGCAACGGTCAGTATTTATGTACAGACTGTTACATTACTTTATATGTACCTTTGTTATCAGGTCATTACCTAGATGTTTGTCATTGCTGTGTCACATACTATACATGTATATGTCTTTGTCTTGACAAGTTGAGCTACAGTGTCATTGACACTTTCATTTTCTGGAGATATTATTGCAAACATTTGGAAAGCCTGGGGCTTAAAATGCGGTTGAAACTAAAAGATCTAGGAAAAATGAAAAAAATGCATTGTTTGCATCAAGGATCGAAATTTGAAAAAAATTACAGAAAAAATCCCCAGAATTATGGTTATTGTCTACAAGTATGCCAAATTTCATGGCTGTGAGTTAACGATAAGTACCCCAAATCTTTGTCTGAAGGAAAAAAGGCTGACAATCTCAACAAGTCATTCCAACTAGATGGTTTCGAAATAGCAAAGCGAATTTCCAGAATTCATCCAACGAAGCACGGCCAATGCCAAATCGGCCAACTATGAGGAGGTGTTTATTGCCTTTAACCCTTTCCCCAATGCAGATATTATCAAAATTTATTATTTTAAATATCATTTAAAAAAAAATTTCAACAAAACCATATCATGTGAGCCCTCATTTGAACGAGCTCGATGAGCTCGTTCCAATGAGGGGTCACTTGATTTGGTTTTGGTGAAGAAATTTTTTGAAAAACAGTATTTTTTCAGCTGCTGAATTTGCATCTTTTGCAGGTGGATGTGGCCGATTCGTTGTGTAAAGGGTTAAACATGACAAACCGTTCGATAGAGCGTACACTGTGGATCATTTTGAATGAAATATGACAAAAATTGCCAAGATTTTGAAGTGATATAAAAACATCAAAACTGGCAATAAATCAAAAAACTGAAAAACAGCTATCTCCTAAATTTTTTTAGCTCAACTACCCAATAAAATTAAAAAAAAATCCAACACATTTCAATTTTTAACCCTATAACTGCCCCCAGATGTTACCTCCAAGTTTGGCCATGATGGTTGGGGAATTTTGTAGGATGGCACCACTAGGGCTGCCGCAACTATTCGATTAACCGACTAACCGTCAGAAGGTGCAATAGTCGACTATTATTTTTCATAGTCGACTATTTTTTTAGCTGTATACATCACGTCACTGGATGATAATATTGGTCTACGAGGGGCACATACCGTTTCTCGGTACCTGTTGTCCTTCGTATTCATTCTTTATATCATGAAAATGGGCAGTAATTTTGATTTTACTCACACATATTATCTAATGAAATGGATGTTGTCATACCTAAACTCTGCTCTGGGTCAAGCTATTGTGAACAAATTGTTGATAATCCATATTAATTGTTGCCATTTTAATTTTTAAATCCAAAAAATTTAATATTGAATTGGAACTTATTGACACTAAATTACTGAAAGAAGTTCCATACTTTGAAGTGTTAACATCACGTGACACAAAGTTGTTTACGTCTTTGAGGAATTCCTGGTAAACCCTACTTTTTAGATGATCCAATTGGTTTGAATAAACACCTGTGTGCTATATCCCTCGCAATTTTCATCAAGTGACAGTTTCTAGATCCCCAAGATGACCTAAATGAAAACTTCAGAGTCCAGATGGTGCTTTGATTTTACTTGCATTGTCAGGATTTTGAACTGCATTTACTTGCATGTTGCTAAATATTCCACTGTATATTATGCTTAAAAGTTAAAAATTTAGTGGCAAGAATGTGAAGTGTGAATAATGTCTATCGTGTACCTATACAAAGCCTAAATTGTCACACAAAGTAACATGGGCATCAACATGGTTAACTTCGAGAATCTTGTCCATTTCCACACATAAATCGCGATGACCAAGATCTGCTAAACAAACTGACTCAAAGACAGTCCCAAGTGTTTTTTTCTGAATAAATTATAATATCATCATTCTGTATTTGCTTGTGTTCATGTGGTGTTCACCATTTGTGTTAGCCTGTTGTTCAACTCTTTTTGTATAACCAACATGTTAACAGAAACCGCAAAACAGCATCAGAATTTAAGACGACATTTGAATTTGATATCAGTGTATGCCAGCATAGACATAATATATGAATGACTAACCATCAACTATCACAGCCGGCCAGTCGACTCTGAAAACTGATAATCGTGGCAGCCCCAGGCACCACATTTTTAGATATGTTGTTTATTGGAGATTATATTTCCAAAATTTAAGAAAGATAGTCTTAAAAATTAGCTGGAAATTAAAATCTTAAAAAAAATTCTTAACATTCAGCTCCTTCCTATCAAGGCTCTAAAGGTCAAAAAGGAAAACCAGATAGACCAACTTTCAATAACCAGAAATAAGGCCACACAAAGTAGATCTTCTGTTTCTCAGGCCATTATTTGTGAAATTGCATGCGGGCGAGCGTTTTTTTGTTTTAATTTTTATTTCAGTAATTTCTTCTTTGCCATCAAAAGTTCAAATTCTTGGTTCAAGTTTTAGGCCTCATTCTCTACAGAATAGCATGGGTGGTGGTGTATTTCATCCCTTGAGTGCAAGAAGGCTTTGCAATGCTAAAGCATTGCAAAGCCTTCTTGGACTCAAGGGATAAATTCATCAATTTTTTTAACTTGGGTAAAATATCAGACATAAACCATTTAATTTTTATTTTTTTTAAGTTTAAATTGGTTATAAAAAGAGAGCATGCGGCAGCCAAAAGGACCATGCGGGAGGGCCTGAGAAACAGATTTTTTATTTTTTTAAGCCTAAATGTGCAAAGTTTGAAAGCAGTATCTTTAACAACTTTGGAGTGGCGCATGTCACCAAATTAGAGGTTTTAACCCTTTACCAAATGAATCGGCCGCATCCGCTTGTGTAATTTAAAAATTAAGCAGCTGAAAAAATCCATTTTTAAAATTTTTTCAACAAAGCCATATCATGTGACCCCTCATTGGAAGGAGCTCATTGAGCTTGTTCTAATGAGGGGTCAGATGACATGGTTTTATTGAAATTTTTGGAAAAATGTTAAAAGTCAATAATTAAAATAATACATTTTGATATCGTCTGCGTTGGGTAAAGGGTTAATGATAAATGTCAAAAACAGGCTATAATTTGAAGAGACGACAAAATGGCATTAAATCAAAAAACTTTTTTTTTAGGTCTACAACACACTAACATTTCAAAAAATCGGCCACATTTTAATTTTTGACTTTATGACACCCTGGATATCGCCTCCGAATCCGGCCATAATGTTTGGGAATTTCCTTGGACGCTACCACATTTTTCGATATTATGGTTTTTATTAGCTCACCTGAGCGAAGCTCAAGGGGAACTTTAGTGATCACTTTCCATCAGTCATCCATCTGTCTGTCCGTCATCTGTCCCTCTGTCTGGCACGAACTTTACATTAACTTCTCATAAACTACTGGTACAAATTGAACCAAATTTGATTTGAATGTTCCTTATATTATGTCAATTCAAGTTTGTTCAAATAACGTTGCCATGCCCACAGCGGGCACAATAAGGTACATAATTCTGGTAGCACCTGCAAAATGTTTTTAAAATTTTTTAAAAATCATCTTCTCCAGAACTACCAATAAGAATCTTTTGATACTTGGAATACAAAATCTTTAGAGGGGTTAGATTCAGGTTTGTTTGAAACAAGTCCCTGGGTTCATATTTGGTTTCCCTACGGGAACCCAACTCTTAACTTCATGCAAAATGAGGAAATTTATTTATAAATCTTCTTCAGATCTACCGTCAAACTCTCTTGATATTTGGTATACTGCATCTTTAGGGTGGTCAGCTTGCAGTTTATTCAAATCAAGTCCCTGGAATCATATTTGGACACTTTGTAGGAGCCTGAATTTTAACTTAGTTTAACATGAGGAATATTTTTTAAAAATCTTTTTCAGATCTGTTAGTCTGAATGTTTTGATTGGCCTGTCTATCATAAATTGATTTAATACCTTTTTTTTTACAATATTTTTTTGCTATATTGTAAATAATCGACATTGTGTAGAAAGGTTCAGTTTGCAGTGAGGAGTTTGATAAGGTGATCCACTTTCACCTTATCTTTTTTATACTGAGTATTGAGATACTTAGTGTATCATTCAAGTACAGTCCTAAAATTATTGGCATAACCATAAATAACTCCAAACATCTTACAAGTCAATGTTTGGATGACTCATCACTATTTCTTATCAACCTACCTTACAATTGTTTACTACAGGCTTGCACTACAGTGGAAGTCCCTAACTCAGAAAATATACTCTCTATTTTGATCTTTCCCAAGAGATTTGGGAACAAAAAGTGGTGCAAAAGCACCACGAAAAAATAAGCCAAAACTGGGTTGAGCACCATCGGCGCACACCCAGTACGGTCGCTCTTCTCTTAGTACAATTCCATGACTTCCGGAAAACCAGTGCACAGGCAGTAACTAATGAATCATTCTTTTTTCATCCGACGTCCAAGGATGACGTGCGGCCATTTGTATTATGAAACAGTGATAATTCAACTCGTCGATAATGGTTTCCTGTGACTGGAATTATGGATCTGAGTATCGTATAATAACAAGACTGTGTTTTATATTTCTTCATTATTATTTTCAACCACATTTTCTTTGTATTTTATATATTTTACGTGTCGCGCGCGACTTTCGCGTACCGTGCGATTTGTACATAAAATTTTTGGGTTGATAAATTTTATTATTATTGGAGTTAGGTGTCAATGGGGGATTGCATGGACAGGATTTCACCACTCTTGTTGAGAGCAGAATTTCTGTTTTTCAGGTCCCTGTCTGCCGTCTGGGTTCAGTTGTGTTCCCGCTGGTACTTTTTCTGTCACCTTTCTCTCGTTGTTGGGGATGTTCTTCTACTGTCTATATCTGTTGAGTTCACCTTTTTCTTCTACTGCTCTCACCTCTGTTATGTCCAGTATGGTTCGTTTAGGGCAATTCCTTTTGCCCTCGCTTTGTCGTTCTAGTGGTCGTTCCTCCTGCACCCGCGTTGGGGGGGGGGGGGGGGGGAATGCTGTCGTTTCGGGGCCTCCCGACATAACCTTGTCTGGTGAGAGTTATACCCTTTCCGTGGGGGATGTGCTGTTTTTTAACCATGGTGGATACTGCACGAGCTGTTGAGTTGTCTGGTGATGAGATGCCTGGTTCCGGGACTATGGTCCCTCTCCAGTCGACATCTGAGGCTGTCACTAGGGTTGTGACTCGTCCTTTGGAGGCCGAGCTCAGTTGCTCTCGCCCCTTTTCCGCTAGTTTCAACAGCTCCCGTCGTATCTGCTGCTACTGCTGTTCCGTCTACAACGTCACCGGCCTTGGCTTATCCCTGCAGGGGTCTGCAGCGATGTCTGTAGTGTGGTTGTCGGGTCTTGGCCTCACCTTTCCTGACTTCAACTCGGCGAAGTCGAAAGTAGCTGCTGACAAACCCTCTGCTGTGGCCTCTCCTTCGTTGAGCACAGCAGTTTTATACCTGCAGGGGTCTGCAGAGATGTCTGGTAGTGTAGACGTGGGGTTTCGGCCTCAGCCTTCCCTGACTTCAACTCGGCGAAGTCGGATGTGGCTGCTGACCAAACCCCCTGCAGTGTCCTCTCAGCTGTTGAGCACAGCAGTTTTAATCCCTGCAGGGGTCTGCAGAGATGTTTGTAGTGTAGACATGGGGTATCGGCCTCAGCCTTCCCTGACTTCAACTTGGCGAAGTCGGAAGGGGCTGTCAGCTGAACCCTCTACTGTGGTCTCTCAGCCGTCGAGTACCGCAGTTTTTTTCATTGGATTTGGATGTTCATGGTGGGGTCACCAAGAGCTCCGTGGCGTTTCCGTCCATGCACTCTGGTCCCATGGCCAGTTTTGCGGGACCAATGCTTTTTGTGCAGCCTGGACCTTCTGTCCCGCAGAGGTCCGCGGCGGCTCTCCTGAGTTTCTGCTCTGTAGATCGCTCGGGGTATGACATACCCCAATACACATCTGCCTTCAGATGTTTCGGCTTCGGGTGTATTTGAGGTATTTGAGGATCGTGACCCTTTACTGGTTAAATGAAGCCACTTTGTCGGTTTGTTCCCACGTTGAACCGGCCGACACAGTCAGTGAGCTTAGGGAAGCCCTCTCCTTACTCACTTAGGTTCTGTCCAAGAGCCTTTTCCGTTGCTTCCAGCGAGACTACTAGTGGTTTCCGGGCGCCCCTGTGGTGCCGCCTCTCGGGATTGGAAACAGGCCTCTTTCTGATCCCCCCTGGTGTGCCTACACCATGGGAGGCGACGGCTGGTTTGCCCATGATGGGCTATGTGTCTTCCAACTCAGGAGATGAGTCCGACATACCTGAGCCAACAGTCTTCTGATTTGGGGGCAGCTCTTGATTTTGTATTTGGATTCCTTCCAGATCTCAAACCAGCTGACAGTGTCAGCCCGTCCACGATCATCGGTCGTGCGCATACAAACTGTGGAGCAACCTGCTTCTGGGCGCCTTCGACCGTGCCTTTCGGTACAGGTGGTTGAAGCGTTTACAGCTTTGGACTCTAAGCTGAGTTCCAAGGCTATGAAGACATTGTTCTTCATCAGGGTTGACACTTTTTTGCCTCTGGTGCGTTATCGTTCCTACGATTCCGCCAATCCGTCAGTCTGCCAGACTTTGACGGTCTTGGATCAGGACTCCAACTCCCAAGCCGGCCATTTTTCATATGGAGACTCTGGAATCCGTGTTGGGCTTATCGAGAGAGATGCAGGACATGCTTTCTCTCTCCGATCATGTTGTCTCTGCTTTGCGGCTTATCTGCCCCCAGATAAGTTTGACGACGTACAGGCTCTTTTGTGTGTGCTGTCTAAGGTGCTCATGCATCTTCTCACACGCATGCCTGTACCACGGCTAACTTGGATTTAGTTCACAGGGGCGCTGTCCTGGACACAAGCCGTTCCCTTCTTGAGGGGCAGCACCCTGCTCTTCGATCTGCTTCTTCGACGGGTCCGCAACTGTTCCATGGTTCTGTGGCGACAGTCCGGGATGACTCCCCATGTCATTCCATAGATCAGCTGCTGCTTCGTCAGCTTGATCAACCTTCTATTGGAGGCAGGGACCATCCAGTGCCTAACAAGTAACCTTCTGCTTCCTCTGCGAAGCCAAGGGATGATCCTCCTGTCGCTGCTTCTGCTTACTCACAGGGCAAGGGTAGTCACCTCGATTCATCCCAGGTTGAGACATCCATCTCAGTCGAGAGTGCCTCTCCCAACACAGGTTCCTTTCAGCAGTACATGTTGGGAACTTTTGATCATGGCGATAGGCAATCTCCGGTCAAAGGGGGCGATCGAGGTCACCAGGAACATTTATTCATTGGGATTTTATTCCCGCCTGTTCTTGGTTCCGAAGAAGGACGGCTGACTGAGACAGGTTATCGATCTGAGTATCCTGACCCAGTCTATCATTGCTCCCAAGTTCAGCATGGAGGCTTTCAGGTCGATTCGCCGCTCCATTCACCTGGGAGTTTTCCAGTTCAAGACCATGCCCTTCGGCCTTGATCTGGATCCTTGGGCCTACACCCGCCTGATGTCCCATGTATTAGTCTTACATCGCACACAGTCCAGGGTGTCTTCTTCGGCATATCTAGTTAATATCCTCCAGAGGCATTCCAATGCTGCCTTTCTGGAGTTGGATGTCGACACACTGTTGAGCCTGTTCACGTCACTAGGGTTCAGAGTCAACGAGGAGAAGTCTGACCTGGTCGCTTCTCCGTCATTTTGTAGGGCTGGGCTTCCGTACTTAGCTGGATACGATGGCGGTTTCCCGGGCAAGGGCTGTGATTTTCTCAGCCTTTGCACTGACTCTGTCCCAGTTCACGTCCAGAACAGCTCGGGAGTTATCCCCGTCTCATTCCTCTAGGTCGGCTACATGTCAGGCCTCTCCAACACTTTCTGCTCAGTCGTTGGAGGCCTAATGTCGATCCTCTGGATCTGGTGCTTCAGTTACCGGAGTCTCTTCATAGTCACTGTCTCCCCTGACCGATGTTCAGTGGATTATGCAGGGAGTTCCGTTGGACTTCCCCATGTCCGATCGTGTTCTGACGGCAGTCGCCAGCGATCTCGGATGGGGTGTGACGTTGGATCCTCTAGGTCTTTTCCTTCACGGGTCATGGGACCAGGATCCAGCAGCTCTTCATGTCAACCAGAAGGAGCTTCTTGCTCTTCTTCTGAGTTTCCGGCAGTGGATCCCCCACCTTTTGAATTGTCAGGTCCTTCTGTTGTCCGACAATTCGACAGTGGTTGCTTACATTCGGAACCAGGGCGGCACGCACTATGTTCCCATGTACGAATTGGTTTGGGATCTTTTACTTCTCGCTCAGGATGTCAACGCCGGAGTGCAGGTTTGTCACATTCACAGTCGTCTGAACGTCCTAGCTGACTCCCTGTACGTACGGGGCAGGTTCTTTTCCACTGAGTGGATGCTCCACATGGCGGTGTTCCAGTCGCTTTGCGATCTCTGGGGTCGTCCTCACGTTGATCTCTTTGCGACTTGTTGGAACCATCAGGTGGACACTTTCGTATCCCGTGTCCAGATGCTCTGGCTCTCGCCGTGGATGCTGTGTCCCTCCTTTGGAACAGTCTTGTCGGCTACGCCTTCCTGTCAGTTCTGATTCTGCCTCAGGTTCTAGCCAAGATACGAACCTGCAGTTGTCGAATCTTTTTGATCGCACCCCTGTCGCCTCAGTGGGTGTGGATCAGTCTGCTCCGCTCTCTGTTGGCGGCGGTTCTGGCACGTCTCCCTCTATGTCGCGACCTTCTTTTTCACGGTCGTCCGAGGAGGTTTCACATCGACCCGACTTCATTGTGCCTTCGTGCATATCTTTTGTCTGGTCCTGTCTCCTCTGTAGCAGTTTTTTCGAGATGAGCAGTGGAGCTTTTCTTCTTCAAGGAGGCACTCCACTGGTTTAGCCTATGCGGCTAAGTGGAAGGTCTTCTGTCAATGGTGTGCGGATCACTGTTGATTCTGTCACTCCTTCGATCACACAGATTGTGGAGTTTCTGGTATATGTTTGATTCTGGGGGTCTCCAGCCTGTTACCATCAAGGGTACAGGTCCATGCTTCGGAGACCTTTTTGTATGTGGGACAGCATCATATCGGCACTACTCCATGCCTCTCCAAGCTTGTTCGGCACTTTTCCTTGAAAAGTCCTAGGACTTTGCAGCTTATCCCAAGATGGAATCTTTCTTGGGTGCTGCTTTGCTTGGGAGGAGGGGGGAGGGGCACCGTTCGAGACTTTATCCCAGGTGAATATGCGTTTTCTCACATACAAGATGGCTTTTTTGATGGCTTTTGTCTCAGCTAAATGGGTTAGTGAGCTTCACGCCCTCTTGGTTGACACAGCCTTTTTCTGGACCTCTCCCTTCAGTGTTATGTTTACCAGTGATTGCTCCTTTCTGGCCAAGAATCAGATACCAGAAACTACTCCACTTCCTATCTGTATCGGGACTCTTCCTTCTGTTGAGGGTAAACACCCTTTGCTCTGTCCGGTTAGTGCAATTCGCTTTTATTTCTATCGGACATTGTTCATTTGGAAGGGTAGGAACGATTATTCCTGGTTGACAGAAGATCTCTCCTGAATCCATTTCTCGATGGATTTCTCTTGCTATTCATGCAGCTTCCGCTCGTCTAGCAACTGACGATTGTATTACCAATCGTTTTTCTGCCATGAGGTGCGTGCATTGTCTACCTCTTGGGGCGTATACTAACTCCGTCATGTTGTCGGATGTTATGCTGGCAGCCTACGGGAGAAATGCTACTTTCTTCACTTATCTGCGACAGTTGCAGGACCAGGCAGATGACCTTTGTACTACGGGCCCTCTTTCTTCTGCTCAGGCTGTTGTCTATCCCAGCCATTCGGCTTTTTACAAGATCAGTTCCAGTTCTGTGCTGTTACTGCCCTTTCTGTCTGTGCATCGCACATAACCATACGCCTCATCTCTCATTGTCTTTTACTAATGTTTGTGATGCTATGGTTTGATAGGCCTAGGGACCTCTTCCTCTGTCCACGGTTCCAATGCAATTGGGTTATGTGTGGGTTGGTTATGTGATTCCCTCCATCCTATTGTCTATTCAGCCTGTAGTAAACAATTGTAAGGTAGGTTGATAAGAAATTTAAATTTTTTAGTAAATTTCCTTTCTTATTATACCTACCGCAATTGTTTACATGGAGGCCCTCCCGTCTTCTTATTCGGGTAAGAATCCTTCCTCCCTGCTGATCACATAACTCCAATGTTGGCGGACTCAAAAGAATGATTCATTAGTTACTGCCTGCGCACTGGTTTTCCGGAAGTCGTGGAATTGTACTAAGAGAAGAGCATCCCCCACTGAGTGTGCGCCGATGGCGCTCGACCCAGTTTTGGCTTATTTTTTTGTGGTGCTTTTGCACCACTTTTCTATCCCAAATCTCTTGGGAAAGATCAAAATAGAAAGTATATTTTCTGAGTTAGGGTCTTCCACTGTAATGCAAGCCTGCAGTAAACAATTGCGGTAGGTATAATAAGAAAGGAAATTTACTATAAAATTTAAATTTCTTAAAAGAGAAAAGAACCAGAACTGGCTTCCTTGGAGAGGTGTAGCACCTTTTGTGGGGGGATTTCCTCTCACACTGGTCACCCTCTAAGTGACCCGGACTTGTAAAAAATTGATGACAACCGCCGAATCCAGAAAGAAGGCAGCCAGAAGAAGAAGAGGACCAGAAAGATGAGATCTTCTGCCAGATGGCGTGATGCCCGCCGACTGACGGAGTTCATGGAAAAGAAGAGGGAAAAGGAAGAGAGGGAGGCCAGTCAGGGTGTTGATACCCCAGACCATTCCACATCCAACCCGGTACCTTCCAGCCAGTGCAGGGTCTGGAGAACGCTGATTCGGCAGATAATCCCAAGCCCTTCACACTCTTCCTCGGAAGAGGAGATAGAGGAGGGAGGTCTGTTTGTGGAGCAGGAAGTTTGAGTCGGACACCGCACATGTTGCCAAACGCTCTCTTGCTTCTACAGCTTCTTCCAACCAGAACTCCAATTGGGGGTGAGCACCGCAGAGTCTGTGGAATCTCTCGTGGAAATGAAGTTCAGAGATGAAGGACACCGAAAGTACCTGATGAGCCAAGTTCCATAGATGTACATGGCTGGCTATATGAAGGACTACGATGAGCTAAAATCTAAGTCAAAGAAGCTCTGTGATGTCTATCTTCTAACAAATCCACCTGAGGTAAAGACAACACCAACAACAGCTGCAAGGACTAGGCTGTACATACCAAGCCAGACCCCTTGTCCTCCAACACCAACAACACCACCTAACTCGATCTCTCCATCATGGCCACCTCCTCCTTAGAAGAACTGCTGGAGACATAGATGCTGTTGAATACCCTACCCTTTCCTTCTTTAACACGCTCAGACTTGGTGCATAAAGCTAAAGTAACATTTATTATACAGCAAGAGAGTGTGGCTTGCCCACACCGTCCCTGTGTGCCTTCTTCGCACAAAAACCATTCAATTTGGATTTGGAAATCAAAACACAGGGCACAACATGCCCACATCCATAAGGCATAACAGCTGCATTAATTAATATTCATGACCAAATGAAACTTCAGACTGCAGTGACGAATTGTGGGATGTTGTTTTCGAACTTCGTAAAAAGGTCATGGTACTTAATTATTTGTCCATATCTTGTGATTTTAAATCAAAATAAAATAACACTGCATGTTTACAAAATAGATACCGGCTCTCAAAGTGTGAAATCTCACAAATGTATCTCCGAGAAAACCTCAAAATATTCACCCAGTTGCAAGGAAATGGGTTTTTTTGGATCCTGGAATTGAAAATTTTCTGCTGGCTGAACCATGGTCGGTCCGTGGTATAGCGACCTCTCTTCATCGTCCCATGACGGCATCATCTTTTCATCAAGCAGATTCACTGTCAGTGATTGGGGAGGGGGGGGGGGGGGGGGGGTTGCCTATACCAATCAACAATTCCGACTACCCTCGCAATAGAATGCTAATTTCTTATTTGAAGTGCTTCATCTTCTCAACACTATTTTTCTCGTACAGAAATTCCAAAACAAGCCATAGTCTGTTTTGTGTCTGGTCACCTGATTATCCGAAATATTCTGGGTATGAAATGACAACAAGAACATGTGGATTGAATGGATTCAATTGTTTCATTCACTAATTTCTCAGAAAATATGAATGTGTCATTTTCATGGCGTTTTTTTCAGCATTCTGCAGCACATTTCCAGCCTTTAACCCTTTACCCAACGAATCTCCCGCATCCGCCCGCGTAATATGCAAATTCAGCAGTTGAAAAAATATTATTTTTAAAAAAATTTCAACAAAACCATATCACGTGACCCCTCGTTGAAACGAGCTCATCGAGATCGTTCCAACGAGGGGTCACATGATATGGTTTTGTTGAAATTTTTTGAAATATTTGAAAAAATGATTTTTAAAATAATAAATTTTGATATCGTCTGCGTTGGGTAAAGGGTTAAATTCATTTATTTTGGGCACACCCTTTTGCCCTAATTTAGGCACAGTAAAAACAGAAATAACAGCCTTAACCTGTTATGTTTTATTGCCATGCCTTTCTTTGTGTTTCTATGTCCATATTATGATGGAAGCTATTCTCAAATGTAGAAGAGACAGAGAGAATTTATATATTTTTCTTGATGTCTTCACACTTTCTTTAATTTGGGCTCACCTGTAAATAGTGTAAAATTGGGGTAATCTAAAGGCTGCAAATTTCTTATTTACCTTACTCATGTTACCTAGTGACAGCACTTGTTAAATAATATAAAGCATACTGTTTGACAACTTGTTCTGACAATATGGGTCTGCCGATAGCTGTATCTTGATTGCCAGTATCCATTATTCAATTACGAATGTTCCAGGGATAAAACTTTTCCTATTATTTCCACAAAAACTTTTCACATAGAAAACCGGAACCCAAAACCGAGGTTTTTTCCTCCAAAAGAAATGAAAAGGCTCCTCAATGACTGGTCTTTTACATAGAGTTGTAGGTTAACCGAAACCGAACCAAGGTTTTTAGTTTTTTTTAAAAACCGAAACCGAAACCGTCAACATCCCGTAATCTAAGGTTTTTCGTTTTTTATTAAATACTCTCTTGCTGCAGAAATTCACAGAATGTAGCCATCCCAGAGTAGTAAGAGTACCCAGACACTGCCAGTGGCAGTGTCAGGGTACTCTCACTACTCTGGGAAGGCTACATTCTGTGAATTTCCGACATTTCAGTTTAGTTGTGTTTGCAGCATTCCTCAAGTTGCGTGTAGGTGTCAGACCTCGAAAAATGGCCAAGCACAATAAAAGTTCTGTATATTTCGGTAATTATTATATTGGCCTTCCTGGTTCTTCATGTATTATATAGCTTATTTCGGGCATTCACCGAGTTTCACTCCATTTCACTACCATTCAGTTATGATTCCGGACATAAGAATGAGTTTTATTGAATTTTATTTGGCCTCATGAACAAACCGAAAACCGAACCGAACTGAGGTTTTACTCCACCTGATAAACCAAAACCGAAACCGAACAAGAAATTTAAAAACCTACAGCTCTACTTTTACAAACATATAATAATAACACTTTGGCCGCCCGCTGATTTGTTGTGGTTCTCAGATGAGGAGGCCTTAATTAGCCCTGTATTCCCAAATTCCTCCTTATCCCCATGCCTCTCCTCTGAACACTCTGAGACAAACTGCTTGATGATATCCCGTACCCCATTCTTCACAATCTCTCTGATAAGCATACTAACCCTCTCCTTTGTGTCACCTACCAACCACATGTCCTTCATTCCCCCATCCCACTTCCCCATCATACTCTCATGGAATCTTATTCTGTTAGACTGGTATTTTGGACATTCTAATAGGAAGTGTTCCAGGGTCTCTACTATGCCCAGATTACACATTTGATATTCCTTTTCTTTGTCTTTCCCAGTTTTTCCCTAATATCCAGCGACTGCAGCCTCATCTTGAACAACAGTGACACCCCAAAGGTGCCATTAAGGTACTCATCAAAACCTGGCTTCTCTTTATCACACAGGCAACCCAAAGACCTCCTTGCTTTGACCCCCTCTCGCCAATTCATGTTACAATCTGCCATGACTCTTTCTCTGACGATTTTCTTACCATGGGTTGTGCTCACTTCAAAGTCTGAGATCTCCATTGAATAGTTCTCTATTAACTCCCTCACTTGGTCTATCCAGCCTGTCTTTATGTTTGAATTCCAAATATTCTGGAACATTAATTTACACCATCGGCTGTCAGGGAGATTTACCAAATAGTTGAGAGAGGAGATTTTAATTAAGCCTATCCTGTCCTTAATCCTCATCTGCCCAATCTCACCCATTATTGCCTCTAGTGCTGCAGCATTACTTGAGCCCATTATCCATTAACCTGCTTCATTATGAGGGTTTCTAAGCTCTTTAAGGCTATTTGGTTTAAAGGTATCTCTTCCGTACCATTATGTTATACTTTGTACACCCACCATCTCCCAAATTGTTTTCACCTGCGTCGCCAGCGGCAGAGCAGGTCTAGTAACCGCTCGACTCCGTCCGTCCGTCAGTCCGTCTGTCCATCCGTCAGTCCATCCATCCGAAACACTTCTTCCGTCAAAGTTTTCTTGGCTTCTATGTAAGGGAATGATTTTATATTTGGTCTGCTGCTTCATAATGATGAGTTGTATCGTGTAAGCAATTTTCAGATCTGCCGTGTAGCCTCTTCGTGTTTGCCAATACTTTGAAATTTTACTGTACCCACTGAACATTGAAATTTTCCGTCAAGGTTTTCTCGGCTTCTATGCAAGGGATTGATTTTATATTTGGTCTGCTGCTTCATAATGATGAGTTGTATCGTGTAAGCAATTTTCAGATCTGCCGTGCAGCCACTTCCTGTTTGCCGTTACTTTGAAATTTTACTGTACCCACTGAACATTGAAATTTTCCGTCAAGGTTTTCTCGGCTTCTATGCAAGGGATTGATTTTATATGTGGCCTGCTGCTTCATAATGATGAGTTGTATCGTGTAAGCAATTTTCAGATCTGCCGTGCAGCCACTTCCTGTTTGCCGTTACTTTGAAATTTTACTGTACCCACTGAACATTGAAATTTTCCGTCAAGGTTTTCTCGGCTTCTATGCAAGGGATTGATTTTATATATGGTCTGCTGCTTCATAATGATGAGTTGTATCGTGTAAGCAATTTTCAGATCTGCCGTGCAGCCACTTCTTGTTTGCCGATACTTTGAAATTTTACTGTATCCACTGAACATTGACATTTTTCATCAAACTTTTCTCGGCTTCTATGCAAGGGATTGATTTTATATTTCATCTGGAGCCTGATAATGGTCAGTTGTATCGTGTATGCAATTTTCAGATTTGCCGTGCAGCCACTTCCTGTTTGCCAATTCAATTGCATGCAGCGACGCAGTTCCAGACCCGGTATTGGTCTTGTTCCTGCGAAGACCTTATTGAAGCTGTTTCTCCCTATAAGTTTCATTTGATTAAGGATTCGCTTCCCCGTCACTGTTAGTTTATTTGTGTGGTTTCGGTAGAGGCCTCCTCCCGTAATGTTTATATTTACCCCTAAATGGGAAGTAAGCAGCACTTGTTTACTGTGGTAAACCAGTTCCGCTTTACTAGTAAAATAGGACCCAGTCACCAATGCTTGGGGTGAAAGTCCTCTAAAATGGGCAACATGTAGATCAACGATTGACTAAACTTGACTTCATCTCCATGTTGTGTCACGATTAGCCATGGTGCATAAATATGTGACGTTAACCACCAACAAACAAACATTTACCCCTAAATACTTGTAGTCACATGTCTCTCCCACACTAAGAAGTTTGCTACTACCTTCTGGAATATAGACCTCCCCCCACTCTCCACTTACAGAACTCCCCTACTCTCCACATACAGAACTCCCCCACTCTCCACATACAGAACTCCCCCTCTCTCCACGTAACCTTAAATGACAAAACAATAGTCATAAAAACACTTGCCTTTGCCAATAATTATTCATTGTCTTTCACTTTTGTTTGATGTTTTAAAAAAAAACTTCTTGACCCGAACACCATGGCACCATGCAGGAATGGCATTTTCAGGAGAGCGATTTATTCGCTCGCCTACTGCTCGCCTTAAAAAAACTGAGGTGGGCAAAAAATAGCCCTCCTAGCCTCAGAAAATAATGATTACCCCAACAGTCTATTCCTAAAACCCACAGCTTTTCAGATCTCTGCTGTGTTAGTGGTCTCTGCAATATATCCACACTGCCCCTCCCACACATCCGGGCCTTACCAAGGCCTGGTGTGGGAGGGGTAGTGTAGCCGTCTCACAGAGACTACCGGGTTAGCAGCACCAAATAAAATGTATAAACCTCACTAGGCAGAATTTGTTAATAGTACAACTTCATTTTGCTACTTATAGCTTTTGTAAGTTTGAGGAGAGCTAATCGTTCCCGAGGCCATGCGAGGAAAGCAATTTTTAGCCGCCCTGCATTTTTAAGAATGCCAGGACTGATCATGGGAAAACCATTAATTTGGATAACTTCATAAATTTTGGAGATGACCAAATTTGGTTTCTTCATAAAGAAGGACAAATAAAAATTGCGGAACATACAAATCGCTTTTGGCAAAATATCATGACTTCCTGGTCGTATTTATATGATTCATCCACAACCACTGAGGAAATATTGACCCAGCCATTCTTTATAATCAAAAGATCAAAATTAACAAAAAAACTATTTTTTAATAAAACTGTGATAATTTAAAAATGTTTTTTTCATAAATGATCTCATAAAAAAAGATGACATTTTTTACCTCTGAAGAGCCCTCTATGAAATATAATACAAAAAAAAAACCATTTACTGTCTACCAAGGATAATAAATGTTGTTCACAAGACAAGGAAAACTGGTAATAAAAAACTGGAATAGACATGAGGTTATATTACATGAACACATCTAAAAGTTAAAAGTCATCTTTTTGTGCAATCCCACCTGCGGCAATCACGATGTGTCCTTGGGCAAGACACTTCACCCCCATTGCCCACATGGGGGCACGGTGATGCTGTGTACTAAGGCATACTGCACGTCGATGGTGCACCTGTCTTCAACCAATGCTCACCCTGCTTGTGTGGAGTTAGTATGTTGGGGAGCTGACAGTTGCTCGCCGTTGCTCGGTGGTTCTCTCCGGGTACTCCGGCTTCCTCCACCCGTAAAACTGTTGAGGTCATGATTAGCCATTGTGCAGAAATATGTGGCCTTAAAAACACCAATAAATAAATAAATAAATAAATAATCTTTTTGTGCATCTCCTCACGGAGCAACCAAAAATTCTTAAATAGACTGGAGTAGACACTTGACCATAAATATACACCCCGATGACTGGAAATTTATGTACAAAAATCTGTTCAAAATCACTGACGATTCCTGTGTACAGAACCTAGAATATAATATCTTACGCTCACCATTATTTACTAATCTTTATAAATGTAGTTTGGAATTCTGAAAACTGAAGTATGTACTTTCAATTTTCTCTTCAAAAGAGACTGCTTTGCACCTGCTTTTTGAATGCACTGTTTTAAAAAAACATTTTTTTAAACTTTGCCAAACGACTGTTAAAAAAATGTAGTATTAGACCTCCACAAAGTAGATTTTCTGTTTCTCAGGCCATTTTTTGGTAAATTTGCATGTGTGCGGGTGTTTTTTTATTTTATTTTTTATATTGTAAGTATTTCTTTGCCATCAAAAGTTCATGTTCTTGGTTTGTTTTATGTTTTAGACCTCATAATCTACAGAATAGCAAGGGTGGTGGTGTATTTCGGCCCTTGAATGCAAGAAGGCTGTGCAATGCTAAAGCATTGCAAAGCCTTGCACTCAAGGGACAAATTTATACATTTTTTAACTTGAGTAAAATATCAGACATAAAACATATAATTTTATTTTTTTAAGTTTGCATTGGTTATAAAAAGAGAGCATGCAGCAACCAAAAGGACCATGTGGGAGGGGGGGGGGGAGGGGAGAGGGGGGAGCTTGAGAAACAAATTTTTAACTTTTTAGGCCTTACTTTCCCACTGAACCACCAGTACATAATTCTCACTTTCAATAATATCAGTAATATCTCACCATAATTTATGATAATTCACAGGCTTCCATATAATAAATCTTTCTTCATTTATTAGATTTATGATCCAGACAAGCCACGCTATGAAGTTCCAATTACTTCACCTCCTCCCTCTGAAGTTAAGAAACCAAAATATGAGGTAATGGTCAGCAGTCAAGGACGTCCACTACAGTTTTCTATTATCAGAAAAGAAAGTAGAGAAACATTGTAAGTATTACTTGCATTATGTCCCTTTGATTTGACACAGAATCCACACAGGAATGCATGGAAATTGAGCAGTGCTT
Source organism: Pictodentalium vernedei (assembly GCA_031216915.1). NCBI lineage: Eukaryota > Metazoa > Mollusca > Scaphopoda > Dentaliida > Dentaliidae > Pictodentalium > Pictodentalium vernedei. Next base: position 431,885,277 of record CM062289.1, on the reverse strand, counting down.
AACCTCTAGCACTCTTGTAGTGCAACAGATATTTTTCACCATTCACTCTATTTTTGTCTTGTTTAACCCTTTACCCAACTATTGCTTAAACGACTAGTGAATTCCAAAGTCGACTAGTCAATACCCAAAAGTCAAGTTGACTTCGACTAGTCATTGGTGATAACTTATCTCCTTATCAACAGTGTTGGTGTTCTGGTAGAGTGCTGAAGGTCCAAATTAGGCTTCACTTGGGCATTCATATACAGCAACTTACTGGAACATTATTCTGTTAATGTGCTTCTAATTATGCTAAGAGTGAAATTATATAGTGTTATTTAATTTACCTTGTTGCGATTTATGGGAGAGTGCCTATAGGCACTCTCCCATAAATTGCCACAAGGCAAATTAATAACATATCCTGATAGCCCAAAATAATTCAGCACTCTACTAATACCAGTTATAACAAACTACTGTCACTACTATTAGATGGCAGTAGATGTATACATTGATTGCCCAATATTGCTGTTCAGACTGTCTGACAGTGGCACAGAAGGGATACTATTTACCTAAAAGCTTGAACTCCTCCGACTAGTTGACTGCACAATTGAGAGTCGACAACTGGTTTGCCCAGAGTCGACATCGACTAGTCGACTAATTGTTTGAGTACTATACCCAACGTAATGGCCAAAACCTGGCCAGCACTATTTACAAAAATCACCATTCAATTTTCATTATTTCTTAACTTTTTCTCTCCAAAACCTAGCTTATGACCCACCATTGGAATAAGCTTAGTGAACTCGTTCCAATGAGGGGTCATACTTTACGTTTTTGAGACAAAAAATGAAATTATTTTATTATTCAAGAATTTTGTTTGCAGGTGTCGTCTGCTTTTTGTGTTAGGTAAAGGGTTAACTATGAAATTAACCAATTATACCTTGTCTGATAGAGCTCACTGAGCTCTGTCAAACAAGATATATTTGGTTAAATATCAAACTGCAATTTGGGAAATCTTTGCTGCTGAAAACTTTGCCATTTTAACATCAGAGTGCAGAGGGTCAGTTACTGTGGTAAACAAGATCTGTGTTACTGGTACAATAGCATCACGATACAAATGCCTCACAAACAGGCAACGTAATTGTCAACAATCGCCTAAACTTCACTCATGTATTGCCATCCAGATATAGGCACGGATAGGGCCACGTGATTGTAAATGCCTAACTTCACTCTTGTATTGCCAGACTGATATAGGCTTAGGTACTGCAAGTTATAGTAAACACAAATAAATAAATAATTAAATAAATAAATATTTCATACTGTAGTAATATCAATTCCTAAATTATATCTTCTCGTAAAGGTATGAGTACTTAAGTATAATTTCGTATGAGTATCCCGTATACTGAAGTGAAGTAAAAACAACTGTTTAAAATTACGTTGCCCAATGGGCCATTTCTTTTCAGCTTACAATTGTTTACAATTGGCGGCTGTAACGTAAGTGCAAGCCCTACTTCGGAACTAAACTCAGGCTAATAACTTTTCCAAACAAATTTGGAAAAGTAGAAGAGTGCAAAAGCACTATAAAGAGATCGAAATGGATCGAGTGAGACCAGCGCACGACATTACAGGTACTTTCCCTGCTCACCTCTTGCATTTACCGAGCGCATACGCAACTACCGTGGCGTCATTTCCATTTTTTCTGCCATATTGCATGGTCGTATTTTTTTGTGACTTGTGCCTGTTGCTCTCGTTTTCTTCATGAACTGCTTAGTGCTCCCTTGATATCTTGTTACAAAGTGCTTTCTGGATAGTGTCCTTTTACTCAAGCTCTAAATTATATATTTTTCGTCCATATTTATGCTAATTTTAGCTTGTGTTCTCACTGTTTGCTTTGTTTTTTCCGCGCGCGAAAATGTGACCTGCATTGATCGGTTTTCCGCCGATGCGAAGCATTGTGATTTCATTTGTGTTTTGAGATCTTTCACTTCTCACATCTTTTTGGACAGTGCCTAAAACAATTCCTTGTCCTTGTTTGCAGGTGAGAAATGTCGATGATGTTCACAGTACTTGTGCCACCTGTAACAATTGCACGCAGGCCAATCCCTATGGTGTTTGTGGGGTTTGGTCATTTAAATTCTGGGTCTTCGTTGACAAGGTGGTTCTAACAAGAGCTAGAAGCCCTTATTCTCAGGGCAAAGGTCGCCATGCTTCATCCGATATTTCTGAGAGTGCACGAGGTGACTCTGTCATGTGGGATGTTGGGCCGCCGTTTTTGTTAGCAGATTCCTCTGCAGCTGTTGGTGCTGCTGGTGATGGGACACCTGAAATGGGGACTATGGTCTCCCTTCCTTTGGCTCCAGTGGTCACCCTTGAGGCGACTGTTATACGTTGAGACAAGTTTTTCTGAGGTCCACTCAGTCTCTCTCTCTCTGGTTTACTGCCGACATCATCTACAGCTGCTGAGGAATTTGTTCATGCTGCTCACATTGTGCGTGATAGTGTTTCTCTCATCTCTTCTGGAGATGGTATACAGTCTCGGCGGCCCGAGGCTGTGTCTGGTGTTGTTTTACGGGGCTCCAGGGCTCGCAAATAGGGTCGCCCGACGTCCCGGGACAACCAAAAATTTTCTCGGGCAACCAAAAATGCTATTCCCTTTGCCCGACGGTCAACCAGATTTTTTCTGTCTGATTTTAAAAGATAATTCTTTAAGAAAATTAAAATATAAAAACGAGCGGGAATTAATGATTAAACAACTGTTAAAATGGTTGAATACACATTCCGCTGGTTAGGGGAAGTACTTTTCAGACAGTGGCAGCGGCTCATAAACTTCAGTAGTCAACAGGTACATAATACCTTTTCTGATCTATGATATCATCGATGGCACGTGTTGGGATTGGTTGTCAATAACGCACCGCTTAAAGTATTCAACAAACCTAAACAAATGGCCACCACGTTGGTACTGTTTAACCCTGCCTACCCCACTGATACTGTTAGCAACAAAGCTGTATGGGTTTGCTGGCTGCCTCACCTCATCTGGCTAGGTTTACTCCTACGCTGCCGTATCCAACGTGTCAGTTGTCATGACGCATGGCTTTTTTTTTTGCACAACTGAATTTTGATCCGTCCCCGTCTTTCAACACCTGTTGTTATACATCGTTTGTTGTCATATCTGATCGAATCACATTGAAATGTGTATAAATTGAGCAATCATATATCAGTCCTAATGCCGGTCCACCATTTTCTGGGGCTTTTCAAAAGAAGCCTGCCCGACGGGCAATCACGTTTTTTCACTATTTGCGAGCCCAGCTCCCAGTCATTCCTGGCTTTTCTCAACAAAGCTGTATGGGTTTTCTGGCTGCCTCGCCTCATCTGGCTAGGTTTACTCCTGGCCGCTTGGGGCGCTCAGTCGCTTCGGCAGCGATTCCTCATTCCTCATTGGGCATATCATTTTTTGTTCTGCCTTCCCTTTCTGGTGAGCCGACCAACAGGATGAGGCTGGGACATTGACAACTAGGGCCTTCAGCCAGTGACCGTCTGACGCCTCCTGTTAACTGTCACTCTTGAGACCTTACTCCGGTGATTTTTCACTGTGAGCCAAGTCTGGCTGTCGATCGACGCTTGTCGTCGGTCTCAGAGGATAGGCAGTTGGGGCCTTCTGTTTCTCAGAGACCAGTGGCAGTTTCCTGTCATTCTTGGGATAATCCTCCAGTGTTTCCTCATCATTGTGTCCCAGGTCCAGTTGCCGATCGACGTCCGTCATCAGGCTCTCTAGAGGATTTGCAGACAGGGCCTTCTGTTTTGCATAGGCCAGTTACAGCCCCTGAGTGTCACTCTTAGGACTATCCTCCGGTGTCTTCTCACTGTCTCCCTACTCTGTCCACCAATCGACTCTCATCGTCAGTCCCTTCTGAGGATTTGGGCTCTATTTCTAGAAGGGTTCATGTCTGCTCAGACAGTTTATCAGGGTGAGCTGAGGCAGGCCGTTCTGGTGCTCACCCGGTTGCTTTCTAGCAACCCTCAAGTAGGCTTCCCTGTTCCTCCTGAGGCGCCACCTCCTTTGGTCAGTTGCAGAGATTCCTCACCTGGCCCTATGGATGCTGCTCAGCATTCACAGGAGGGTCCTGCTGGTCAGCCCTAGTTGGACTACATCTCCTCTGCCACAGAGGATGATGACTTCCTTGAAGGTGATGGTCTCCCCTCGTCAGTCTTAGAGCTGGCTGTAGATTTTGTTTTTGGCTTCTTGCCAGACGTTCAGCCTTCAGACCAGCCCTCAGACCACCAGCCGCGGTTGTCTTGGGAGCGCCGCAACCCAGTCGAGCCTTCTAGCCCCGGGATTTTGTGCCCTCTGCAATCGGTTGTTGAGTCCTTCCAAGGCCTGATTGCCAAGATGCATTCCAAGGCCCTGAATGGTTCTTTAATCAATCTGATGCCTTTCTGCCTCCAACACGGTTTCGTGTCTGCGAATCTGCCTGTCCACCAGTCTTCCATGTGTTGACTACTGTGGACGAGGGTTCTTTTTCCCTTAGGTTATCTAAGCCAAAGTCAGCAGTTCTCCCGATGTCAGTGTTAGAATCGATGGTTTGCCTCTCCCGAGAGATGCTGGGCATGTTGTCTCTCGCAGATCACATCGTCGCTGCCCTGGCTTCCTATCTCCTGCCAGGGGAGTTTAATGATGTTCAGGTGCCTTTGCGTGTTTTGTCTCAGGCTCTTGTGAACCTGACATACACTCATACCTGCAACACGGCTAATTTGGTAGTAGTCATTCCAGGCCTGCCAAGCGCCCAGCCGCATCGGCCACATCATCACGCAGGCTGCGCCTTTGTCTATTTCCGCTTCTTCTGCTCAGAAGATGCGTCGGCACGGCCAAGCTCTCTTGTAGCCTCAGGGAGGAAAGTCTCAGGACTCTGTTGCTTCCCGAGGGGGTAGTTTCTCCTCTTGGGGGCCTCATCGAGGCCGCAAATGAAGGTCCTCACTTCAATTCGTCTCCAGTCGGGGAAGGATGTCACTGTTTTTCGACCATTGGACAGAGATAACGTTGGATCCTTGGGTTCACAACATCATCCAGTTGGTACTGTCCTGTCTGCACCCCTGTTTATTTCAGTGCCCCCTCCCGATTCGGGTCCCTTGCAATCCTCAGCATCAGGTGCAGGAAATCGACAATGTCACCTCCAAAGGGGCAATTGAGGGTTCTACTCAAGACTTTTCTTAGTGCCAAAGAAAAATAGTCAGCTTCGTTCTGTCATCGATCTGAGTATCCTGAACGAGTCTGTGTAGCACCTCGTTTAAGCATGAGACTTTCAGCTTGGTTCGATGGTAGATTCATCAAGGCGATTTTGCAGCCAGTATGGACCTGAAGGATGCCTATTTCCATGTGCCCATTCACCTGGCCCACAGAAATGCCTTTGGTTCTCGTTTTGGGTTTGTGTCTTTCAGTTCAAAGCTCTCCCATTTCATTTGAACCTGGCTCCTTGGGCCTTCACCCGACTGATGGACCTTCACCCGACTGATGTGACGTGTGCTCACTTTTCACCATACTCAGCCATCTGTGACTTCTTCGGCCTACCTGGATGACATCCTCCATCAGCACCCCAATGCTGCCGTTCTGGAATCTGATGTCCGATGGATACTTGGTCTGCTAGCTTCGCTGGGTTTCAGAGTCAACTGCGAGAAGTCAGATCTAATTCCTTCTCAGCAATTCCAATGGATGCTTGGCCTGCTTGCTTTGCTGGGTTTCAGAGTCAACTGCGAGAAGTCAGATCTAATTCCTTCTCAGCAATTTCGTCATTTGGACATGGATTTCGCCACCTTTCACAATGTGGTGTCTGTTCTCAAAGGCTCGGGTGTTGATCCTTTCCGCCTTGACTCTTGACCTGCTCCAATCCTCCTCGGTCTCATCCAGGACTTTCCTTCAGTTGCTGGGCTTTTGCAGTACAGTGACGGATCTCATTCCACTTGGTCGCTTGTTTGTCCAACCTCTTTAACACTTCCTGTTGGATCATTGGCATCGTTAATTTAACAAAAAAGTGAGAACTCCAGTATCTGATATTTTAAAATTCTCATCTACGGTAGGTGTGTCACCACTTGGAAAAACTGATGTATATGCCCGCACAAAAGCAAAGAAGATTATAGAAGTGAACAAGAAAAGTTATGATTGAACAGCTCTTTCTCTCTCTCTCATTCTGTTTCAATTTTTTTATCTCTCAACCTAGCTTGAACTCCATCCTAAATGAACTTCATTTATTTACTCAACTAATTTTAGACTGCACAATGGAATCTATTGTCACTTTACTTCAGATTGATGGAAATCTCTTACAGAAAATTGAGCTTTTGAGCAGACAATATGTTGGTTGACTTCACTTCATCTGCTCTGCCTCTATAAATAGGGAATAATTAGTTGTTAGGGAGCATCAGTTCATTAGGGCTGCAACGATTAATCGTGAAACGAATGTATTGTGATTCATTCTCTGACGATATGTATCACGATTTGCTTGCACTGTATCACAAGGGCGTGGACCCAAAATTTCATGAATATTTTGTTAATAACACTTCAAAAATGGCCTCATTGTTGACTATTCACATCCATTATATGTAGTTTTCCATTGAAATCGGATATTTGTTAGCATCGAATAGCACAAATCATTAACCTGAATAAGCTCGCTCTTTAACCTTTATATACTATGGTCCAACAAATCTCAAATTCCAAGGAAACAAAAGAGTGTGTTACGATGTTTTGTTGTCAAGAAGTTTAAGAAATCTGATTTCATTGAAATGAAGCTGCTTGACCAAAAACTGTATGATTTGTTATTTGGCCATTGTGTGGGTGGATATTAGACATTTCCCTCTACTCACCAGCCCAGTAGAAATGCAAGGACTCAAGAAGCAAATCTGCAGTTATGGACCACCGGATGACCCAGTGGTCCATAACTGCAGATTTGCATCTTGTGTCCTCACTTTTTGATGATTGACGAGTGTATCATGATACGTATCGAATTGTGGGGATCGTATCGTGATATGAATCATAGCGTGAGAAAATGTATCATTACAGCCCTACAGTTCATCTGTTCATTTAACATTTAACTTTTAACATCAAATTTAATTTTAAATTTCCATCAAATCAATGTATGAAATTCAAGTGAATCATTGTATGCAGAAATTTCATTTTACATATCTGCTCTGGACAGTCATAGGTTCTGTGAAAAATAAATGCAGGGATATCAAAGAAGAAGTAGAAGTCCTCAACAATTTTATCTTCAAAATGATTCCTGTGTTCTGAAAAGTCAAAAAGAGTGAGAAAAAAACTGTACAGAAACTTTATAATCAGATGACTTTACTTCTCAGAATTAGTGTCAATGTTAACCTCTGATACCAGTTTTCTTTTTAACCCTTTACCCAACGTAACAAAGTCAAGATAAGCTATTGCCATCACGCGTGCGGAAGTCAGTGAGTCTGAACGTCTGTTCACATTTTCTTTGGCACAGGCTAGACTCCTTAGTTCTTGTCTGATCATTACGAAATTTAATATGCAGGTTCGAGGTCATGTCTAGATGAGGACATCCCCTTTAGGTCATGATCAGTCAACTGTGATGGCTGCGAGAGTCCAAAACCTGAAAACCTTTGGCACAGTCTACAGGTCGTATTCATGAACGGATTTCATTACAAAACGTGTGCCTATGGAGATAGGCATAAAACAGGGGTGTATCCTTTCGCCAATTCTTTTTGCTTTGTACATCAAAGGGTAGGAGATGAACTCCTGCATAGCGATGAGGGGGTAGCAGTTGGGGACTTGAAGATCCCAGGACTATTTTTTGCAGATGATATGGTGCTAGTGTCAGAAAGCGAAGAGGGGCTTGCGAAAATGCTGGGAAATATGGGAGCAAATGGAGACTCAAACTTAATGAAAGCAAGAGCAAAGTTATACAGGTGGGCCGCAAAGTGGACCCCACTCGAAGGTGGAGAGTAGGGGAGTTCTGTATTCCGGAAGATAGCAGCAAACTTCTTAGTGTAGGAGAGACAGGTGACTACGAGTATCTGGGGGTAAATATAAACATCACAGGAAGAGGCATCTATCGAAACCACACAAATAAATTGATTCTGAAGGGGAAGTGAATCCTTAACCAAATGAAACTTATAGGGAGAAACAGTTTCAATAAGGTGTTCGTGGGGAAAACCATTTGGGAAATGGTGGGCCTGCCAAGTATAACATACGGTACGGAAGTGGTAACCCTAAACCAGACGGCTGTAAAGAGCTTGGAAATCCTGCAGAACGATGCAGGCCGATGGATAACGGGGTTGAGTAATGCTGCAGCTTTAGAAGCAATCGGGTGAGCTTGGGTGGATGAGGATCAAGGACAGGATAGACCTGTTGAAACTCGGTTATCTTAATTATTTGGTAAATCTCCCCGACAGCTGATGGTGTAAAGTAATGTTCCTGAGAATTTTCAACTCAAATAAATTGCGAAAGGATAAAACTCCAGGCCTGCGGCCTCTCGTTTTATCATTCCGCACTGGCACTCGTGCCATATCGATTAACCCATTCACATGTGTGTGTCGTTCTGTATATTCACTTTGATTATGCGACAGATAATTATATCCCCACTCTTGAAGAGAATGATGGGTATAATGGATTAAATGCCTGCATCCATCCGTGTATGCATCCATATGTGTATCTATATGTCCATCTGTCTGTGCATCCATCGGTCCATGTATCTGTCCGTCCGCAGCGATATCTTACCAGTGAGTGGATGGATTTCAATGAAATTTTGTATGAGGGATTCTTATGACAAGCCGCTTCTGCACATACTATAAAAAGGTTGCCTGCATTTTTCAACAGAGTTATTGTCCTTACTTTGTTTTTAATTCATTTATCCTTCATCAGTCCAGCACTGCAGTGGGATTATAATTGCCTTCAGCAATCACTCTTGTTTTTCACAGAAGAGGTTTTTTGTTCATTTTAATTCTTATATAAAAATGTGAAAAATATTATTAGTTACACTGTGTTTCAGCAGGGTGTACGGGAATGTACTACCTTTCAGCCTCAGGAAATACAGATGTCAGAAGGGTAGTACTTTCCTGTAAATCCTGCAGAAACACCGTGTGATGAATTTATTACTCTGTCCCTTCAGTGTGTCGAGTTTTGTTTTATTATATAATCCACAAATGGCGTTCTAGTGACGAAAACCTTGATAAAAAAAAATGAGAAACTGAAAGAAACATGTTTCTTTATTATTCAACAAAAATGCTAAAACTTCGGAAAGGAATAGTTGAAACCTAAAACAACTTGAAAATGTCAACCGGTAAACTTTATATTAACCCTTTACCTAACATGAAAAGCAGACGACACATGCAAAAAAAATTCTCGAATAACTCATTTTTTTCATTTTTTGTCTCAAAAACATAGGTTATGACCCCTCATTGGAACGAGCTCAACGAGCTCGTTCCAATGAGGGGTCATAACCTATGTTTTTGAGACAAAAAATGAAAAAAATAATGAAAATTAATTGGCAATTTTTTAGAATAGCGCTGGCCGGTTTTGGCCGTTACGTTGGGTAAAGGGTTAATATCTTTGCATGTTAGGTTCAGGTTTGTTCAAATCCATTCCTTAGTGTTTTTCCATAAAATTTGCCTCTCATGACTTCATTCCTTTGTAGTGTTGATAAACCATGTCTAACTGAATGTGACCCCAAATACTTCTTTGAACCACTTTGGCCGGTGAGCGATTAAAGCCCCTTGGGGCCTCTTGTTACAGAGGAGCGCACTTAATTGGATATCTCTTAATTGTATATCCCTGTTAATTGAATATAATTTTCAAACACAAAACCATTTACCATACCTTCAGTACAAATTTGATCTGTTAATTGCATATGGGTTGTAAACTCCTGTTAATTGTATATAAATTTTTGTAATATGTCGAAAAAGTTACTGTGACACGCACCAAATTCCCCTTATTTATCAACCTCTTTTTGGCTCACTACATCCAATACAGGCATTTATTCTATTATATCTTGTTTGACAGAGCTCTATGAGCTCTGTCAAACAAGATATAATAGAATAAATGCTCAGTTTACCTCCAGAACACAGGAAACTGACTAAATTTCTGTTAATTGTATACTCCTGTTAATTGAATAATTTTCACTGGCAAAATGGATATTCAATTAAGAGGATTCTACTGTATTATTACTGACAAAAATGTTTGAGGCGATGGATGTAACGAAAATCGGCGAAGTGTGCAATAGAATGTCTGTACACCCTGTTTAGATGTCACATGATATTCTCAAACACTCCGTTGAACTTCGTACTCCCCATTGGAGTTAAAGTACCGCAGTGGATGCATTGGTTACTGACCAATCAGGAAGCTTGTATAATTTTAAAAGGGTAATAATCTTATTTATGACCATAACAATTTCATTTTCAGGTTGAATACAACAAATGCTGCAGCTTTCATATACAGTGATCAGTTCATACAACTCTCATATTTTTTGCCTTCATATTTTCTGTATGGTTTAGGTGAGCATAGAGCCAATTTACTGCACAATTTCACCTGGACGACACTGACAATGTGGAACAGAGACCACCCACCTTTGGTAAATATCTTTTTCTGTATCAGTATTTGAAGGAATTTGATTTTATTCAAACCTGGAAACATGAGCTCCTGTCCCCAACTATCATGGTTTATATGTTTGAAACAAAAGATAGGGTGGTATTTATGTTGTATACACATTAAATATAGGTTTTTAGCTCAACTTGACAATGTCAAGTATCAGCTATTAGAATGGGTTGCGACCCGTCGTCCATCTGTCCGTACATATGTCCATCAGTCCACAATTCCTTTAGCACTCCCTATAGGCTGCAGCACTCACCCGAGCAGTTCCATATTTCATATGTGGTTTTGGGGTAATGTCTAGATGGGGGCTATCAAATGTTTTCGAATTTCATTGGAAAACATGGTCGCTAGTGGCCATCTTGGATTTGGATATAAATTGTCCAACAATTCCTTTAGCACACCCTACAGGCCATGGCTCTCAACAGATCATTCCCAAATTTCATATGTAGCTTTGGGGCAATGTCCAGATGGGAGCTATCAAATTTTTCTGAATTTCGTTGAATGACGTTGATGCCAGTGGACATCTTAGATTTGGCATATAAATTGTCAACAATGCCATTAGCACACCCAACAGGCCACATCTCTCATCTAATCTTTTCCAAAATTCATTTTTAGTTTTTGTGTGATGTCTAGATGGGAGCTATCAAATTTTTTCTGAATTTTGTTGAAAAACATGGCTGCCAGCAGCCATCTTGAATTTGGATATAAATTGTCCAACAATTCCTTTAGCACACCCTAAAGGCCGCACTTTTCACCCGATCTTTTTCAAATTTTATATGTAACTTTGGTATGATGTCTGGATGGGAGATTTCAAATTTTTCTGCATTCCATTGAAAAAGATGGCTGCCACCAGCCATCATGGATTTGACATATAAATTGTCAACAGTTCTGTTTGTACACACAACAGGCTCCATCCCTTTTTTCAGATTTCATATGCATCTTTGGTGTGATGATTTTTCTGTAGAAACTTGAGTGAATGACTTGGCATTACTGGATCTTTCCATATAGTTCAGTCCGTTCTTGGACAAGTTGAGCTGCAGTGTCATTGACACTTTCATATTTAATTAAATGAAGATGTTCCGTATTTACTCTATGTATTGGGACAGCTAAAAATAATTATTTTCACAGAATTCCTAGAAAATGGGGAAAGAACAGAGCCTGGTCTTGATTTGATGCTGAATAAAGTTGTGCGTGATTCGTTTTCCATCACTATATATGAAAATTGCCGTCCAATTTTTTTTTTATATTTTCATTTTTTGCGTCCAAAACATAGCTTATGATCCCTCATTGGAACGAGCGCAATGCTCTCGTTCCAATGAGGGATCATAAGCTATGTTTTTGAAGCAAAAAATGAAAATTTTTAGTAACTCAAGAATTTTTTTTTATGAGTGTCGTCTGCTACTAGCGACGGGCCAACTGAAAGAAATCTCCTGAATGTCCCAAACTTTGGAGCATAAAAAAAATATAGTTTTCTGGAAAAAATGTGTGTCTCAAAGCATAGAGTGTCCCAATACATAGAGTAAATACGGTAATGCTTTTTCTGAAGTTAGGTTTTTAACTCACCTGAAAGAGGAGCAGAAAGAGGGCTTCACAAGAGATAAAAGTTTGAAAAAAAGACTTGTGTGTTCACAATTCTTTTGGGATACCTTACAGCCCATATCCTTCATTTTATCTGCTCTATTGCTGGGTGATATTTCAGTATACCAATTATTATCAGTATTAAGTCCAATATCATTTTAATCCAGATTGCCCGTGTGATGTCATGGTGGCGGTGTGCTAAGGCGATTTTGCTTGCCGATGGTGCACTTGTCTTCAACCAGTGCTAACCCTGCTTGTGTGGAGTTAGTATGTTGGAGAGTCTGCAATTGCTTGCCGTTGCTCGGTGGTTCTCCCCGGGTACTCCGGCTTCCTCCACCTGTAAAACTGTCCAACACTAGGTGACCCTGGCTGTCGAAAGTGTTGTTAAATCCCAATAAATAAATAAATCCATTAGTCATACCGATAGATTTTTAGCTGCCTCTAGCAGCTCTATAAGTGGCTATGTCGATTTGTCTGTCGGTCTGTCTGTTGGTCTGTCTGTGACCAACGAGATTGTCTGTGACCAACGAGTTTCAAAACTCAATAACTTTTGAAATACTTCATGGAATGACTTTATATTTGGCATGTAAGTGTATCTTATTGATGTCTAGCCACTGTTCATTGCATGTGTTGTTCCAAATATTTTTCTTGGAGTTATGGCCCTTGATGAACTTAGAATTTTGTGAGATTGCACCACCCGTCGCAGCTACGGCGTCGATGTCGCGATTTTTATATAATATGTAATTTGAAAACCATGTATTTCAGCAATATTATCGACAAAAGCCGACAACAGCCCATGGGCTAAGCCAGTGAGTCATAATTCTCAAGGTTTTTACACCATCATCCTTCAATGTGCACATTACAAAATGAAAAAATTACATAAACTTTTGTCATTTTAACACAAGAAATTATGTCTTGATGATGTTTTTGGAAAGAGCTAATTTCGAATAACCAACCCTGAGTGATTTTCACGAATTTTTGAATGAAACTTTCAAGCTTGGAAATAAGCAATCTGTCATTTGCAATGAGGTCCCCAGAGGGTGAATTTACTGATGCTATCCAGTACAGTGGGCCAATGTGTCCTCGGGTACCTCTTTCTGTTTAGGTTTGAGACCTTGATTCAGATTGTGGTTCACAGAGGCAAAATTTAGTGATGCTACCCTCTGGGGCCACATTCTGCAGATAACAGTCTGCTTATTTCCAGGCATGAACGCCTTGCTTTAACCCTTTACCCAACACAGACGATATCAAAATTTATTATTTTAAATATCATTTTTTTTAATTTTTCAAAAAATTCCAACCAAACCATATCATATAACCCCTCTTTGGAACGAGCTTGATGAGCTCGTTCCAAAGAGGGGTCACATGATTTGGTTTTGTTGAAATGTTTTTGAAAAATAATATTTTTTCAGCTACTGAATTGGCATATTATGCGAGCGGATGTGGCCAATTTGTTGGGTAAAGGGTTAAATGAAAAGTGGGGTCATACCAAAAACTAAGAACATCTGTAACAGTCAAGAACATTATAAAATTAACTTTTGAATGCTTTATTGTCATCAAATAATTCAGAATGTTATTATGCCCCCGAAAAATTTTTTCGAGGGGTATATAGTGGAGGTCTCCGGCCGTCCGTACGAACATTTTGTATTATAACTCGAACATCAGTTGTCGGATTTTAATGTTTTTTGGTACGGTGATAGGGCAGCTTGGGGGAACGGATGCCCTTGTACCTAGGGTTTCGTCTGACAAATTTTACAGGAGTTATGTCCCTTATTTACTTTTTCCATCCGTCCATACGAACATTTTGTATTATAACTCGAACATCAGTTGTCAGATTTTAATGTTCTTTGGTATGGTGATAGGGCAGCTTGGGGGAACCTAGGGTTTCATCCGACAAATCTTACAGGAGTTATGTCCCTTATTTACTTTGAAAATTGATGATTATTTGGTTTCCTACCAATTAAAATTGTTTGACGGAACCGATGAGTTTCAAATTTTATATGCTGATTACTCATGTCAAAGTACAGGTCGGTTTCAATTTGAGGTTTGACTCGGCATTTTTTGATGCAGTTATGCCCCCTTTTTCACTTGGAAAAGATGCAAGACCAGTTCTACTTTTTCATTGGTTTGAGAATTTTTAACAAAGGTATGTACTATTCCTATTTTTGCCTCTTTCAGTTATTATTCAATATGGCACCATTCAAGTCATCTGCAATTATTTTTATAACTTTTTCTTTTTTACTGACTCCTTAGTGCTGTTCTGCAATGTAGCAGCAGTGAAGCTGTTGTCTGTTGTTACAAAACATATTAACAAAATATAAGTAATAATAATTTTATTGGCACTTTGCCATTCCTTTCTGTTGTTCTGCAATGTAGTGTTGTTCTGCAATGTAACAGCAGTGAAGCTGTTGTCTGATTATCCACATGTGAGTACGACTTGGCTACCTTCGGGGGCATTAGCACACGCGTTAACGTTGCTCTTGTTTTATTATGTAGATATTTATTATATTAGTAAATCACTCTACATACTGATTTTGTTTATGTGATTTGTTTAGTGTCACCGAAAAAGTAGCTATATCAAGGAAGGGAGGGGAACCGAACGATTGTTTAATATGCAGGTTTGTTATTACTTCTAGATTAGTCTCATTGAATAGGCTTAAAAACTCACTGTCAACAGCTATCTTAGATTTTTAGCTCAACTTCACAAAGCTGTTGCTGTCACTTCTCGTCCGCCAGCAAACGTCCCGATGTTCATACATCCGTCCATCCACAATTTCCTTTGGCAGACTGCACAAGTTGTATTTGTGATCGGATAACTTTGAAACTTGTTTGGGGTGACCTCTTGGGTACCATTTTTATCACCTTGGGACAAGAACGAGTGTTTCTGAATGTGGACCAATATTCAAGATGGCTGCCAGTGGCCATTTTGTACCGAAATTAGGTCTAGTCAGTTTTTTGTCACAACTTCTATACAGCTCGTATTTATGAACTGATCTTCACGAAACTTCTTGGGTACCTTTGTTTTCACCTTGGGACAGGAATGAGTGTGTTTTGGGGTGCCTTTGTTATCACTGGGCTATGAGAACAAATATTTTGGGGTTCAGTCAGACCCACTCTGGAACTCAAAGATTTCTTTTCTATTTAGCATCTGACTGTCACCCACCCTTACAATACTTTACCTATACATTTGTTACAGGCTACGGCCAGTATTTATGTACAGACTGTTACAATACTTTATATGTACCTTTGTTATCAGGTCATTACCTAGGTGTTTGTCATTGCTGTGTCACATACTATAGATGTACATGTCTTGACAAGTTCAGCTACAGTGTCATTGACACTTTCATTTATTTTTGTAATTATTTCTTTGCCATCAAAAGTTCATGTTCTTGGTTTGTTTTAGGCCTCATAATCTACAGAATAGCATGGGTGGTGGTGAATTTGTCCCTTGAGTGCAAGAGCATTGAGTGCTAAAGCATTGCAAAGCCTTGTTGCAATCAAGGGACAAATTTATCAATTTTATTAACTTGAGTAATATATCAGACACACACCATTTAATATTTATTTTTTTAAAGTTTGCATTTGTTATAAAAAGAAAGTATGTCGCAGCCAAAAGGACCATGCATGAGGGCCTGAGTAACAGATTTTTAACTTTTTAAGGCCTTATCTTTTTTGTTTGTTTTGGCATTATAGGAAAATACCAACTTGTATGGAAGCCACCCTTTCTACATGATGATGGAGAATGATGGGAAGAGTCATGGAGTATTCTTCAAGAACAGTAATGCCATGGGTATGCTTCTGTACAGCCTACTGAAAGATAACAGGCCAGAAAATGAGCAGTCTGACATTTGCAGAACGAGGTCCCCAGAGGGTGAATGTGATGATGCTATCCCACACATTGGGCCAATTTATCCTCTGGATACCGCTTTTTGTTTAGTTTTGAGACTCTGATTCAGATTGAGGTTCACAGAGGGTAAATTTAGAGATGCTACTCTGCTGTGCAGGGTAGCATCACAAAATTCACCCACTGGGGACCTCATTTTGCAGATGACAGTCTGCTTATTTTCTGGCTTGAAAGATAACAATAACATGATTTTTTAGGGTGTTAATCTTCATTATTATCAATTCATTGTGCGCAGCCTTCATGTTAATACTAATTTACATAGCCTGTAAGGGAGCATAATAAACTTGAAACAACGTAGCCAGTCGCTACTGACTATTTTTAATTGTTAGCACCTGTGGACCTGCTAGAATGCACTGACGTTCTTAAATTGATTAATAAATGGTGTTTTACAGTGATTCTTTTCACAAAATTGTATATATATCCAAAAGGGGAAAAAAAACATTCAAGTATTGATAATAATAACAACAACATGATTTTCTCGGGCGTTGTTTGTCTCTATTACTGGACCTCCATCTGTGATTAGCAGCCCCACATGACTGTTGGGCTTCAAATCACAGATGCCAGTCCAGTAATGGAGCCCAACGCCCTCAAAAATCATATTATTGTATAATTATTGAAGCTACATCAATGATTAGTGATGAATAGTTCTAAAGTTATTTGCAGCCTGATGCCCTGTCTCTGTCCACTGATGACTGTTTGGATGCTAATCACTGATGGGAGGTCTGATATTGAGTAAATTAAGTTATATCCTTCACTGAGGTCAGAATTTCTAAATATTTTGAGAGTAAAAATGTCATCATGCCCATTCTGTTCAAAAGATAATCTGCAAGAATCTTTACAAGAATCAGATTCTCAGAATCTTGCTTACTTTTGCTCCCGAGAATTTATAGTGCATCATGGCGAATCTTCCCTTCTCAATTGACTGGAAATTAAATTTATTTCAGTGTGTTTGTAATGTTCTCTGACTTGATAATAACAATGTGATGAGCTACCTGAGTTCCATTTTAGAAAATTATTTATCGTACCTACCCAGGAATAAGCCCATAATCGAAGTATACTGGAATCCTCTTGTCCATCTTGCCATCCATCCGTCCGTTTGACCATCCATGGACATAGTTTTGTCCGGATATTTTCTGAGACGTTTATGGACCAATCTGCTTGAAACTTGATATGAATGTTTACCACCATGGGAACCTGTGCACTTGCAGTTATAGTTCCGGTCGGATTATTTTTGCCAGAATTTTACCCTTTTTAGACTTGAAAAAGCAGGCCTAGAATTTTGTCCAGCGATTTTCTCAAATGTTTATGAGTCAATTCCTTTGAAACTAGGTATGGATGTTTACTACCTTGGGAACCTGTGCACATGTGATTGTAGTTTTGATCAGACTTTTTTTGCAAGAATCATGTCCCTTTTTTTCTTAGAATAATCATGGCCGGGAGGGGGTATGGACAATCACGCCTCTAGTTTTAAATATTTTCTCTTCAAATGTTTCCAAAAATTTCAACAAAACCATATCATATGACCCCTCATTGGAACAAGCTTGATGAGCTCAGTGGGGGGGGGGGGGGGGGGGGGGGGGGGGGGAGGGGGGGGCAGTCAGGATGTCACATGATATAGTTTTGTTGAAATTGTTTTTAATTACATGGGCACATGTGGCCGATTCGTTAGGTAAAGGGTTAATGTACTTTTGTTATGGGATTGACTTATGCGTCACCTAACTTTGTGTCAATTTTACATCCAGTTGCTGCTGCAGGCTCTTCCAATCGAAAATAAGCCCACCTATATACTCTTGCCCTCTTTTACTTCAGGCTTATTCCCTGGTCAGTATGGTATGTGTTTTGTGCTGCACAGATATTTTTTTCTGGTTGGCTTGAGGCCATAATAGCCGAAGGGTGTATGAGTTCCCAGACCGGTGTAAATTCCCATACACCCTGGAAAACACAAGGATAACTGATTTATTTCCAAGAATTTTGGTGTACTTAATACTTTAACCTAAGTTGTGGGAAAAACTGACAGAAAATTTCTACTTTGCAAGTTTCTTGAATAAAACCAGACAAATATGGATGTCATTGTAACTGGCTCAATGAGCCAGTTCCAATGACATCCATATCTGTAATATTTTATTGCACATAAATATTAAATTTCCTGTATTTTTATTTTGGTTCTAACATAACCGAGCAGAAGGTATGAATTAATAATTAAAAATGGGTACTTTTTTTAGCCAAATAGCTTGCTCTTGTATATTTTTGTTTTTACACCGTGGTTAAACATGGTGTAAAAAAAGTCACTGTGGATTGCAAGGTACACCGTACCTCTCAGCCAATCAAAATGCAGTATTTTGTTTAATTTGGAAATAAATATTGCTACAAAATTTGCTGAGCTCGACGACATGCCATTGTCAGTCATGTATTATGTGCAGTGGAGTGCGCTTGATTAGAAATCTCTTTATTGAATAACCCTGTTAATTGAATATAACTGCATATAGGTTATAGAGTAAATTCCAGTTAATTAAATAAAAAAGTCTTGTAATATGTTGAGAAATTCCCCTGACAGTGACCAAATCCCTTTTTGTTTATAGACCCCTTTGACCACAGTACATTCAATACATGTATTTAAGCTATTATATAATCCATTTTATTATGCCTCAAGTTTGTAACATCAGCCGTTATTGGTTATTGACACCTTCTAAAAGTCATAGTACTGGAGTTTTGGGGGAAAAAACACGGGTACTATAGGAACGTTTTTCCCTGGAGACAAGTGAACGAAGAAAATGTAAGCGCCACTTCCATTGATCAGCGTCGATTGGAATTTCTCAACACCAAACGCTGGCTCCGTGTCCATTTAACTTTTTTGAACACCGGTAGACACAAACTTAACAACAAGTATATCATCTTCAGTGTGTGTGTTTTCAATTTTAACTGCAAACAACGAATTCAGAAGAATCAGAAATATTAAAAAACTCTCTCACGCGTTGTTCACCACTTCAGTGAATCCTGAATATCAGTCTCAGTTATGACTTCAATCAATTATATTTCCACAAGTTTAGTACTCCTCGACCTTACTGAGCCGCCGCCTCAAGTTCCAAATAAATTGTTTCACTCTGCTTAATTCTATCAACTGTTGTCGTCCGAGAAACATGAATTTATATTCCATTAATTTAAATCACTTTTCACTCAAGCATTAACAATGAATTATAACATGAACAGCATGATGCAGTTGTAAACATTGGCATTTGTTGATATAGAAACTCCCAAAGCGACGGCACTTGTGACAAGTCATTTTCGAAGAGACGTCATTCGTTCGAAATGACGTCATGTTTTTGGATTCGACTACATTGTTGTTACATGATTGATGGCATGTTGCAGTTAACGCTTAACAATGAAAGTCATATTTTGTTCGGCACAATAAAATAATTAGAACATTTCTTTTGCTTCGCTGCTTCAGGTTTTATTTCATAAATCACACAAACTCAGGTACTATTGACCGATAGAACATGAAAAGGAACGTTGTAATATTATGTTATTACACATCCATTAAACTTCAAACACTTGTATTCAATGGAATCACTGCTATGATATAAATGATTCTGTTTTCAACGGGTGATATACAAGCCGGAACTTTTTTACCGCACCGTTTAGTTACGCTTCGAAAAGTTTCCAAATTTTGTTATACAATCATCAGCCGTCTGTCGCATAGTGTGAAAATGAAAACGTCCATAGCAAAATAAAGTTGGTTCACAAAAAATTACTTGGCAAAAAATGAGATAATATTTTTAAAAAACCCAGTCATTTCCAACCAGAACATTAACCCAGTCCCGTGGCCGTCTCGTTTTGTGGATCCCATTATATCTAAATTGGTCAACTTTATTTCGGTAAATCTTCGTACATCTTGAGAGGCTTCGAACTTCTTTTAAAAATGTTTCTCCCAGCTGTTTTGCAAATCTGCACAAATTTGTACTTATATTTTTACTAACAGTAATAGCCACCAAATGGTTAGGCGTGAATGGGCACCAGCCGAAGAGAAACAGCGATACAAATTTCAACAAACACTGGTTCCGAAAAGGTTGTTTTGATTTTTTATCGATCCATTTGATCAGTACAGCTTCAGTCAAAACAAACTCTTCACCTTTGGGTTTAAACATCGGAATTAAAATTTGTTTACTTAAATGAATTTTAATGCATGGGTTGTGTAATAAACACAGAATGCGATGTGTGTTTGAATCGGTGGATATTTTACATAACTCATTGGAATGGCATAATCATATTTCGCTCAAGACTACGGCTCTCGCGAAATATGACTACGCCATTCCAACTCGTTATGTAAAACACCAACCGATTCAAACACACATCACATTCTGTCTATATATCCCCCTGTGGGAACCCCGGAAAGTAAAGCAGTGGTTGGTCACAGTGGTAAACAAGCTCTGTTTTACGGTAAAATAGGACCCAGTCACCAATACTTGGGGTGGAAGTTCTCGAAAATGGGCAACGTGGGTATAAGCAATTGACTAAACTTGACTTTATCTCCATGTTGTGGTCATGATTAGCCATTGTGCAGAAGTATGTGACCTTAAACACCAATAAATAATAAATAAATAAATAAATAAATAAATAAATAAATAAATAAATAAATAAATCTATTACATGTATATCTTGTTTGACAAAGCTATATGAGCTCTGTAAAAAAAGATGTAAAAGAATAAATGCTCAATTTACCTCTAAAATACAGGAAACTGACCAGATCCTGGTTAATTGGATAAATGCTCAATTTACCTCTAAAATACAAGAAACTGACCAGATCCTGGTTAATTAGATAAATGCTCAGTTTACCTCTAAAATACAGGAAACTGACCAGATCCTGGTTAATTAGATAAATGCTCAATTTACCTCTTAAATACAGGAAACTGACCAGATCCTGGTTAATTAGATAAATGCTCAATTTACCTCTAAAATACAGGAAACTGACCAGATCTTGATTAATTGGATAAATGCTCAATTTACCTCTAAAATACAGGAAACTGACCAGATCTTGATTAATTGGATAATTCTTGCTAGCAAAGTTGCTGTTCAATTAATCGGGTTCAACCATATCACAAATTTAGGTTGGGAAATGTATTGTCTCCACCTCACATAGTTTAAGTTGTATTCCCCATCACCTTCATTTTGAAAATGTTTTAAAAATTGAATTCTGGAAGGCCTTCCTTGACCAACTTATAACCCCCATTTATTTTTAGCCTGAATGAGTGAACAGGTATGTAAAAATTCCATTCTTTTCTTACTTCCCCCATGAATTTAACCCTTTACCTAACATGAAAAGCAGACAACACATGCAAAAAAAATTCTCGAATAACTCATTTTTTTCATTTTTGTCTCAAAAACATAGGTTATGACCCCTCATTGGAACGAGCTCAACCAGCTCGTTCCAATGAGGGGTCATAACCTATGTTTTTGAGACAAAAAATGAAAAAAATAATGAAAATTAATTGGCAGTTTTTGAGAATAGCGCTGGCCGGTTTTGGCCATTACATTAGGTAAAGGGTTAATTAACCCTTTGGACACTGGTGGTATCGTCCATGTTTTTCAATGACATCAATTGGAAGAGTCCATATTATTATTTGGGGGAAGACCAATTAATATTTCCAACGTGCAGTCCTTGGGTTGCACATTAAAAATATTAATTGGTCAACTCACATATTCACTTAACCCTTTACCCAACATAACGGTCAAAACCGGCCAGCACTATTCTAAAAAATTGCAAATTAATTTTCAGTGTTTTTAAATTTTTTGTCTCAAAAACATAGGTTATGACACCTCTTTAGAACGAGCTCGTTCCAATGAGGGGGTCATAACCTATGTTTTTGAGACAAAAAATGAAAAAAAATTAGTAATTCAAGAATTTTTTTTACAAGTGTCGGTCTGCTTTTCATGTTAGGTAAAGGGTTAAAAGTAGGGCTGTCACGATTATTCGATTAATCGATTGCTGATCGATCACGCCGAAATCGATTAGTGTTTTTCGTTGTCGAATAATCGGTAAATTTTACCCCGTTTTAGACGTTTAATAATTAAAAAAAAAATGAAAAAACTATTGTTTCTTAAGGTAAAAGGTCAAGAACGTCGACGTTAAATCTCAAGAAGCCGTAAGAAGCATTTGCCTTTTAGGAACATTCAAAGCTTTGATGTTCTGAACTTTTGAACCGTCGGTGTAATAATCAAGACCGGTCGGCAGTTGCGAACTTGCGAAGTTCGCAACTGACGACCGGTCTTGATTATTACACTGACGGTTCAAAAGTTCAGAACATCAAACCTTTGAATGTACCTAAAAGAGGATCGTCTTCGTTGTTTACTTAAGGAAGGTCAATTGACTTGAACTTCATTTTTAACAACTTAAAGAGAGGGAAATATGGGGACGGGGTCATCTATGTATGATTAATCGATTATAATCGATTATTTGTGACGATTAATCGATTCCTAAATTCAAAAATCGTGACAGCCCTAGTTAAAAGGCATCCCTCTAAAAGAAATTATGACATATCATATTCCTAGGCCGGTAAAGTGGTATGTTGTATCGAAAGGGTTAAATTGATTAATCTTCATGATAATGATTCTTTTTCCCTTCTAATGATTTTTCATGCTGAACTACTGACACTGTAACTTTAACCCCTGCCACTCACCAGTCACTCTGTTTTTCTCTTCCTTAAATATGAATTTAACCAATTATATCTTGTTTGACAGAGCTCACTAAGCTCTGTCAAACAAGGTATAATTGGTTAAATATCAAACTGCATTATGGAAGATAATTGCTGGTGAAAACTGCCATGCTTGAGTGAGAAGGTGAAGGTCACAGGAGTGTGAAAACTTAATTCTCTCACAGAATTGGGTTTTTCTTCCAAAACTACTGAAAGACACTGCAACTTTAAATAATTGTTTGGTGTGAAGTTGTAGCAACATAACATATCCAGACATCACCATGCCTGAAAACTTAATTCCTTCACAGAATTGGGTTTCTCATCCAGATCTACTGAAAAAGACTGCAGCTTCAAATAATTTTTTTCTATTGAGGTGTAGCAACATAACATATAAGGGCAACACAAAGCCTGAGGGGACAAGTGTCAGCAGTACCATGCTCGAGTGACAGAAAAGTCAAGGTAACGAGAATGTGAAAATTTAATTCTTCTGAGGCAGCAAAGTTTTTACAAGAAACCACTGCCTAGGTAATTTGTCTGTTGTCAACAGGACCTCCTCATGATGGCATATTAAGGGCACCTGTTCTGTGATCGTAAAAGTTGGAAATATGCCTTTAAAGGTTAATCTTTCTCTGTTTTTCACTGGGAACACAGGAAGTGCATGTCTATTGCAGTAGTGTAGTGCTCCTTTGCTGGTGAAGTAGTACCGAATGGATAATATCCATGGTGAAAATTAGTATAACCATAAAGGACTAATTCCAACTTCGATCACTTTGTGCTGCAACAAAACAGGTGCCCAAACATGCAATCTTTCGATGAACTTTTAAGTTACGTTTTAGATACGTTTACTTTTGTCAGCCTAAACATGTCTAGAAACTGCTGCAAACTTGCCTTAGGTAGACTGATGAAGTGCAGCAAAAATGTATAAAAATTTCCCGGCCTTTATTGTTAAGTTGGTAACAGTTGACTTACCAACTATACTTTTTCCAATGCCGATGAGGTCCGAGTATTATTTTATGGAAGATTTGCATAAGTTATATTCTGTGGATTTTCCACAGATCTCCACCTACCAAACGAATGTAAATGAAGATCTTCTGGATGTCTTCTGAAGAGAATAAAAAATGCACCCAAGATTTACAATACAGGGGAAGTAATGTTCAAATCACCTGTGAAGTGAAGTTTTTACTGAGAACATGGTATAAATTTTTCATTCTCTGAGTCCACTGGCTGAAACTCTGACAGCCATGATGCTGTTTCACAGAAATTAATTAACTGCTTGGGTGAAAAATATACAACAAACTGTAGTACAAACATCATCTACCATAAAACCTCATTTGAGTAAGGAACTAACTGATGTCAGTATATTATTGCTTATATAATCCCCACCCAATTTCCATGTAACGATATACCAATATGTTACTAAACTTACTATGGATGAAAGCCAGACAACATGTGTACACTTCTCTGTGTAGATTCCTTGTGTAGATTCAGATAGCCTTTAAGTTCCAGCCACTGTGTCATCGAAACTGCAATTTCTTTTCAACCTACTCACAATTGTTTACAATTGGCTGTAACGTAAGGGCAAGCCCTACTTCGGAACTAACTCAAGCTTTTAAGAAACTTTTCCAAACAAGATGGAAAAGTAATAGAGTGCAAAAGCACAAAAAAGATCAAAAAAGGGTCGAACGAGGCCGGCGCTCGAAATTACAGGTACTCTCTCTGCACACCTCTTGCGTTTACCGAGTGCATGCGCAACAACCGTGATGTCAATTCCTTTTATTTCCGCCATTGTACTGGTCGGAAATTTTGTGACTCGTGCTATTATTTAGCTGTTATCTTCATGAACAACTTATTTGTATGTGCTATCTTAATCTGATTATGTGCAAGTGGATTGCATCCTTTTCAAGCTTCTAAATTATTCACTATTTGATGATATTTTTGATAATTTTTGCTTGCTTTTTTACACATAGTTTTGTTTTTTCCCCACGTGTGAACACAACCATTGTTCTGTTTTCCGTCGGCGGGAAGCTTGATTTCATATATCATATTCATATTATGCCTAAGACGATTCCTTTTTCCTCTTGCTTGCAGGTGAAACATGTGGACGACTCTCATTCCACATGTATCACTTGCAACAATTGTACTCAGGCCCAATCATGTGGTATTTGTGGGGTTTGGTCCTCAAAATGCTGGGCTTCTGTTAACAAGGTGGTTCTGTCTAGAGCTAGAACCCCTCGTTCTCGGGGTAAGGGTAGCCGTGCCTTATCAGATATTTCTGTGAGTGCACGTGGTGACTCTGTCACACAGGATGCTGATTTGTCTTTTTCTGTGGCGAGTTGCTCTGCAACTGTTGGCAGTGCTAGTGCGGTGATACCTGACGTGGAGACTGGTCTCTTTTTCTTCTGATGTCACTCTTGAGGCGTCGGTTTTTGTCGAGAGCTTTTCTGAGGACAGCTCGGTGACACTTTCCGATTTGCCTCCTACGCCGTCAACTGTTGCTGAGGAAGTTGTTACTACAGATCCTGTTCTGTATGATGGTGGCTCTTCCATCTCTTCTGGGGATGGTATACAGTCTCGGGGGTCCGAGACTGTATCTGCAGGTGTGTCTATGAGCTCTCAGCCTCCCCTGGCTTCGCGGCGAAGCTGTGCGGGTTTGCTGTCTGCTCTGTCTCATCTGGCTAGGTTTGCTCCTAGTCGGTTGAGCCATTCGGTCGCTTTGGCAGCGATTCCTCGCCCCTCGAGCGAATCGTTTATTGTTCCTCCTTCCCCTGCTAGTGTGCCGACTAGCAGGATGGGGCTGGGACATTGGCATCCAGGGCCTGCTATTCGGCAGAGGTCAGTGACAGCCCCAGTTAGCTGTCACTCTCGGAACCTTCCTCCGGTGATTCCTCACTGTGTTCCGAGTCTGGCTGTCAATCGATGCTTGCCATCGGTCTCAGAGAATGGGCAGTTGGGGCCTTCTGCCGCACAGAGGCCAATGGCAGGTTCCTGTCATTCTTGGGACAATCCTCCGGTGTCTTCTCACCATGTCCCAGGTCCAGCTACCGATCGACATACGCTGTCGGTCTCTTTAGAGGATTTGCAGGCAGGGCCTTCTGTTCCGCAGAGGTCAGTGATTGCCCCTGGGCGTCACAATCGGGACTATCCAAGGTCTTCTCACCATCTCCCTGTTCTGTCTGCCGATCAACGCTCGTCATTGGTCCCTTCTGAGGATTTGGGTTCTTCTACCAGAAGGATCCATTGGGAGGACACTCTGCTGCTGCGACAGATTCTCAGGGTGACCTGCATCAGGCCGTTTTGGCGTTCACCCGGTTGCTTTCTAGTAACCCTCAAGTTGGCTTCCCTGTGCCTCCTGAGGCACAACCTCCTTTGGTCGGTCGCCGAGATGTCTTGCCTGGCCCTTTGGATACTGCACAGTATTCGCAGGAGGTTTCTGCTGGTCAGCTCGAGTTGGGCTGCGTCTCTTCTGCAACAGAGGATGACGATTTTCTTGAAGGTGATGGGCCCCCTCGTCAGTGGGGCAGGCTTTGGATTTTGTCTTTGGCTTATTGCCGGACATTCAACCTTCAGACCAGCCAATAGCCATCTGTGATCGTTCGGCCGCGGTCCTTTGTGGAGGGCCGTTACCCTGTTGAGCCTTCTAGCTCTGGGGCTTTGCATCCTCTGCAATCGGCTCAGGTTGTTGAGTCCTTCCAGGGCTTGGACACCAAAATGCGTTCTAAGGCCCTCAAGGGTTCTTTCTTTTCTAGAGCTGATGCGTTTCTGCCTCCATCGCGGTTTCGTGTTTACGATTCCGTCTGTCCACCAGTCTTCCAAGGGATGACTACTGTGGATGAGGATTCTTCTTCCCTCGGGTTAACTAAGCCTAAGTCGGCAGTTCTCCCGATGTCTGTAGTTGAGTCTATGGTGGGCCTGTCCTGAAAGATGCTGGGTATGTTATCTCTCACGGACCATGTCGTCGCTGCCCTGGCTGAATATTTTCCACCAGGGGAGTTTGATGATACTCAGGTGCCTTTTCACGTTTTGTCACAGGCTCTCATGAACTTGACACACACTCAAGCCTGTAACACAGCTAATTTGGAGCTGGCACGCCGGGATGCAGTGTTGGATTCTTCTCCATCCCTTCCTTCTGAGCAGCGTGCTGTTCTGAGGTCTGCCTCTTTGGTTGGACCTCAGTTGTTCCATGGTTCCATGGTTCCATGGAAGCTGTCCGTGGCGAGGTTCTTCGTCATTTAAAGGACCAGCTTTTGCTACGACAGCTGGACCAACCTGCTGCTGCAGGTGATGATCATTCCAGGCCCGCCAAGCATCCTGCTGTGTCTGCCTCATCGGCTACGCCTTCGGCTCCGTCTGCTCCTTCTGCTCAGAAGAAGCGCCGACGTGGCCAAGCTCGCTGGCAGCCTCAGGAAAGTCTCAGGACTCTGTCGCTTCCCGAGGTGGTGGTTTTTCCTCTCGGGGGGCCTCGTCGAGGCCACAAGTGAAGGTCCTCACCTCGATTCGCCTCCAGTCGGGGGAAGGCTGTCGCTGTTTTACGACCATTTATGACCATTGGAGATAACGTCGGACACTTGGGTCCTCGACGTCATACAATCCGGTCTGCGACTGTCCTTCCATCGGCACCCCAGTTTATCTCGGCTGCCCCTCCCGACTCGGGTCCCTTCCGATCTCTGTGTCGGGACCTTCTGGTGCACGAGATCGACAATCTCCTCTCCAAAGGGGCGATCGAGGTGGTCAGGAAAACCCTTTCACCGGGGTTTTACTCGAGACTTTTCTTGGTGCCAAAGAAAAATAGTCAGTTTCATCCTGTCATCGATCTGAGTATCCTGAACGAGTACATTATAGCTCCTCGTTTCAGTATGGAGACTTTCTGGTCGGTTCGACGTTCAGTTCATCAGGGCGACTTGTTTGCCAATATTGATCTGAAGGATGCCTACTTCCATGTACCCATTCATTTGGTGTCACGGAAATACCTTCGGTTCTCGTTTCGGGATCGAGTCTATCAATTGAGAGCTCTCCCGTTTGGTTTGAACCTGGCTCCTTGGACCTTCACCCGACTGATGTCACATGTGCTTGCTTTTCACCGTACTCAGTCGGCTGTGACTTCGTCAGCCTACCTGGACGACATCCTTCAACGGCACCATGATGCTGCTGTTCTGGAGTCAGATATCCGGCAGTTTCTTTGGCTACTAGCGTCGCTGGGTTTCAGAGTCAATCGCGAGAAGTCAGATCTCCTTCCTTCTCAGCAATTTCATCATCTGGGGATGGATTTCGACACTCTTCACAATGTGGTGTCGGTCCCCAATGCTCGGGCGACGATTCTTTCCGCCTTGACTCGGAACCTTCTTCAATCTTCCTCGGTCTCGGCCAGGACTTTCCTTCGGATGCTGGGCCTTTGCGGTTCGGTGACAGATCTCATTCCGCTCGGTCGCTTGTTTGTCCGACCTCTCTAACACTTCCGGTTGGATCATTGGTGTCTGAATGTAGATCCGCTGGACCTGGAACTTTCTATTCCTCGGTCCCTGCTTTGTCACCTCCACCCTTGGGCCGATGTTCCCTAGCTGACACAGGGTGTTCCATTGGATCTTCCTTTGGCCGATCGCATCCTTATTGCGGATGCCAGCGATTGCAGCTGGGGTGCGACGTTGGAACCTCTCGGTCTGTCCACTCACGGCGAGTGGGACAGTGAGCAGGTGGGCCTTCATATCAACCAGAAGGAGCTTCTTGCTCTTCTGTTGAGTTTTCGGCTTTGGATCCCTCACCTGTCGGACCATATTGTCCTACTTCTTTTGGACAATTCGACAGTAGTGGTCTACATACGGAATCAAGGAGGAACAAATTCGATTCCCATGTATCGGCTATCTCGGGATCTTCTTCTGTTGGCACGTGATGTAAACGCTCAGGTGTCCATTCGACACATTCCCGGGCGTCTCAACGTCCTAGCCGACACCCTGTCCTGACACGACAGTGTCCTTCCAACCGAATGGATGCTACATCGGTCGGTGTTTCAGGCAATTTGCGAGTGGTGGGGACGTCGTCTGGTCGACCTTTTCGCCACTTGCTGGAATCATCAGGTAGAGACCGTTGTCTCTCCTTGTCCAGATCCTCTGGCATTTGTGGTAGACGCTCTGTCTATGGACTGGACAGGTTGGATCAGCTATGCCTTCCCTCCTGCACCGATTCTTCCTCAAGTATTGGTGAAGATTCGTGCTTGCAGTTGCAGGATCATTCTGATCACACCTCTGTCTCCACAGTGGGTGTGGATCAATCTGCTGCGGCCTCTGTTGGCAGATCAGCCGATTCGTCTACCTCTATGTCGCGATCTTCTTTCCCAGGGTCATCCCAGGAAGTATCACAATAACCTGGCGAGCCTGTCCCTTCATGCCTGTCTTTTATCAGGTCCTGTCTCCGACGTAGAGGTTTTTCGAGACGAACAGTGGAGTGCATTTCTGCATCGTGGCGACATTCCACTGGCATGACTTATGCTGCGAAGTGGAAGGTTTTCTGCCGCTGATGTACAGATCACAAGGTGGATTACCGTGATCCGTCAATTGCTCAAATTGCAGATTTTCTGGTATACCTTTTTGACTCCAAGGGCCTCCAGCCTATTACGATTAAGGGCTATCTGTCTATGCTGTCTGATACTTTCTCTTATGTGGGAAAGCGGTGCATCGGTTGTAATCTTTTTCACTCCAAACTCATTTAGCACTTTTCTTTGAAGAGGCCTCGAGTTTTGCGTCTTACACCCAAGTGGAACTTGGCATGGGTGTTGCACTGTTTGGAGGGGGTGCCATTCAAGCCCTTATCTGAGACCGATATGCGTTTTCTCACCTATAAGACGGCTTTCCTTCTAGCGTTTGCTTCTGCTTGACGTGACAGTGAGCTTCATGCTCTATCTGTTGATTCTGCTTTCTTCAGAAATGAGGCTAACGGTGTCACCTTCACTACTGATTGCTCTTTTCTAGCTAAGAATCAACTTCCTGATTCGGTACCTCCTTCCATCTGCATTTGGGCTCTCCCTGCTGTCGATGGCTGGAGACCTCTTCTTTGTCCTGTTCGTTCGATCAAGACTTACATTAATCGCACTCAATTCATTAGGAGGGATCGGAAGAGATTCTTTTTGTCTCTCATTCCTAAGAGGCAGTCTATCTCTTTCCATTCTATTTCCAGATGGATCTGTCTTGCATTCAAGCTGGCATATTCCCACTTGTCTGCTTCGGATCTTGTTTTGCACCGGCTTAATGCTCATGAGGTTCATGCCATTTCTACATCCTGGATGTTCGCCAATTCTGTTTCGCTCCGGGATGTTGTGAATGCGGCTTACTGGAGGAATGCTTCTACCTTCTCCTTTTATCTCCGCCACATACAGCAGCAATCTGAGGACCTTTATTCTTTAGGCTCTCTCGTTGCTGCTCAGGCTGTTGTGCACCCTAATTAAATTTGTTTTTATTGGGTTTGTGCTTCGCTCAGTCTTGTTCTTTTTAGGTGCCTTCTCTCTATCTTCATTACAGGTTTCACTATTGTTCTCTGCCCTCCTTGCTTTTCTTTCTGCTGCTCTTGTTGGCATTGGTTATGTGATTCACCTCCTCCTATTGTTTATTCAGACAATTGTAAACAATTGTGAGTAGGTTGAAAAGAAATTAAAATTTTTTAGTAAATTTTGTTTCTTAACATATCTACCACAATTGTTTACTGGAGGCCCACCCTCCTTGGGGATATCTTTGATATCGATGCCTCCCCACTAAATCACAAACTTCTCGTTGGCGGAAATACGGAATTGTCGTCACGGTTGTTGCGCATGCGTTCTGTAAACGCAAGAGGTGTGCAGAGAGAGTACCTGTAATTTCGAGCACCGGTCCCGCTCGACCCTTTTTCGATCTTTTTCGTGCTTTTGCACTCTATTACTTTTCCATCTTGATTGGAAAAGTTTCTAAAAAGCTTGAGTTAGTTCCAAAGAAGGGCTTGCACTTACGTTACAGCTAATTGTAAACAATTGTGGTAGGTATGTTAAGAAACACAATTTACTAAAAAATTTTAATTTTTTTTCGTAATTTCATACTGATTATTTTTCAAAAAAATTAAGCAAAACCATATCATGTGACCCCTCTTTGGAACATGCTGGTCAAGCTCATTCCAATAAGGGGCCACATGATATGGTTTTGTTCAAATTTTTTGAAAAATAAAACAAAATGACATTTAAAATAATAAATTATAATATCGTCTGTGTTGGGTAAAGGGTTAATCCACTAAATTCAAGTTTAATTGTAGTACAAAAACACAACACAACTCAGATAGAGTATGGGAGACAGGAATCAATGACCCTTGTTGGCATTTTTCCTATATTTCACGCGTATGTTTTGTCACATGACAGCATCCAACATGGCAGCCCTCTTGTTGCAGTGAAAATCGGAGCTTAGAATTTTCTTTTTATGTGCCATTCAAAAGCAGGATTTCATAGGTGTCTCATACTGGAAGACGTGTAGTAGGTAGTGTCTCAATAAGCCAATTACTTTGTTTGATAATAAGTGAAGAACAAATAAGTAAGTCAATTTTGATGTCGTCAAAAGTGTTGAAATTGAAACTTTGGTACTGCAGAGGGTTAATTCATTATATCTTGTGTGACAGAGCTCAGAAGTATAAAAATTCTTCTTTTGAACAAGGGATCCTAATTTCCCTTAATTTGACATCAAAATCACAAAAATGTCAGTATGAGCAACAAGTAGGGGTTCCATGTAATATAGATGGTGGAGGTTTCAAAGGGTATTGATCTGGTGGCTGACATGCATCTACTTTTGTTCCAATAAGACTAAAATTGTCGCCCTCTGATTGGACAAGAGCTTGCTTATTTCTTTGTATGTTTACGGCTCCATTGGCATGTTACCATCTGACATCACCAATTGAAATATTTGAAAAGATGATAACAATGGGAGGATATTCAAATTGCAAACTGCTTATAAAATCCTATTTTTTGAGGCCAGTGATCACAAACCACATATAAAAAAGGTTGTGGTTACTCCATCTCAGTTAACCCTTTACCTAACATGAAAAGCGAAGAGTGAAATGAAAGCGCCAGTTATTTATTACGTTTTTAAATGAGTTTACCCCATAAGACACCAAAACGTAACAAACATGCATTGTCTCATGTTAATAAAGCATCCATAACTCGAAATGGTATGTTATTATGCTATTAAAATGAAAAAGGCCCCTGTTTCATTTTCCATTTCATTTTGGCGATAAAATTGACAGTGGAAGTACCGCCCACCGATGCTCATGTAAACAAAAACAGATCTGCATATATGTATGTCTGGAGCTCAGTAAAATCGAGAAAAAATAATAGCGACTCTTAATAATCTGACGTTCATGGTATAAATAAAATATACCCAAAGTAGCTTGGTGTACCAAATGTTCACCACTCGTGGCGAAGTGGTGGCTTGCAGTTAACAACACTTCACCACTTGTGGTGAACATTTGGTATACCAAGCTGCTATGGGTATATTCTATACATTACATGTACACTCCATACGAAAAAAATATCCGAAAAATCGACTACGTGTATTATGTGTAATTACATAATGTCAGACATGCACTCACTAATTAGTGTTGATTGGACTGTATTGGGAAAAGATTCGCCAATTAACATATTAATTTCCATTACTAAATCTTTTTTTTGTACCTGATACATTTTGTTTGGGAATTTTGTATATCAAATAAAATCTTTAAAGGTGAAAATCGGTTCAGTAAATCCTGTTATTTTGTGTGATGAATTTTACCCCAAAAAAAGAGAATTTCGCCTATCACGTGCAACAGTGTGGCTCTTCCGTCAATTGGATCAACATAATTACATTGCATGAAATATTCTGAAGTCATTGGAGACCGGCGAACAAACTCAGGGGGGAATCCAAATCATATACCAGCGAAAATTTTATTTTAATATGAAAACAAATCGAAAATCTCACGAATTAACGAACAGATTTTTTCAATTCCTATATTAAACTGCAGTACAGAGTTCTGGAAATGAAAGATATGGCATTTGTATATGAATATTTTATTAAATGTAGGTTTTAGAAATTTTCTGACTGAACAATATAATTGCTAAACAGGGATAGTCTCTGAAAAATTTTTCTCCCGAAACATTAATTGGTTATGTAATCCTTCTCACGTGACCGCACTAAAACAGCTTTTCATACCCGGTCGTTTCTACACAAACGACGGGGTATTAACAAGTGTGGTTTTGTATGCAATGTACATGTAATGATGTAAACAATTCTGATGGCCAAACATAACCAGTTAGGCCTAAAAAAATAAAAAATCTGTTTCTCAGGCCCTCCCGCATGGTCCTTTTGGCTGCCGCATGCTCTCTTTTTATAACCAATTTAAACTTAATAAAAATTAGAATTGAATGGTTTATGTCTGATATTTTACCCAAGTTAAAAAAATTGATGAATTTGTCCCTTGAGTGCAAGAAGGCTTTGCAATGCTTTAGCATTGCAAAGCCTTCTTGCGCTCAAGGGATGAAATACACCATCACCCATGCTATTTTGAACCAAGAACATGAACTTTTGATGGCAAAGAAATAATTACTGAAATAAAAAATAAAATAAAAAACCGCTCGCCCGCATGCAATTTCACAAATAATGGCCTGAGAAACAGAAGATCTACTTTGTGTGGCCTTTACCCTTTCTCTAAAAAATTGGCCACATCCACCCACGTAATTTACAAATTAAGCAGTTGAACCATTTCATGTGACCCCCTCATTGGAACAAGTTCG
The DNA here is from genome assembly GCA_031216915.1 of Pictodentalium vernedei. Classification (NCBI taxonomy): domain Eukaryota; kingdom Metazoa; phylum Mollusca; class Scaphopoda; order Dentaliida; family Dentaliidae; genus Pictodentalium; species Pictodentalium vernedei. Next base: position 431,851,774 of record CM062289.1, on the reverse strand, counting down.
TCAAGTTCATTCTAATGAGGAATCACATGATATCGTTTTGTTGAATTTTTTTGAAAAATGAAAAAAATGATATTTAAAATGATAAATTATGAAAAACAATAATTAAAATAATAAATTTTGATATCGTGTGCGTTGGGTAAAGGGTTAAAATGCATAAATACTTAATTTTAATTTGAATCGGCTTTTTTCTCCAGATGTCATACTTCAGCCAGCTCCAGCAATAACATGGAGAACAATAGGTGGTGTTATAGATTTATATTACTTCCTTGGTCCAAGTCCTCAAGAAGTGATTTCTCAATACACAGAAGTTATTGGACGACCCTTTTTACCACCTTACTGGAGTCTTGGATTTCATCTATGTCGGTGGGGCTATAAAACTGCTAATAGAACTCTGGAGATAATGAATCGATTGAGAAAGTATAAAATTCCACAGGTGAGTGTGCTTCTAGAAATTCATGAGAAAGACTTTTTAACCCTTTACCTAACATGACAAGCAGACGACACTTGCAAACAAAATTCTTGAAAAACTAATTTTTTTTAATTTTTTGTTTCAAAAACATTGGTTATAACATAGGTTATGACCCCTCATTGAAACGAGCTCAACGAGCTCATTCCCAAGAGGGGTCATAACCTATGTTTTTGTGACAAAAATTGAAAATATAATGAAACTTAATTGGAGATTTTTGTGAATAGCGCTGGCCGGTTTTGGCCATTACGTTGGGTAAAGGGTTAAATTTGTTTATGATGGAACAGTATTCTGCTTCTGTTAAAATTGGCTTCCCATCCAGAACTATGAACTTTGACATAAATTTCAACTTTTAACATGCTAAATAATATCTTTAAAAATTTGCTAGGAATGAGCAATTTTATCTTTTCACAAGCAAAATGTTCTCCATAGAATATCCATTTTTCGGTTCAAATTTTTGTAGTATTCCATTAGGCCCCACAAAGTAGATCTTTTGTTTCTCATGCCATTTTTTGCAGAAAAGCATGGTTGTAGTGTATTTCGTCACTTGAGTACAAGAAGGCTATGCAGTGCTAAAGCATTACAAATCCTTGTTGCATTCAAGGGACAAAGTTATCAATTTTATTAACTTGGGTAAAATATCAGACATAAACCATTTAATTTTTATTTTTTTTAAGTTTGCATTGGTTATAAAAAAGAGAGCAGGAGACAGCCAATAGGACTCTGTGGGAGGGCCTGAAAAATGGATTTTTAACTTTGTTAGGCCTTATCTAAATCATCATCAGTTGAAACTAAGGATTTGTGTTAATATTGGTCAGAGCACAGAAGGTATTAAAAAATATATTTACAAAGCAGAATGCTTTAACTCCTTACATGCTGCTGGCAGATATTTCTGCCCAAGAGATGAAATAAGAATAATTTGTGAACAAGTAATCAAATTTTCCCCCTGTAAACTGAATAGATTTTTATGCCCCCTGACTTTGTCAGGTGGCATATAGTGATTGATGAAGTGTGTGTGTGTCCGTCTGTGTGTGTGTCCATGTGTCCGTGTGTGTGTGTGTCCGAGCCAATAACTCGAAAACTGTTAGGGCCACAGTCATCAAACTTCACACAATTATGAAGGACCATGGGAGGATATGTCACACACCATAGCCGGGTTCGTACCTTCAAGGTCAAGGTCACATTTCAAGGTCACACTAAAAATCAGTCTATATTCGTGTCTCAGCCATTATCAGAAATGAATCATAGTACAAATGTGTAAACTTTTTACAAATGTTAAGGACAGTCAGAAGGTGTGTCGCGTATAAAAGTTCCCGCCGCATCTGCAAGGTGAAGGTCACAAGGGGGGGGAGGGGGGGGGGGGCATGTGTTATCTTAGTAACATTCTTCTTGTTTACCAATGATTTTATGAGTTAAATTCAGATGAATTTTTCATCAGATCCAGTCATTGCTGAAAATTATTGAAATATCTTGAAAATACTCAGCGGGTAAAGAATTAATGTAGGAAAGATGAGAAAGTTGCCAGGAGTACAAACTTCTAGTACATTGGAACCCACTAAAATGGATATCTCTTAATTGTCTTGTTAATTGATATAATGCAAAACCCTTTACCATACCTTGTGTACCAATTTGACCTGTTAATTGCATATAGGTTATACAGTAAACTGTCAACCGTATAAAAAATTTTACAATCTGTCGAAGAATTTCTCTGACAGCCACTGAATTACCCACATATATATATACATTTTTGGTCTCACTACATCCAATATAAGCATCTAATCTATTTTATTATACGCTAAACGATAGATTATCGAAGAAATTGTGGAAAGACAGAAAGATATGATATGTGAAGATATAGAAATTTTCACTTTCACAGTATCAATCAAAATGGTGTCTTTCAAAGCATCATTTCAAGGTGAATACAAGCTAAATTATTGCTTGAAATGATCAATTTGTTCTAGAAACGTACAATGAAAAGAAAATCTAGTGTATTTGAGTGGATACCGATCATTTCCAGCAATAATTCAACATGAATTCACCTTGAATCGATGCTTGAAACCTGATAGTCCAAACATGGGCTGGAAGTCCATAATATAAGTTTTTGGGTTGGTACGTCCTTTCAAAGGACGTACCAAACCAAAAACTTATATTACAGACCTTTCAGGCCATGTTTGCACTAGAAACCCACCAGCTAAATCAGATTGCAAGACGCTATCTGTTCCGAGTATCAATCATATCACTTCCGAGTATCAATGATTCAATGCGCTGTTTACTTTCATGCATCAATTCAAGGTTGAAATGAGTGGAATTATCAGATTCTTAAAAAAAGCGTATAATAAAAAGAAAATCTAATATTTTTGAGTGGATACCGTAAATTATCTCACTTGTGACCGAAACAAGTGGCTGTTTTCACTCACACAAGCGCTCACGAAAAATAACTATTTGTCTCAGTCACTCATGAGATAATTTTTGATATCCTCTCAAAAACACTAGATATTCTCTATATATCTTGTTTCCGAGAGATGAGATTTGTCAATTTTGAGATAATAGAATAAATGGTCAGTTTATCACTAGAAGATAGGAAAATGACTGAATTTCTGTTAATTGTATACTGTTAATTGAATATTTTTTACTGGCAAAGTGTCCATTCAATTAACAGGATTCAACTGTATCTATAAAATAGTATAAATGGCATTCTAATTACACATCACCTGTGCAGGGCTAATAAGTTGAAAAGTCTGACAGTTGCCCGGTGGTTCTCTTCGGGTACTCCGATTTCCAACCGCCTGACACAATGTGACCCTTACTTTTGAATTTGGCTAAATTTTCCTCTGTAAATTGAATTGAATTTTTATACATCCACAAAACGGAGTATGGGGGGTGTATATAAGAGTCATCTTGTTCGTTGGTTGGTCTGTCGTCGTTGTCGTCAGTTTGTAAACCATGTAAACTTGTGATGCGAACTACTTCCACAGTTTTAGCCGGATTTTCATAAAACTTCACTCACATGATTAACATGATGAGGAGCAGTGCGTGACATAATCTTTTTCCCGATCGGATTCAAGATGGCCGACTGGCATCCATATTGGATTTTGCAAAGTACTTGTGGAGCGAACTACTTCCACAGTTTTAGTTGCATTTTCATGAAACTTCACGAAAATGATCAACGTGACGAGGGGAAGTGTATGACAATTTTTTTCCAGATCGGATTCAAGATGGCCAACTGGCGGCCATATTGGATTTTGCAAAATACTTCTGAAGCGAACTATTTCTACTGTTTTTGCTGCATTTTCATGAAACTCAATATAAATTGATCGACATGATGAGGAGCAGTGCGTGACATAAATTTTTTCCAGTTCGGATTCAAGATGGCCGACTGGAGGCCATATTGGATTTTTTTTTACTCAGAAAAATTGAATGCCCCTTTTCAGTCACCCATGCTAGGCGGTATGCCATGGTGGGGGTATACCGGGCTACAGACAATCTCTAGTTTATCATTGGTTTCTTGAGTTAAATTTAGATTAATTTTTCATCAAATCTTATCGTGGCTGCTGTGAAGCAGCTGTGACAAGATTTGATGAAAACTATTTTGAAAATACTCAGCGGATTAAGAGTCAAAACCCCAACAAACAAATACTGGAGTAAGAGTGATTGAAAAGAAAAAATGCTGTTGTTCAGACCAGTAATTGATACAAACAGAGAAAGCTTGTTTGTTTGTTTGTTAATTGGTGTTTAAGGTCACTTTCAGCTTTTACATCCCAATTCTTAGAAAATGGGAAAAGAACACAGCCTGGTCTTGATTTGATGCTGAATAAAGTTGTGTGTGATTCATTTTCCATCACTATATACAAAAATCGCCGTCCAATTTCTTTTATATTTTCATTTTTTGCTTCCAAAACATAGCTTATGATCCCTCATTGGAACGAGCGCAATGCGCTCGTTCCAATGAGGGATCATAAGCTATGTTTTGGAAGCAAAAAATGAAAATTTTTAGTTACTCAAGAATTTTTTTTATGAGTGTTGTCTGCTACTAGCGATGGGTCAACTGGAAACAAATCTTCTGAATGTCCCAAACTTTAGAGCATAAAAAAAATATAGTTTTCTGGAAAAAATGTGTGTCCCAAATCATAGAGTGTCCCAATACATAGAGTAAATACGGTATTATCATTCTGTATTTGCTTGTGTTCATGTGGTGTTCACCATTTGTGTTAGCCTGTTGTTCAACTCTTTCTGTATAACCAACATGTTAACAGAAACCGCAAAACAGCATCGGAATTTAAGACGACATTTGAATTTTGATATCAGGTATGGCTTTTTTGCACAGATGTAAAATCATTTTACATCAGTCTTTCATGCTTATGTTGTCCACTGTGAAGGACTTGCACACAGACTGTGGATACTGAACCTCATTCCAGATTTTTTCCCAGTTGAGCCAAACTTGTCAAAGACACAGAACAAGCTTTGCATCACTTTCCAGAGTTTCTTCAGGGAAATAAAGATAACTTGGAGGTACAGTTTTTCAAGAAAATCTTTTGCAGAGATCTTATATTTTCGAATATAGGTCTTCTGAAATGGTCAAGTGCCTTTATATTCCCGCATATTCACAGTGATAACCAGTCTCCAAATTACAGAAATGTCCCCTAATTGGATAATTTGGTTTGTCATTTTTATGCATTTTTGTTCAATTTTGTCAAAAAATAATATTTTTATACTACACCCAATGGCCCAGAATTAGCTGGTGCAAGCTCATAAATATCCAGGGCCAAACACAAATTTTGAACCCCCCCCCAACCCCCAAAATTCACATAGAAATCTGAAAATTCAAAGTGCTATCTGGTCCTTTATACTTTATTACTGCTCATGTGCAGTAACCAGAAAGACACCGAAATTGGCTCAAAGCATCATTCTTTTGTTTGGCCCCAGTCAGTAAACATCTCAACTGACATCTGTGCTTTAAATCATAATTCTGAAGATGCCAGACACATATCACTGATGGTTTTTATAGAATCAACACTGTAGTAGGATTTTGGAAGTGAACAATGGTGGTTTTGGATGTTCAGGGCTGTAACTTTATAATTTTTATAAAAAATTATTCATGTTTCCCATTTTCGGGATATGCGCCTGAATGTCGTCATTCTTAATATGACCCTGCTATTGTTTGTTAAGTGTTCCTTCCCTGTCCTCTCCTGAACCCTCCTGTTAGATTCCCAAGCTCTTTTGGCTTTTTATTGAGAATTTTTTCTTAAAATTTCTTGGGAATTTGACGTATATAACGGAATGTGTATTCCGTTTACCCCCGTGTTTACGTCCTGATCCTTAAGTGTTTAGGACATTTTGTGGTCAAGCATCTTCTACCAGATGCATTATTTTTTCTTCCTGTGAAGATTTAGCTTTGCATTAGGTGGCTGTTGATCAGCTACTGACTGCGGGCCTCTGTTGTGCCTGTTTGTTTGGTTTCTCTCTTGACGTTGTTTTCTGTTTAACAACGTTTTGGGTACATAATATATCATTGTTTATTATAGCACAGTTATTGTATTTATACCCCCATTTTCTTCGAAAATGGGGGTATACTGGATTACATGCGTCTGTGCGTCCATGTGTCTGTGCATCGGTGCATCCGTGTGTGAGTCCGTCTGAGAATATTCATAACTTTCATAACTTAAGTAAATTATTATTTTCTATAATACTTGTTGGTCATAGGTATGCCCACACTAGTTATTTTATTTTTAGCTGCGACTAGCAGCTCAATAAGTGGCAATGTCGGTCTGTCAGTCGGTCTGTCAGTCTGTAGGTCTGTCGGTCTGTCTGTGACCAACGAGTTTCAAAACTCAATAACTTTTGAAATACTTGATTTAATGACTTTATATTTGGCATGTAAGTGTATCTTATTGATGTCTAGCCACTGTTCAATGTATGTGTTGTTCCAAATATTTTTCTTGGAGTTATGGCCCTTGATGAACTTAGAATTTTGTGAGATTGCACCACCCGCCGCAGCTACGGGGTCGATGTCGCGATTTTTTTTTATTACTTGTTCACTTAGAAATTGTGTCCGTCCAAGCCAAATTTTGTCTGTTTAGCCTGTATCTCGGGTATCGAATGTTCTATTGCAATGAAATTTGCCGTGAACACTGCTTATCACTGCTTATGGTATAGGCTTTAAAAAAAGGATTCATCGATATTTCTCACATTCTCCTTTTTAGAGTTATCTCCCTTTTTTGACTTAGAAATTGTAGGAAATAGACATTATTTGTCTGTTCAGCCTGTATCTCAGGTATGGTTTATCGGATTTCAGTGAAATATGGCATGCAGTTTGCCTTTAACAAAGGCTTCTGCCTCATTGCATAAAACTTCCAAATACCAAACAATTTACCATACCTTTTGACTTAGAAATTGTTGGAAATTGTTGAAAACGTTCGAAGAAAATGAAGGGGTGGGGGGTCGGGGTATACTGGATTGGGGTTATTAGATTTCAATGAAATATGGCATGCAGTTTGCCTATGACAAAGGCTTCTGCCTCATTGCATAAAACTTCCAAACACCAAACAATTTACCATACCTTTTGACTTAGAAATTGTTAGAAATTGTTGAAAACTTTCGAAGAAAATGGGGGGGGGGTTATACTGCATTGCTTCCGTCCTTCTGTGCATCCGTCCATCTGTCCGTACGAGAATATTCATAACTTAAGTAAATCATTATGGAATTAAATGAAACTTAGTATGCAATTAAATTGTAACATTGCCCAAGACTAGAATGAATTTCGGTGTTGTCAGATAATTCTTTTTATTTTATTAGATAATTATACCCCCACTTTCGAAGAAAATGGGGATATACTGGATTACATGCATCCGTCCGTCTGTGCGTCTGTCCGTATGTGAGTCCATCCGAGAATATTCATAACTTTCATAACTTAAGTGAATTATTATTTTCTACAATATTTGTTGGTCATAGGTATGCCCACACTAGGCTGTACACCACGTGGGGGTATGCACCGGACGACAGTCCAGCTCTTGTTCTATTAGGATACATATTATTCCTTATTCCTCTAGTTTAGCTTCAGTTATGTAGTGCTTGTCCACACTAAGGCTCTATCAAGATGCCCTTGGGCTCTTGAGGTTCCCTTGGGGTACTTAGGCTTCATTCAAAATTTTTTTGAAAAAAGTTTATTTCTTTTTCGAAAATGTTTGTGATTATCTCTGTTTTGTATCCTTGCTATGAATAATTTCTGTATTTATTATTTAGGGGTGCAGCGGACTTATGATTTTTGGTTTTGTGATTTATTGTATCTACTATGAAAAATATTTTTTCTAAGTGTAAGTCCAGGAAGTTTACCTCGGATTTATATGCTTGCTGTCTTGCCGGTTGCCGCTGCACACCTTCAAATACATATGCTACTTGTGAAAATTGGGAGAAGAAACGTGGAAGCAGCTGTCGACCTACGTGGTGGGTGGTGAAGTTCCAATGCCATAATTTTCACCGCAGGCTAATTCTAGTCTTTCAGTCTCTTTTTCAGAGGAACAAGAACATGATGATGGTACTTCGACACCTGTACATAACGTGCAGCCATAGTTGCGCTCTGATGAGCAAACAGAGCAAGCTGCTAAGGTGCTCATGAATATAAAGCAGGGAATAAGGCCTCTAGTTAGTGCTCTTAATACTCAGCCGGCAGGTAGCTCGACCGGTGAAGCGGTTCCTCAGTTAGTGGGAGCCGGGATGCCGGGTATGTCTGTTGCGGTCGAGGAGAGGGTAGATGTGGGTTGAACGAGCACCTCAAAATCAAAAGCTCACCCAGCGATGATGGCAAAGAAGGGGAAGAAGCCTGTAAGTTTCTCAACAGGATGCACGTCAAGATCTGGGGTCAGATCGTGAGCTGGAGAACCCTCTCTGTCCCTCCAGCAGTCGGGGTCAACTGGTTCTGTCTCGAGAAACTTTAGCGAGTCGGGGCGTTCGTTCACGCTAAAGGGAGAGCCCTCTCCTTCCCAGCTGCAGCCGGGATCGGCTGCTGTTATGGCTTCTTCTTCTTCCATGGCAAAGCATGGTTGGCCGCAGACTAGCTGCCCGACTTCGGATGTTCTAGCTGTTCCTCGGAGATGGTTCCAGTCTTCACCACCAAAGTTGGATCAACCTGCAGCTAGTCGTTCAAGGCATATACACATGGGATGAAAAGATCTGGAGTCAGATCTCTGTCCTGTGAGCAGCATGTCGCGAAGACGCAGAGGCCCGCTGCTCTGCAAGCCTCGGTCACGGATCTGCTTTTGCAGATAGCGCAGCTAATCACAGCATCCCAGCAGTTGCAGGTACAGCCATCAACAGACTCCGGTAGTGAGCTGTCTGACGGTGCTGGGTCGGTCCAGTCATCTGTTTATTCGGATGGTGTTGACCATGATTCTCAGATGGAACAATCAGATGGTGAGAGGGCTCCGGAGGATGATTCTCCATCCCTCGCGGAACAGCACATCAGTTCTTTCTGGAACTTGTTCCATCTGAGCAAAAGTCTACGTCAGCTAGGCATTAACCGCTATCTTCACTGGATAAGGGTGGCGTGCGGAGGAAAGAGGAGGTTCTCTCCCAGGTCAGTCTACTCAGGTGTCGGAGGCCTTCGGTCTGCTTGACAACGTCACCTTTGGCCTGGCTAATAATAATTATAAAAAGAAAGGCAGTTTCTTATCATCTGCTTCTCTACAACTACCGTTTTCTGGATCATGTTTTATGAAAATGGTCAGAGAAGAGGTACAGAGGGATCCTCTGCATTTGGATGAGTGCATCTCGGAATTAGATATTTCATTGTTCGCTTCACTCAATGTCTGTGCCGATGTTTTAGAATCTTCTAATGATTCCAGTTGTGCGGTTGTGGATGCAATGTCGTACGCAGACCATATTCAGCATCTTAGCGAAAAGTAATTTGATGGCGTTATTTCGTTGCTCAGAGTCCTTTCTAGAGCAATCATGTTTGCCATGTATCACTCCGCCCTTTCAGTGGCTAATTTGGAGTTGGTTAGGCATGACAGAGCCTTAGCATCGTCTACCTTGCTTGACGATCAGGTCAAAAGCTCTCTCAGAGTTGCGCCGGTTTCAGGTCATACTTTGTTTAATGACAAATTGTCCTTAGTGTACGAGGAAGCTACCAAAAAGGCTACCAACACTTTGTTATTAAGGTTGGTTTTGCAGCAGCAGTCAACTACTGGATGCGGTAGGTGAGGAGACTCCTTTTCGTAGTCGTCGAAGAGGGGTTTCTCGCAAGGTTCTAAGAAATCCTTATAGGCTAAATCTGGAAAACGTCAATCTGGTAATTCTGGTAAGCGCATAAGTCTTATAAGGACTTTAAGTCTGATGCCCCTAAGCAGATGGCTCAAGGAGGTTCTTGGGGAGGACTCTTCCTGTATGCCTCGAAAGTCCTACTAATGATGTTCTAGACCTCTATTGCTCTCCAGTTGGTGGAAGGTTATCAAAATTTGCAACCAACTGGATAGAGATAACGGAAGATCAGTGGATAAGGAATGTAGTCGAAAGTGGTCTTCGGCTGTCATTCCGATCAAAACCTCTCCTAACAAGAAGTCCACGTTGGACAAATCTTCTGGCAAATACTTCAAAGAGAGAGTCTCTTCTTTTAGAAGTTCATTCTCTTTTAGAAAAGGAGGCAATAGAGGTTGCAGAGAACCCCAATTCTTCGAGGTTCTACTATCATTTGTTCCTTGTGCCGAAGCCAGATGGCTCGTTCTGACCAGTAATAGACTTGAACTGGATAAAGAAATTGATAATTGCTCCAACGTTTTACATGGAAACTATCTGGTCAGTAAGAGTGAGCATCTGTGTGAACGACTTTGCGGCAAGCATAGACCTATAAGATGCATACTTTCACGTCTTGGTCAATCCAGCATTCAGAAAGTATCTCTGTTTTGCCGTTCTGGGAAAGGTTTACCAGTTCAGAGTGATGTGTTTCGGTCTGATTCTGACCCTTGGGCGTTCACTTGGATAATGAACTCTGTCATTTCTTATTTCCAAGCTCATTCGGTAGTTATAACGTCGGCTTCTCTGGACGACATTCTTCAAAGATACGGCGACAAAAGCACACTTCAGAATGATGCGCAGAGTCTGCTTCTGTTGTTCCGATGTCTAGGTTTCATTGTAAATGAGAAGAAGTCTGATTTGACTCCGTCAATGTCCTTCATTCATTTGGAAATGAGTTTCGAGACTCACAACAATCTGGTTCATCTTCCCACAACCAGGGCGAAGCTGGTCAGTTGTTACGCTCATTTTCTTCTAAACTCTTTCACAGTGTCAGCAAGGGAGTTTATGAGATTGATGGGACTGGATGGAGCGGCGACAGAGCTGATTCTTCTAGGTCAATTACGCACGGGCCTTCTCCAAATTTTCTTCATTTAGAAGTGGAGTGTCAAAACGCATTTGCTCAAAAGTCAGATTGTTTTAACAGACCTCGTAAAACAAAAAATTCAGATTTGGGTGAACCTTGAATGGTTAATTCAGGGAGTTCCGCTTCAAGTACCAGATCAGGCCTTCAAACTGCATCACAATCCGGCAGGTCTCAACCTTTACGTCCCCGTTGTGCGGTCCTTCTTACATGGAAAGCAATTTTGGGATGAGCAGAGGATGCAATTTCTAACTGCAGGAGGACCTCCTCTTTGTTAAACTATGCTACTAAGTGAAGAATTTTTTTTCGTTGGTATGCGGATCAGTCGGTGGATATTTATAATCCATCTTTACCTCAAATTTCCAACTTTTTGGTCTACCTTTTTGGCATATTAAAACTGCAGCCTGTTACTATTAAGGGCTATAGGTCTATGTTATCAGACACATGTGTTCATCATGATCATTTGGCTATTGGATCAGATCTTTCTTTATCTGGGAGCGCGGTGGCTCAGTTGATAGAGGTGCAGGCTGCAAGCCGAGAGGTCCTCGGTTCGAATTTCACCTGCGGCAACCGCGTTGTGTCCTTGGGCAAGACACTTCATCTCCATTGCCCGCGTGGGGACATGGTGGCGTTGTGTACTAAGGCGTACTGCACGTCGATGATGCACTTGTCTTCAACCAATGCTAAACCTGCTTGTGTGGAGTTAGTATGTTGGGGAGCTGACAGTTGCTCACCATTGCTCGGTGGTTCTCTCCGGGTACTCCGGCTTCCTCCACTCGTAAAACTGTCACGGTCATGATTAGCCATTGTGCATAAATATGTGACCTTAAAACACCAATAAATAAATAAATACTTTCTTTATCCAAGCTAGATAGAAATTTCTCTATCAGTAGACCTCGAACCTTAACTCCTTGCATGCTGCTGGGGGTTATTCCTGTCCAGGATATAATTTTTCTTGCCACTGAAATGAGGATAATTTGGGTTCATTTAATCAATTTTTCCTTCAGTATATTGAATGGATTTTTTCACCAATGATTTCTTGAGTTAAATTTAGATTAATTTTTCATCAAATCTAGTCATGGCTGCTTTACAGCAGCCATGACTAGATTTGATGAAAAATATTTTGAAAATACTCAGCAGGTTAAGAGTTAAGATTATCTTAATTCTAAAATGGAATTTAGCTTGGGTTCTCCTGAAGTTACAAGAAGCTCCTTTTGAGCCGTTAGATGAGGTTGAATTAAAATATCTTACTTATAAAATGGCCTTCCTCTTAGTCTCTCTAGAAGAGTCAGTGAACTTCATGCTTTATCAGTAGAAGATTCTCATCTCCGTAGTATGGGTAATACTATTACTCTTACTACAGTGGTGGAATTCTTGGCAAAAAAAACAGATTCCAGAGAGGCAGCCTGAGCCTATTGTAATTAAGGCCTTACTGTCTCCGGACAACCTTAGACCAGTGTTATGTCCAGTTAGAGCTCTTCGTTTTTTAAGCGTCGCTCTAGCCTTTTTAAAAAAGGCAGAAAGACCTTTTTTCTTTCTCTTATTTCTAACAGAAAAGATATTTCAGTACATTCGATTTCCAGGTGGATTCAATTGGCAATAAGTATTGCCTATGAGAATGTTCAGATCAGCATTCTGTAAATAAGATTTTGGCTCACGAAGTTAGAGCGTTATCTTCTTCTTGGGCTTATTCCAATAGTATTGCCATTACTTATTTAATGAAAGCAGCTTACTTGACACAACCTTCAACTTTTACCAAGTTTTATCTTAGAAAGAAAGAGTCTATTTCTGGTGACCTTAGATCCTTGGGTCTGCTTTCTGTCGCACAGAATGTCGTCCATTAATGTAACATCTTTTTGATGTCTTAGGCAGCCCGCTCGAGCACTGATGCTGGTCCGCTACCCTCATTCGTTCTGAGGATTACTTCCTTCAGAACAAAGAAGAGGGTGGGGGAGCGGTTTTCCCTTAGTTCATCTGGCTTTATAGTGAAAAGCAAGAGAATGTCTCTCCCAAAGACAGTAGTATTGTTCTTTTAAAGTGTAGCTTGGTGTGAAGCATCATGTATATGTCACGTGTCATACCAGCGTTAATATACAATCCTCGGACACTTTCAAATTCAGTATAAAGTATCTCATTCTCTGGATTAGCTTTATAATTGGTTTCCTTCACCGAATTAGCATGAGGGTTATGCTGGCATTAAATGGAGAATTCATTATGTATTGCTCCTTTAACTGGTAGAGTGCTAAATTATTTTTGGTTATCCAAATTAATCCATGGTTTTTATCCCCCCGAAAAAAAATTTCGGGGGATATAGTCGTCATGCGTTTTTTTTTGTCCGTCCGTCTGTCCGTCCGTCCGTCCGTCCGTCCGTCCATTTACATTTCGTTTCCGGATGATAACTTCCCTTGAAATAGTTTGATTGTAACCAAACTTGATATGTGGCTTAAACATATAAAAATACAGGTCAAGTTCGAATCCGGGTTCATCCTGATTAATATTACCAGAGTTATGCCCCTTTTTAATTTAGAAAATCTTATGATTTTTGGTTTCCGGATGGTAACTTCCCTCAAGATAGTTTGATTGTAACCAAACTTGATATGTGGTGCAAACATATCAAAATACGGGTCAAGTTCGAAAATGGGTTTGTCCTGATTAATTTTACCAGAGTTATGCCCCTTTTCAACTTAGAAAATCTTATGATGACCACACTTTTTTGGGGGGGATCAGCTGCCCCGTGGATGTGGCAGCCCTCTAGTTTGTCTTGTTACAATTTATGGGAGAGTGCCTAGTGGCACTCTCCCATAAATTGTAACAAGGCAAATCCCCACAGACTAAATAATTTCAATTCAAAAATAATATGAAGCACATCTACAGAATATGAAGTCATCAAGTTGTGGCACCTGCCATTGGGAATAAAGCCCAAATATGGGTTTCCAACACTCTACCAGTTAAATTGTTGGTGTTATGTCTTTCTCTATTATTAGATAGGAAAAGGCATATGTAATTCCTCATTTATCTCCTATTCTCATGTAGGAGTCCTCCTTTGAGTCAAAGTAATAGAGATATTATTGTTTCCTTTTAAAGTCCGAGGCCCTCCAGCCTTTTTACTATTCAGCTAAGTCTGGGCCATTGGTTGTGGTATAAAAAATATGTAAATTTAAAGTGATCTATATATTTTTTATACTTACCAATGGGCCAGATGGGGATGGCCCTCCCATGAGTGGACACTCATACCTCCCCGCTGATCTATAACATTTAGCAGGCACAACTGGAAAGAATGATGCTTGGCACCAATTTCAGTGTCTTCCTGGTTACTGTGCATGTGCAGTAATAAAGTATGGGGGACCAGATAGGACTTTGAATTTTCGGATTTGTATGCAAATTTTGGGTGGTGGGGGGTTCAAAATTTGTGTTTGGCCCTGGATATTTATGAGTTTGCACTAGATAAGTCTGAGCCATTGGTAAGTATAAAAAATATACAAATTACTTTAAATTTTACATTTCCTGGATATTATGTGATTAATCAATCCCTAACAAGCAAGAAAATGGCATTTCAGGCAGTCATAGTTATGAAATGTTTTTTTTACTTTATTTAATTATAATTAGAATAGTGAATCTGCAATGTGTACCAGTCTGAAGGCCCCCGGGTACTAGATTATTCTTCGTGTCCAGAATTAGTTTGTCAATTACATTTTGTTATACTTATTGGAGAGTGCCTATATATAAAGTGAAACAAAACTAATCCTTATGAACAAGATGTCCTTTTCATTCAAATAAGAATTTAAATTAATTATATGTCGCTTTATGATGACGCAGATTTTCTTTGACGAGGGTGGAGCCTGAGAAACAATATTTTTTTTAACAGGCTTATTTACAAATTGTCCCTTGTGTGCAACAAGGTGTCATCTGCAATGCTTTAGAATTGAAGATGGCACCTTAATGCACTTAAGGGAAGAAATTTAGATACAATGCTGTCAATATTTCTCTTGTTTATCCCTTCCATCAGGGAATACCATCTATTTCAATATGAATCTGAAGAAACCACACTACAACGGTGGTTTGGGAGTAGTCCTGTGTGGCATACCTGTTAATGTCACCATTATTTATAAGATAGCTGCACGACAATCATGTTAAAAGTGCAGAACTAAAGTGTGATCAAGAACTCATGTTTACTAGCATTTATAAAATCATTTATATTTGTAAACAATAGGATAACTACAATCATGCTATCTGACTGAATCACAGTAGTGTTCAAATTATGAAAACAACTATAAGGCCTAAAAAAATAAAAAATCTGTTTCTCAGGCCCTACCGCATGGTCATTTTGGCTGCTGCATGCTCTCTTTTTATAACCAATTTAAACTTTTAAAAAATAAAAATTAAATGGTTTATGTCTGATATTTTACCCAAGTTAAAAAAATTGATGAATTTGTCCCTTGAGTGCAAGAAGGCTTTGCAATGCTTTAGCATTGCAAAGCCTTCTTGCACTCAAGGGATGAAATACACCACCACCCATGCTATTCTGTAGATTATGAGGCCTAAAACTTGAACCAAGAACATGAACTTTTGATGGCAAAGAAGTAATTACTGAAATAAAAAATAAAATAAAAAAACGCTCGCACGCATGCCATTTCACAAATAATGGCCTGAGAAACAGAAGATCTACTTTGTGTGGCCTAACATATTTATTTATTTATTTATTTATTGATGTTTAAGGTCACATAATTATGCACAATGGCTAATCATGACCGTGACAGTTTTACAGGTGGAGGAAGCCGGAGTACCCGGAGAGAACCACCGAGCAACGACGAGCAGCTGCCAGCTCCCCAACGTTGTAACTCTGCACTGCAGCACAGGCAGGGTTAGATTGGTTGGAGACATGCGTACCATCGACGTGCAGTACGCCTTAGTACACGGCGTCATCGTGCCCCCATACGGGCAATGGAGATGAAGTGTCTTGCCCAAGGACACAACGCGGTTGCCGCAGGTAGGATTCGAACCGAGAACCTCTCGGCTTGCAGCCTGCACCTCTACCTACTGAGCCACCGCGCTCCCCAGGCCTAACATATAACAAGTGGGATAAACGGAAATAAACCAGCATAATAACAATATGTAGAAATTAATTATCTCTTTACCCAACATAACAGCCAAAACTAGCCAGCGCTATTCCTAAAAATCACCAATTAATTTTCATTATTTTTTGTCTCAAAAACATAGGCTATGTCCCCTCTTTGGAATGAGCTAGATGAGCTTGTTCCAAAGAAGGGTCATGACCTATGTTTTGGAGTAAAAAAAATGAGTTATTCAAGAATTTTATTTGCAAGTGTCGTCTGCTTTTCATGTTAGGTAAAGGGTTAATTCCCAGATTTTATCAACAATTGTTTATACATTTTTATTTTAGGATGTACAATGGAATGATATGGACTATGCTAAGGACAGAATGGATTTCACGACCAGTAAAACCACGTTTGGTGATCAGGCTGCTTTAGTGGATGAGATACATAAAAGAGGAATGCATTATGTTATCATAACGGTAAAACTTATAAACACTATAGTGATGGTTCCTAAATACATTGGAGCCCAATTAATTCAATATCTCTTTTGTAAATAACCCTATTACTTGAAAATAATTTCCAAATGCAAAACCATTTACACTACCCTCAATTCAAATTTGTCTGGTTAATTATGTCTCCCCTTCACCGAAGGGAGACATATTGTTTTACCCCAAATTCTTCTCCTTCTCGTTGTTGTTGTTGTTGTTCTTCTTCTTCCTCTTTTCATACAACTGTGTCCGGGCCAGAACTTTTTTATGTTTTGCTCTAGGTTTATGATGTTTAGCATCTGGGTGTATCACCATGAGATGATGTGTCCTGTACCATCATGACCCACGTATGACCTTAACCTTTGACCTTCAGGTCAAATTACTGATTTTTTGGCAAGTGAGCTTGTCCGGGCAAGAACTTATTTACCTTTACACCTTGGCTTATGATATTAGGCATGTGTGTGTATCACCATGAGACGATGTGTCGCGTACTATTATCACCCACATATGACCTTAACCTTTGACCTCAAATTTTTTTTATCTTTTGACCTAGGCTTATGATATTTGGCATGTGGGTGTATCACCATGAGACGATGTACCATCATGACCCACATATGACGCTTACCTTTACCTCAAGGTCAAATTACTGATTTTTTGTCAAATAAGCTTGTTGGGGCAGGAACTTTTTTTTATCTTTTCACCTGGGATTATGATATTTGGCATGTGAGTGTATCAACAAAAGACAACATTGTATCATGTACTGTTGTGATGACAGATGACCTTGATCGTTGACATCAAGGTCAAATTATTGAATTGTTCTGCTAGGTTTATGATATTTGATGTGTCACATTCTATCTTGAACTTCCATGATCTTGACATTTGACTTTTAGTTTGATCTTTGTTAGTCGTAAGTTGGAAGCTTGGAACTAATCTAAGGGGAGAAATGTGTATTTTTATACTGTACCAATGACCCAGACTTAGCTGGTGCTAACTCTAACAAAACCAGGGCCAAACACAAATTTTGCCCCCCAATCCCCAAAATTTGCATCCAAAACAAAAAGAAATCATGTCCTAAAGGACCTCCATACTACGCCTCTACTGCGCATGCGCAGTGACGCAGTCGTCCCGAAATTGGCGCCAATTATCATTCTCTGTTTGGCCCTTCATAAGTCAACATCTCACTGATCTTTGTGCTTGTAAATCTCAGTTTAAAGGATGCCAGACACGTAATTTTTGGAGAAAATGTGATTCTAAGGAGGATAGAAGGAGGAGAGGAAAAAGAAGTGGCAAAAAATAATCAGGGCTGTACTTAAAATTTTTTGATGAAATTATGTTAAGTTGCCTATTTTCGAGGCATGGGCCTCTTGTTGTCATTCTTGCTAATTGTTGCACTGCTTATTCAGTGTTTCCTCTCCCCTAGCCTTCTAAAGTCCCCCCTGGCAATTCTCCCATGCTTTTGGCATATTTTTGAGAAATTTCATTTCTAAAATTTCCTGGGAGAGTTGCTTGGTTACAGAATGTTTTCTGTTATTTTCCCCATAGTTACGTTTTCACCCATGGGTGTATAACGTTTGTGTTCTGCATCTTCCATCTGATGTTCTACAGATTCTCCCCTGGGAGTCTCTGTTTTGCATCAGATAGAGTGTAATTGATGACTGATTCTGGGCCAGTTTTTTCAGTGCCTGGAGTCATGTTTTCTAGTGTGTTTACACTGTTTGTTTTCATTGGCAACAGCCTTTTTTGAGGGGGGCTGTTTGCCTTTGTGGTAGTTTATCTCATTATAAGATACATTTATATTATCCGAAAGTGTCTCATTAATTATTTTATATAAATTTAAAATTTTTGACCACACTTTGCCATCGGATCCATCGGGGCTCAACGTTACTTTTCAGCAACTTGGGCTTCTCTGAAAAAATATTTTTTCAAAATTATTTTGTTTTGCAATTGTTTTTAGCTCACCTGACTGAAAGTCAGGGTGAGCTTTTCTGATCACTTTTCGTCCGTCGTCCGGCGTCCGTCGTCCGGCGTGAAGGTGGTGTTTGGGTCTTTTTCTTCCAAACCACTGGCCGCATGTTAATGAAATTTCATGTGAGTAGGGGTTATATAGCGGCATTTTGATTTTTGGGCAAATTAGGTTTCGGCTCATATTGAGCAGAGGGGTGGGGCAAAAATGCTCCAATTCTTAAAAAATCTTCTTCTCAAGAACCAGCAATAGCAGAGACTTGATATTTGGTATGCAGCTTCCTTTTGAGGTGTAGACTCAAGTTTGTTCAAGAGAAGTTTGTAGGTCTATACTTGGCGATGTTATGGGAGGAGCAAAAATTTTGGCCCCACCCCAAATTTCTATTTTTTAAACCGAGAGGCCAATTTGAACCAAATTTTATGTGAGGGCTTATTGGGTCATAAGTACCTAATTTATGCAGAAATTTTTTTTCCTGTAGCCCCGTGGGAACCGCAGGAGCTAAAAATAGAAAAAAATTAAAACGCCCATATCTCCAAAACTGCACGGCACCGAGAATTTTTATTTGGTGTGAAGCTTCCTTAGGACCAACAGAAAGAACTGGTAAAAAAAAATTGCCATCGGTTTTATCATAGGGTACAGTTTCGGGACTTTGAAAAAATGCTGAGTCAGCACTTTTTAACACTGTAGGCAATGGGAAAAACATTAAAAAATCTTCTTCTCCAGATCCAGCAGGCAGAATCTTTTGATATTTGGTATGCAACATTGGAGGGTGGATCTGATTCAAGTTTGTTCAAATCGGCCCCCTGGGTTCATATTTGGGCTCAGTATAGGAGCCCGATTTCGAACTTAGTGCATTTCAGGCAAATTTCTTAAAAAATCTTCTTCTCCAGATGCAGCAGGCAGAATCTTTTGATATTTGGTATGCAACATTGTGGGGTGGATCTGATTCAAGTTTGTTCAAATTGGCCCCCTGGGTTTATATTTGGGCTCAGTATAGGAGCCCAAATTTGAACTTACTGCATTTCAGGTAAATTTCTTTGAAAATCTTCTTCTCCAGATCCAGCAGGCAGAATCTTTTGATATTTGGTATGCAACATTGTGGGGTGGATCTGATTCAAGTTTGTTCAAATCGGCCCCTTGGGTTTATATTTGGGCTCAGTATAGGAGCCCAAATTTGAACTTAGTGCATTTCAGGCAAATTTCTTTGAAAATCTTCTTCTCAAGATCCAGCAGGCAGAATCTTTTGATATTGGGTATGCAACATTGTGGGGTGGATCTGATTCAAGTTTGTTCAAATCGGCTCCCTGGGTTTATATTTGGGCTCAGTATAGGAGCCCAAATTTGAACTTAGTGCTTTTCAGGCAAATTTCTTAAAAAATCTTCTTCTCCAGATCCAGCAGGCAGAATCTTTTGATATTTGGTATGCAACATTGTGGGGTGGATCTGATTCTATTTTGTTCAAATCGGCTCCCTAGATTCATATTTGGGCTCACTATAGAAGCTCGAATTTGAACTTAGTGCATTTCAGGCAAATTTCTTCAAAAATCTTCTTCTCCAGATCCTGCAGGCAGAATCTTTTGATATTTGGTATGCAACATTGTGGGGTGGATCTGATTCCAGTTTGTTCAAATCAGCCACCTGGATTCATATTTGGGCTCACGATAGAAGCCCAAATTCGAACTTAGTGCATTTCAGGCAAATTTCTTTGAAAATCTTCTTCTCAAGATCCAGCAGGCAGAATCTTGTGATATTTGGTATGCAGCATCCTTAGGGGGGTGAGATTCAAGTTTGTTCAAGCCCTGTCCCTAGGTCCATATTTGGGCTCACTGTGGGAGCTTGAATTGTAACTTTGTTCGAAATGAGGAATTTTCTTAAAAAATCTTCTTCTTCAGATCCAGCAGTCCGAATGGTTTGATATGTGGTGAGTAGCATCCTTGGGGGGAGGGGGGGATTCAAGTGTGTTAAAGCCAAGTCCATGGGTCCATATGTGGGCTCCCTGTGGGAGCCCAAATTATAACTTAGTCAATATGAGGAATTTTTCTTTAAAAATCTTCTTCTTCAGATTCAGCAGTTGGAATGTTTTGATATTTGGCATGGAGCAACCTTGGGGGCTGAGATTCAAGTTTGTTCAAGCCAAGTGGTTCATATTTGGGCTCACTATGGGAGCCTGAATGACAACTTAGTTCAAAATGAGGAATTTTCTTTAAAAATCTTTAGATCCAGCAGATGAATGCTTTTGATATTTTTTATGCAGCATCCTTAGGGGGGTAAGATTCAAGTTTGTTCAAGCCATGTCCCTAGTTCCATATTTGGGCTGATTGTGGGAGCTCGAATTGTAACTTGGTTCAAAATGAGGAATTTTCTTTAAAAATCTTCTTCTTCAGATCCAGCAGTCGGAATGTTTTGATATTTGGTGTGCAGAATCCTTAGGGGTGTGAGATTCAGGTTTGTTAAAGCCAAGTCCCTGGGTTCATATATGGGCTCCCTGTGGGAGCCCGAATTATGACTTAGTTCAGTATGAGGAATATTCTTTAAAAATCTTTTTTTAGATCCACTGGTCAGAATATTTGGATATTTGGTTTCAGCTTTTCTTAGGAGGAGCAGATGCAACTTGTGGAAATCAATTCTCTGGGTTGATATTTAGGCTACCATGTCAGGTGAGCGCCCTCAGGCCCCCTGGGGCCTCTTGTTTCATTTATTAATGGATCATGTTATTATGTATCTTTGTGTCAGGGGTTTTTGCGAGTAACTAGGACTTATTGTTGTTCTTTCACAATGAAGGGACGTTGTTCAAATTGTAATAGGAAGAAATCTTCCTCTGACTTTCATGATCATTGTATTAATTGTAGTCAGTGTTCTCGCATTAATCCCTGTCCTATATGTGAACATTGGGATGAGAAACATTGGAAACGTGTGTCACGATATGTTGTTTCTGGAGAAAGAGCGATGCCAGCTCTTTCTCCACAAGGTCACTCTACTCTCTCAGTTTCTATTTCAGAGGAACCAGAACAGGGTGATGTTTCCATGTTATCTTCTTCAAGTGTGCGTCCGTCGTCACAAATGAATTCAGAGCTAGCGGCAAAAATGCTCATGGAGATTAGACAAATGTCGTCCGCTAGCTCGCCCGGTGTAGCGTCCATTCACCGAATGGTTCGGCAGCCGGGTTCGTCCGATGCGGTCCAAGAGGAAATTTTGGGTGATGCGAGCACTATAAACATAATAGATGCACACCCAGTGACGGCGGATAGTAAGTGAGAACGGAGGAAGCCTTTTAGTCCGGTTCCTAGCTCGTCCAGGTCCAGCTGGGCCGCGAGCGAGAGAGGTCCCTCTCTCGTACAACAACATCTGGGACTAGATGTTGTGGTACAAAATGTGTCTTTAGCGGAGCATCTGTCCGTCGCTCGGGACGCTCCGTTGTATAAGCAGTCTGCAGAGACTGTTAAGGCTTCCTCTTCTCGTCAGCGCACACGACCGCACCTTGGCTGCGTGACCGCCGATATATTACCAGCTTCGCCGATGAAGGATTCTTCGGCGACCAGGTCACACCATCCGGCAGCCAGGGATTCGAGACCGATGGACTCCGGACGTTCTCATAGGAAAAGTATGCGGGAGCCATCGGATGCGGAGCTGCCCTCGGCGAAACAGCGAAAGACTGCGCCTCCGCAGGTCTCGACGCCGGACATTCTTGTGCAGATAGCACAGCTTATCGCAGCATCCCAGCAGCCGACAGAAACGGTGTCGGATCGAGAATTATCCGACGGCGCTGGGTCGGTACGCTCCGCCGAAGCATCGGGGGCGGACGACCGGGAACATCGTGAGGTCCGACCGGATGGTGAAAGGGATACGGATGACTTGGAGCTATCCCTTTCGGAACAACATAAAGCTGCCATGGACTTCATCCGGCACTTTCTCCCTCAAGTTGTTCCGTCGGGCCAGACTGCTGCGCTTCCGGACAAGAGAATTATAGCGTCATTGGACTCTGAATTTTTTGAGCGGTTCAGGGACATCGCTCCCGAGTTTCCGTCGCAGTCCAATAATGTTGCTAGAACATTTGAATTATTGAACGACGCTATATTTAAACTTGCTTCCAGGACGGGGAAAGCAGGTTTCTTGTCCGCTAATACTCTCAACCTGCCTTTCATTAATGCAAGGAATAAATTCGATACGGCAGGACAGGGTATACCGAGAGTTCCTCTGCGTATGGACGACGAGGCGGAAGACTTAGAGCTATCATTACCGTCGTCAGCTTCTATTCCAACCGCGGTGTTGGAAACAGCTATTGCGTCTAACAGAGCCAATTTAGATGCCTTATCTTACGCAGATCACCTTACTAAGGCGTTATCACTGCGCCTTCAAGGGGAAGAGTTTCAGGATATACAATCCTCTTTAAGACTTTTTTCAAGGGCAGTAGCTTATTCCACGTGTAACTCCGCCCTTTCAGTGGCAAATCTGGAGTTGGTTAGACGTGACGCAGCCCTAGCTACATCCACACTAGTGGATTCTAAGGTGAAGAACTCTCTTAGAGTCGCTTCGGTCTCAGGAGAACTTCTCTTTGACGGCAAGCTTTCCGCTATTTATGATAAAATTAAAAAGAAAGCTAATGATTCTCTGTTGTTCAGATCGGCTCCTAAAAAGTCGGATACAGCAGACACGAATAAGACAGGCACTTCTGGGTCTAATGCGCCCAAGAGAGGTTCCTATAGAGGTTCCGGTGCGTCCTCTTGGTCTTATTCGAGAGACCGTCAGGATAGCGACTCTCGTTCGGGACGTCCTTCAGGCCGGGACAATCGGTCGGATGCCCCGAGGTCGACGAGGCGAGGTGCGGGTCGTGGAAGACGTGGTTTCTCCTACCGAAGGCCTCGCAGGTCCAGGAGGTGATGGCTTAAACCTCTATCGCGTTCCGGTTGGCGGAAGGTTGTCGAGTTTTTCACAAGAGTGGGCGTCGATTACGGACGACCCTTGGGTGAGAGGAGTGACTTCGGAAGGTCTAAAGATATCCTTCAAACGAAAGCCTCCATTAACTCGAAGTCCAAAGTGGACTCATCTTCCGTCAAATCCACAGAAAAGAGACACTCTGTTATCAGAGGTGCAGTCTCTTTTAATGAAGAACGCGGTAGAGGTCGTAGAAAACCAGGAATCTCTGGGATTCTACAGCCATCTGTTTCTGGTTCCGAAACCAGACGGCTCGTTCCGTCCAGTCATAGATTTGAGCTGGATAAACAAGCTGATCGTCGCTCCGAAGTTTTATATGGAGACGTTTCGATCGGTCAGAGCGAGTATTCGGGTGAACGATTATGCAACGAGCATAGATCTCAAAGATGCGTACTTTCACGTCATGGTACATCCGACATTCCGAAAGTATCTACGCTTTGCAGTCCTGGGAGTGGTGTATCAATTCCGGGCGATGTGCTTCGGATTGAATCTAGCACCCTGGGCTTTCACTCGGGTAATGAACTCGGTAATGATCTACTTCCGAGCTCATTCGTCTGCGGTAACGTCGGCCTACCTGGACGACATTCTTCAGAGGTACGGCAACGAGTTAACGCTTCAGAACGATGTTCAGAATCTTCTTCTATTGCTCCGACGTCTCGGTTTTATAGTAAACGAGGAGAAGTCGGATCTGGTGCCGTCCAAGTCATTCACTCATATGGGAATGAGCTTCGAGACGCACAACAATCTCGTTCGTCTGCCGTTAACCAGAGCGAAATTAGTCAGTTGTTACGCTCGCTATTGTCTGCACGCAGACAAAGTCATGGCGAGAGAATTTATGAGACTGATAGGTCTGTGCGGAGCCGCCGCGGATCTCATTCCGATGGGGCGGCTACGCACACGTCCTCTTCAAATTTTCCTGACTCAGAATTGGAGTGTGAAAATTCATTCGCTCGATGTAGACGTTCTCTTGTCAGATCAAGTGAAACAAGAGATTCAGACTTGGGCAAACATTCAGTGGTTAACTCAAGGAGTTCCGCTGCAGTTGCCGGATCCGAGTTTTACCGTTATGACGGATGCCAGTCAAACAGGTTGGGGTGCATCATTAATCCCAACGGATTCGAGATGCCAGGGTCTTTGGGATCCGCAATTCCTGTGCAAGCACATAAACATCAAGGAAATGATGTCAATTTGGCTTGCGTTACGTCACTGGATGGAATTATTCACGATGCTCATGTCCAAATCCTTTCCGACAATACGACAGTAGTGGCGTATATATGGAATCAGGGAGGCACTCATTCAGTTCCGTTGTTCAATCTAACGGAAAGAATCCTTCTGTTTGCGTTAGAACATCACGTTCTTCTTTCGGTCCGTCACATACCGGGTCGTCTGAATGTGCTAGCAGACTCCCTTTCACGAAAGGGTCGCTTGTTGCCGTCGGAGTGGACTCTCAACAAACAAGTATTCAATCAGATTTGCTACCAATGGGAACGGCCAATGATAGACTTATTTGCGACACATCTCAACAATCAGTTGCAGACGTATGTGTCTCCGTGTCCGGATCCAAGAGCATTTGCAGTAGACGCTCTGTCGATCCCTTGGGACGGAATGATAGGATATGCGTATCCTCCAGCGCCGTTAATTCAACAAGTATTGCTAAAGATAAAACAATCTCAATGCAAGATTCTGTTGGTAGCATCTCTGTCGCCACAGAGACCGTGGATAAATCTACTCAGGTGTCTGTTGTGGGACCTACCGCGGAAGCTTCCTCCACGAGAGGATCTTCTTTCGCAGGGGAAATCGCGCCAACTCCATCACAACCCGCAAGGTCTCAACCTTCACGTTTTTCCGTTGTGCGGTCCTTCTTGCATGGCAAGCACTTTACAGGACGAGCAGTGGATGCGATTTCTAACTGTAGGAGGACCTCCTCTTCGCTAAACTATGCGGCTAAGTGGAAGGTTTTTCGTCGTTGGTGTAGGGATCATTCTGTAGATATATTTGATCCCTCTATACCAGACATTGCAAACTTTCTAGTATACTTGTTTGACGAAATCAAACTGCAGCCTGTTACTATAAAGGGTTATAGATCTATGTTATCTGATACCTATGCACATCATGATAGTTTACAAATTGGATCTAATGTCTCTTTATCGAAGTTGGTTAGAAACTTTTCGATAAATAGACCCAGAACTCTTAGATTAATTCCTAAGTGGAATTTAGCTTGGGTTCTCCTTAAATTGAAGGAAAAGCCATTTGAACCTCTTGGGACAGTAGATTTCAAATTCTTATCTTATAAGACAGCTTTTCTCTTAGCTTTCTCTTCGGCCAGAAGAGTCAGTGAGCTTCATGCACTATCGGTGGATGATTCTCATTATCGTAGTGTTGGGAACACTATCACCTTCACTACTAATGTGGGTTTTTTAGCTAAGAATCAGGCTCCTAATAAATATCCGGAACCTATTGTTATTAAGGCTCTTCCGTCTTCAGACGGGCGTAGGCCTTTACTCTGTCCTGTTAGAGCACTACGTATCTATAAACAGAGATCTCAGTTTATCAGAAAGGGACGGAAACGTTTCTTTCTGTCTTTGATGCCTAATAGAAAGGACATTTCAGTCCATTCTATTGCTAGATGGATTCAATTAACTATCTGTACTGCTTATGAAGATTTATCTTCTTCTCAGCAGTCTGTGCTTAAGATTTCTGCTCATGAAGTAAGAGCTCTTTCTACTTCCTGGGCTTATGCTAATAGTGTTGCTATTACAGATTTAATGAAGGCTGCTTATTGGTCTCAGCCATCCACATTTACGAATTTTTATCTCAGAAATATTGAGTCCATTTCTGGAGACCTGCATTGTTTAGGTCCGTTATCTGTTGCTCAGAATGTCGTCCACTAAACAGTTGCAACTATAGTTATGCAGGCTTTCTGTTCCGGCAGTGACTCCGTCCGGCTGCCCTCTTCGCTCTGGGCTATTTGACCCAGGGCAAGGGGAAGGGGGGGGGGGGGGGGGGGCGGGTGTTCCCTTAGGTCACCTGCTTTATAGTGAAAAGCAAGGGAATGCCTCCTCCAAGTCAGTATTTCTGAGTCGCTTCCGGGATGGTTTTAAAGTGTAATATTAATGTTTAAATTCATTCATGTCTTATTTTTAAAGTGTAGCTCGGTGTGAAGCATTTGTATATGTCAAGTGTCAAACGGGCTTTAATATACAATACTCGGACACTTTTAAATGATTATAAAGAGTCTCAATTCTCTGGACTACTTTATTTATTGGCTTGCTTTAAAAATAATTAGTATAAGGGTTATACTGGATGTTAATAGAGAACATGAATGTTATTGTGCTCAATTATTAAGGGTAGTGTATCTTTCTAATTTAATATTAAATAAGAAAGATACATGTAAAGCCTAATACTCCTTTTCTCCTTAAGGGGTTACCTCTTTACTATATAGTTGAGCTTATTGGATTTTCTTCTATGTCCTAGGCCCTCCAGCCTGTTTACTATTCAGCTAAGTCTGGGTCATTGGTACAGTATAAAAATGTTAAAAAATTTATAGTAATTTATATATTTTTTATACTTACCAATGACCCAGACGGGGATGGCCCTCCCTGGAGTTGGGAACTCTTGCCTCCCCACTGAGTACACAGCGCTGACCAGGCACTGCCAGTAAGAATGATAATTGGCGCCAATTTCGGGACGACTGCGTCACTGCGCATGCGCAGTAGAGGCGTTATATGGAGGTCCTTTAGGACATGATTTCTTTTTGTTTTGGATGCAAATTTTGGGGATTGGGGGCAAAATTTGTGTTTGGCCCTGGTTTTGTTAGAGTTAGCACCAGCTAAGTCTGGGTCATTGGTAAGTATAAAAAATATATAAATTACTATAAATTTTTTAACTTTCACTAAAACAGTTCCCTCTAGTTGCATATGGATTACAGAATAAAGTGCTGTTTATTTTTTTATTTGTTGGCATTTAATGACACTTTGCGACAGTCAGGGTCACCTCGTGTCAGATAGTTTTATGAATGGAAGAAGTCGTAGTACCCAAAGAGAACCACTGAGGAACTGCAAGCAACTGTCAGACTCCCAATGTACTAACTCCACACAAGCAGGGTTAGCACTGATTGAAGACCACATGCTCTGTCAAACAAGATATAATAGAACAAATGCTCATTATCACTTGGATACAGGAAAATGACCAAACTCCTGTTAATTGAAATAGGTCTGTAAATGTAAGGAATTCAGTGGTTACCAAGGTAAATATTTTTTATTCAATTATCAGGAGTTTAATCTATAACCTAAATGCAATTAACAGGTCAAATTTGTACTGAAGGTATCAAAATGGCTTAGTGTTTTGAAGTTCTATTCAATTAACAAGGTTATTCAATTAATCCTTTACCTAACACGGAAGGAAAATGACGCTTGCAAAGAAAATTCTTCATTAACTACTTTTTTTTCGTTTTTTGCTTCAAAAAATAGCCCATGAACCTCATTGGAACGAGCTCATTGACCTCGTTCCAATGAGAGGTCATAGGCTATGTTTTTGAAACAAAAAATGAAAAAAAAAGAGTAAATTGAATGGTGATTTTTAGTCGAGTTGTGCCGAAGTCAAACTCGACTTATAGTTTGGTGAATAGCGGGCGGGCGTCCGGGCGGGCGGGCGGACGGGCGGGCATAAACAATTGGTTTCCGGATGATAACTTGATAGTGGTTCAACTCACATTCATTAAACTTCATACGTAGGTTGGTCTTGGTGGGAGGAAGAACCCTATTGATTTTGGACATGCTACGTCAAAGGTCAAGGTCAACGTGACCTTGAACATAGTAAATCGCAACAATTCCTTTCCAGATGATAACTTGATAGTAGTTCAACCTACATTCTTGAAACTTCATAGGTGGGTTGGCCTTGGTGCGAGGAAGAACTCTATTGATCTTGGACCCACCAGATCAAAGGTCAAGGTCACAGTGACCTTGAACGTAGTAAATCTTAAACAATTGGTTTCCGGATGATAACTTGATAATGGTTCAACTCACATTCATGAAACTTCATAGGTAGATTGGCCTTGGTGAGGGGAAGAACCCTATTGATTTTGGACTCGCTACGTCAAAGGTCAAGGTCAACGTGACCTTGAACATAGTAAATCGCAACAATTCCTTTCCAGATGATAACTTGATAGTAGTTCAACCTACATTCTTGAAACTTCATAGGTGGGTTGGCCTTGGTGCGAGGAAGAACTCTATTGATCTTGGACCCACCAGATCAAAGGTCAAGGTCACAGTGACCTTTAACATAGTATATCGCAACAATTGGTTTCCAGATGATAACTTGATAGTGGTTCAGCCTAGAGTTATGAAACTTCATAGGTGTGTTGGCCTTGGTGCGAGGAAGAACCCTATTGATCTTGGACTCACCAGGTCAAAGGTCAAGGTCACAGTGACCTTGAACATAGTATATTGCAACAATTGGTTTCCGGTTCATAACTTGATAGTGGTTCAACCTAGAGTCATGAAACTTTACAGGCGTGTTGGCCTTGGTGCGAGGAAGAACCCTATTGATGTTGGACTCACCAGGTCAAAGGTCAAGGTCACAGTGACCTTGAACATAGTATATCGCAACAATTGGTTTCCGGGTGAGAACTTGATAGTGGTTCAACCTAGAGTCATGCGGGCTGCCGTAAACAGTTGGTTTCCGGATGATAACTTGATAATGATTCAACCCATGTTCATGAAACTTCATAAGTAGGTTGGTATTGGTGAGAGGAAGAACCCTATTAATTTTGGACTTGCTTGGTCAAAGTTCAAGGTCACAGTGACCTTGAACATAGTAAATTGTAAACAATTGGTTTCCGGATGATAACTAGACTACGGTTCAACCCATATTATTATAAAAAACGGTTCAACCCATATTATTATAAAAAATATTATATAATAGATGAAGAATCAGGAAGGCCAATATAATAATTACCTAAATATACAGAACTTTTATTGTGCTTGGCCATTTTTCGAGGTCTGACACCTACACGCAACTTGAGGAAAGCTGCGAACACAACTTAACTGAAATGTCAGAAATTCACAGAATGTAGCCTTCCCAGAGTAGTGAGAGTACCCAGACACTGCCATTGGCAGTGTCTGGGTACTCTCACTACTCTGGGATGGCTACATTCTGTAAATTTCTGCAGCAAGAGAGTATTTAATAAAAAAAACCCCGAAAAACCTTAGATTACAGGATGTCGACGGTTTCCGTTTCGGTTTTTTAAAAAAACGAAAAACCTTGGTTTGGTTTCAGTTAACCTACAGCTCTAGATTCCATATGATTGTTTGTTTTATAAAACATACTTGTAGTATACATGCAGTTGCTTAGGTATCGGTCTTAATATTCTCTGTTCAATTCGAATGTAAAATTTCTTAGTCTTTGTATGTGTTTTCCGCTCCAAAACAAATTCCCAACTGGAGCTCCCATGATGCAAATTTTCCCAATTGCATAGAACCCAGACCCTTTCCCAAAGAGGGCAGACCATTGTTTTTTCGGAAGTCATATAACCACCCATTTCAGGACACCAGTTTTACATTAAATTTAACCCTTTACCCAACGCAAATGATATCAAAATTTATTATCCTAAATATCATTTTTAAAAAATTTTCAAAAAATGCCAACAAAACCATATCATGTGACCCCTCATTGGAATGGGCTCGACAAGCTTGTTCCAAAGAGTGGTCACATGATATGATTTTGTTGATATTTTTTGAAAAACAGTATTTTTTTTTAGCTGCTGAATTTGCATATTACGCAGACGGATGTGGCCGATTCGTTGGGTAAAGGATCAAATTGCTTTCCTACTGAAGTATCTTAATTCAAAGGCAAATAAGTTCTTCTTTAAAGTACAAGAACAGTTAGGTAGACTACAAAGACTGCGTGAACCTGATTCCATGGGTGACTGTTTGTTATAAAACATACTTGTAGTATGCATGCAGTTGCTTAGGTATCGGTCTTAATGTTCTCTGCTCCATTCGAATGTAAAATTTCTTAGTCTTTGTATGCTTTTTCCCCACCAAAACAAATTCCCAATTGGATCCCCCCATGATGCAAATTTTCCAAATGACATGTCAGAAAAATGAGTCAAAAAATGGCTTTGAGATGAGATTGAGAATTCAATACACCATTTTGGACCCCCCCCCCTCCCTGATTGTAATGGTCAATTTATCTAAAAATATCTCCCCAAAATAACAGCAATACCACCTTCATTCATATTTGTATAATGTTATTTCCTGTGTCTTTTCATTAATATGACTAGAACAGTTATGCGTTTAGACAAGATCCATTGACATTTTCAACACTCTGCACCCTACAAATTCTTTGCATTGTTATTAAGTATAAATTACAGGCATATAAAAGTATTATCAAATACCAGCCACCTGCCTGTTTAAAAATAATTTGAATTTTGAAAAAAAAAATTGTTAACGAACGGAATGGAATTTGTTTTTTTATTCTGGAAAATACTGTTGAATTATGAAATTTGAAATTAAGTCCTAGCACACTTGTAGAATTTCAAAAAATTTGTCATTGACACCATATTTAACAAATTACTTCTTGTTTGACAGTGCTCCATGAGCTCTGTCAAACAAGAGATAATTTATTAAATTCTCAGTTGCATTGTGGGAAAAATTTGTTGCTGAAAACTTTCGTATTTTGACATCAGAGTGCAGAGGGTTATGTCACATGTCTTGACCCTGCAACATGTCAACAGAGGATGGCACAAATGTTGTACAGTCATTTCGCCATTTTTAGCTCAACTTTGGCGAAGCCAAATTTGAGGTATTGCCATAGCCCGTCGTCCATCTGTCTGTCCATTGCGCCGTACACACAGCTCGGGCTAGAGGCCGTATTTATGAACCGATCTTTACAAAACTTCTTGGGTACCTTTGTTATCACAGTGAGATGAGAACAAGTGCTTTGGGGTCCGGTCCGAAATTTAAGATGGCCGCTGGCAGCCATTTTGTACCAAAATTAGGTGCAATCAGATTTTTGCGCAGAACTTCCATATGAAAGCTCCGATTTGAATAATTTTTTTGTATGAATGTTTAGTACCATGGGATACATCACATATAATACGTTTTTTTTCTCGTGCCTAAATTATGCAAATTAGACTAACTTTAATTTATTTAGTGTTACTTTCAGCACTGTAAGTGCAAATGCCAATACGGCTAGGGCTAGCGGCCGTATTTATGAACCGATCTTTACGAAACATCTTGGGTACCTTTGTTATCACCGTGGGGCGAGAACGAGTGTTTTTGGGGCCTGTCTGAAATTCAAGATGGCCACTGGTGGCCATTTTGTACAAAATTAGGTGCAATCAGATTTTTGTGCACCTTTGTTATCACCGTGGGATAAGAATGAGTGTTTTGGGGTCCGGTCTGAAATTCAAGATGGCCGCTGGTGGCCATTTTGTACAAAATTAGGTGCAATCAGATTTTTGCGCAGAACTTCCATATGAAAGCGCTGATTTGAAAAATTTTGTGTGTGAATGTTTAGTACCATGGGGTACATCGCATATAATACAGGTTTTTTCTCGTGCATAAATTATGCCAATTAGACTAACTTTGATACATTTAATGTTACTTTCACCACTGTAACTGCAAATGCCAATATGGCTCGGGCTAGAAGCTGTATTTATGAACCGTTCTTTACGAAACTTCTTGGGCACCTTTGTTACCACCTTGAGACGAGAACGAGTGTTTTTGGGTGCGGTCCAAAGTTGAAGATGGCCGCCAGCAACCTTTTTGTACCAAAATTAGTGCAACCAGTTTTTTGTACAGAACTTCTGTATGAAAGTTCTGATTTGAATAAATTTTTGTAGGAATGTTTGGTAACATGGAATACATCACATATAATACAGGTTTTTTTTATCGTGCAGAAATTATGCAAATTAGATGAACTTTGATTTGTTCAGTGCTACTTATACACAGTAAGTGCACATGTCAATACGGCTCGGGTTAGAGTCTGTATTTATGAACTGATCTTCACGAAACTTTTTGGATACCTTTGTTATCACCTTGGGACAGGAACAAGTGTTTTTGAGTGCCTTTGTTATCACTGTGCTTTGTGAACAAATATTTTGGGGTTCAGTCAGACCCACTCAGGGACTCAAAGATTTCCTTTCTAGTTTAGCATCTGACTGTCGCCCACCTTTACAATACTTTACCTACACATTTGTTACAGGCTACAGTCAGCATTTATGTACAGACCGTTACAATACTTTACATGTACCTTTGTTATCAGGTCATTACCTAGATGTTTGTCATTGCTGTGTCACATACTATACATGTACCGTATTTACTCTATGTATTGGGACACTCTTTGATTTGGGACACACATTTTTTCCAGAAAACTATATTTTTTTCATGCTCCAAAGTTTGGGACATTCAGGAGATTTGTTTCCAGTTGGCTCGTCGCTAGTAGCAAATGACACTCATAAAAAAAATTCTTGGGTAACTAAAAATTTCAATTTTTTACTTCCAAAACATAGCTTATGATCCCTCATTGGAACGTGCGCAATACGCTCGTTCCAATGAGGGATCATAAGCTATGTTTTGGAAGCAAAAAATTAAAATATAAAAAAAAATTGGACGGCGATTTTCGTATATAGTGATGGAAACTGAATCACACACAACTTTATTCAGCATCAAATCAAGACCAGGCTGTGTTCTTTCCCCGTTTTCTAAGAATTGGGACACCTGTGAAAATAATTATTTTTCGCTGTCCCAATACATAGAGTAAATACGGTACATGTCTTAAACAAGTTCACACTTTCATTGTATTTCAGGAACATGATTATCAGACATTGTTGCATTAAATCATGAGATTGTCATTAAGTAATCCCTAATTGTGGAATGTGAATATCCAGTGATAGAATCTTATTTGTTTCTTTCTCCAGGATGCGGGTATAAGCAGTAACCAGACTGCTGGTTCATACAGACCATTTGACCTTGGAAAGGAAATGGACATTTTCATCAAGAATGCGAGTGGGCAGCCATTAATTGGACGAGTGAGAAAATTTTTAGATTTTTCATAAGCCCCAGCAAGTTTTTTCGAATATGAATCGAATACTGTATACTATTTGCGAAGCAAATTGAATATTGAATCAAATACTTAATCATTATTGGCAGCAATTTGATGGGAAAAAGATCACATTTAAATCCAGTGTATACAGTCAAGTTAACCCTTAAAGGCCTGTACAACGGTCTTGAATTCCCACCATTCCACAGTCTCCATATGTCTAATGGCGAAGCAGTGATTTCTAGTCAAGTCTTGGCTGCCTGTTTAGGCAGTCAAGACTTGACTAGAAACCAAAGGGCACCTGTTCTGAGGTCGGAAAAGTCAGAAATAGGCCTTTAACCCCTAGCACACTGGTAGTGCAACAGAATTTTTCTCAAATCACTCTTTTTTTTCTCTTGTTGAACTATGGGAACTTGGGCGTTTTTTCAAAATTTATTGTTTACAAAAAATATTTTGAATTTAATTATGATTGCTATTATTCATGTATCTCAGTTATATTTATATATTGTTGTGGAGTTTGGAGGACTGATATCGACTTTAGTTGATACACTCCTGCAGACTCTTGTCATTCTTGTGTTGCACTGGGATGACTGATGTTGGAGTCGGATGTCGCGGTACGTTGTTGGCGGTGAGGTTCTGAGGATCAAAGCCTCTCACTGTATTTTAATTCATTCTGTCAGTTTCTCTTTCAGAGGAACATGAACATGGTGGGAACGTGGGTGCCGTGATGCTGGGTAAGTCTGTTGTGGTCTAAGAAGTGGATTGGGTAGAGCGAGCACCATAATATAAATAGCTCACCCAGCGATGACGGAAATAGGGAGGAAGTCAGCAAGTACTTGTACTCGGCGAGGCCTGATGGACCACGAGCTGGAGAGGCCCCCCTCTCTAATCTAGCAACGTCTGCGGTCACATGTTGTTTTGAGAAATTTGCACAAGCCGGAGCATATGTCCGCCCTCCACTCGGGACGCTCTGTTTAGTCTGCACCCGGGGTCGGCTTCAGTCAAGGCTTCCTCCTCTACGTTTCACAAGGCCGAAATGAAGTTTTCTGGTTGGAAACTTGCACGAGACGGAGCATATGTCCGCCTGCCGCTCGGGACGCTCCGTCTAGTCTGCAGCTGGGATCGACTTCAGTCACAACTTCCTCCGCTACGTTATTTAAGCACACACGACCGCATCCTCGCTACCTGACTTGGAACCACTTCCTGCCCGTGAAGTCGGACCATGTGGTAGCTAGGGAGACGAGGCCTTGATTATTGGAATGTTCGGAGAAAGGATTCGTTTTCACACACCGTCCCAGGAGCAGCATGCAGCTAAGGAAGAAAAGACCGCTGCTCCTCAGGCCTCGATGACGGACTTGCTGTCGTAGATTGCGCAGCTGATTGCAGCATCCCAGCAAGTGCAGTTGCAGCCTCCCTCAGAATCTGAGCTGTCGGATGGTGCTGGGTCGGTCCAGTCGTCTGTTCACGCAGATGCAAT
Organism: Pictodentalium vernedei; assembly: GCA_031216915.1. NCBI lineage: Eukaryota > Metazoa > Mollusca > Scaphopoda > Dentaliida > Dentaliidae > Pictodentalium > Pictodentalium vernedei. The sequence continues at coordinate 431,816,984 of CM062289.1, read as the reverse complement.
GGACTGAGATTCGCAACTGATTCTCTCGGATGGTGAAAGGGATAAGGAAGAGGATTACCCTTCCCTTTCAGAACAGTACATGGTTGCGATGGCTTTCATCCATCAATACTACCCTGATTTTGTTACGCCGAATCAGAATGCTGCGATGACAAGAGAGGCGTCGTTAGGCGCAGACTTTATCCAGACAAAGGAGGAAGTCCTTTCTTTTCCGGTTCTGTTTATGCAGGTGTCACAGGCCTTCGTCCATATAGACAACGCCATATTTATCCTCTTGAGTGCGAGGAAGAAGGTGGTTTCTTATCTTCAACTTCTGTATACATACCGTTTTTTGCACCACGTTCATTTGATAACGGTCGGGGAAGATGTTCAGAGAGTTCTTCAGTGTTTGGATGAGCAGGCCGGGGATCTAGCGGTATCCTTACCTGTATCATTCACTATTCGCTCAGACACAGTCGAGATGGCAATTTCTTCAAATAGAGCAAATTTGGATGTTATGTCTCACGCAGATCACCTTACAAGAGCTATGGCACAACATCTCAAGGGAACGGAATTTGAGGACGTTCGTACCTCTCTTAGAGTTCTTTCCAGGGCAATTATGTATACCATGTGTAACTCCGCCCTAACAGTGGCTAATCTGGAGTTAAATCAGAAGTGATGTTGCCCTTGCATTGTCATCACTGATAAGATGACAGGGTGAAAAGCTCTCTCCGACGAGTCGCTCCGGTTTCCGGACATTTTATTTGCGACGACTAGCTTTCATTAGTTTATGAAGAGGCTACTAAGAAAGCATCTAGTGCTATGCTTTTGAAGTCGGCGTATCAACGACCCACTTCAGCAGACAAGAGTAAGGAGGGCGTTCCAGACAAAAATTGTCAAAAGGAAACACCTTACGAGGGTACAGGAAACCCTCTTATAATTATTCTGGAGGTCGTCAGTATCGCGACTCGGGAAAGGGGCATAGATCTGATCGGTACTATAGGTCAGATGCCCTAGGCCGACGAGACAAGGTTTTTCATGGGGAGAACATGGTTCCTCCTCCCATAAGCCTAGCAGATCATAAGGTGATGGTTTAGACCTCTATTGCTGGCCAGTTGGCAGAATGTTATCAAGATCCGCAAAAAACTGGATAATAATCACGGAAGATCAGTGGGTGAGAAGTGTAGTCTCGGACGGCTTACGGCTATCATTCCAAGTAATAACCCCTCTAACAAGTTGTCTGCATTGGACAAATCTTCCATCAAATTCTTACATAAGTGAGTTTCTCCTACCAGAGGTATAAGCTCTCTTATCAAAGGAAACAATACAGGTCGTCGAGAATCAGGATTCTCAAGATTTTTACAGTCACCTGTTCCTTGTACCGAAGTCAGGCGGCTCGTTCTGACTTGTAATAGACTTCAGCTGGATAACAAGCTTATCATGGCTCCAAAAGTTTATTTATGGAAATCATTTGGTCAGTAAAAGAGAGCGTTTGAGTGATCGACTATGCGGCAAGCATAGATCTAAGGATGCATACTTTCATGTCCTGGTACATCTGGCATTCTAAAAGTACCTGCGTTTTGCAGTACAAGGGAAGGTGTATCAGTTCAGAACAATATGCTTTGGTCTGAATCTGGCTCCCCTGGGCGTTTCACTCGAATAATGAACTCGGTAATGTCTTACTTACGAGCTGATTTGTCTGCGGTAACGTCGGCTTACTTGGATGACCTTCTACAGGAATACGGTAACAGAATCATTCTTCAGAACGATGTTCAGAGTCTGGTTCTATTACTCCGACGTCTCAGTTTCATCATAAATGAGAAAAAGTCAGATCTAGCTCCGTACTAGTCGTCTATTCACTTGAGATTGAGCTTTGAGACTCACAACAATCTGGTTCATCTGCCGTTACCCAGAGCGAAGTTAGTCCGTTGTTATGCTTGCTTTTGTCTACACTCAGATGCATTAATGGTGAGGGAATTCATGCAACTGTTGGAGTTGTGTGGAGCGGCTGTGGATCTCATTCAGATGGGCCGTCTGTGCGCGCCTCCCCTCCAGATATTTTTTACTCAGAACTGGAGTGTGATGACGCTTTCGCTTGAACCAGTATTGTTTTAACGGACCTAGTAAAACAAGGGTTCAAATTGGGCAGATATTCAGTGGTTAACTCGGAGAGTTCTGCTGCAGCTGCCGGATCTGGCTTTCATGATTATGACGAATGTGAGTCAGGCGGGTTGGGGCGCGACCTTAAGTCCCGTAGTCTGGAAGTGTTGGTCTTTAGCACCCTCGGTTCCAGGAGAAACACATAAACATCAAAGAGATGATGTCAATTTGGATAGCGCTACAACATTGGATTCACATAATAACGGACGTCCATGTTCAAGTTTGGTCGGACAACTCGACAGTAGTATCATACATCGGGAACCAAGGTGGCACCGATTCTTTTCCGTTATGCCATTTAACGGAGAAGATTTTCCTATACGTCATGAATCATCATGTTCATCTTTCTATCCATCATATACCGGGTTGTCTGAACGTACTAGCAGACTTTCTCTCTCAGAATGGTCACCTGTTGCAATTGGAGTGAACGCTCAACAAGCGAGTATTTAGGCAGATTTGCTTCCAGAGGGATCGCCCCATGATAGATCTGTTTGCGACGCTCGGAACAATCTGTTACTGTCGTTCGTGTTGTCATGTCCAGACCATTGAGCGTATGCAGTAGACGCTTTGCCGATCTCATGGGGATGAATGATAGGATACGCATATCCTCCAATTCAGTTGATTCAGTAGATTATGTTTAAGATCAAACAGTCTCCTTGTGAATCCTACTAGTAGCTATTTGTCGTCACAGAAACCTTGGATCAGTCTTCTCAAGTGTCTTGTTATGGGACGTTCCCCAGAAGCTTCCTCCACGAGAGGACCTTCTTTATCAGGGGAAGTTTTTGTTCTTCACGTCCTTCTCCGCCCATAGTGGCATAATGGAGTCGGTTAGACTTGAGGGAACTATTGCGGTTCCTATATTATTTTATGACTAACACAAGAACGATTAAGTAATGCGAGTGAGGAGGGTTCGATGTGACTTCGAATCCCCCCACCACCAACGTGTTTAGATACCGGGCAAGACATAGTTTTCTTCCCGCAAGTCTTGTATGAGTTTAAATACAATACATGCATTTCATGACTTTTCGATTGGCGGCTGGGTCATGTTCTATGGTGACCTCATGGGCACATCCACTTTTTTAGTTGGTTGGTTTCCTGTGATTGTTCGTCTATATGTCATATACGAGCACATAATTCATCATAAATAAATTGCTAGTCTTTGGGTACCTCGGAGACTGCATAACCAGTTAACTGGTATTCAGATGATTACATGCGGGTTTTCAATGCTCATGCGCATAATAATGATTTATTAGGCAGACACATTATTGTATGTTATGGACCTTAGAAATTATTAATTATTTCGGGGGCGGTCCGTGTCGAGCCTGTTAATCATACCTACTTCCATTTTTAGATCCAGGTTTCTATTAATGTTGGTACTCAATCGAATACACCTTGTACACACTCTTGTATATTCGTACATTTACAGTGTCATAGATATCGTACAGTACACGTCGGGGAGTGTTGATACTGGAATTTATTGTACGCCTGAATGGGGTCACCTGTGGGTTACCTCGGGAGTGTGTCACTTTCCAGAGATCGTTCATTGTGGTTCTATTGGACATGTGTATGTTATATATTATATCTCCAGTTTTCTACCTATTTGCATATGCCGACACCGTTGTACGTTATATAGTGGGCGATATTATTTACCGGGATTGTCGTTATAGCCTTTGCCTCTGAAGTAGCGTTAAGCACCAATTATTAATAATAATAATAATACCTGAGTGCCTGTTCAATGAATATTTATATTGTTTTTTGGTACCACTTTTTGTGTAGCCTGCCCCACGAAGTGGGGAGCGACATATAGGGATTACTTTTGTCGTCTTGCGTCGTCTGCGTCGTCGTCCGCGTCACACTTTCTCTTATCCACCTCTCCTCTTTAACCTATGAATGGATTTTGATGAAACTTTCAGTGATTCTTTATCACATCATGGCATTGTGCACCTTCTATTTTATTTTCTGATCCGCTGTATTTTTTCCAGAGTTATGCCCCTTTTCAACTTAGAATTCTGTCTGAAACGCCAAGCTTCTCTTATCCGCCACTCCTCTTTAACCTATGAATGGATTTTAATGAAACTTTCACTGATTCTTTATCACATAATGGCATTGTGCACCTCCTATTTTATTTTTTGATACGCTGTATTTTTTTCAGAGTTATGCCCCTTTTCCACTTAGAATTCTGTCTGAAATATTAAAATATAGTGCAGGCGACACACGTCTTCCATGGAAGACTCACATCTAAGTTACTGATTCCTGAGTGCTCCCCTTTTTCTTTTTGAAGATTCCTTCAAAAGAAGAGTGTGGGTGGTGGGGGGGGGGATTTTTTACCTCTCCTCCGGCTTGATAGGTTTGTAACTATGAGGGAAGCTGTTTTGTCCGTAATTATATCCTGTGTACAGCTGGAGTTTTATTGTATATGGCGTATATTTGTGGGGGATATTCTCTCATTCTCATATACGCCTTCCTAATTTTTGGGGGTTAGTCTGGGCTAACCTTAAAAATTGGGATCTTGTTACATCCAATTAACATAGTCTTCATGCTAAGTATACGGAATTATTTGAACTGGGCTCCTTTTTGTATGATATGTCTTCTCTATTACTAAATAGAGAGACATACATGTAATTCCTAATAATTTTAATTTTCTTTCACCTTGGATTACAGGATTGGAACTATGTTGATCTACTAATTCTGATGTCTTAGGCCCTCCACCTTTTTATGATTCAGCTAGTCTGGGCCATTGGTTTACAGTGTAAAAATATTATAAATTTAAAGTAATTTGAAAATTTTTATACTTACCAATGGCCCAGATGAAGATGGCCCTCCCATGAGTGGGCACTCATACTTCCCCCGCTGAATTTTTATGTAGTATTCTCTTCTACAAAGAATGATGTTGGTGCCAATTCCGGTCACTTCCTGACGTCTGCGCATGCGCGGAGAGTATGTATGGAGGGCCAGATAGGACTTTTAATTTTTGGTTTTGCAAGCAAATTTTGAGGATTAGGGGGGTTCAAAATTTGTGTTTGGCCCTTAATAACTTTGAGTTAAGCACCAGCTAGTCTGGGCCATTGGTAAGTATAAAAATATACAAATTACTTTAAATTTATAATATCTTGTTTGTTAGCTCTGTCAAACAAGATATATTTGTTTAAGTATCAAATGGCATTATGAAAAATATTTGCTGCTGGAAACTTCACCATTTTGACCTCAGAGTGCAAAGGAATAAGGGTTAACTTGTCGTAAATGACATATCATTAAATTGTTGTTTCCACATAGACAGATCAGAATTTGTTTATGTAAGTTCTTCAGTGGGCAGATGCATGCAAACATTCTGTGGTTGGTGTGATTTATTCCACAAATATCCAAATTTTCTGTACATCTCAGTAAGTCTGGGGTGCTTGAAACGAAACTCAGAAATTTATTATCCTTGTTATTGCTGAGAAATGCCACATATATGCACCGACGATGGTGAACTGCCAATGTTTTACACATAGCATTCGCCTGTAATTGATTCAATAATGGGAACTGAAAGATGACCCCCCCCCCCCCCCCCCCCCCCCAATGCATCTTGGAATGAGCCCAGTCCTTTTGTGTAGTCGTAGACAGGAAATAGCTTGGTAAGGTTGTATTTAATTATAGATTTATCTTGTTCCTATTGATAACCATTGCATTTTGCTGACAAAAATATTGACGAGAAAATATTGAAGATATTCAATAGATATTCGGCACCAATTGTCATATCGAATTCAAATCAAATTTCATTTTGCATATCGAATATTTGCAGGGGTCTAATTTTTCTTTAACTTAATGTGATACTCAAAGATTTAATTTCAAGCTTCCCACGGCTCCTTGAATCCCTCTGCTTGAAATAAAACTAAAAACAAAACTTTGGTGTGCTTGGCAAAACACATATGACAGATCGATATGTAAACAGAAAAAGATTAATGAAAACTGTGTCCAAATAGGTTATTTGTTCTTATTTTTAAGACATTTACTGCCGTTATCTCAAGAGATATTTTCTTCAAAGTCAAAACTTCAGGGTTATAAAATCACTCCCCATTTATAAAATAAGTTTAATTTTGGTGGATTTGAGCAAAAACATATTTTTATACTGTACCAATGACCCAGACTTAGCTGGTGCTAAACTCCTTAATTCAGGGCCAGACACAAATTGACATTGACATTCAGTTTATCGGTGTCACCACAGCTTCCGAATTGACCTGGGTCAGAATGCAATGTTTTGATTGGCTGATTACAAAATGGGTGGAGATTAGTTCTTTTGATGGATCCATGATGTCAGGTGGAAAAATAGTCTGTCAATAGAAATCTGCGTGTAATAGAATGAAAATCCTGCATTAGATTGTAGAAATGATTGTTATATGACATCAGAATGAGATAATTGAGTAAAAACCCCTCAGTTTACATGTATGTGGAACTATGTGGAACTTTTGGAGGAGAGCTACCTTGTTTATTCTGAGGCCTGTTAAAACAAATTCTTCGTTTCTCAAGACAATTTTTATGAATCCACAAAACAGTACTGGAAATGAAGTAAAAATTGAACTTCTTACAGTACATGTATTATGTGGAAAAACCAATGTGTTCAGCAGTAAAAATTTCCCATAATGCAGTTACAAATTTAATCCTTGGAGGCCTATTTCTGACTTTTACAGCCTCAGAACTGGTGACCAGAAGATGCCACAATGAGTTGATCCTGTTGACAATAAACATGTTACCTAGGCAATGATTTCTAGTCATGTCTTGGCTGCTTTGATAGGCAGTCAAGACCCTGACTAGAAACCACTGCTTAACTACTATACACTATGCACTTATATAGGCTGTGGTCAGGTGTGAATTACAGACAAGTGTCCAGGCCCCTTAAGGGTTAACCAAATGTATCTTACTTGACAGAGCTTGGTGATGAGGCAGATTTGCAATGGCGAGAGAGATGCCTGAGAAGCAAGAATTTTTTTGGAATACCATTGAAAATCCTTGAATTACTCATCTCTAGCCAACTACAAAATACTGAAAAATTCCTGGAAACTCTTTTAATTGTCTATTCATTCAAGAACAGAAACTACAAATTTACATTCCGGAATACCTTACAGCATCAGCAGAGATGGAATATTAGACCTCATTGAAAATTCTTGTTGTTTCAATGTGTTTGGCAGTGGTGCATTTCTAATTTGTGTTGTTAAAGACCAATTTCCAAGTTTAAAGACCTCAGAACAGGTGCCCTCAACATGCCATCATGAGGAAATCCTGCTAACAAAAGACAAATTAACGTGACAGTGGTTTCTAGTGAAGTCTTGGCTGCCTTTACAGGCAGCCAAAACTTGACTAGAAATCACTGCTAAGCCACTAAATATGTACAGGCTATGGTCAGATGTGAATTCAAGACAATTGTCCAGACCCTTAAGGGTTAACCCTTTTATAGCGACTAAAACCGGCCAGAGCTATACACAAAAAGTGTCGTCTGCCTTTCCTGTAAATGGTTAAAAAGCAAATACATTTTGTTTTCTAATCAGGCTGAAATCTGTTTTGAAGGACTGCAAATCAAACAAAATCAAACAAAAATATATTACCTTTCAAGGCCTTCAGGTATTTATTTATTTATTGGTGCTCCCCAACATACCAACTCCACACAAGCAGGGTTAGCATTGGTTGAAGACAGGTGCACCATCGACGTGCAGTACGCCTTAGTATACAACGTCACCGTGCCCCCACGTGGGCAATGGGGGTGAAGTGTCTGGCCCAAGGACACAACGCGGTTGCCGGAGGTGGGATTTGAACCGAGGACCTCTCGGCTTGCAGCCTGCACCTCTACCTACTGAGCCACCGCACCCCCAGGCCTTCAGGTAGCTGTAATAGAATGAGAACATCACTAATATCTATGGGTCAAATTAATTTTTTAAATTCTGTCTCAGAATTTCTTTATGATACAGAGTAAAAAAAAAATTATCAAACAAATTGGTTTCAGGTGTGGCCAGCACGAACTGTTTTTCCTGATTTCACACATCCAAAGGCAAAAGAATACTGGAAAATATTGATAAAAGATTTCCATTCAACGATACAGTTTGATGGTTTGTGGATTGTAAGTATTCCTCGAATTATACAATATAACTTTGAAGCTAACTGATAAAAGAGTTGTAACATGAGCTTTTTCCCCAAGATATGGAGGACGTTGATACAGATTGAATATCTCTTAAATTAAATTACCCTGTTAATTGAATATAACTTACAAACACAAAACCTTATACAATAGCTTAGACCTCTGCACTCTGATGTCAAAATGGCAAAGTTTTCAGCAGCAATTATTTCCCATAACGCAGTTTGATATTTAACCAAATATATCTTGTTCGACAAAGCTCACTGAGCTCTGACAAACAAGATATAATTGGTTGAATTTAAAGTTGAACAAGAGAAAAACAGAGTGATTGGAGACAATTTTGTTGCACTTCTAGAGTGTAGAGGTTAATAACAAATTTTACCTGTTAATTGCATAGAGGTTATAGAGTAAACTTTTGTTAACCCTTTACCTAACGAATCGCCCGCATCCGTCCGCGTAATATGCAAATTGAGCAGTTGAAAAAATTAAATTTTTCAAAATATTTCAACAAAACCATATCATGTGACCCCTCATTGGAACGCGCTCTTTGAGCTCATTCCAATGAAGGTTTCACATGATATGGTTTTGTTGAAATCTTTTTTAAAAATTTAAAAAAATTATTTTTAAAATAATAAATTTTGATATCGTCTGCGTTGGGTAAAGGGTTAATTAAATAAAAAATCTTGTGATATATGGAGACATTAACCTGGCGATAACTCAAATCCCCTTTTTTATAGACCTAGTTAGCCTTAGTGCATCTGATGCAGGCATTTATTGTATTACATCTTGTTTGACAGAGTTCCGTGAGCCCTATCAAATGAAATATAATAGAATAAATTATCACTTTTTCTCTTGGATACAGGAAAATGACCAAAATTCTGTAAATTGAATACTCCTGTTAATTTTAATAATTGTCACTGGCAAAGTGGCTATTCAGTTAACACAGTTTCGCTGTACCATAATACCAGCAAGTGGAGCTTTAGTTTAGCAAGATTTTGTTTGTAAATGTTACAGCCATGATACTGGCTTCCAGCACTCCGTTAACATATTTAAAATGATTTTGGAATTTTAGCATTTTAGCTGCCCCGCAGGATGGAAAAATTGTCCATTGTAAATCAGTGTCTATAAAGACCTTTCAAGAAGCAAATTATGGGTTACTGTATTTACTCTATGTATGGGGACAGGTAAAAATAATTATTTTCACAGGTGTCCCAATTCTTAGAAAATGGGAAAAGAACACAACCTGGTCTTGATTTGATGCTGAATAAAGTTGTGTGTGATTCATTTTCCATCACTATATACAAAAATCGCAGTCCAATTTTTTTTATATTTTCATTTTTTGCTTCCAAAACATAGCTTATGATCCCTCATTGGAACGAGCGCATTGCGCTCGTTCCAATGAGGGATCATAAGCTATGTTTTGGAAGCAAAAAATGAAAATTTTTAGTTACTCAAGAATTTTTTTTATGAGTGTTGTCTGCTACTAGCGACAGGTCAACTGGAAACAAATCTCCTGAATGTCCCAAACTTTAGAGCATAAAAAAAATATAGTTTTCTGGAAAAAATGTGTGTCCCAAATCATAGAGTGTCCCAATACATAGAGTAAATACGGTAGTTTGAGCTATGATAATAATGAAAAGTAAGAAGAAAGTTTGAATTTTCACTTTTTTGATGACAGTTTCAAGTGATCTTCCATTTCTTCCCTTGAGATCAGTATTAACGGATTTTGAGTTCAAAGCATTACATAATACATAGAGAGAGTAATCGCTTGCCTGGACTGGTTACGTGAAACAATTCATGAGAGGTGAGGGACGCTGTACAAACACGAGTGCGCGAATGCGCATGAGTGTTTTACAGTATAGTCCCTTGCCTCGAATGAATTATTTCACATAAACCAGTCCAGTCATTACTCTGTTTATTACTTTTCATTATTAACGATAATTATATTATTTAACCCTTTACCTAACATAACGGCCAAAACCAGCCAGCGCTATTTAAAAAATCGCCAATAAATTTTCATTATTTTTTCATTTTTGTCTCAAAAAATTAAAATAATACCTATTCAAGAATTTTTTTTGCAAGTGTCGTCTGCTTTTCATATTAGGTAAAGGGTTAAAAAAACAAAAAAAACAATGAAGTTCCCATTACTTCCACGGCAAAGCATCTTCGTTTGTGCTCACGGATACATGACACAATTGTTGATTGCATAATTCACTTGTGAAGTTATCGTTTATAATCAAACCCGGAAATCCCATTATATCACACTTTGGAAAGTAATAAAAATATGTTATTTCAGTTATATTTTTTTTCAACTGTTTCAAACAATTTCAGTGAAACTATATCATATAATGACCCCTCGTTGCAATGGGGGAGCACATGATGTGGTTTTGTTGAAATTGTTTTAAATTATGCAGACTCAAGTGACTGATTCGTTAGGTAATGGGTTAACTGGTAGAGTGCTGAAAGCCCATATTTGGGCTTTATTCTGAAGTGTCGGTACCACAACTTGAAGGCTTCATATTCTGTGGATATTGTTCATATCACCTTTGAAGTGAAATTATTTAGACTGTTAGGATTTGCATTGTTACAATTTATGGGAGAGTGCCTGTTGGCACTCTCCCATAAATTGTAACAAGGCAAATATATATGAACAGATTTTGATGACCAAAAATAATTCAGCACTCTACCAGTTTATGCATCTTTGTTATGGGATTGACAGAGTCACCTAACTTTGTGTCAACTTTGCATCCAAATTCTCTTGCAGACCTGATCTCTCGAAAATAAGCCCACCCATATACTTTTTCCCTCTTTTAATTTAGTGATTAACCAATGTTTGGCATCAGACACCAGCCATTTTTAAGCCATCGGTTGACCATTGGTAGAAGTGTTTGAACATCGGTTCATGCCGATGGTTACGTGGAACACCATTTAATCCAAATTGTTTGTATTTATGTTTGATTCACAATTTCATACAAGCAGTATCAAGCTTAACAAGTTGCCACAATGATTGGCAGGAATGGTCTTATCTCATTGTTTGTTTGATCTTCCCCTTGATAGCTGCTCAAGACACAAGTGTCATGTGATGAGTCAATGAAATACGACATCAGCAGAAACAAGTTAACCCTTTACCCAACATAACGGCAAAACCGGCCAGTGCTATTTACCAAAACACCATTCAATATTTTTATACTAATAACCACTGGCCCAGAATTAGCTGGTGCAAACTCAATATAATTCAGGACCAAACACAAATTTTGAACCCCCCCCCCCCCCCCCCACCCCTAAAATTTGCATACAAAACTGAAAAATTTAAGTCATATCTGGTCCTCCATACTTCTGTTAACTGCGCATGCGTGGTAACCAGGAAGGTACCGAAATTGGCACAAAGCATCATTCTTTGTTTGGCCCTAAGTCAGTAAACAATGATCTGACATCTGTGCTTTAAATCTCCTTTTTTGTGGATGCCAGACACAAATCAATGAAAGGATTGGTGGATTCAAGGCTATAAATGGATGATGGAAGTGAACAACGGTGGTTTGAGACATTCAGAGCTGTAACTTTACAATAATTATAAAAATTATTTCATGTTTCCCATATTTTTCCAACTATACTGTATGGCCCAGATATAGCTGGTGCTAACTCAAAATTATCCAGGGCAAAACACAAATATTGCCCCCCAATCCCCAAAATTTGCATGCAAAATCGAAAATTAGAAGTCCTATCTGGCCCTCCATACATTTACTCTCCGCGTATGTGCAGACGCCAGGAAGCAACCGGAATTGGCACCAACATCATTCTTTGTTTGGCCCTTGTCAGATAACAACAAACTGACTTTTGTGCTTTTTAAATCTTGGTTTATAATGATGCCAGACACAAATCAATGGTTAATTCCCCCCCCCCCCCCCCCCCCCCCCCCCCCCCCCCCCCCCCAGTTAAACTCCCAAGCTTTTTGGCTTGTTTTATTGAAATTTTTTTTTATAAAATTTCTTGGGAGTTTAACGTGTTACACAGAATGCTTATTCTGTATATCCCCAGGGTTACGTCCCCACCCTTTGGGTGTTTAGGCGTTTTGGTCATGCATCATAAATCCTGTGTATCATTTTTTCTTCTTCTGAAGATCTTGCCTTACACTGGATAGTTCAAAAATCTGTTACTGACTTTGGGCCATGTTGCCTAGGGTCCCGTTTCCGGTTTTCATTTTGACGTTCACATTAGCAACGCTCCTTATATATATGTAGTTTCCTATTTATTATATGGTAGGTCTGTTGTAAGATACATCAAACAGTCCTGTAGTGTAGCAGTTAATTTTTAGCTCAACTTTGACGAAGTCAAATTTGAGCTATTGTCATGACCCGTCGTCCGTCTGTCCGTCCGTCCGTCCATCCATCTGTCCGTCCGTCTGTCCATCTGTCCATCCGTCCATCTGTCCGTCTGTCCGTACGTCAACAATTGGCTATGGCTCGGGCTAGAGGTCATATTTATGAACCGATCTTTACGAAACTTCTTGTGTACCTTTGTTATGACCCTGGGACGGGAACGAGTGTTTTTAGGTGTGGTCCGAAATTCAAGATGGCTGCCAGCGGCCATTTTGTACCGATGATGCAAAAATCAGTTTTTTGTACAGAACTTCTGTATGAAAGTTCTGATTTGAATAAAGTTTTGTATAAATGTTTAGTACCATGGGATACATCACATATAATACGGGTTTTTTTCTCGTGCGTAAATTATGCAAATTAGACTGACTTTGATTTATTTAGTGTTACTTTCAGAGCTGTAAGTGCCAAGCTGCTATGGCTCGGGCTAGAGGTCGTATTTATGAACCGATCTTTACGAAACTTCTTGGGTACCTTTGTTATGACCGTGGGACGAGAACAAATGTTTTTGGGTGCGGTCCGAAATTCAAGATGGCTGCCAGCCGCCATCTTGTACCGACGATGCAGAAATCTGTTTTTTGTACAGAACTTCCATATGAAAGCTCTGATTTGAATAATTTTTTGTATGAATGTTTAGTACCATGGGATACATCACATATAATACGGGTTTTTTTCTCGTGCGTAAATTGTGCAAATTAGACTAATTTTGATGTTTTTTGGAGTTAGTTTCAGCACTGTAAGTGCAAATGCCAATACGGCTCGGGCTAGAGGCCGTATTTATGAACCGATCTTTACGAAACTTCTTGGGTACCTTTGGTATCACCGTGGGACGAGAACGAGTGTTTTGGGGTCCGGTCCGAAATTCAAGATGGCCGATGGCAGCCATTTTGTACAAAATTAGGTGCAATCAGATTTTTGCACAGAACTTCCATATGAAAGCGCTGATTTGAATAATTTTTTGTGTGAATGTTCAGTACCAAGGGATACATCACATATAATACAGGTTTTTTTCTCGTGCAGAAATTATGCAAATTAGATGAACTTTGATTTTTTCAGTGCGACTTACACACAGTAAGTACACATGTCAATACGGCTCAGACTAGAGTCTGTATTTATGAACTGATCTTCACGAAATGTCTTGGGTACCTTTGTTATCACCTTGGGACGAGAACGAGTGTTTCTGGGTGCGGTCTAAAATTCAAGATGGCTGCCAGTGGCCATTTTGTACCGAAATTAGGTCTAATCAGTTTTTTGTACACAACTTCTATACAGCTCAGACTAGAGGCCATATTTATGAACCAATCTTTACGAAACTTCTTGGGTACCTTTGTTATCACCGTGGGATGAGAGTGAGTGTTTTTGGGTGTGGTCCAAAATTCAAGATGGCCACCAGCAGCCATTTTGTACCAAAATTAGTGCAATCAGTCTTTTGTACAGAACTTCTGTATGAAAGTTCTGATTTGAATAAATTTTTGTATGAATGTTTAGTAACATGGAATACATCACATATTCTAAGGGGGTTTTTTTCGTGCAGAAATTATGCAAATTAGATGAACTTTGATTTATTCAGTGCTACTTACACAATGTAAGCACACATGTCAATACGGCTCAGGGTAGAGGCTGTATTTATGAACCGATCTTCACAAAACTTCTTGGGTACCTTTGTTGTCACCTTGGGATGAGAATGAGGGTTTCTGGGTACGGTCCAAAATTCAAGATGGCTGCCAGTGGCCATTTTGTACCGAAATTAGGTCCAATCAGTTTTTTGTCACAAGTTCTATACAGCTCGTATTTAGGAACTGATCTTCACAAAACTTCTTGGGCACTTTTGTCTTCACCTTGGGACAGGAACGAGTGTGTTTTGGGGTGCCTTTGTTATCACTGTGCAATGAGAACAAATATTTTTGGGTTCAGTCAGACCCACTCTGGGACTCAAAGATTTTTTTCTAGTTTAGCATCTGACTGTCACCCACCTTTACAATACTTTACCTATACATTTGTTACAGGCAACGGTCAGTATTTAGACCATTACAATACTTTATATGTACCTTTGTTATCAGGTCATTACCTAGATGTTTGTCATTGCTGTGTCACATACTATACATGTACATGTCTTTGTCTTGACAAGTTGAGCTACAGTGTCATTGACACTTTCATTTGGATAGAAAATTAATTTTTGTCCACACTTGGGCTCTTTTGGGAAACATTTGGGCACTTCATTCCCTTTGGGAACTTAGGCTCTTGCCTTTTCGAAATTTTTTTTTGTGTAAACTATTTTTCGATTTATATTTTGAATGTTTTTTGTTATGTATCTTTTTATATTATTTAATATGGAGTTGGTGGGAGTACGCTCGACTTAGTTTGCTTCATTATGAAAGCATATTGCTCAATAAGCAAGGCGTGGAAGTATTTCCTCTGATTTACATGTTGGTTGCCTTGCTTGTAGTCGATGTACTTCCACTAATTCTTGCTCAACATGTGTCGCATGGGATGACAAACGTTGGAGATGGGTGTCACGGTACATTGTTAGCAAGGAGCCACTGCCGGTCCTCTCTCCAAAAGGTCGCTCTAGTTTTTTTAGTTTCTATTTACAGAGGCACAAGAACATGGTGATGTTTACATGACACCGTCAGAGAGTGTGCTTCCGTCGTCGCATTTAGATAGTCAATCAGAGCTAGCGGCTAAAGTGCTCATGAATATTAGATATGGCAATAAACCACAGCGTGGTTTCAGATCCCTGTCGCCAGCTAGCTCGACCAGTGAAGCAGTACACCATCCAAGGGTACCGCAATTCCGGGTGTGTCCGTTGCAGTCGAGGAGAGTAGAAAGGGTAGAGCGAGCACTATAAAATAATAACAGGCTCACCCTGCGAAGATGGAGAGGAAGAAGCCAGTCAGCAGGAAGCTCAGTGAGGTCTGAAGGACTGCGGGCAAGAGAGTCCCCCTCTCTCTTTTATAACAACATCTGGGGTCAGATGTTGTAGTTCGGAACTTGCGTCAGTCGGAGCATACGTCCATGCCTCCCGTCAGGGTCGCTCTGTTCAGTTTACAGCTGGGGTCGGCTATAGTTACGGCTTCTTCTTCAGCATCTACCAAGCACACACGACAGCACCTTGGCTACGCAACTTCTGATATCCAGCCGGCATCACCAAGAAGGTCCACTCTTCATCAGAGAAGTCACACCATACAGTAGCCAAGGAGACAAGGCCTCATTCATCGGGACGTCCGCAGAAAAGAGTCATCTCGGACATGCTGTCCCAGAAGCAGCCGGCGGCCAAGCAACAGAAGACCGTTGCTCCTTAGGCCTCCGTAATGGACTTGCTGTCGTAGATTGCGCAGCTCATCGCAGCATCCCAGCAAGTGCTGAAGCAGCCAACGGCAGTCTCAGAACTTGAGCTGTTGGATGGTGCTGGGTGAGTCCAGTCATCTGCGCGTTCAGATGCCAATGACAGTGAGTATAATCTGATTCAGTCGGATGATGAAAGGAATTTGGAGGAGAATTACCCTTCCCTTTCGGAACAACACAGGGTGACGATGGATCTAATGCATCGATACTTCCCTGAGTTCATTCCTGAGAATCAGAATGCTGCGACCACTCGAAAGTAGCACTATTCAGTAGCTGAGACAAGGCCTCATATATCGGGACATCCGGAGAAAAGAGCCGTATCGGACACACTGTCCTGGGAGCAGTTGGCGGCCAGAATAGAAGACCGAGCAAGAGGAGGAAATGTCTTTTCCGGTTAAGTAGAGACAGGTGTCACATGCCTTTGGCCTTTTAGACAATGCCATATTCAACATTTTTATACTGTACCAATGACCCAGACATAGCTGGTGCTAACTCTTAAAATATAGGGCCAAACACAAATTTTGCCCCCCAATCCCCAAAATTTGCATCTAAAACTAAAGAAAACATGTCCTGAAAGGCCCTCCACACTTCGCCCCTACTGCGCATGCGCAGTGTCAAGGACGTTCCGAAATTGGCGCCATTAATCATTCTAAGTTTGGCCCTTCATCAGTTAACATCTGACTGATCTTTGTGCTTATAAATCTCAGTTTAAATGATGCCAGACACATAAATATTAGTGAAATGGTGATTCTAAGGAGGATAGAGAAGGAGGAGAGGAAAAGAATGTGTGACAGAATATTATCAGGGCTGTAACTTAAAATTTTTTAATGAAATTATGTTAAGTTACCTATTTTCAAGGCAGCAGCCATTTTGTTGTCATTCTGATTATTTAGTTACACTGTTTTTTTAAGTGTTTTCCTCTCTCCCTGTCCTTTAAGTTCCCCCTTGCTATTCTCCCATGCTTTTGGCATAGTTTTTGTAATTATTATTACTAAATTTTCTTGGGAGTTTTAGCTGAATAACAGAATGAATTCTGTTCTTTCCCCATGTTTACGTCTTCACCTAGGGGTGGTTAGGCGTTGTGTTCTGCATCTACCATCTGATGTTCTGCAGTTTCTTCCCTGGAAGTCTCTGTTTTGCATCAGATAGTGTATTTTTGGTAACTGATTTCGGGCCTGGGTGCCTGGAGTCTTATTTTAGTGTTTTTACACTCATTGTTTACATTTTCAACAGCCCTCTGTGTGAGGGGGGGATTTCTAAAAATAATATCTTGATGTTATTTTATTCATAACTAGATACATTATTATTGTTCGTAAGTGTTGAATAAATTGTTTAAAATATTTTTAAAATTTTTGTCCACACTTAGGCTTGGGATCCATTGGGGCTCAACGTTACTTTTCAGAAACTTGGGCTGTTCTGAAAAAATATTTTTTCAAAATATTTTGATTTCAATTATTTTTTCTATATCAATGGATCATATTATTATTATGTATTTTGATTGCCAGGGGTTAGTGCGAGTACCAGGACTTGTTTTCTTTTCACATTGAAAGGATATTGATCAATTGTTTTAAGAGGAAGTCTTCCTCTGACTTTATTATCATTCTATATGTGGTCAGTGTACTCGCATTAACTCCTGTTCTGTATCGTATGATTTCGATGACAATATGGGAAGCGTATGTCACGGTATGTTGTTGGGGATTTGGACACTCCGGTCCTTTCCCCGCAGGGTCACTCTACTTTATCAATTTCTATTTCAGACGATCAAGATTAGGGTGATGTATCTCTGATGTCTTCCAACAGTGTGCCTCCGTCGTCACAATTAATGAAGGGCTAGCGGAAAAGTGCTCATGTAAATACGCCAATTGCCTAAGAGGACCCTAGTAGGTTCGACGGCCTTTGACGTCCGCTAGCTCGCCCGGTGTAGCGTCCATTCACCGAATGGTTCGGCAGCCGGGTTCGTCCGTTGCGGTCTAGAAGGAATTTTGGGGTGATGCGAGCACTATAAACTAACCTAATGCACACCCAGTGACGGCGGATCGGAGGGAGAACGCAGGAAGCCTTTTAGTCCGGTTCATAGCTCGTTCTGGTCCATCCGGACGGCAAGCGAGAGAGGCCCCTCTCTCGTTCAACAACATCTGGCCCCAGATGTTGTGGTACAAAATGTGTCGTAAGCGGAGCATACGTCCGTCGCTCGGGACGCTCCGTTGTATAGGCAGTCCGCTGAGACTGCTAAGGCTTCCTCTTCTCGTCAGCGCACACGACCGCACCTTGGCTGCGTGACCGCCGATATATTACCAGCTTCGCCGATCAAGGATTCTTCGGCGACCAGGTCACACCATCCGGTAGCCAGGGACACGAGGCCTGCAGACTCCGGACGTTCGCATAGGAAGTGTGCGGGAGTCAACGTACACGGAGCTTCCGGCGGCAATGCATCGTAAGACCGCTACTGCACAGGCCTCGGGAACGGACGTGCTTTCCTTAATAGCACAGTTTATCGCAGCATCCCAGCATCAACTGAATCTGTCGCATATATTTTATCCGACGATGCTGGGTCGGGACGCTCCGCGGAAGCGGGTACGGACGTCCGAAAGTTTCATCCGGTCCGATGGGATACCGAAAGGGATTCGGAGGATTTCGAGCTTTCCCTTTCGGAACAACATATGCTGTTGTGTATGTCATCTGACTTGGTCTTCTCCAGCTTCTTTCGTTGGACCAGAATGCTGCGATGCCGGATAAGAAACTGATAGCGTCGGTGGACTTAGAAATTTTTGGTTCGGTTCAGGGACATCGTCCCTCAGTTCCGACATAGTCCAATAATGTCACACAAACTTTTGAATTATTGAACGACGCTATATATATTATTATTTTATGCTTGCTAACCAAGCATTTCTGGTTTCTTGTTCGAAGAGTTATGGAGATGTCTTTCAAAAGTGTGCCTCTGTCGTTATAGTTAATGAAGAGTTAGCGGCAATAAGTGCTCATGGAATATGTCTATCGCCTACGGAGTGACATTCGCTAGCTCACCCGGTGTAGCGTACATTCATCGAATGGTTCGGCTGCCGGGTTCGTCCGTTGCGGTCTAGGAAGGAGATTTGGGTGATGCGAGCACTTTAATTACTTTAGTACTCACCCAGTGACGGCAGATTGAGGACAGATCGGAGGAAGCCTGTTAGTCCGGTTCCTGGCTGGTCCAGGTCCGTCCGGGCTGTGAGCGAGAGAGGTCCCTCTCTCGCCCAACAACATAGGGGACCGCATGTTGTGGTTCAGATATTTTACATTCGGAGCATATGTCCGTTGGTCGGGACGCTCCGTTATATTGACAGTCCGAGAGACTGTCTTTAATGCTTCCTCATCCTCACACCAGGGCACACGACCGCACATTGGCTACGTGACCTAGAGTATCCGATCAGTTTCGGCATTCAGTGATTCCACGGCGAATAGGTCGCGCCATCCGGTAGCCAAGGGACACGAGGCCTATACACTCCGTTCGCTCGCATATTGGTAGTATGCACGGGGTAGCGATCACGGAGCTTCCAGCGGCAATGCATCGTAAGACCGCTTCTCCTCAGGCCTCAGTGACGGACGTGCTATCCGAGTTAGCACAGTTGTTTCGCAGCATCCCAGCAATTGACAGTTTCTCGGTCGAATCAGGAATTATCCGACGGCGCTGGGTCGGTGCGGTCCGCGGTTGCATCAGGTACGGACGACCGAACGCTTTATAGGGTCCGACAGGATGGCGAAAGGGATTCGAAAGATTTCGAGTTTTCCCTTTAGTAGTATCGGAAGATGCCTTTCATATCTTTTGGCATTATCTTCCAGTGATTATTATTTCGGACTTCATTGCTGCGATCTTGGATAAGAGACTTATAGCGTCATTGGACTCGGATTTTTCGATCGGTTCGGGGACATTGTCCCTGACTTACCGACGTAGTCCAATATTGTCATTACAACATGTGTTTTATTTTTCAACGCTATATATATATATACAAGCCTGCTACTAAGCATGATAGTTTAGTTTCTTGTCCGCGTTGCTCATTTCTGCCATTTTATCATTTATACAAATAGTTTATTTTGGCAGAGCAGGGCATACCGAGAGTTCATATGCATCTAGACGGTGTGATTAAAAACTGCATATATTCTTTTTCGCCGTTTATGTCTTTTCCAATTTCAATGTTGGGAACGACATTATGTATAGTAGACTTAACTTAGACGCTTTATTATACGTAATCCGCCTTACTGAGGCGTTATCATTACGTCTTCAAGAAAAGATTTACGGGATATTATTCTCAATGTAATTTCTTTTGAGGGCAGTAGTTTGTTAACGTATAACTCCGCCCTTCAGTGGCTGATTGGAGTTAGTTAGACGTGACGCAGCCCTAGCTACATCCACTCGCGTGGATAGTAAGGTTAAGAACTCTCTCAGAGTCGCTTCGTTCTCGGAGGAGCTTCTCTTCGACGGCAACTTTTCGGCAATCCATGAATTGCTCGATTTACACGTTCTCTTGTCTATCTAGTGTTACAAGAGATTCAGACTGGGGCAAACATTCGGTGGTTGACTCAGAGAGTGCCGCCTCAGTTGCCGGACCCGAGTGTGGCTGTTATGACGGTTGCCAGTCATACAGATTGGGATATAATACTGATCCCTACGGATTCGAAGTGCCAGGGTCTTTGGGTTCCGCAGTCTTTTAGCAATCAGTTTTCTTCCGCGGAATAATGTTTTTTAGGCTTGCTTTATGTCATTGCATGAACATTATTCAGAAACGCATGCCCAAATTCCTGTCCTTTAATTCGACAGTAGTGGCGTATCTCCGGAACCAGGGAGGCACTCTTTCATTTCCGTTATTCAATTTAATGGAAAGAATCCGTCTGTTGGTTATAGTACACCAAGTTCAGTTTTGGTCCGTCATATTCCGGGTCGTCTGATTGTTTTATCGGACTCCCGTTCTCTTACGGGTCGCTTGTTGCTGTCAGAATGGACTCTCAACAAACAAGTATTTAATCAGATTTGCTATCTATGGGAGCGCCCAATGATGATTTATTTATGACACAGCTTGCTAATCAATTGCAGACGTATGTGTTGGCTTGTCCAGATCTCTGAGCTAATATTCTTAACGCTCTATTGATCTATAGGACAGAATGATAGGATACGCGTATCCTCCGGCGCTGTTGTTTTAGCAGGTATTGCTAAGATAAACAACCACAATACATTTCTGTTGATAGCATCTCTATCTTCACAGAGATCATGAGTAATTTTCTCTCTTGTCTACTGTGGGTTTTAACGTGAAATCTTCCTCTATGTGAGGATCTTTTTCTCTGGGTAAATCGTGTCATCTTTATCACAACCTGCAAGGTCGCAACCTTCATGTATTCCGTTGTGTGGTCCGTATTGCATTGTAAGCACTGTACTGGACGAGCTTTGGACGCGATTTCTTACTATAGGAGATCCTCTTCTTCGCTATTCTATGCGGCTAAAGTGGAGGCTCTTCCGTCGTGGTGTAGGGATCATTATGTTCATATTGTTGATCCCTCCATACTACTCATTGCTATTTTTTAGTATACTTGTTTCACAAGATCTACTGCAGCCTGTTATTATTTAGGTTATAGGTTTATGTTACCTCATACCTATGCACTCTACGATAGTTTACAATTGAGTCTTTTGTCTCTTTATCTAAGTCAGTTAGTAACTTTTTGATAAATAGACTTAGAATCTTTAGATTAAATTCCTATACGGATTTTAACTTCGGTTCTTATTTAGCTAAGTAATCATTTGAGCCTCTGGAAACAGTAGTTTTCAAATTCTGACCTTTTAGACAGTAATTCTGTTGGTTTCTCTTTTACTGTAGAGTCAGTGAGTTTCATGCACTATCGATGGATGATTTTCACTTTCATAGTTTCGGAATCAATACTTCCGTTACTATTTAGGTTGGATTGTTGCATAAGAGTTAGGCTCCTATTATCCAGAACCTATTATTTTAAGGTCCTTCCGTCTTCATATGGGCATAGGCCTTTACTCTTTCCGGGTACAGTTTATGTATTTATAAACAGATTTCTGTTTATTACTATGGGCGTAAGCTTCTTCTGTCTTTGATGTCTAGTAGAAGGACGTTACGCTCCATTTTATTGTTAATGGATTCTATTAACTATCGGTACTGCTTATAGTATATCATTGACTTAGCAGTTGTGCTTAAGATTTCGGCTCATGAAGTAAGAGTTCTTCTACTTCTTGGGCTTACATTAATAGTGTCGCTATTATAGATTTTTTGAAGGCCGCTCATTGCGCTCAGCCATCCACATTCATGAATTTTATCTCAGAAATATCGAGTCCATTTCTGGAGGCCTCTATTGTTAGGTCTATTATCTACTGCTCAGAATGTCATTCACTTAACAGTTGCTACTATAGCTAGGTAGGCTGTCTGTTTCGGCAATGTCTCCGTTCGGCTGCCCTCTTCGCTCTGGGCTATTTGACCCAGGTCAAGAAAAAGGGGGGGGGGGGAGGGTGTTCCCTTGGGTCACCTGTTTTACTATGAAAACAAGGGGATACCTCCTCCGGAGTTAGTAATTCTGAGCTGTTATTGGGATGGTTGTTTAGTGAGAAGTTTAGGTTTTTAAAATTCATTCAAGTCTTAGTTTTTAAAGTATAGCTTTTGAATATTGCATATGTCAACGGACATGATTATGCAATCCTCAGACACTTTTAGGAGTATAAGAGTCTCTATTCTCTAGACTTACTTTATTTATTGGCTTACTTTAAAAATTATTAGTATAAGGATTATATTGGATATTAATAGAGTACATGGATGTATGAAGCTCAATTTTGGAAGGTGTTGTATCTTTCTAATTTATCATAAATAAGAAAGATTACTTCTTTTCCCTACAGGGGATGACTCTATTTTATTTTATTGAGCGTATTCCATTTTGCTCTATGTCCTTGGCCCTCCAGCCTTTTTACTATTCAGCTATGTCTGGGTCATTGGTACAGTATAAAAATGTTAAAAAATTTATAGTAATTTATATATTTTTTATACTTACCAATGACCCAGACGGGGATGGCCCTCCCAGGAGTTGGGAACTCTTGCCTCCCCGCTGAGTACATAGCGCTTTTCAGGCACTGGTTATTAGAATGATTAATGGCGCCAATTTCGGAACGTCCTTGACACTGCGCATGCGCAGTAGGGGCGAAGTGTGGAGGGCCTTTCAGGACATGTTTTCTTTAGTTTTAGATGCAAATTTTGGGGATTGGGGGGCAAAATTTGTGTTTGGCCCTATATTTTAAGAGTTAGCACCAGCTATGTCTGGGTCATTGGTAAGTATAAAAAATATATAAATTACTATAAATTTTTTAACTTTCCAGTGGAAAGAGGTAAGGTGGTTTCTTGTCATCATCTTCCATAATTTTACCGAATTACAGAAAATGGGGAAGATGTATTGAAAATTCCTCTGCGTTTGAATGAGCAAGCTAAGGATCTAGCTATGGCCTTACCTTTGTCATTCACTATTCGCTTGGTCACAATTGAGACGGCATTTCTTCATTCAGAGTGATTGCACCCTGGGCTGTCACTCGAATAATAAACTCGGTAATGTCTCACAACAATCTGGTTCATCTGCCATTATCCAGAACGAAATTAGTCAGTTGTTATGCTCGCTTTCGTCCACTATTAAACGCATTAACAGTGAGTAGTTTTATGCGACTGATGGGGTTGTGATGAACGGCTACGCATCTTGTTTAGATGGGTCGCTTACGCACACCACATCCCCTCCAGTTATTCTTACCCAGAACTGGAGTGTGATAACGCATTCGCTCAGGACCAGTATTGTTTTAACGGATCTAGTAAACAAAAGGTCCATATTGGGGCAGATTCTCAGTGGTTAACTCAAAGAGTTCCGCTGCAACTGCCAGATCCGGCTTCCACGATTATGACGGGTATGGGTCAATAGTTGCAGGAGTCTTGGGACCCTCGGTTCCTGGAGAAACACATAAACATCAAAGAATGATGTCAATATTGTTATCGCTACATCAATGCGGACACGCTTGTTTAAATATTGTTGGACAACTCGATAGTGGTAGCGTACATCAGGAACCAGGACAGCACCCATTCATTTCTGTTATGATAACTAACGGAGAAGAATTTTCATCTCTCTATCCATCATATACCGGGTCGTCTGAACGTGCTAGCAGACTTGCGCCTTGGAAAGGTCGCCTGTTTTATTTGTATTGGATGCTTAACATGTGATTATTTGGACAGTTTTGCTACCAGTGGGATCACCCCGTGATAGTTCAGTTTGCGATGCACCGGAACAATTAGTTACCGTCATTTGTGTCGCCATGCCCAGATCATTGAGCGCATGCAGCAGACGCTCTGCAAAATTTATGGGGATGAATAATAGGATAAGTGTATCCTCCAATTCATTCGATTGTATAGATTACGTTTAAGATTAAACAGTATCGTTGTGTGAATCCTACTAGTAGCACCTCTGTTACAGAAACCTTGGATAAGTATTCTCAAGTATCTGTTATGGGACGCTCCCCAGAAGCTTTCTCCATGAGAGGGTCTTCTTTCAGGGGAAGTTTTATTCTTCACTTTCTTCTACGCCCATAGTGGCATAATGGAGTCGGTTAGACGTGAGGGAACCATTGCGGTTCCTATATTTTTTGTTAACTGACACAAGAATGATTAAATAATGCGGGTGAGGAGATTTTGATATGACTTCGAATACCCCCCCCCCCCCCCTCCCCCCCTCCACACTCCACACACTCGCACACACTGCCTTTGTGTTTAGAGGCAATTACCGGGCAAGACGTAGTTTTCTTCTTGCAAGCCTCATATAATTTAATACATACATTCTATGCATTTGGATTGTGTTCTATGGCTACCTCATGGGCACATCCACTTTTTAGTTGGATTAGTGTCCTGTTATTTTTGGTTGCTTTGTTATATACGAGCGCTTATTTATAAATCATCACAATTAAATGGCTACTCTTGAGTACCTCGCAGGCTGCATAACCAGTTGACTGGTATTCAGATGATTACATGCTAAATATAAATGCTCTCGCGCATTATATTATTAGGCTAACGCTTTATTGTTTTTGTGGCCCTTGAAATCATAATCTATTTCGGGGGCGGTCCATGTCGGAGCCTGTTAATCATACCTACTTACATTTCTAGATCCAATTTTCTATTATGTTCTGTATTCTTTTAGCACGTGTTTTTTACGATTCTAGATATCGGATAGTACACATTGGAGAGTGTTGTTACTGGAATTTATTGTACAGAGGCCACCTGTGGATAACCTAGGAAGTGTGTTTTCTCTTCAGAGATCATTCAGTGTGGCTCGATTGGATATGTGTAGGTTATATTTTTTATATATCACCAGTTTTCAACGTATCGGTGCACGTCGTCTGCAGTGTATGTTATGTAGCGGGCAATATTAATTACCAGGATCGTCACTATAGCCATAACATCTGAAGTAGCGTTAAGCACCATTTATTAATCATGAATTAATACCTGAGTGCATGTTCGATGATTATTTATATTGTTTTTTGGTACCACTCTTATTGATTCCAGAGCTCTCCCCTCTTTCTTTTGAAGACTTCTTCAAAAAAAAGGTGGGGGGGGGGGGTGATTTTTACCCCTTCTCTGGCTTAAAAAGTATGTATCTTTGAAGGAAGCTGTTTTATCCATATTTATATCCTGCATACAGCTGAAGTGTTATTGTAAGGTGTATGTTTGTGGGAGATTTTCTCTCATTCTCAGATATGCCATCCTAATTTTGGGGGCTTAGTCCGGACTAGCCTTAAAAATTAGGAACTCGTTACATCCTAATTAGCATAGTCTTCATGTTGTGAATAACGAATTACTTTAATTGAGCTCCTTATTTAGGATATGTCTCCTCTGTTACTGTATAGAGAGACATACATGTAATTCCTAATTATTCTAAGTTCCTTTCATCATGAATTGCAGGAGTGGAATTATTTTTGAAGTCCTAGGCCCTCCACCTATTTACGATTCAGCTATGTCTGGGCCATACGGTATAGTTGGAAAAATATTATAAATTCAAAGTAATTTACATATTTTCCATACTTACCTATAGCCCAGATGGGGATGGACCTCCCATGAGTGAACACTCATATCTCCCCGCTGAATTATTATGTAATACTCTCTTTTACAAAGAATGATGTTGGCACCAATTCCTGTTGCTTCCTGATGTATGTGCATGCGCGGAGAGTAATGTATGGAGGGCCAGATAGGACTTCTAATTTTCGATTTTGCATGCAAATTTGGGGGATTGGGGGCAAAATTTGTGTTTGGCCCTGGATAATTTTGAGTTAGCACCAGATATGTCTGGGCCATAGGTAAGTATGGAAAATATGTACATTACTTTGAATTTATAATTTTTGGGACATGCGCCTGACATCATCATTCTTGCTAATGATTTACCTACTGTTTGTTAAGTGTTCCTTCCCCATCCTTCCATGTACCCTCCTGTTAAACTCCTAAGCTTTTTGGCTGTTTTATTGAAATTTTTTATTAAATTTCTTGGGAGTTTAACGTGTTTATTCTTTTTATCCCCCATGGTTACGTCCTCACCCTAGGGGTGTTGGGTCGTTTGGTCTTGCATCTTCTGTCCGATGTATCATTTTTTCTTCGTATGAAGATCTAGCTTTGCATTTTTCATTTGACAACGCCCTTAACATGTAGTAAATTAGTATTGTAAAACTTTAGAATTACCCTCGGATACATTCATTATAATTCTGGTAGTGTAGCTCAAAATAAATTGGCGTTTGTCCACACTTAGGCTCTATTGGGATGCCCTTGGGCGCATGTTGATCCCTTTGGGAACTTCGGCATTTTCAAAAAAAAATTTCAGAAAATTTTTTTTATAATTGTTTCTAAATTAATTTGATTGCTATTTTCATGTATCCTTATCATTTATTTTTGATGTTGAATTTGTAGGAGTGCTATCGACTCTGTTTTGGTTTGTAATTAATTAGGAAAGCTTACTGCTCTAAATGCAAGGCGAGGAAGTCTTCCTCGGATTTACATGCATGTTGTCTTGCCTGTAGTCGATGCACTCCTACAGATTCTTGTCCTACTTGTGTACATTGGGATGACAGACGTTGGAGACAGGTGTCACGGTACGTCGCTGGTGGTGAAATTTTGATGCTGGAGCTGTACCGCAGGATAATTCGAGTTTTTCAGTTTCTTTTTCAGAGGAACAAAAATATGGTGATGGTATTGCGACACCCATTCAAAGTGTGCTGCCGTAGTCGCGCTCTGATGAGCTAACAGAACTGGCTGCTAAGGTGCTCCTTAATATTAAACAAGGAATAAGGCCTCTTATTCCAGTAGCCAGTTCGACCGGTGAAGCAGCCAACCCAACAGTGCAAGCTGAAACACTGGGTAAGTCTATTGAGGTTGAAGGAAGTGTAGAGTTGGGAAGAGCGAGCACCTCAAAAACTAAAGCTCACCCAGCGACAACGGCAAAAGGGAAGGAGCCTGCAAGTTTCTCTTCGGGAAGCTCGGTGAGGTCCGATAGACCGTAAGCAGGAGAGCCTTCTCGAACCTCGCAACATTTGGGGCCAAATGTTGTTTTGAGAAACTTGCCTGAGTCGGGGGTCGGCTACAGTTACTGCTTCTTCCTCAGGTTCAGATAAGCACACAAGACCGCACACTAGCTACCCAACTTTGGATATCCAGGCATCCGCTCGAAGACGTACACAGTCTTTGCCTGTGAAGGGACTTTTGGAAAAGAGATCTATGTCTGGATCTCCATCCCAGGAGCAGCAAGCGGCAAAAAAAATACAACAGAAGGCCGCTGCTCCTCAAGTCTCTCTAACGGACTTTCTGTCATAAATTGCACAGCTCATCGCAGCTTCCCAGCAACTGCAGTCTTCCGCAGACTCCGGTGGTGAGCTGTCGGATGGTGCTGGGTCGGTCCGGTCATCTTTATATTCAGATGCTGTTGACCAAAATTCTCAGCTGAATCAGTTGGATAGTGAAAGGGAGAAGGAGGAGGATTACCCTTCATTTTCAGAACAACATATGGTAGCGATGGATTTCATTTATCAACACTATCCTGACCTTGTTCCACCTGATCAGCAAGCTGCGTCTGCTAGGCAGAAACCACTGTCATCTCTAGACAGAGATGTAATGCAAACGAAAGATGATGTTCTTTCCTTCCCAATACAATCTTGGCAGGTGTCGGAGGCCTTCGGCCACATTAACAACACCATATTCAACCTTGCAAGTTGGAATAAGAAAGGTGGTTTCTTATCGACATCAGTCAAGTATACCATTTCCTGGATCACGTTATTTTAAAATGGTTCAAGAAGATGTTCAGAGAGCTCCTCTGTGTCTGGATGAGCAGGCTGCGGATTTGGATATATTCTTGCCTACATCATTCAATTTATGCTCGGATGTGATGGAATCAGACGCCCCTAGGCCGACGGGACAAGGTTCTTCATGGAGAAGACATAGTTTCTCCTCCTGCAAGCCTCGCAAGTGATACAGGTGATGGTCTAGACCTCTGTTGCTTTCCAGTTGGCGGAAGGTTATCAAACATCGCGAAAAACTGGATGGAAATTACGAAAGATTAGTGGGTGAGAAATGTAGTCTTGGCAGGCCTACGGCTATCATTCTGAGCAAAGGCCCCACTAACAATAAGTCCGCGTTGGACAAATCTTTCGGCGAATTCATCCAAAAGAGAGTCTCTCCTTGTGGAGGTACAGGCTCTCCTATCAAAGAAAGTAATAGAGGTCGTCGAGAATTCTCCAGGTTTTTACAGTTACCTGTTTCTCGTACCAAACCAGACAGCTCACTCTGACCGGTAATAGACTTGAGCTGGATAAACAAGTTGATCAAAGCTCCAAAGTTCTATATGGAAACCATTTGGTCGGTAAGTGGTTAACTCAGGGAGTTCTGCTTCAGCTGCTGGGTCAGGTCTTCACGATTATGACGGATGTGAGTCAGACGGGCTGGTATGCGTCTCTAAGTCCTGTAGACTTGAAGTGTCAGGGTGTCAAGGAGATGATGTCTCTTCTTTGGCAAGCACTACAACACTGGATTGCTCAAATAGCAAACCTCCAAGTTCAGATTCTGTCGGACAACTCAACGGTAGTGGCTTATCTCAGGAACCAGGGAGGCACTCATTCGATTCCGTTTTGCGAATTAACAGAGAAGATCCTCCTGTTCATCTCTCAGTCCGTCATATACCGGGTCGTCTCAACGTACTAGCAGAACCGCTCTCTCGAAAAGGTCGCCTCTTACCATCAGGGTGGACTCTCAACAAGCGAGTATTCAGTCAGATCTGCTACCAATGGGATTGTCCTATGATAGATCTTTTTGCGACACACCTGAACAATCAATTACCGACGTTCGTGTTGCCATGCCCAGATCATTGAGCGTACGCAGTAGACGCTTTATCGATCTCATGGGACGGAATGATAGGATATGCATATCCTCCTGCTCCGTTGATTCAGCAGATTCTGTTAAAAATTGAACAATCTCACTGCAAAATCCTGATAGTAGCACCTCTGTTGTCACAGAAACCTTGGATCAATCTTCTCAGGTGTCTGTTATGGGAAGCTTCCCCCTCGAAAGGACCTTCTATATCAGAGGAAGTCCTGCATACTACATCACAACCCGGAAGGTCTCAACCTTCATGTATTTCTGTTTTGCTGTCCTTCTTACACGGAAAACATTTTGCAGGAGGAGCAGTGGATGCAATTTCTAAATGTGTGAGAGGGCCTCCTCTTCATTGAATTATGCTGCAAAGTGGAGGGTTTTCTTCTGTTGGTGTGCGGACCAGTCTGTAGACATTTACGATCCATCCATTCCTCAGATTGCCAATTTCTTGGTCTACTTGTTTGACATGTTAAACTTGCAGCCTGTCACAATTAAGGGCTATAGGTCTATGTTATCAGACACTTATGCTCATCATGGTAACTTGGCTATTGGATCAGATTCTTCTTTATCCAAGCTAGTTAGAAATTTCTCTATTAATAGACCTAGAACCCTCAGATTAATTCCTAAATGGAATTTGGCTTGGGTTCTGTTGAAGCTTTAAGAAGCTCCGTTTGAGCTGTCAGACGATGTTGAGTTCAAATTCTTGACCTATAAAATGGCCTTTCTATTAGCCTTTGCGTCTGCCAGAAGAGTGAGTGAACTTCATGCATTATCTGTTGATGATTCCTATTACTGTAGTGTGGGTAATTCTGTTACCCTCACTACGAAAGTGGGATTCTTGGATAAGAATCAGATTCTGGAAAAGCGGCCAGAGCCTGTTATCATTAAGGCTTTACCGTCCTCGGACAACCATAGACCTTTGCTTTGTACAGTTAGAGCAATGCGCATTTATAAACTTCGATCAAATTTTATTAGAAAAGGAAGAAAAAGATTCTTTCTTTCCCTGATTCATAACAGAAAGGATATATCTGTTCATTCTATCGCTAGATGGATTCAGCTGGCAATACTTATTGCCTATGAAAGTCTATCTTCGGATCAACGTTCTGTCAACAAGATTTCAGCGCATGAGGTTAGAGCACTGTTTGCTTCTTGGGCTTATTCTAACAGTATAGCCAATACTGATCTTATGAAGGCTGCCTACTGGACACAGCCCTCTTCATTTACCAAGTTTTACCCTAGAAATTTTGAGTCTGACTCCAGTGACCTTAGATCTTTAGGTCCTCTTTCTGTTGCTCAGAATGTCGTCCATTAATCTTACATCTAGAAGATGTCTTAGGCAGTCTGCTTGAGCACTGATGCCATTCCGCTGCCCTCTTCGTTCTGAGGAATTGTCCTTCAGAACATGGGGAAGGAGGGGGGGGGGAATGGTTTTTCCCTTATATTATCTAGCTTTATAGTGAAAAACAAGGGAATACCTCCTCCAGAGACAGTAGTCCAGCGTCGGTGCTGGGTGGTTTTAATGTGTAGCTCGGTGTGAAGCAATAACTATGTCTCATTTATGTACTGTTTTTAAAGTGTATTTCACTGTGAAGCATTTGTATATGTCACGTGTCAAACAAACGTTTATATCCAATCCTGGGAAAATTTTAAATGAGTATAAAGTGTCTCATTCTCTGGACTAGCTTTATAATTAGTTTCCTTCACCGAATTAGCATAAGGGATTATGCTGGCATTAAATGGAGAAAATATGTAATTATGAAATTCTCAATTACATTGTTGGTGTTATGTTATGTCA
Organism: Pictodentalium vernedei; assembly: GCA_031216915.1. Taxonomy (NCBI): domain Eukaryota; kingdom Metazoa; phylum Mollusca; class Scaphopoda; order Dentaliida; family Dentaliidae; genus Pictodentalium; species Pictodentalium vernedei. The sequence continues at coordinate 431,785,832 of CM062289.1, read as the reverse complement.
TTCCTTTTTTTTTTTTATAAGAGAAGGACATATGTAATTCCTCTGTCTTCTCCTATTCTCCTGTAGGAGCTATTCTTTATCGAAGTAATTGAGAGATTGGATTTTTCCTCTACGTCATAGGCCCTCCAGCCTTTTTACTATTCAGCTAGTCTGGGCCATTGGTTGTGGTATAAAAATATGATAAATTTGAAGTAATTTGTATATTTTTTATACTCACCAATGGCCTGGACGGGGATGGCCCTCCCATGAGTGGGCACTCATACCTCCCCGCTGATTATAACATTTAGCAAGCACTATAGAAAAAATGATGCTTGGCGCCAATTTTGGTACCTTCCTGGTTACCCGCATGTGCAGTTAACAAAAGTATGGAGGACCAGATAGAACTTAAATTTTTTGGTTTTGTATGCAAAGTTTGGGGATTGGGGAGTTCAAAATTTGTGTTTGGCCCTGAATTATATCGAGTTTGCACCAGCTAAGTCTGGGCCATTGATAAGTATAAAAAATATACAAATGACTTTAAATTTATTATTTTCATTATTTTTAAAAAATTTTGTCACAAAAACATAGCTTGAGCTCGTTCCAATGAGGAGTCATTAGGTATGTTTTTGAGAGAAGAAATGAAAATATTTGGTTATTTAAGAATTTTGTTTGCAGGTGTCATCTGCTTTCCATATTAGGTAAAGGGATAACAGCTGGCGGCTTTGATCATTGATCAAAGATGCTGCGCTGTTAACTTCTTTCTGATGCTGCCGTTTTTTTATTTTAATACAGACAGTGACATGCTCTTGAGGTCAACAAGCCAATCAACCTGACTGTACTGTAAAATTAACCCTATTCTATGCATTCTTGAGCATACTACTCCTTTTGTTTGTGACTATCTGACACCGGCACTCACAATCAGCTGATTGTGCACTCATCTAATCAGCATGCAGACGATGGTCGCAAATCCTTATCGATTCATCAATATTTTAATTCACCCACCCTCTGGGCTTATTCCTGGGCCAGTATGGTATATATTTTGCAGATGTTTCCAAGTGGTAAAATATGCAATGCAAAAAACATCTCAGGTGTAAATACCATTTATCTAAAATATTTGTCTCTGCCTCTGTTTGTTTGTTTGTTTGTCTCCCTTTGTTTCTAGGCTATATATAGACTTCACCGTGCGTCGACCGATTGAGACCAAATTTGGCACCTAGGGTTAATTTAACCAGGAAAGGGACAATAGATGCCTCCCAATCATGTCCAACTTAACATCAACCATTTAACCTGTACAGCTATCTCTCTATATTTATTTGTAAGTAAAAGTCTCCACCACACCTTCACCAATCAAGACAAAATTTGGCACATAGGGGTCATTTGACAAGGAAAGGGATACCATAATTGTCCCCCCAAAAAGTTTTTCGTGGGACTGTTAAAATATCCGGTGTGCGTCCATCCATGCATCCATCCCACTTTGGTTTCCCGATGATAACTTTAGTTATAGTTGGCCAAATCAAATGAAAATTGGTATGTACGTGTATGAACATACAATACAGTTCAAGTTTGAATCGAGTTTTGATCCAACAATTTTAGCCACAGTTATGCCCCTTTTTTGACTTCAAAAATTCATTTTTTGGGTTTCTCAATGATAACTTCAGTTATAGTTAGCCAAATCAAATTAAAATTTTATATGTAGGTGTATCCACATAAAATTTTAAGGTAAAGTTCGAATTGGGGTGTGGTCCGACAATTTTTGTCAGAAAATTCATTGTTTTGGTTTCCCGATGATAACTTCAGTTATATAGGCCAAATCAAAGGAAATTTGGTATGTAGGTGTATCAACATGAAATACAGGCCAAGTTCAAATCGGGGTATGGTCCGACACACTTTGCCAGAGTTATGTCCCTTTTTCAATTTCAAAAATTCATTTTTTTTTGTTTCCGGGCGATAACTTAAGTTATAGTCAGCTAAATCAAATGAAATTTGGTATATAGGTGTATCAATATAAAATACAGGTCAAGTTTGAATCGGGGTATGATCCAACAATTTTTGCCTGAGTTATGCCCCTTTTTCAACTTTGAAATTTTTTTTCGTTTTTTTGTTTCTAGATGATAACTTTTGTTGTTGTTGACTGATTCAAAATAAAATTTGGTATGTAGGTGTATCAACTTAAAATACAGGTCAAGTTCAAATTGGGGTTTGGCCCGACATTGTTTGCCAGAGTTATGTCCCTTTTTCGACTTTGAAAAATTCAATTTTTTTTTCAAATACCTCGGTTGCACACTTTTTTATGGGACGTGTGGCCGGGCGGCCTTTTATCTTATTATTATATGGTATAGTAACTGGAAGCCATGTGTAGACTTCATATTTTTAACTTTCTGTGGGAAAACTGGGGAGTAGAACAGTGCTTGTTTATTGCTTTAGGACCTGGTAAGCAATTCCTGGGGTTGAAGTTCTCTAAAAGTAGGCAGCATAGATATTAATGCTTGACTAAATTGACCTTGTTCTTGTGTTACAGTCATGATATAGCCATAGATGCTGCAAGTGGCATTAACACCAATAATAATACATTGGAATCCTGTTAATTGAATAGCCACTTTTCCAATGAAAATTATTCAATTAGCAGGAGTATTCAATAAACATGGATAGTGATACTTTCCTGTATTCTAGAGATTAACTTAGCATTTATTCTATTATATCTTGTTTGACAGAGCTCCATGAGCTCTGTCAAACAGGATATAACAGATTAAATGCCTATATTGGATGTACTGAGGCTAAATATAAACAAAGAAAAACTAGGGAGAGTCAGGGTAATTTCTCGACAGGTTTCAAGATTTTTTATTCAATTAACAGGAGTTTACTCTACAACCTATATTCAAGTAACAGGTCAAATTTGTACTGGAGGTATGGTAAATGGTTTTGTGTTGGCAAATTATATTCAATTAACAGGGTTATTCAGTTAAGAGATATACAATTAAGTGGGCTCCACTGTAATCCTAATAATAATTTTTAACCTTTTACCTTATGTGAAGACCACATTCAGCAAGTGCACTTTACACAAATCACCACTCATATTTTAGTATTTTTTTCATATTTTGCCTCAAAATATTGCTTCATGATCTTCAAAATCTCTCAGTCCAGTGATGGTCATAAGAGGCAAAAAATTAAAATTTTTTATTTATTTAACCCTTTACCCAAGGAATCCGGCACATCCGTCCACTTAATTTGCAAATTCATCAGCTGAAAAAACATTATTTGTCAAAAAATTTCAAAACCATATCATGTGACCCCTCCTTGGAACAAGCTCATCAAGCTTCTTCCATTGAAGGGTCTCAGGATATGGTTTGGTTGGAACCTTTTGAAAAAATTTTAAAAATATTTAAAATAATAAATTTTGATATCGTCTGCATTGGGTAAAGGGTTAAGAATTCTTTTTCACATCTTGCCCTCTTTTCATGTTTGGTGAAGGGATACTGTGCTCCATGTTGATTTATACCATATTGGTTTGTTTTAGGATCGCTTCAATAAACTGTAACAAAACAGTCAGTAGTCAACAAATTCTGAAGAAAAGTTGAAATAATATTTTTTCTCTCATAGGACATGAATGAGATATCCAATTTTGTAAATGGATCCCTTTATGGGTGCCCTAAAAATTCAACACTAGAGAATCCACCATATCTTCCCCGTAAGTTTATGATATTTTTAATACTAATATTTAATCATTTATTAATTACTATGTTTTGTCATTGACGTGAAAGAGAGATGTTAGTCTTTTAATACATATGTAGTAATGATTTCTGGCTACTTTTGTTTGTTAACTTCCTTTACTCTGAACAAGTACTGGAAGCCCATATTTGGGCTTTATTCTGGAGGGCAGGTACTGCAACTTAACTCTTAACCCACTGAGTATTTTTATACCCCCGCCTGCAAACAAAGTTTGGGGGGTATATAGGAATCACCCTGTCCGTCCGTCTGTCTGTTTGTCCGTCCGTCCGTCCGTCCGTCCGTCCGTCCGTCCGTCCATCCATCCATCCATCCGTCTGTCCATCCTTATAAGCGCAACTCCTCCTAAACCGTTTGAAGAATTTTCATGAAACTTTACACAATGGAAGAACTCCATATGAAGATGTGCATGAAGCAATATAATTCTGTTCTGACAGGCGCAGGGGGGGGGGGGGGATCACTTTGTGAGCTTGCTCACAGTACCTCTAGTTAAGATATTTTTCATCAAATCTAGTCTTGGCTGCTATGGAGCAGCCATGACTAGATTTTATGAAAATATTTTTATACTGTACCAATGACCCAGACATAGCTGGTGCTAATTCTCAAAAATCTAGGGCCAAACACAAATTTTGCCCCCAATCCCCAAAATTTGCATCTAAAACCGAAAAAATCATGTCCTAAATGGTCCTCCATACTTTTCCTCCACTGCGCATGCGCAGTGTCAAGGAGGTCTTGAAATTGGCGCCAATTATCATTCTTTGTTTGGCCCTTCATCAGTTCACATTTGACTGATATTTGTGCTTGTAAATCTCAGTTTAAATGATGCCAGACACATAAATATTAGAGAAATGGTGGATCTAAAGAGGAAATAGAAGGAGGAGAGGAAAAATGAGTGGCAGGAAATAATCAGGGCTGTAACTTAAATTTTTTTTACAAAATTATGTTATGTTGCCTAATTTCGAGGCATGGGCCTGTTGTTGTCATTCTTGCTATAAAGTTACACTGCTTGATCAGTGTTTCCTCTCTTCCTTTCCTTTAAGTCCCCCCTTGCTATTCTCCCATGCTTTTGGCATATTTTTTGTAATATTATTACTAAAATTTCTTGGGAGTTTTAGCTGGGTAACAGAATGAATTCTGTTCTTTTCCCCATGTTTACGTCCTCACCCATGGGTGTTTAGGCGTAGTGTTCTGCATCTACCATCTGATGTTCTGCAGTTTCTTCCCTGGAAGTTTCTGTTTTGCATCAGATAGTGTGTTTTTGGTAACTGATTTCGGGCCATGTTTTTCAGTGCCTGGAGTCATGTTTCTGGTGTTTATACACTTCTTGTTTACATTGACAACAGTTTCTGTTGAGAGGGATTTTCTTGTCTTTGTATTAGCTTAATCATAACACGATACATTATTATTATATGTAAGTTTTGCATTAATTTTTTTGTAATATTTAAAAAATGTTTGTCCACACTTAGGCTTTTTGGGATTCATTGGGGCTCAACGTTACTTTCAGAAACTTGGGCTTTTCTGAAAAAATATTTTTTCAAAAAATTTTTTTGATTTCAATTATTTTTTCTATCTTAATGGATCATGTTATTATGTATCTTTGTTTTCAGGGGTTGGTGCGAGTACTAGGACTTTTTGTGTTCTTTTCACAATGAAAGGATATTGTTCAAATTGTAATAAGAGGAAATCTTCCTCTGACTTTCATAATCATTGTATTAATTGTAGTTCAGTATGTGTCAATTGGGATGACAAACATTGGAAATGTGTGTCACGGTATGTTGTTAGCGGGGAAAAGGCCATGCCGGTCCTTTCTCCGCAGGGTCACTCTAGTTTATCAATCTCTATTTCAGAGGAACAAGAACAGGGTGATGTTTCCGTGATGTCTTCCAAAAGTGTGCCTCCATCGTCACAGTTAAATGAAGAGTTAGCGGCAAAAGAGCTCATGGAAATACGTCAATTGCCTAAGCGGTCCCTAGTAGGATCGACGGCATTGGCGTCCGCTAGCTCGCCCGGTGTAGCGACCATTCATCGAATGGCTCGGCAGCCGGGTTCGTCCGTTGCGGTCCAGGAAGGAGATGTGGAAGGAAGGGTGATGCGAGCACTATAATAAGACAAAGTGCACACCCAGTGACGATGGATCAGAGGAGAGAACGGAGGAAGCCTATTAGTCCGGTTCCTAGCTCGTCCAGGTCCATCCGGGCTGCGAGCGAGAGAGGTCCCTCTCTCGTACAACAACATCTGGGACCAGATGTTGTGGTACAAAATGTTTTGCATTCGGAGCATACGTCCGCCGCTCGGGACGCTCCGTTATATAGACAGTCCAGAGAGACTGTCGATAAGGCTTCCTCATCCTCACGGCAGCGCACACGACCGCACCTTGGCTACGTGACCACGGATATCCAGCCAGCTTCACCAATCAGGGATTCCACGGCGACCAGGTCACGCCATTTGGTAGCCAGGGACACGAGCCTGTAGACTCTGGACGTTCGCATAAAAGAAGTATGCAGGAGTCAACGTACATGGAGCTTCCAGCGGCAAAGCAACGTAAGACCGCTACTCCACAGGCCTCAGTGACGGACGTGCTATCCCAAATAGCACAACTTATCGCAGCATCCCAGCAAATGACAGAATCTCTGTCGGATCAGGAATTATCCGACGACGCTGGGTCGGTACGCTCCGCCGAAGCATCGGGTACGGATGACCGAGAACTTCATAGGGTCCGACAGGATGGCGAAAGGGATTCGGAGGATTTGGAGCTTTCCCTTTCGGAACAACATAAAGCTACCGTAGATTTTATCCGGCATTATCTTCCAGAGGTTGTTCCGTCGGACCAGAATGCTGCGATGCCAGATAAGAGACTGATAGCGTCATTGGACACAGAATTTTTTGATCGGTTCAGGGACATCGTCCCTGAGTTTCCGACACAGTCCAATAAGGTCACAAGAACATTCGAATTATAGAACGGCGCTATTTATAAGCTTGCTGCCAAAACGGGCAAGTCTGGTTTCTTATCCGCAAATGCCCTAAATCTGCCCTTCATCAATTCAAGGAATAAATTCGAAACGGCAGGACAGGGCATTCCGAGAGTTCCTCTGCGTCTAGACGACGAGGCTGAAGACTTGGAATTGTCTATACCGTCGTCTATGTCAATTCCAACCATAATATCTAACCGAGTTAACTTAGACGCTTTATCATACGCAGATCACCTTACTAAGGCGTTATCATTACGTCTTCAAGGGAAAGAATTCCAGGATATACAATCCTCATTAAGACTTCTTTCAAGGGCAGTAGCTTATTCCACGTATAACTCCACCCTTTCAGTGGCAAACCTGGAGTTGGTTAGACGTGACGCAGCCCTAGCTACATCCACGCGCGTGGATGGTAAGGTGAAGAACTCTCTCAGAGTCGCTTCGGTCTCCGGAGAGCTTCTCTTCGACGGCAAGCTTTCAGCAATCTATGATAAGATAACTAAGAAAGCTTCGGATTCTCTGCTTTTCAAATCCGCTTCCAAAAAGCCGGATACAGCAGAAAAGAGTAAGACAGGCACTTCTGGGACAAGTACGCCCAAGAGAAGTTCCTATAAAGGTTCCTATACGTCCTCTAGGTCTTATTCTAGAGACCGTCAAGGCAGCGACTCTCGTGGGGGACGTTCTTCTGGCCGAGATTACCGGTCAGACGTCCCTAGGTCGACGGGGCAAGGTGCGGGTCGTGGAGGACGTAGTTTCTCCTTCCGCAAGCCTCGCAGGTCCAGGAGGTGATGGTTTGAACCTCTATCGTGTTCCGGTAGGCAGAAGATTATTGAGTTTTATAAACGATTGGGCGTCAATTACGGACGACCCCTGGGTTCGAGGGGTAATTTCGGAAGGACTAAGAATATCCTTCAAACGAAAGCCTCCATTAACTCGAAGTCCAAAATGGACTCAGCTTCCGTCAAATCTGCAGAAAAGAGACGCTCCTTTATCAGAAGTACAGTCTCTTCGGAAGAAGAACGCGGTAGAGTCGTAGAAGAACAGGAATCACCAGGTTTCTACAGCCATCTGTTTCTGGTTCCGAAACCAGACGGCTCGTTCCGTCCAGTCATAGATCTGAGCTGGATAAACAAGCTGATCGTCGCTCCGAAGTTCTATATGGAGACAATTCGATCAGTCAGAGCGAGTATTCGGGTGAACGACTATGCTACAAGCATAGATCTCAAGGATGCGTACTTTCACGTCATGGTACATCCGACATTCAGAAAGTATCTACGCTTCGCAGTCCTAGGAGTTGTATATCAGTTCTGAGCGATGTGCTTCGGTTTGAACCTAGCGCCCAGGGCTTTCACTCGAATAATGAACTCGGTAATGATATATTTCCGAGCTCATTCGTCTGTGGTAACGTCGGCCTACCTGGACGACATTCTTCAGAGGTACGGCAATGAGTTAACCCTTCAGAACGATGTGCAGAATCTGCTTCTATTACTCTGACGTCTCGGTTTTATAATAAACGAGGAGAAGTCGGATCTGGTGCCGTCCAAGTCATTCACTCATCTGGGAATGAGCTTCGAGACGCACAACAATCTCGTTCATCTGCCGTTAACCAGAGCAAAATTAATCAGTTGTTATGCTCGCTATTGTCTTCACTCAGACAAAGTCACAGCGAGAGAGTTCATGAGACTGATAGGTCTGTGCGGAGCCGCTGCGGATCTCTTTCCGATGGGGCGGTTACGCACTCGTCCTTTCCAAATTTTCTTGACTCAGAATTGGAGTGTAAAGATTCATTCGCTCGATATAGACGTTCTCTTGTCAAATCAAGTGAAACAAGAGATTCAGACCTGGGCAAACATTCAGTGGTTGACTCAGGGAGTCCCACTGCAGTTGCCAGATCCGAGTTTTACGATTATGACGGATGCCAGTCAAACAGATTGGGGTGCAACATTGATCCCAACGGATTCGAAGTGCCAGGGTTTTTGGGATCTGCAGTTTCTAGGCAAGCACATAAACATCAAGGAAATGATGTCAATTTGGCTTGCACTACGTCATTGGATGAACATTATTCAGAAAGCACATGTCCAAATCCTGTCCGACAATATGACAGTAGTAGCGTATATTCGTATAGTAGTAGTAGCGTATATTCGGAACCAGGGAGGCACTCATTCCGTTCCGTTATTCAATTTAATGGAAAGAATCCTTCTGTTTGTTCTAGAACACCAAGTTCTACTTTCGGTCCGTCATATTCCGGGTCGTCTGAATGTATTAGCAGACTCCCTTTCACGGAAGGGTCGCTTGTTGCCGTCAGAATGGACTCTCAACAAACAGGTATTCAATCAGATTTTCTACAAATGGGAACGGCCAATGATAGACTTATTTGCAACACAATTCAACAATCAGTTGCAGACGTATGTGTCTACATGTCCAGATCCCCGAGCATATGCAGTAGATGCTCTATCTCGTGGGATGGAATGATAGGATATGCGTATCCTCCAGCGCCATTGATTCAGCAGATATTGCTAAAGATAAAACAATCTCAATGCAAAATTCTGTTGGTAGCATCTCTGTCTCCACAGAGACCATGGATAAATCTACTCAGGTGTCTGCTGTGGGACTTACTGCGAAAACTTCCTCCACAAGAGGATCTTCTTTCGCAGGGGAAATCGCGTCAACTACATCACAACCCGCAAGGTCTCAACCTTCACGTATTTCCGTTGTGCGGTCCTTCTTGCACGGCAAGCATTTTACAGGACGAGCAGTGGACGCAATTTGTCGTTGGTGTAGGGCTCATTCTGTTGATATTTTTGATCCCTCCATTCCAGACATTGCAAACTTTCTAGTATACTTGTTTGACGAGATCATACTGCAGCCTGTTACTATTAAAGGTTATAGGTCTATGTTATCTGATACCTATGCACACCATGATAGTTTACAAATTGGATCTAATGTCTCTTTATCTAAATTAGTTAGAAACTTCTCGATAAATAGACCTAGAACCCTTAGATTAATTCCTAAATGGAATTTAGCTTGGGTTCTTCTTAAACTAAAAGAAAAGCCATTTGAGCCTCTTGAGACAGTAGATTTCAAATTCTTGTCTTATAAGACAGCATTTGTTTTAGCTTTCTCTTCTGCTAGAAGAGTCAGTGAGCTTCATGCACTATCTGTGGACGATTCTCACTATCGTAGTGTCGGGAACACTATTACCTTTACTACTAATGTTGGATTTTTGGCTAAGAATCAGGCTGCTAATAAATATCCGGAACCTATTGTTATTAAGGCCCTTCCGTCTTCAGACGGGCATAGGCCTTTACTCTGTCCGGTTAGAGCTTTACGTATTTATAAACGAAGATCTCAGTTTATCAGAAAGGGACGAAAACGCTTCTTTCTGTCTCTGATGCCGAATAGAAAGGACATTATGGTCCATTCTATTGCTAGATGGATTTAATTAACTATCCGTACTGCTTATGATAATCTATCTTCAACTCAGCAGTCTGTGCTCAAGATTTCGGCTCATGAAGTAAGAGCTCTTTCTACATCTTGGGCTTACACAAATAGTGTTGCTATTACAGATTTAATGAAGGCTGCATATTGGTCTCAGCCATCCACATTCACAAATTTTTATCTCAGAAATATTGAGTCCATTTCTGGAGACCTGCATTGTTTAGGTCTGTTATCTGTTGCTCAGAATGTCGTCCACTAAACAGTTGCAACTATAGTTATGCAGGCTTTCTGTTCCGGCAGTGACTCCGTCCTGCTGCCCTCTTCGCTCTGGGCTATTTGACCCAGGGCAAGGGGAAGGGGGGGGGAGGGAGATTGTTCCCTTAGGTCACCTGCTTTATAGTGAAAAGCAAGGGGATGCCTCCTCCGGAGTCAGTAATTCTGAGTCGTTACCGGGATGGTTTTAAAGTGTAAAGTTAATGTTTAAAATTCTTTCATGTCATATTTTTAAAGTGTAGCGCGGTGTGAAGCATTTGTATATGTCACGTGTCAAACGGGCGTTAATATACAATCCTCAGACACTTTTAAAGAGTATAAAGAGTCTCAATTCTCTGGACTGACTTTATTTATTGGCTTACTTTAAAAATAATTAGTTAAAGGGTTATACTGGATGTTAATAGAGAACATGAATGTTATTATGCTCAGTTATGGAGGGTGTTGTGTCTTTCTAATTTATCATAAATAAGAAAGATACATGTAAAGCCTAATACTCCTTTTCTCCTCGAGGGGATGACTCTATTATATATAGTTGAGCTTATTGGATTTTCCTCTATGTCCTAGGCCCTCCAGCCTTTTTACTATTCAGCTATGTCTGGGTCATTGGTACAGTATAAAAATGTTAAAAAATTTATAGTAATTTATATATTTTTTATACTTACCAATGACCCAGACGGGGATGGCCCTCCCAGGAGTTGGGAACTTATACTTCCCCGCTGAGTACATAGCGCTGACCAGGCACTGCTTGTAAGAATGATAATTGACGCCAATTTCGAGACCTCCTTGACACTGCACATGCGCAGTGGAGGAAAAGTATGGAGGACCATTTAGGACATGATTTTTTCGGTTTTAGATGCAAATTTTGGGGATTGGGGGGCAAAATTTGTGTTTGGCCCTAGATTTTTGAGAATTAGCACCAGCTATGTCTGGGTCATTGGTAAGTATAAAAAATATATAAATTACTATAAATTTTTTAACTTCTCTAAATTTGACTTGAAAAATCATTGGTGAAAAACTTCATTCAATTTACAGGGTGGAAATTGGATTAACTCTTTTGGCGCAACAGGCGTCTAAAGTCGACAGACAGCAGACCTCGGAAAGGTACTGCAGTAGTCATTTTAGCCAACTGTGTGTGTCCATTTCCAAGTGCTTTTAATCCTTTAAAGCAATGCAGACGATATCAAAATTTATTATTTTTAATATCATTTTTCAAATTTTTAAAAAAAATTCAACAAAACCATATCATGTGACCCCTCATTGGAACGAGCTCGTTCCAACGAGGGATCGCATGATATGGTTTTGTTGAAATGTTTTGAAAAATAATATTTTTTCAACTGCTGAAATTGCATATTACGTGGGAGGAGGGTGCAGCCGATTCGTTGGGTAAAGGGTTGAACAAACATATGTATCCTATGTTTCATGCACCATTTATGTCCTATTCATGAACAGCAATATCATCCCTTGAAAGTATAAAGGTGCCATTTAAATATATACAGGAAATCATTTGAAAAACTGTCAATGAGATCATTAGAACATCTTTTAAAATAATAACACTTTAGTCTAACAACCTATACTTTTTGTAAAATTCCTGATGAATATTAGGCACTTAGAATTCTGTTACTCAGATTATTCCGTGCCAAAAGAGTTAGGCCACACAAAGTAGATCTTCTGTTTCTCAGGCCATTATTTGAGAAATTGCATGTGGGCGAGCGTTTTTTATTTTATTTTTTATTTCAGTAATTTCTTCTTTGCCATCAAAAGTTCATGTTCTTGGTTCAAGTTTTAGGCCTCATAATCTACAGAATAGCATGGGTGGTGGTGTATTTCATCCCTTGAGTGCAAGAAGGCTTTGCAATGCTAAAGCATTGCAAAGCCTTCTTGCAATCAAGGGACAAATTCATCAATATTTTTAACTTGGGTAAAATATCAGACATAAACCATTTAATTTTCATTTTTTTAAAGTTTAAATTGGTTATAAAAAGAGAGCATGTGGAAGCCAAAAGGACTATGCGGGAGGGCCTGAGAAACAGATTTATAATTTTTTTAGGCCTTAAATATGCCTAAATTATACATATTTCAATGAATAGAAATTCTGTCTTGGTCAGGAATATCTGCCAGCAGCAGACAAGGAGTTAAAGGCTTCATATTTTGTGGATGTACTTCATGTTGTCTTTGAAGTGGAATTATTTATTCTGTTAGAATTTGTCTTGCTATAATTTATTGGAGAGTGCCCATAGGCGCCCATAGGCGCTCTCTCATAGATTGTAACAAGGTAAAGCTATGCAAATAAATTTTGATGACCAAAAATAATTTCGCACTCTACCAGTTAAGAGTTGTGAATTGTACTTGTTTGGGGATATTGAGTTGGAAGCCTTTTTGGGGAGTGAGGATACACTAGGGTAACTGAACCCTCTAAGGTTCAGGCAAACTACATCATTATTCCAAGGTTTCAAAAAGATCAGTGGTGCCTGACAATTTGCCAGGCACCACAGATCTCTTGAGATCCCTGGAATTAAGGGTTGTAAAGCAGCCCTGGCAACCTGTCCTATTTAAACCCCGTGAAACTGTAATCCCTGGCAGTTTGATACCCCACATTTATCTTACAACATGCATAGATTTTTCACAAATACAAGTAAAAATGCCTAGACATTATACAAATCTTTATCATATGCTAGTTTGTGTTAAAGATGTTTCTCGATATCTATCGACTTAATGGATAATGAGGAATATCCCTCAGTAGCTTCCTAAATGACGTGACGCTTCGACACATCACTTCACCATTGATACCATTACAAGTGGTTTAATGCTGGCTTTACCAGAAGTTCATGCTATTCCAAGCCATTCTGGTGATTTTATGACTGAAAAATTAGATGGATAATAAAAATAAAGTAAAATTATTAGATGGAGAGAAATTAACTCTGAGAGTGATATTGAGCCTTGAACTGGATAACTTTTCCAAAAAACCTTGCTGATCGATTCACCCAGGAAGTTTTTGGATGAGTCGACGCACTCAATTCCAAAATTCCTTATTGTAAATTGACAATTAATATGTTATAAAAATTAACATTAAAGAAAAATAAGAGAATATTCTCATTTGTGGTATTATAAATATTAAATTTAATCTGTGAGTTGAACAATTAGTTGGTTAAATTATTGTGGAAAAGTGGGACTATTTTTTATGTTTGAGTGATTTGGCTAGTACAGGCTTGAAAGAATGATCATCTGATATTTGTTAAGATGTCACATAGCATATAAATAAAAAGAAAATCTACACTATTTAGTGAATACTGGGAATTAATTCATTCGTGTGGACATGAAAATATTTTCACTCATGCAAGCACTTGTGAAAAATAAAACTTCAGGTCCACACTCCTGGGATAATTCCCGATATTAGGGCTGTCACGATTTTTCATTTTAGGAATCGATTAATCATCGCAAATAATCGATTAATCGTACCTAGATGACCCCCCACCCCCTCTCCCTCTCTTTGAAGTCGATAAAAATGAAGTTCAAGTCAGCTGACCTACCTCAAGTAAACAACGAAGACGATCAACTTTTAGGGACATTCAAAGCTTTGATGTTCTGAACTTTTGAACCGTCAGTGTAATAATCAAGACCGGTCGGCAGTTGCAAACTTTGCAACTGCCGACCGGTCTTGATTATTACACTGACGGTTCAAAAATTCAGAACATCAAAGCTTTGATGAATGTACATGGAAGACAAATGCTTCCAACGGCTTCTTGGGGTTTAACATCAATGTTCAAAACTCTTTACCTTTGGAAACAATAGTTTTTTCATCAAATTTTCTTTTAATTATTAAACATCTAAAACGGGATACAATTTACCGATTATTCGACAATGAAAAATACTAATCGATTTCACCGTGACCGATCAACAATTGATTAATTGATTAATCGTGACAGCCCTACCCGATATTCCCTGAAATAGCATAGATATCCTCTATATATTGAGGGTAGCAACAACATTCCATTCATGTGCGAAGTGAGAATGGTACTTAGGTAGATTTTTAAGTGATGCTCACAAAAATACCGTATTTACTCTATGTATTGGGACACTCTATGATTTGGGACACACATTTTTTCCAGAAAACTATATTTTTTTTATGCTCTAAAGTTTGGGACATTCAGGAGATTTGTTTCCAGTTGACCCGTCGCTAGTAGCAGACGACACTCATAAAAAAATTCTTGAGTAACTAAAAATTTTCATTTTTTGCTTCCAAAACATAGCTTATGATCCCTCATTGGAACGTGTGCTATGCACTCGTTCCAATGAGGGATCATAAGCTATGTTTTGGAAGCAAAAAATGGAAATATAAAAAAAATTGGACGGCGAGTTTTGTATATAGTGATGGAAAATGAATCACACACCACTTTATTCAGCATCAAATCAAGACCAGGCTGTGTTCTTTTCCCATTTTCTAAGAATTGGGACACCTGTGAAAATAATTATTTTTAGCTGCCCCAATACATAGAGTAAATACGGTAATTGAATACTTCAATTTGTCCACTGTTTAGATTAGTGTTTTGGGTAAGACTATTTACATAAATGAAGCTTCCTTTGTCACAGTACTGTGTTTTTAATTTGATTTACACACAATGAAATAATTTCTAGTTTTAGTAACCGGTGGGCACATGGTGGCTCAGTAGGTAGAGATGCAGGCTGCAAGCCGAGAGGTCCTCAATTCGAATCCCACCTGCGACAACTGCTTTGTGTCCTTGGGCAAGACACTTAATCCCGATTGCTCATGGGAAGGAATTTATCCTAAGACACTCACTAAAAAATTATCAACCTGTCACTATTTATTTATTTATTTATTTATTTATTGGGGTCTGACGACACTTTCGACAGCCAGAGTCACCTCATGTCAGACAGTTTCACAGGTGGAGGAAGCCAGAGTACCTAGAGTGCAGCACCAAGCAACTGGCAGACTCCCCAACGTGCTAACTCTGCACAAGCACGGTTAGCATTGATTGAAGACAAGTGCATCATCGCCTTGGGACACAGTGCCACCATGCCCTCACATTGGCAATCGGAATGAAGTGCCTTTCCCAAGGACACAATGCAGTTACCCTGACGTGGATCGAAAACATGGACCTTTCAATTTGAAGTCCAATGCCATAACCACTGAGTCACCGCACTCCCTAACAGATTAAGAAAATGATTTTAGAGCAGGTTGTTTAGGCATTGCGGATATAAAGAATATCTAATAAGTTTTAAATTTATCTATTGTAAGCTAAAGTATGCAGAGGTAATGAAAAGAGAGCATTTAGTAACCAAAATAACTTTACAGGAGGTCCTGAAAAACAGATTTTTAGCTCACCTGATTGAAAATCTATAGTGATTACTCACTGTCTGCACCTTCTCCTCCCAAACTGATGAAATGATTTCAGTTAACCCTTTAACCAGCGAATCGCCCGCATCCGCCCGCGTAATATGCAAATTCAGCAGTTGAAAAAATATTAATTTTCAAAAAATTTCAACAAAACCATATCATGTGACCCCTCATTGGAACGAGCTCGTCGAGCTCGTTCCAATGAGGGGTCACATGATATGGTTTTGTTGAATTTTTTTGAAAAAATTGGAAAAATGATAATTAAAATAATTAATTTTGATCTCGTCTGCATTGGGTAAAGGGTTAACTTTGAGGCGATTGTTTGTTCTGACATCGCATTTTTTTTTGTCCAAATAAACTTGCCTAGCTCCATAGGGAGTTGGTGGGGGGGAGTAGGTACAATGACTGGGCTTCTTTTTGAAGGGTAGAATCAAGTTTGTACAAATGAAGTTCGTGGAGCAATATTTGTCTTTAAAATGGAAGGAGCAAGGTTTTTGGTTCCACTCAAAATTTCTGTTTTCTGAACCGATGAGCCGGTTTGAACCAAATTAGGTATGAGGTATTATTGAGTCATAAGTACTTGATCCATGCACACAAAAAAATTCCTGTATCACTGTGGGAACCCAGGAGCTAAAAATAGAAATATTTTCAAACATCCATGTTTCCCAAACCGCACAGAACAGAGATCTGTTATTTGCTATGAAGCATCTTTAGGACTAGTAGAATGGAATGGTAAAAACATTGCTGTCAGTTCTGTTTTAGTGTACTGTAGCAGGAATCACAAAAATTCTGAGTCAGCATATTTGCGAAAAAAAAAAAAAATCTTCTTCTGCTGAACCACTGATCAGAATCTTTTGATATGTGGTGTACAGCATCCATAGGTGGGTCAATACCAGTTTGTTAAAATTAATCCCCTCAGTTTACTTTTGGGCTCAATTTAGAAGACCAAATTTTAACTTGGTGCAATATGCGCCATACTCCTTAAAGAATCTTATTCTACGGAACCACCAGTCAGAATCTTTTAATATCTGGTGTGCAACTTTATTGTAGTGGTCAGATTCACGTTTGTTCAAATCAAATTCCCCAGTTAATATTTGGGCTTCATATGGGGCCCAAATTCTAACTTAGTGCAATATGAAGAATAATCTTTATACAAATCTTCTTCAGATCAACCAGTAAGAATTTTTAGCTCAACTTTGACGAAGTCAAATTTGAGCTATTGTCATGGCCCGTCGTCTGTCCGTACGTCAACAATTGGCTATGGCTCGGGCTAGAGGTCGTATTTATGAACCGATCTTTACGAAACTTCTTGTGTACCTTTGTTATGACCCTGGGACGGGAACGAGTGTTTTTAGGTGTGGTCCGAAATTCAAGATGGCTGCCAGCGGCCATTTTGTACCGATGATGCAAAAATCATTTTTTTGTACAGAACTTCTGTATGAAAGTTCTGATTTGAATAAAGTTTTGTATAAATGTTTAGTACCATGGGATACATCACATATAATACAGGTTTTTTTCTCGTGCGTAAATTATGCAAATTAGACTGACTTTGATTTATTTAGTGTTACTTTCAGAGCTGTAAGTGCCAAGCTGCTATAGCTCGGGCTAGAGGCCGTATTTATGAACCGTTCTTTACGAAACTTCTTGGGTACCTTTGTTATGACTGTGGGACGAGAACGAGTGTTTTTGGGTGCGGTCCGAAATTCAAGATGGCTGCCAGCTGCCATTTTGTACCGACGATGCAGAAATCTGTTTTTTGTACAGAACTTCCATATGAAAGCTCTGATTTGAATAATTTTTTGTATGAATGTTTAGTACCATGGGATACATCACATATAATACAGGTTTTTTTCTCGTGTGTAAATTATGCAAATTAGACTAACTTTGATGTTTTTTGGTGTTACTTTCAGCACTGTAAGTGCAAATGCCAATACGGCTCGGGCTAGAGGCCGTATTTATGAATCGATCTTTACGAAACTTCTTGGGTACCTTTGTTATCACCGTGGGACGAGAACGAGTGTTTTGGAGTCCGGTCCGAAATTCAAGATGGCCGATGGCAGCCATTTTGTACGAAATTTGGTGCAATCAGATTTTTGCACAGAACTTCCTTATGAAAGCGCTGATTTGAATAATTTTTTGTGTGAATGTTTAGTACCATGGGATACATCACATATAATACGGTTTTTTTGTCTCGTGCAGAAATTGTGCAAATTAGATGAACTTTGATTTTTTCAGTGCTGCTTACACACAGTAAGTACACATGTCAATACGGCTCGGGCTAGAGTCTGTATTTATGAACCGATCTTCACGAAACGTCTTGGGTACCTTTGTTATCACCTTGGGACGAGAACGAGTGTTTCTGGGTGCGGTCCAAAATTTAAGATGGCTGCCAGTGTCCATTTTGTATCGAAATTAGGTCTAATCAGTTTTTTGTACACAACTTCTATACGGCTCAGGCTAGATGCCGTATTTATGAACCGATCATTACGAAACTTCTTAGGTACCTTTGTTATTACCGTGGGGTGAGAATGAGTGTTTTTGGGTGTGGTCCAAAATTCAAGATGGCCACCAGAAGCCATTTTGTACCAAAATTAGTGCAATCAGTCTTTTGTACAGAACTTCTGTAGGAAAGTTCTGATTTTAATAAATTTTTGTATGAATATTTAGTAACATGGAATACATCACATATAGTACGGGTTTTTTTCTTGTGCAGAAATTATGCAAATTAGATGAACTTGGATTTATTCAGTGCTACTTATACTCTGTAAGTGCACATGTCAATACGGCTCGGGCTAGAGGCTGTATTTATGAACTGATCTTCACAAAACTTCTTGGGTACCTTTGTTATCACCTTGGGACGAGAACAAGTGTTTCTGGGTGTGG
Organism: Pictodentalium vernedei; assembly: GCA_031216915.1. Classification (NCBI taxonomy): domain Eukaryota; kingdom Metazoa; phylum Mollusca; class Scaphopoda; order Dentaliida; family Dentaliidae; genus Pictodentalium; species Pictodentalium vernedei. The sequence continues at coordinate 431,767,217 of CM062289.1, read as the reverse complement.
TCCAAAATTCAAGATGGCTGCCTAGTGGCCATTTTGTACCGAAATTAGGTCCAATCAGTTTTTTGTCACAACTTCTACACAGCTCATATTTGTGAACTGATCTTCACGAAACTTCTTGGGTACCTTTGTTTTCACCTTGGGACAGGAATGAGTGTGTTTTGGGGTGCCTTTGTTGTCACTGTGCTATGAGAACAAATATTTTGGGGTTCAGTCAGACCCACTCTGGGACTCAAAGATTTTTTCTAGTTTAGCATCTGACTGTCACCCACCTTTACAATACTTTACCTATACATTTGTTACAGGCTACGGTCAGTATTTATGTACAGACCATTACAATACTTTATATGTACCTTTGTTATCAGGTCATTACCTAGATGTTTGTCATTGCTGTGTCACATACTATACATGTACATGTCATTGCCTTGACAAGTTGAGCTACAGTGTCATTGACACTTTCATTTGATATTTGGTATACCGCATCCTTAGAGAGGTCAGATCTAAGTTTCTTCAAACCAAGTTCCTGTGTTAGTAGTATTTGGGCTTCCTATTGGAGCCCAAATTTTAGCTTAACCCTTTACCCAACGTAACGGCCAAAACCGCCCAGCTTTATTCTCAAAAATCACAAAATAATTTTTATTTCTTTCATTTTTTGTCTCAAAAACATAGGTTATGACCCCTCAGGACGAGCTCATCGAGCTAGTTCCAATGAGGAGTCATAACCTATGTTTTTGAGACAAAAAATGAAAAAAATTAGTTATTCAAGAATTTTTTTGTAAGTGTCATCTGCTTTTCATGTTAGGTAAAGGGTTAATCCAATGTGAGGAATGGAAAAAACTTTAAAACTCTTTGTCTCCAGAACTACCAATCAGAATCTTTTGATATATGATATACAAAATCCTTACAGGGATCCAATTCACGTTTGTTCAAATCAAGTCTATTGGTTAATAATTGAGCTTTCTATGGGAGCCCGAATTTTAATGTAGTTCAACATTGGGAATAATCTTTTGATGATTGGTATACCGCACCCTTAGGGAGGTCAGATCTAAGTTTGTTCAAAGCAAATCCCTGTATTAATATTTGGGCTCCCTAGTGGGGCCTAAAGTTTAACTTAGCCCAGTATGAAGAATAATCTTTAAAACTCTTTTTCTCCAGAATCACTGGCCAGAATCTTTTAATATATGTTGTACAGAATCCTTACAGGGATCAGATCAAGTTTGTTTGTAACATGCCCATTGGTTAATAAATGGACTCTCTATCTGAGCCTGAATTTTAACGTGTTGTAATATGGTGAATAATCTTTAAAAAATCTTTTTCTTATGATCCACCAGTCAGAACCTTTTGATTGTTGGTATGCAGAACATTAGGGAGGTCGGGGAGCATCTCAATACCAGAAAAAAAATCAGCTACTGGACGACAGTATATTGAATAGTTACATAACTTTATTCCTCTGTAGTGTTTACTAGCCATAGATGCTAATTAAATACTTCTTTAAACAACTTTGTCAGGAGAGTGCCTCAGCCCCAATAGGCCCTTTTGTTTTTAGATCTTATTTGTTGTCCTTTGTTTTTGCAAATGAGGTTTTTAATACATCTTTTTTTATCATCAGATGTCAAAGGAAATGCTTTGAAGGCTAGTACAATTTGTGCCTCAGCTATTCATAACTTTTCAAGTGAATATAATGTGCATAATCTTTATGGATTATTGGAGACAGCTGCAACAAACTAGTAAGTATATCAGTATTATTGAAAATGGAGATTTTTGTGCAAATAAAAATAAACAACCATTTATCTGGCACGCCAAAAAGCTGTAATTTGCAGTTCCATATCTTTAGCTCATCTAAAATGGGAACCTCATTGTCCATACTGAACTGACCCGGGTATAAGCCAAAAATGGAAAATAAGCACACCTACCAACTTTTAAGATTTCAGTCCCCTCCTTCTACATAAGCCCAGTCCCTGACTTCTAATGACAACATCGATGACAGCCATACTGGTACATGCAAGTTGTTATGACAGAAAATAACCTGTTACCCAACGTACATGATATCAAAATTTTTATTTTTATTATTTCTTTTTATGTTTCAAAAAATTTCAACAAAACCATTTCATGTGACCCCTCATTGGAACGAGCTCAACAAGCTCGTTTCAAAGAAGGGTTACATGATATGGTTTTGTTGAAATTGTTTTGCAGTTTTATCAAGTGTTCACACAGAACAGAGAGCTTTTATTTGATATGAAGCATCCTTAGGACCAGTAGAATGGATTGGTTAACAAAAATTGTCACCGGTTCCATCAGGGTGCCCGGTAGAGTGTATTGAAAAAATGATGAGTCAGCATTTTTGCAGTAATTTATCCTGGAGTTATGTCGGTAACTCCAGAATAACAATTTAGTCTTAACAAAACATTCATTTTCAAGAACAACACAGTTAGCTGTCAAACACAGGTGTTATCTTATTTTAACAAGGAAATGAAATTATTTATATCAATGCTTTTAACCCTCCCAGGACCTCCAAATTGGCAGAGGAAAAATTGATTTGATTTCTGCATGAATATCTTTAATTTGACCCTCTCAAGACTTAAAAGTGTTTCCCAAATATTTTATTTTGTGTTGAACCTTTTTAATGCTGTGCACATACATGTTTTTTCTGGTTGCTTGGGAAAATTTTTTATCTTATTCTTGTATGAATATCTTTAATTTAACCCTCTCATGACTTCAGTGTGTTTTCCAAAGATTTTATTTCATGCTGAACCCTTTCAATGCTGTACACATTTTTTCTGGTTTCTTGAAAACATTTATCTGATTCCTGTATGAATGTCTTTAATTTAACCCTCTCAAGACTTCAGTGTGTTTTCCAAAGATTTTATTTTCATGTTGAACCCTTTTGATGCTGTGCACATATATGCTTTTTCTGGTTTCTTGGAAACATTTATCTGATTCCTGTACGAACGTCTTTAATTTAACCCTCTCAAGACTTCAATGTGGGTTTCCAAGGTTTTATTGATGCCTTGATCAAACCTTTTCAATGTTTTTTTCTGGTCTCTCAGAAAAAATTTCTCTGATTCCTGTATGAATATCATTAAGTTTACCCTCTCAAGACTTCATTGTGGGTTCCAAAGATTTAATTTCATGTAATACTGTTAACAAAAACCTATTTCTGATTTCTTTAAAAATATTTTACCCCCAAAAATAAGCCTCCATAAATTCTCTTTCTGCTTTGTTTATTTTTGGTGCCTTAACCATTTTAGCAGAGACTTGAATTTACTGGTGGCAGTAAAATTCTGTTTCTATAGTTTGAAATTTTTCTTATTCTTTAAAACCACTGGGCCAAATTCATTCATTTATGACACATACCATCTTTGGAGTAAACCTTTTCTCCTTTGTTCAAATAAGGCTGCTGCCATCTTTAGGCTGGTGGAATTTACTCTTCTGATCTCCCCCCTCCCCCCAAATTACTATATCCTTTGGGGTTGGGTTAATGCTCCATAAGCCTAAAATGCAGTAAAAATCCTCTTTTTATAAGCCACCTGCAATAATGCTTAGATTTCTTGTTTAGAACTTACTTTAGTGATGCACTTTCACTTTTTTCAAAGAAACTCAGTGTCAAAAATTTGGGCTCCCAAATTTGGGCTATACTCAAAATTTCTAATTTCATTTCCAATGGGCAGATGTGAACCAAATTTGGTATATAACTGGGCTGTATATAACTGGGTCATAAGTATTTCATTTATGCCAGATTTTTTTTTTGTGTGTGTGTGGGGGGGGGGGGGGGTAGGAAGAACCACAGTAGTTGAAAACAAAACAAAAATTTCATTCGGTTGTTGCTTTTTAATATTTCACAGAACAGAGCTCGCTAGAAAGATTTCCTTGGACCAGGAGAATTGAATGGCCAAAAAGGTTGCCTTTGGTTTTGTCATAGCAAATGAAAACTTGCTCTCGCTGGTGATTACTTACTGATGCACTCATCTCTTTTGACAACTTGAGCCAGGTGAGCATTTTAGGCTCACCTTAGCCTCTGGTTTTGGTATTCTGGCAGCTCTGTCTGTTTTCGTTTTTCTGTTTTTCATAAAAATGGACGCCCAAGGTTGTTTCTTTGGAGAACACCTTAGGTGATTTTTTCCAGAAGTAATAAATGAGAGATGAGGAGTATTAATTGTATGGATATGGTAGGTATAAAAAGAAACACATTTTACTGAAAGAATGTAATTTCTATGATATATTTGTTGAGGTTTTTTGTATCAAATATTACCCCAATGTAGTCAGGGGTTTGTTTAGGATCCTGTGATGCTTCAAAATTCAGTTTGATTTGAATGCGTCGAGATGATTTTATAAACAATAAAAACACAGCTTCGAGGAGCTTTCATGCCAATGGTGACTGCATCAAGCATGGATGTAGGTGAGTGTATAGGATGTTACATCCAAACGTAATGGCCCAAACCAACCACTGATATTCACAAAAATCATTCAATTTTCATTATTCTTTCAGTTTTTGTCTCAAAAACATAGCTTATGATCCCCTCATTGGAATGAGCTCTTTGAGCTCATTCCAATGAGGGGGTCATAGGCAATGTTTTAGATGCAATAAATGAAAACAAATTAGTCATTCAAGAATTTTGTTTGCAAGTGTCGTCTTCCACTTGTGTTAGGTAAAGGACTAATCAGAATATAACCACATTGTCAGTGGCTTATGAAGTCAGCTGCTCAGTACAATTGGATAATCCATCCTACCCATGTATGGGATGCACCTTTATATTAGAGGGCATATTTTAGGCCTACCCATGTATAGAATGCACCTTTAAATTGAAGGGCATATTTTAGGCCTACCCATGTATAGGATGCACCTTTAAATTGGAGGGCATATTTTAGGCCTACCCATGTATAGAATGCACCTTTAAATTGGAGGGCATGTTTTAGGCCTACCCATGTATACAATGCACCTTTAAATTGAAGGGCATATTTTAGGCCTACCCATGTATAGGATGCACCTTTAAATTGGAGGGCATATTTTAGGCCTACCCATGTATAGAATGCACCTTTAAATTGAAGGGCATATTTTAGGCCTACCCATGTATAGAATGCACCTTTAAATTGAAGGGCATATTTTAGGCCTACCCATGTATAGAATGCACCTTTAAATTGAAGGGCATATTTTAGGCCTACTCATGTATAGGATGCACCTTTAAATTGAAGGGCATATTTTAGGCCTACCCATGTATAGGATGCACCTTTAAATTGAAGGGCATGTTTTAGGCCTACCTATGTATAGAATGCACCTTTAAATTGAAGGGCATATTTTAGGCCTACCCATGTATAGAATGCACCTTTAAATTGAAGGGCATGTTTTAGGCCTACCCATGTATAGAATGCACCTTTAAATTGAAGGGCATATTTTAGGCCTACTCATGTATAGGATGCACCTTTAAATTGAAGGGCATATTTTAGGCCTACCCATGTATAGAATGCACCTTTAAATTGAAGGGCATGTTTTAGGCCTACCCATGTATAGCATGCACCTTTAAATTGAAGGGCATATTTTAGGCCTACTCATGTATAGGATGCACCTTTAAATTGAAGGGCATATTTTAGGCCTACCCATGTATAGGATGCACCTTTAAATTGAAGGACATATTTTAGGCCTACCCATGTATAGAATGCACCTTTAAATTGAAGGGCATGTTTTAGGCCTACCCATGTATAGGGTGCACCTTTAAATTGAAGGGCATATTTTAGGCCTACCCATGTATAGAATGCACCTTTAAATTGAAGGGCATATTTTAGGCCTACCCATGTATAGAATGCACCTTTAAATTGAAGGGCATATTTTAGGCCTACCCATGTATAGAATGCACCTTTAAATTGAAGGGCATATTTTAGGCCTACCCATGTATAGGGTGCACCTTTAAATTGAAGGGCATATTTTAGGCCTACCCATGTATAGAATGCACCTTTAAATTGAAGGGCATATTTTAGGCCTACTCATGTATAGGATGCACCTTTAAATTGAAGGGCATATTTTAGGCCTACCCATGTATAGGGTGCACCTTTAAATTGAAGGGCATATTTTAGGCCTACTCATGTATAGGGTGCACCTTTAAATTGAAGGGCATATTTTAGGCCTACCCATGTATAGGGTGCACCTTTAAATTGAAGGGCATATTTTAGGCCTACTCATGTATAGGGTGCACCTTTAAATTGAAGGGCATATTTTAGGCCTACCTATGTATAAGATGCACCTTTAAATTGAAGGGCATATTTTAGGCCTACCCATGTATAGGGTGCACCTTTAAATTGAAGGGCATATTTTAGGCCTACCCATGTATAGGGTGCACCTTTAAATTGAAGGGCATATTTTAGGCCTACCCATGTATAGAATGCACCTTTAAATTGAAGGGCATATTTTAGGCCTACTCATGTATAGGATGCACCTTTAAATTGAAGGGCATATTTTAGGCCTACCCATGTATAGGGTGCACCTTTAAATTGAAGGGCATATTTTAGGCCTACTCATGTATAGGGTGCACCTTTAAATTGAAGGGCATATTTTAGGCCTACCCATGTATAGGGTGCACCTTTAAATTGAAGGGCATATTTTAGGCCTACTCATGTATAGGGTGCACCTTTAAATTGAAGGGCATATTTTAGGCCTACCTATGTATAAGATGCACCTTTAAATTGAAGGGCATATTTTAGGCCTACCCATGTATAGGGTGCACGTTTAAATTGAAGGGCATATTTTAGGCCTACCTATGTATAAGATGCACCTTTAAATTGAAGGGCATATTTTAGGCCTACCCATGTATAGAATGCACCTTTAATTGAAGGGCATATTTTAGGCCTACCAATGTATAAGATGCACCTTTAAATTGAAGGGCATATTTTAGGCCTACTCATGTATAGGGTGCACCTTTAAATTGAAGGGCATATTTTAGGCCTACCTATGTATAAGATGCACCTTTAAATTGAAGGGCATATTTTAGGCCTACCTATGTATAGGATGCACCTTTAAATTGAAGGGCATATTTTAGGCCTACCCATGTATAGGATGCACCTTTAAATTGGAGGGCATATTTTAGGCCTACCCATGTATGGGATGCACCTTTAAATTGAAGGACATATTTTAGGCCTACCCATGTATAGGATGCATCTTTAAATTGAAGGGCATATTTTAGGCCTACCTATGTATAGGATGCACCTTTGAATTGAAGGGCATATTTTAGGCCTACCCATGTATAGGATGCACCCTTAAATTGAAGGGCATATTTTAGGCCTACCCATGTATAGGGTGCACCTTTAAATTGAAGGGCATATTTTAGGCCTACCCATGTATAGGATGCACCTTTAAATTGAAGGGCATATTTTAGGCCTACCCATGTATAGAATGCACCTTTAATTGTAGGGCATATTTTAGGCCTACCAATGTATAAGATGCACCTTTAAATTGAAGGGCATATTTTAGGCCTACCTATGTATAAGATGCACCTTTAAATTGAAGGGCATATTTTAGGCCTACCTATGTATAAGATACACCTTTAAATTGAAGGGCATATTTTAGGCCTACCTATGTATAGGATGCACCTTTAAATTGAAGGGCATATTTTAGGCCTACCCATGTATAGGATGCACCTTTAAATTGGAGGGCATATTTTAGGCCTACCCATGTATGGGATGCACCTTTAAATTGAAGGACATATTTTAGGCCTACCCATGTATAGGATGCATCTTTAAATTGAAGGGCATATTTTAGGCCTACCCATGTATAGGATGCACCTTTAAATTGGAGGGCATATTTTAGGCCTACCTATGTATAGGATGCACCTTTAAATTGAAGGGCATATTTTAGGCCTACCCATGTATAGGATGCACCTTTAAATTGGAGGGCATATTTTAGGCCTACCCATGTATAGGATGCGCCTTTAAATTGGAGGGCATATTTTAGGCCTACCCATGTATAGGATGCACCTTTAAATTGGAGGGCATATTTTAGGCCTACCCATGTATAGGATGCACCTTTAAATTGGAGGGCATATTTTAGGCCTACCCATGTATAGAATGCACCTTTAAATTGGAGGGCATATTTTAGGCCTACCTATGTATAAGATGCACCTTTAAATTGAAGGGCATATTTTAGGCCTACCTATGTATAGGATGCACCTTTAAATTGGAGGGCATATTTTAGGCCTACTCATATATAGGATGCACCTTTAAATTGAAGGGCATATTTTAGGCCTACACATGTATAGGATGCACCTTTAAATTGGAGGGCATATTTTAGGCCTACCTATGTATAGAATGCACCTTTAAATTGGAGGGCATATTTTAGGCCTACCCATGTATGGGATGCACCTTTAAATTGGAGGGCATATTTTAGGCCTACCCATGTATGGGATGCACCTTCAAATTGAAGGGCATATTTTAGGCCTACCCATGTATGGGATGCACCTTTAAATTGGAGGGCATATTTTAGGCCTACCCATGTATGGGATGCACCTTTAAATTGAAGGGCATATTTTAGGCCTACCCATGTATAGGATGCACCTTTAAATTGGAGGGCATATTTTAGGCCTACCCATGTATGGGATGCACCTTTAAATTGGAGGGCATATTTTAGGCCTACCTATGTATAGGATGCACCTTTAAATTGGAGGGCATATTTTAGGCCTACCCATGTATGGGATGCACCTTTAAATTGAAGGGCATATTTTAGGCCTACCCATGTATAGGATGCACCTTTAAATTGGAGGGCATATTTTAGGCCTACCCATGTATAGGATGCACCTTTAAATTGAAGGGCATATTTTAGGCCTACCCATGTATAGGATGCACCTTTAAATTGAAGGGCATATTTTAGGCCTACCCATGTATAGGATGCACCTTTAAATTGGAGAGCATATTTTAGGCCTACCTATGTATAGAATGCATCTTTGAATTGGAGGGCATATTTTATGCCTACCTATGTATAAGATGCACCTTTAAATTGAAGGGCATATTTTAGGCCTACCTATGTATAAGATGCACCTTTAAATTGAAGGGCATATTTTAGGCCTACCTATGTATATGATGCACCTTTAAATTGAAGGGCGTATTTTAGGCCTACCCATGTATAGGATGCACCTTTGAATTAGAGGGCATATTTTAGGCCTACCCATGTATAGAATGCACCTTTAAATTGGATGGCATATTTTAGGCCTACCTATGTATAGGATGCACCTTTAAATTGGAGGGCATATTTTAGGCCTACCTATGTATAAGATGCACCTTTAAATTGAAGGGCATATTTTAGGCCTACCTATGTATAAGATGCACCTTTAAATTGAAGGGCATATTTTAGGCCTACCCATGTATAGGATGCACCTTTAAATTGAAGGGCATATTTTAGGCCTACCCATGTATAGAATGCACCTTTGAATTGGAGGGCATATTTTAGGCCTACCTATGTATAAGATGCACCTTTAAATTGAAGGGCATATTTTAGGCCTACCCATGTATAGGGTGCACCTTTAAATTGAAGGGCATATTTTAGGCCTACCTATGTATAAGATGCACCTTTAAATTGAAGGGCATATTTTAGGCCTACCCATGTATAGGATGCACCTTTGAATCAAAGGGCATATTTTAGGCCTACCTATGTATAAGATGCACCTTTAAATTGAAGGGCATATTTTAGGCCTACCCATGTATGGGATGAACCTTTAAATTGGAGGGCATATTTTAGGCCTACCCATGTATGGGATGCACCTTTAAATTGAAGGGCATATTTTAGGCCTACCCATGTATAGGATGCACCTTTAAATTGGAGGGCATATTTTAGGCCTACTCATGTATAGAATGCACCTTTAAATTGGAGGGCATATTTTAGGCCTACCCATGTATAGAATGCACCTTTAAATTGAAGGGCATATTTTAGGCCTACCCATGTATAGGATGCACCTTTAAATTGAAGGGCATATTTTAGGCCTACCCATGTATAAGATGCACCTTTAAATTGAAGGGCACATTTTAGGCCTACCCATGTATAGGATGCACCTTTAAATTGGAGGGCATATTTTAGGCCTACCCATGTATAGAATGCACCTTTGAATCAAAGGGCATATTTTAGGCCTACCTATGTATAAGATGTATCTTTAAATTAGAGGGCATATTTTAGGCATTCCAATGTACTGGATGCACCTTTAAATTGGAGGGCATATTTTAGGCCTACCAATTTATAAGATGCACTTTTAATTTGGAGGGCATATTTTAGGGAAAAAAGTGTTGCACTTAAACACTGGCTGGTCCGGTACTTGAAAAGGGTCGTAATTCATTTTGGGATTTAATTTGATTCAAACTCCTCTGCCTGATTTGATTTTAGATTTGATTCTATGCAGAGATTTGTGGGACGCAAGGTTTATTAGTGATGCTGTATCGAATCAAGTAACATAATTATGAATGATTACTTTTCAGTGCTTTAAGAGAAACTAGAAAAAATAAAAGACCTTTTGTGATATCACGTTCCACGTATCCAGGACAAGGTCGTTATGGAGGTCATTGGACTGGAGATAATTACGCTTTGTTTTATGACATGCACAAGTCTATTGCACGTAAGTATATGTGTTCATATTATTTTCTCTTCAATAAAATAACTTTTTATTAGGTTTGAGATAATTTTAACATTCATAGCTTTTTGTCTTAATTATATTTTATCACTTCTAAAGAAAATGAGATCCTGTAATTTGCCCCATTGAGGGAATGATCAATCATAATGGCTAAAAAAAATTAAAAATCTGTTTCTCAGGCCCTCCCGCATGGTCCTTTTGGCTGCTGCATGCTCTCTTTTTATAACCAATGCAAACTTTAAAAAGTAAAATTAAATGATTTATGGCTGATACTTTGCCCAAGTTAATAAAATTGATAAATTTGTCACTGGAGTGCAATAAGGCTTAACCCTTTACCCAACGTAACGGCCAAAACCGGCCAGTGCTATTCACGAAAATCGTCAATTAATTTTCATTATTTTTTCATTGAGCTCGTTCCAACGAGGGGTCATAACCTATGTTTTTGAGACAAAAAATGAAAAAAAATAGTCATTCAAGAATTTTTTTGCAAGTGTCGTCTGCTTTTCATGTTAGGTAAAGGGTTAACCCTTTACCCAACGTAACGGCCAAAACCGGCCAGCGCTATTCTCAAAAATCGCCAATTAATTTTCAGTATTTTTTCATTTTTTGTCTCAAAAACATAGGTTATGACCCATCTTTGGAACGAGCTCGACGAGCTCGTTCCAACGAGGGGTCATAACCTATGTTTTTGGAACAAAAAATGAAAAAAATTAGTTATTCAAGAATTTTTTTTGCAAGTGTCGTCTGCTTTTCATGTTAGGTAAAGGGTTAAGGTGAAGGGTTAAGAATGACCAGCTACTGATAAAGTATAATGATCATGCAAGTGAACAAGCATGTCAGCATGTAATTTACATGCTTTATTCTGTCTCATATAATTGATGTGAGTCAGTGTGACAATGTTTGCCAGTTTTGGAGCAAATTTGTTCCTTTGTTAACCCATATAATACAGTAGTTCAAAAGTAACGGTTAATCAATCAATTACTTTTTTGATCGATCAAGACATTGATCATTTGTTAATCAATAAGTTATCTGTTTCATCCTTTTCATCTCTACAAACCTCATGTTTATATATAAAATACAATACAGTGGAGCCCACTTAATTGGTTATCTCTTAATTGTATATCCCTCTTTATTGAATATAATTTTCCAACATAAAACCATTTACCATATCTCTAGGACAAATTTGACCTGTTAATTGAATATAGGTTAACTCCTGTTAATTGAATAAAAAATCTTGTAACCTCTAGAGAAATTACCCTGACTCGCCCCAGTTTTCCTTTGTTTATAGACATATTTGGCCTCAGTACATCTAATACAGGTATTTAATCTATTATATCTTGTTTGACAGAGCTCATGGATATAATAGAATAATGCTAATTTTATCTCTAGAATACAGGATAGTGACACAATCCCTGTTGATTGAATACTTCTGTTAATTGAATAGTTTTCATTGGTAAAGTGACTATTCAGTTAACAGGGTTCCACTGTACTGAGTTTAATCGTAAGGACCTAGTTAAAAATTTGATGTTTTTTCTTGTCTTACATGTAGAGCTTGTTGCAACATGCCAACTTTTAGTGATCCCATTGATTGAAGTAACATTTCCTTGGCAGTGTTTTTTTGTGAAGTCTTGGCTGCCTATATAGGCAGCCAAGACTTCACTAAACATCACTGATAAGTCAAGGTGTTGTTACTTTATTATGAGGGAGCAAAAATAAGAATTCTTCAGGTCTTTAGGGACAGTTTCATCTAAGACAGGAATTAACTGAACATTTTGCAAGAATCAAAGCTGATTTTCATTGTTTTGCTACATGAATCCTCTAATTTGCTTGCTTAGGTTGAGTTGAACTCACAGGATGATGAATAACACCGTCCTAGAATAAGGTTCCATAAGGCGAATGCCCCCATAGGTTGAGATTGTCGATATACCCTAAATACCGTTAGGCCCCCACAAAGTAGATCTTCTGTTTCTCAGGCCATTATTTGTAAAATTGCATGCGGGCGAGCGTTTTTTTATTTTATTTTTTATTTCTGTAATTATTTCTTTGCCATCATATCTTGGTTTATGTTTTAGGCCTCATAATCTACAGAATAGCATGGGAGGTGGTGTATTTTGTCCCTTGAGAGCAAGAAGGCTTTGCAATGCTAAAGCATTGCAAAGCCATCTTGCACTCAAGGGACAAATTTATCAATTTTTTTAACTTTGGTAAAATATCAGACATAAACCATTTAATTTTGTTTTTTTTAAAGTTTCCATTGGCTATAAAAAGAGAGCATGCGGCAGCCAAAGGACCATGCAGGAGGGCCTGAGAAAAGGATTTTTAATTTTTTTAGGCCTTAGGTATCATATTAAGCCAAAAGCAATTACTATTCCTTAGGAATCTCAGAATACCAAAATTTCAGTATTTTTGAAAAATATCTGTCATTAGTTAAAAAATAAAAGGGCAAATGAGAAAACATTACACAAAAATCCTTACAAGAAACACCTATGGACTATGTATTTCTTAAGGCACTTGCCACTGGTCATTTAATGTAACAAAAATGCTTGGGGTGAAAGTCCTTTAAAACCTGAGTATAAACGATTGACTTAACTTGACCTTGTCTCCATTTTGTTGTCACAATTAGTCATTGTGCAGAACCAGGTGACCTTAAATAAATAACAATAAAATGTTTGTTACATCAAATAACAAGAGCCTGTGTTACTTTCCAACATTTTTACAATTCTTTCCCCATGGGAAGCCCGGGAAGTGAAGCAGTGCTTGTTTACTGTGGTAAACAAGTTCAGTTTTATTGGTAAAATAAGAACCAGTCTCCAATGCTTAAGGGGGAAGTCCTCTAATATGGGCAACATGGGCATAAACGATTGGCTGGTATTGACTTGATCTCCATGTTGTAGTCACAATTAACCATTTACAATTTTTTATGTGTACCCATACCATCCATTTCTTTGGCATTTGATAATTTGAAAAATATTGCTTGGATTGTCATGTTACTTTATATTTGTGTTCAGTTGTGTAGTTTTTGGTGTAAATCTGATAATTTGATCCTGAGATATTAACCCTTTATCCTACAAATTGAGAATTCTTCTAATCCCTTTGGCATGAGATATCTCAAAAAATATCAATCCAATTGTCATGTTACTTTATACATATCTTCAGGTTACTGATGTGCTGCGCTGTATAGTTTTTGGTGTAAATCTGATAATTTGATCCTGAGATATTAACTTCATCCTTCAAATTGAAAATTCCTGCAATCACTTTTTGAACAATATTGCTTGGACTGTCATGTTACTTTATATATATCTTCAGGTTACTGATGTTCCAAGCTGTATAGATTTTTGGTGTAAATCTAATAATTTGATCCTGACAAAATGCCCTCAGTTGGATTTTACCTGTTCACAAAATTGGACCAGAGATAATAACAGCTTTCTACTAGTTGCACATACGGGTACACATCTGACGACTTAATCAGCCTATTTTTGTTCGCTGTAAACAATGACCTCCAGCTGTGCAGTGTACCAGAAATTCCATTTTAATCCAGAATACTGTACCTTGGTATTTGTACAGCATTCGGTGTCAGCAACATACATGTTCACATATTGGTATTGGAATGCATACATACATGTTGTTGACACCAAATACCGTACCAGTACCAATAAAAAATACCGATACTGAAACCGAACTTCAATACCACCCAGCTCTACCCATTGGCCATCAATCAATTCACTTTGATGGGAAATTTTGTACTAACAGACTTGCTTTAACCTGCTGAGTATGTTAAAGATATTTTTCATGAAATCTAGTCATGGCTGCTGTTAAGCAGCCATGACTAAATTTCATGAAAAATTCCACTAAATTTAATTCAAGGAATTATTGGTGAAAAATCCATTTACTTTTCATTGGGAAAATTTGATTAAATGTGCTCAAATTATACGTATTTCATAATCAAGAGAAATCCTGTCCTGGGCAGGAATATCTGCCAGCAGCATGCAAGGAGTTAATTCCTCTCCCAATGTGAAAATCAGAATCAGTTTTTGCAAATAATTCTCACAAGGGAAACAATGAGAATCAAGTATGAAAGTTTCCTTAAAGGCCACACAAAGTAGATCTTCTGTTTCTCAGGCCATTATTTGTGAAATTGCATGCGGGCGAGCGGTTTTTTATTTCAGTAATTTCTTCTTTGCCATCAAAAGTTCATGTTCTTGGTTCAAGTTTTAGCCTCATAATCTAAAGCATTGCAAAGCCTTCTTGCACTCAAGGGACAAATTCATCAATATTTTTAACTTGGGTAAAATATCAGACAAAACAATTTTTTTTTTTTTAAAGTTTAAATTGGTTATAAAAAGAGAGCATGCGGCAGGCAAAAGGACCATGCGGGAGGGCCTGAGAAACAGATTTTTTATTTTTTTAGGCCTAAGGGCCACAAGAATTCTATTTTGAGGACCAGGCATGTGCAAACTGACCGCACCTGCTGAAGTCGATTTGGCAAAATTTGTTACATTTTACTAAAGTAAATAATGAACTTGAACAGGAGCAGGTTATTTTGATATGGAATGATAAGTATGAAATGATACCAAGCCTGGAAATAAGCAATCTGTCATTTTCAGAATGAGGTCCCCAACGGGTGAATTTGCTGATGCTGTCCATACAGTGGGCCATATTATCTTCTGGGTACCTCTTTCTGTGTAGCCCCGAGACCTTGCTTCAGATTGAGGTTTACAGAAGGTAAATTTAATGATGCTATCTTTATTTTGCAGATGACAGTCTGCTTTTTCCAGACTTGAATGGTAGGGCAAATAAAGAAATACATTTAACAAGAAAAATTGTATTGGCCCGTCGTCCGTCTGTCCGTACGTCAACAATTGGATACGGCTCAGGCTAGAGGCATAATTTATGAATCTTTACGAAACTTCTTGGGTACCTTTGGTATTACCATGGGACGAGAACAAGTGTTTTGGGGTCTGGTCCAAAATTCAAGATGGCCGATGGAAGCCATTTTGTAAAAAATTAGGTGCAATCAGATTTTTGCACAGAACTTCCATATGAAAGCGCTGATTTGAATAATTTTGTGTGTGAATGTTTAGTACCATGGATACATCACATATAATACAGGTTTTTTTCTTGTGCAGAAATTATGCAAATTAGATGAACTTTGATTTTTTCAGTGCGACTTACACACAGTGAGTACACATGTCAATGCTGTCAATGCTGCTCAGGCTAGAGTCTGTATTTATGAACTGATCTTCATGAAATGTCTAGGATACCTTTGTTATCACCTTGGGACGAGAACAAGTGTTTCTGGGTGCGGTCTAAAATTCAAGATGGCTGCCAGTGGCTATTTTGTACCGAAATTAGGTCTAGTCAGTTTTTTGTACATAACTTCTATATGGCTCAGACTAGAGGCCATATTTATGAACCAATCTTTACGAAACTTCTTGGGTACCTTTGTTATCACCGTGGGATGAGAGTGAGTGTTTTGGGGTGTGATCCGAAATTCAAGATGGCCACCAGCAGCCATTTTGTACCAAAATTAGTGCAATCAGTCTTTTGTACAGAACTTCTGTATGAAAGTTCTGATTTGAATAAATTTTTGTATGGATGTTTAGTAAAATGGAATACATCACATATTGTAAGGGGTTTTTTTTCGTGCAGAAATTATGCAAATTAGATGAACTTTGATTTATTCAGTGCTACTTACACAATGTAAGCACATATGTCAATACGGCTCAGGGTAGAGGCTGTATTTATGAAGCGATCTTCACAAAACTTCTTAGGTACCTTTGTTATCACATTGGGACGAGAATGAGTGTTTCTGGGTGCGGTCCAAAATTCAAGATGGCTGCCATTGGCCATTTTGTACTGAAATTAGGTCCATTCAGTTTTTTGTCACAAGTTCTATACAGCTCGTATTTTTGAACTGATCTTCACAAAACTTCTTGGGTACCTTTGTTTTCACCTTGGGACAGTAACGAGTGTGTTTTGGGGTGCCTTTGTTATCACTGTGCTATGAGAACAAATATTTTGGGGTTCAGTCAGACCCACTCTGGGACTCAAAGATTTCTTTTCTAGTTTAGCATCTGACTGTCACCCACCTTTACAATACTTTACCTGTACATTTGTTACAGGCAACAGTCAGTATTTATGTACAGACCGTTACAATACTTTATATGTACCTTTGTTATCAGGTCATTACCTAGATGTTTGTCATTGCTGTGTCACATACTATACATGTACATGTCTTGACAAGTTGAGCTACAGTGTCATTGACACTTTCATTATCTGTATCTGTTTCAGAAATATTGAATTTCAATTTGTTTGGTATACCCATGGTTGGTGCTGACATCTGTGGATTCAACAAGAACACAACAGCACAATTGTGTCAGCGTTGGTTACAACTTGGAGCCTTCTATCCCTTTTCTAGAGATCATAATGAGAGAGTCAACATTGTTAGTATTTCCTTAAACTTGTTATCTTACCTTTTCCATGAGTACCTCAATCAGTAGCTCTGTGGGATGTGTGATGTGCAGGTTTTCTCATTTGAAAAACGTATATGTGCTGTAAACCATGTACCTAGAATTAATTTGGCATGTAAAATTATTGTCACAGGTGCTAATATTTTTATACTGTAACCAATGACCCAGACTTAGCTGGTGCTAACCCCCAAATATCTAGGGCCAAACACAAATTTTGCCCCCAATCCCCCAAATTTGCATGCAAAACCCAAAATTAGAAGTCCTATCTGGCCCTCCATACATTTTCCCCTCTGCGCATGCTCAGACACCAGGAAGTCACTGAATCTGGCGCCAATAAATCATTCTTTGTTTGGCCCTTGTCAGATAACAACAACTGACATTTGTGCTTTTTAAATCTCAATTAATAATAATGCCAGACACAAATCAATGGTTAAATTGGTGGATCCAAGGACACAACTGGATGAAGGAAGGAAGAAATGGTGGTTTGAAACGTTCAGGGCTGTAATTTTATAATATTTATTAAAATTAGTTCATGTTAGTGTTGTACGGTTAACCGGTTTTATAAGTCGGTTTCGGTTTTGCTTGAAAATCGAAACCGTGTAACTGGTAAATGAGTACAGTTTCGGTTTTTTCCTAAAATGTCGGGAGGAGATGTTTTCTTTATTCAGTTTGCTCTAACAATGTCTGAAAAGTCAAGCTTTGTCAGGAAATAACAGTATCGTCAATGCACGCCACATTCTGGGTGTAAAGGGGCCACTTCAGCATGTCCAGATCACTCGAGAATGATGTATGACAAGTTGTCAATCACACATCGTTGACGTAAAAATGGGTTGTGTTTTCTGTGAGAATGACAAAACCGACAGCCAACACGCCTACATTTCACTGATTACAGGAAATACCTTGCGCAATTGGCTTCGTTTTTGAACAGGTTTGTATGACATAGTCAATCAGTTTAATTAAAATTACTTATCTACAATCTGTTGGACAGGGAATAATATCATATCAGAAAAAGGTCTTGGCATTTCATTGTCATATTCGAAAATAACATTTGTCACGGGTTGCCCCACCACGTGTTTCGGATGTAGTCTGTTGCCTCCCTTGATGTGCTTATCTGGGAAGAGGTTTTACTGCAATTCAGTCTTGGGACGTTCCGACCCGAAACGATTTGTCCTGAAGGCATCGGCCCACTAAAAACACGAAACCGCAAGTTCTTATTCTATTTAGTTCAATATATGAAGGCCAAAACGTCTTGAACTAAAACGTCCCGAGGCCGAAACGTCCCAAGACCGAATCGTCCATATCCACGGGAAAAAGCTGCGTTCCGTAACATCGCTGTCAACGTGCCACGGTTGCATTCCCACACAACTTTATCGGGGCCAATCAAAGGAACAAATCAGCGGTAGAAATTGGAATGGCAAGAGGCAAACGCAAAAAAGTTACAATATATAACAGTACACCAGTGAATTTGTGAAATCAGTTCCGTTGATCTAAAACCATTGCGTGTGCTGTTTTTTTGTTTACTTTTACTTTTCACACCCATGTGTTAATATCAATTCATCATAGACTCTTTTATGCCTGAACTTGAAGACCAGAGGTGGGGGTGGGGGGGGGGGCATGTGCCTAGAATTGGTGAGTGGTGATATTCTGCGAACACTGTTACATTTTATTTTCTTTTATATTTTTTTTGTTTTGATAATGCCTGCCATTTATACACTTAGCACAAATGGTAGTCACTGCCAGTTAAATCATCATTGAAAATATGACAGTATGGGCATTATATTGACACTACATAGTTTCTGTTGGAAACTGCAGATGTCTTACTATAAAAAACCGAAAACCGACCTATAAACCGAGTTTTTTTTTAAAAAACGAACAGAAACCGAACCGAAACAAGAAAAATAAAACCGCACAACACTAGTTCATGTTCCCTAATTTCGTGACATGAGCCTGATGTTATCACTAATTGATTATGATCTATCCACTGTTTATTTAGTATTCCTTCCCTACCTTCCCTTGATCCTCCAGTTAAGCTCCCAAGCTTTTTGGCTTGTTTTAGTTAAATTTTTTTTATAAAATTTCTTGGGAGTTTAACGTATTATACAGAAGATTATTCTGTACATCCCCAGGGTTACATCCTCATCCTTAGGGTGTTTGGGCATTTTGGTCATGCATCATACATCCAATGTATCGTTTTTTCTTCTGAGGAAGATCTTGCTTTACATCGGATAGTCTAGTTTCTGTTACTGACTTCGGGCCATGTTGCCTGGGGTCTTGATTCTGTTTTTTTGTTTACTTTTACATTACTCTAGGTAGTTTCCTATTTTTGTTTAGGAATGACAGTTGTAAGTAACATTAAATATTCTGATAGTGTTGTAGTTAATTTTACACAGATTTTATAATTTTGTCCACACTTAGGCTTTTTTGGGCTCATCGTTCCCTTTGGGAACTTGGGCTCTAAAATTAGAAAAAAAAATTCCAAAATTTTTATTTTATTTTTGAAAGAGTTTTGGTACTTGGTAGGTTGACTTCATATAATGTCTAGATGAGAACGTCCCCTTTGGACACAATTGGGAAACTGACGGCTACAGGGGCCCGAAGTCCGAAAACCTTTAGCGCAGTCTACAGGCCATATTTATGAAGGGATTTCATTGTAACTTGATAGGTTGACTTCATATAATGTCTAGATGAGAACAGCCCCTTTTGGGCACCATTAGGCAACTGACGGCAACAGGGACATTAAGCCCAAAAACCTTTAACACAGTCTACAGGTGATATTTATGAAGGGATTTCATTGTACCTTGGTAGGATGACTCCAAGTAATGTCTAGATGAGAATGTCCCCTGTTGATCGCAATCATTCAGCCTTGATAGCTGCCCGAGCCCAAAACCTTTAGCATAGTCTTTTGGTCATTTTTATGGAAGGATTTCATTGTAACCTGCCAGTTTGACTCCATATGATGCCTAGATGATGACATCCCCTTTTGGTCGTGATTGGTCAACTGTGACGCCTTCAGGGGCCCGAAGCCCGAAAACCTTGAGCACAGTCTACAGGTCATATTTATGAAGGGATTTCATTGTAACTTCGTAGGATCACTCCAGATGATGCCCAGATGAGAATACCCCCTTTTGGTTGCGATCATTCAACCATGATGGCTGCCCGAGCCCAAAGCCCAGAAACCTTTAGCACAGTCTACAGGTCATATTTATGAAGGGATTTCATTGTAACTTGGTAGGTTGACTTCATATAATGTCTAGATGAGAATGTCCCCTTTGGACGCAATTGGGAAACTGATGGCTACAAGGGCCCAAAGCCCGAAAACCTTTAGCACAGTCTACAGGCCATATTTATGAAGGGATTTCAATGTAACTTGATAGGATGACTCGTTTTGGAATAATTTCACTGTAACTTGGTAACTTTCATTGATATACGTTAACTGTAAGGGCCACATACATTAATCATATTAACCCACCCCTCAGCTCTTGAGTACAGTGTACGCCTCATATTATTTTTATCAAAAACATAGCATACAGGGAACAGAAATGAACATAATTTATTAAATAAAAGCTCTGGTGAGCCCGAGAGAGAAATGAACATAATCCCAATTATCACAATTCCTGTCTTATTTCATAATCCTTCCATAAACATTGAACATTATCCTTTTCATCAAACACAACACACAAGTTAAGCTACAGTGTCATTGACACTTTCATTTAAATATGTTTCAGTTCAGCTGAACAAGAAAGACATTTAAAAATGTAGAAAAGAACAAATACAGGGGAAAAAGTGTCAGATCATGTGATAAAACATTACCATGGTCACTGGTAATACAATGCAAACCCCTTGAATTTGAAAAAATATATTCAGGCCTCCTTGAAACTCCTTGAATGTTATGGGAAAGACTAAATCTCCTTCAATCTGCCCTTGTTTGATTACAGTTCGTCTGCTGTGGACTGGTCACTTTCCGCGGCTGTGCAATATTTCCATGGACTCAATAATATTAGATTCCAAAGTCTAATTACAGGAATTATAATCAAAAAATTAATTAACGAAGCACCGGGTACAACACAGGGTTTCATTAATTAAAATATTGCTGATGATGATTTTTATTACCTGGTAAACGCATGTGTGGACATCAGTGCACAAACGAGGATTACAGTATTTACTCTATGTATTGGGTCAGCTAAAAATAATTATTTTCACAGGTGTCCCAATTCTTAGAAAATGGGGAAAGAACACAGCCTGGTCTTGATTTGATGCTGAATAAAGTTGTGTGTGATTCGTTTTCCATCACTATATACGAAAATTGCCGTCCAAAACATAGCTTATGATCCCTCATTGGAACGAGCGCATTGCATTCGTTCCAATGAGGATCATAAGCTATGTTTTGGAAGCAAAAAATGAAAATTTTTAGTTCCTCAAGAATTTTTTTTCTGAGTGTCGTCTGCTACTAGCGATGGGCCAACTGGAAACAAATCTCCTGAACGTCCCAAACTTTAAAGCATAAAAAAAATATAGTTTTCTGGAAAAAATGTGTGTCCCAAATCATAGAGTGTCCCAATACATAGAGTAAATATGGTACGTCCAGTCCATGGTGACTGTCCTGTATAGTCTATTTGAATTCTACTGTACTCCACCATAATACTCTCTTGTATCTACTTGTGCTTTGCCCAATCTCACCCACCTATGGGAACCACAGGATGTGAAGCAGTGCCTCTTTACTGTTGTAATCAAGCACTGTTTTACTGGTAAAATATGACCCAGTCAGCAATGTTTGGAGTGGAAGTCCTCTAAAATGGGCGACATGGGTATAAACAATTGACTAAACTTGACTCTATCTCCGTGGTGCAGCCATCGTGCAGAAATATCTGATCTTAAACACCAATGAATAAATAAATAAACACTTGTGTTTTGCACACCACAAATTTCTGTTGGAAATTTTATTATTCCACCGACCCCTCCCCCCCCACCACAACATCCCAGAGGTCTCTAGTTCTCCACGAACATTAGTGTATGTGGAGAACTAAAGATCACTGGGATATTGTGGTGGCAGAGGGAGTGGGTGAGCTATCTTCCTCACTGGATTTTCCTAAAAATAGTCATTAACCCTTTACCAAGAGTGAATAGAAGACGACAACACTTGCTTAAAAATGTCTTGGAAAAACTAAATATTTTTCCATTAATTACCTCAAAAACATAGCTTATGACCCTTCTTTGGAATGAGCTGCATAAGCTGGAGGCAAAGGTTTCAACATTTTTTTGTGAATGACACTCCGGATATGGCTGTTTTGTTATGTTAACCCTTTAGCCAACGAATCCGCCCCATCTGTCCGTGTAATATGCAAATTTAGCAGTTGAAAAAAATATTAGTTTTCAAAAAATTTCAACAAAACCATATCATGTGACCCCTCGTTGGAACGAGCTCATCGAGCTCGTTCCAGCGAGGGGTCACATGATATGGTTTTGTTGAAATTTTTTGAAAAATTTAAAAAAAATGATATTTAAAATAATAAATTTTGATATCGTCTGCGTTGGGTAAAGGGTTAAAGTGTTTGTAATTGACTATTATCTATTATCAAAATTCAAGAAATCCCATTTCAAATGGTTTTACATGGACCTTGAGTAAAAATAATCATTCTGTTTCATATATAATAAACGTATAATGTTTTCAAATAAAAATTTATTCTATGACTAGGATTAAGAATGAAACTGACGTGCCTCTGGCAAGTCAGTCTCATTCTTAATTCTACAAGTAGAAGTAATTTTTTACTTGAAAACGCTATACATTTATTTTGTTTATCCCATAAATCTTTTACGGGGCAGTCATGACGAAATCGTGCTGTTACTCACTACAAAACACAGCGAGAAGTGAGGAGCACATAGGTCCAATTCAATGAGAAGCAACATTGCTAAAAATAGAAATGGCACAGTGATACATTTCTGTCTAAAAATAATTCTCTACAAACTTGAGCTAAACTTGCAAAAATACTTTATTTAAATGAACAGTGTGTAGTGTTTTCTACTGGCATTGTGTAATACTTTCAAAAAGGTTTAAAGAAAACAGCAGTTGAACTGTTAATTATGCTACACCAATGTAGTAGAGGTCAACAAGTCTGTCTACTATAGAAATAAATTCTTTCAGTGTTAAACATACGAGGAAAATTTATCTCCCTACTAGGTGAATAAAGCAAAAATTTATCCAAGGCTTTTTTTGTTCGAATAACCAGCCATTTATGGGATAAAATATGTTATTTAGGGAGCTAAACGTCTCATGTTGCGTTATACATTTGGGAATTTGACTATGGAAAACCATTTGTTAACGAGTCTGGATTGTCTAACTAAACAAGAGACGTTTATCTCCATTGTAATTCCGGTCATTGTTCGAAGTGAGAAAATTCTCCAAACCTGTTTTATTTAAGAATTGAATGCAATTTTTATAATCTTTATTGGAGTATGAACGTGTTGGAATGGGTACAAATTATGTATGAATCCCGAAAGATTATAAAAATTTATATTTATAATTACATTCCGTAACTGTTTAAACTACTTTTTACCAAACAACAAAGCAGAAAGACGAAATAAAACATGTACGAATGAACGAGGTGAAAAACCACCCTCACACAAAAGACTAAGTGCACAACTCTGAGTTGAGCACTGTTTTTCGGCATTGACCCAAATTTGTCAAATTGCCGTCTTTCGCAACGAAACTTGGAATGTTCAAAACAATTTTAACGGGCTTTATGCTCCAGTTGAGAAATGACACCAAAGAAACAGCAGCGGAGTGATCACTGCGAGAGGTGCTAAAAGGTAAAAACCCGCCCAAACACCGCCCGAATTACATTCTGTCAACTGCGTTCTACCGTAAATGCGGGTCAAAGTTTGACCAAATGTATTCATTGGAAAATGAATTACATTTGGTCATGACATTTTCATCTAGCTGACCAATGGGAATTGAGTATTTGGACCCAAAACATATAACTACATTAACAATGTAATTATTTGAAGAAAAACAATAAAAAAAAATGTAATTTTTGATCTCAATCTATTTGCCATGATTGAATTTACAGAATGTGTTCAATTCATGACCCGCGTGACGTAAGAGTTCATAAAAGAGGGGAAATTGCATGTAGCGTGGATACGGACATACTTTAATTGACCCACTTCTGGCAGTTAGAGCATGGTCAGAGTGACTGTATCTGAGATTAGAGCACAGAGCCAACCAGCTCTCATCCAATCAAATTATCGGTTCAGAAAGAACAATGAGGTCAAATTTAACCCCCTGCACACTGATGTCAAAATATCTAAATTTCAGGCAGAAAAAATTTCCCATAATGCAACTAGAAATTTAACCAATTCAATCTCGTTTGACAGAGCTCATTGAGCTCTGTCAAATGAGATTGAATTGGTTAAATTTTAACCAATTCAACCAATTCAATCTCATTTGACAGAGCTCATTGAGCTCTGTCAAACGAGATTGAATTGGTTAAATTTCTAGAATGATTATGGGAAAAAACAGCTTCCTGAAATTTTGGTATTTTGTCATCAGAGTGAAGGGTGTTAACTGATGAATTACAATTTATATTATTAAATGCTTGCTTCATGTATTTCAGGACCAAGATCCTGGGGCATTTGGTGAAGCTGTAGCAAATTCCACAGCAAAAGTCTTCCGTATCAGATACAAGTTACTGCCATATCTGTATACACTGTTTTACAATAGTCATTTGATGGGACATACTGTTGCAAGACCTTTGTTTTTTGAGTAAGTTGGCATTTATTTTCAAAATTAACTTTTCAGATTATAGCATTGAGGTTAAAAAAAAATTAAGTTTTACACATCATAAACATAATCTTTAATCAAGCAAGATCTACAGTTGAAGAGCAGTGACCAAGCACTGATTTACAGTGACAGATTGGCAATAGTAGAGTTGGGTGGTATTGGATTTTTAAGTTTGGTACCAGTTTTGGTATTTTTATGGGGGTATACCTTGGTATCAGTTCGGTATTTGGTTACTGACTGAAATTTTTGATACAGTAGAACCTGTCTTGAGAGACCTCCCTTTGGGCCACACAAAAGTGGTCTCTCAACACTTATTTTATCATCATAATGGCCGCTGTTTGAGCTCATAGGTTACGGCATAGCCATTTAGTGGTTTTTAGATGATCACAGGCTGGATTTTTATGCACTCGTGCAATGTGTGATTACGCTATCTCTTTGGTGGACCTTGAAATTATTATATATTTTGAGGGTGGTCTCTGTTGGAGCAGGTTAATCATACCTACCTCCATTTCTAGATCCTGGTCTCTCAAATCGCATATTCTTACATGTTTATAGTTGTAGATACCAAATAGTACACGTTGGAGAGAGTTTTTACCGGATTTAATATTACAGAGGCCTCCTGTGAATGATCTTGAAGCGTGTTTTCTCTGCAGAGATTGTTCATCTTATCCCGCTTTTGTATGTATATGTTATATTTGATTTTTCACTGATTTCGCCGTACCTGTATACGGCATCTGCAGGGGCCGCGGTGGCTCAATAGGTAGAGGTGCAGGCTGCAAGCACAAAGGTCCTCGGTTCGAATCCCAGCTGCAGCAACCGCGTTGTGTCCTTGGGCAAGACACTTCACCCCCATTGCCCACGTGGGGGCACGGTGGCGTTGTGTACTAAGGTGTACTACACGTCAGTGGTGCACCTGTCTTCAACCAATGCTAACCCTGCTTGTGTGGAGTTGGTATGTTGGGGAGCTGACATTTGCTCGCCGTTGCTCGGTGGTTCTCTCCGGGTACTCTGGCTTCCTCCACCCGTAAAACTGTCATGGTCATGATTAGCCATTGTGCAGAAATATGTGACCTTAAACACCAATAAATAAATAATAATACGGCACCACTCAAGGGATGATATATTTATACCAACCACCCCCACACCCTCCATCATTATCACTGATGCCTACACCCGCAGTTCTTGTCTGATCGTCACCAAATTTCATATGCAGGTTTGGGGTCATGTCTAGATGAGAATGTCCCCTTTTGGTCACGATCGG
Source organism: Pictodentalium vernedei (assembly GCA_031216915.1). Taxonomy (NCBI): domain Eukaryota; kingdom Metazoa; phylum Mollusca; class Scaphopoda; order Dentaliida; family Dentaliidae; genus Pictodentalium; species Pictodentalium vernedei. The sequence continues at coordinate 431,741,123 of CM062289.1, read as the reverse complement.
TCAACCGGTATGGCTGCCCGAGCCCAAACCCCGAAAATTATTAGCACAGTCTACAGGTAATATTTATGAAGGGATTTCATTGTAACTTGGTAGGATGCCTCTGTATAATGCCTAGATGAGAACGTCCCCTTTTGGGCATGATCTGTCAACCTTGATGGCTGCCCAAGCCCGAAACCCAAAAACTTTTAGCACAGTCTGAAGGACATGTTTAATATGGAGGGATTTCATTGTAACTTGGTAGGATGACTCCTTATGATGTCTAGATGAGAATTTCCCCATTTGGGCGTGATCTGCCAACCGTGACGACTGCCCGAGCCCAAAAACCCAAAAACCTTTATCACAGTCTACAGGTCATATTTATTGAGGAATTTCATTGTAACTTGGTGGGTTGACCTCATATAATGTCTAGATGATAAAGTCCCCTTTTGGACGTGATTGGGCAACTGCGACAGCTACACGGGCCCGAAGCCTGAAAACCTTTAGCACAGTCTACAGGTCATATTTATGAGGGGATTTCATTATAACTTGGTAGGATGACTGCAAATAATGTCTAGATGAGATTGTCCCATTTTGATTGCGATCATTCAGCCTTGATGGGTGCCCGAGCCCAAAAACCTTTAGCATAGGCAAATGGTCATTTTTATGGAAGGATTTCATTGTAACCTATTAGGTTGACTCCATATAATGCCTAGATGATTGACATCCCCTTTTGGTCGTGATTGGTCAACTGTGATGACTACAGGTGCCCGAAGCTCGAAAACCTTGAGCACAGTCTACAGGTCATATTTATGAAGGGATTTCATTGTAACTTTGTAGGATCACTCTAGATGATGCCCAGATGAGATTGTCCCCTTTGGTTGCGATCATTCAACCATGATGGCTGCCCAAGCCCAAAGACCTTAGCAGAGTCTATAGGTCGTATTTATGGAAGGATTTTATTGTAACTTGTTAGGTTGACTCCATATAATGCCTAGATGATGACATCCCCTTTTAGTCGTGATTGGTCAACTGTGATGGCTACAGGTGCCTGAAGCCCGAAAATCTTGAGCACAGTCTACAGGTCATATTTATGAAGGTATTCCATTGTAACTTCGTAGGATCACTGCAGATGAGACCCAGATGAGAATGTCTCCTTTTGGTTGTGATCATTCAACCATGATGGCTGCCCGAGCCCAAAGCCCAAAAACCTTTAGCACAGTCTACAGGTCATATTTATGAAGGGATTTCATTGTAACTTGGTAGGTTGACTTCATATAATGACTAGTTGAGAACGTCTCCTTTTGGACACAATTGGGCAACTGTGACATTTCTTATTTTTCATGAGCACTTGCGCGAGTGAAAAATAATACTTTCAGGTCCACACGAATGAGATAATTCCCAATATTCACTAAAATAGTGTAGATTTTCTTTTTATTATATTCTACGTGACATTTTACTGTACAATATTCAGCCCAATTTCACTGCAAACAGTTATGTTTGAAAAAAAAAATAAAGATCAGCTGATCGTTCATTCAAGGCGATGTTCAAGGCGACGTTATGCGCCGAAGCATAACGTCATTTAGGAAGGTACTAAAAAAAATTCACCATGTGGACCTAAAAGTATTATTTTTCTCTCGCACAAGCACGCGTGAAAAATAAAACTTTCAGGTCCACACTCATGAGATAATTGCAGATACTGACTAAAATAGAGTAGATTTTCTTTTTATTACATGCTACGAGACATTTTATTGCACAATATTCAGCCCAATTCGATCCCAAATGCGTACCTTTCAAAACAATAACAAAGATCACCTGATCGTTCCTTCAAGGCGACGTGATGTGGCGTAGCATGACGTCATTTAGGAAGCTACTGAGAAATATTTATCGATATCTATCGAGCCGATAGATATCGAGAAATATCTTTTAGATAATTTGCGATAATTCACAAGCTGGCATATAATAAATACTTTACATTTCAGATTTCCTAGAGACATTAAATGCTTATCTATAGATAAACAGTTCTTGTGGGGTCCTGCCCTGTTGATAACGCCAGTCTTGGAAGAGGTAGGTTGATTTAATGTTTCTCTTCTTTGGTAATAGAATTATAGGTTATATGTAAGGTTTTGAAATAAGATGGAAGATTTGAACTTTGGTTCAGTGTGAAATGAATCTATATTATAATTTGTGGAAAGTTTGTTTGTTTGTGTGTGTGTTTGTTTGTTCCCTAACTTCTCCTACACTGTGTTAATACATGATGGAGTGGGTGGCAAAATGCTTATACAATATCCTCTCTTCCTTGGTTTGCAATTGACAACAATTCCATCCTGGGGAGTTGGGGCAGGGGGTAGATTGGTTGGGCAGGAGGGGATAGACAGTAAGTATAAGAAAGAAAACAACCAAAATTTATATGTCCATGTATAAGTCACACTTCTTTACCTGAAAAAGTGATTTCAGAATCGGGGATGTGTCTTATACTAGGTGTACGACTTGTATCAAAGAATTTTCAGGGCTCTGACTTCTTCGGACAAAAGTTGTTCCTGCTGTTAGTCAGTTGTTTAACAGAACAATCATATGGTCTTTGACTGGGTGCAGATTCACCAATATTATTTTCATTTGATTTTAACCCTTTACCCAGCGAATCGGCGACATTCTCTTGCGTAATATGCAAAATCAGCATCTGAAAAAATACTATTTCTTTTCAACCTACTCACAATTGTTTACAATTGGCTGTAACGTAAGTGCAAGCCCTACTTTGGAACTAACTCAAGCTTAAGAAACTTTTCCAAACAAGTTGGAAAACTAATAGAGTGCAAAAGCACGAAAAAGATCGAAAAAGGTCGACCGAGACCGGTGCTCGAAATTACAGGTACTCTCTCTGCACACCTCTTGCGTTTACCAAGCGCATGCGCAACAACCGTGACATCAATTCCTATTATTTCCGCCATTGAATTTTGTGACTCGTGCTATTATTTAGCTGTTTTCTTCATGAACAACTTATTTGTGTGTGCTATCTTGCCTGATTATGTGCAAGTGGATTGTATCCTTTTCAAGCTTCTAAATTACCGTATTTCATCTAAATTTTCGGACACTTTTTGTCAATTGTACAATGGGAACAGAATTATTAAAACAACATTATTTGCAAACTTGTTCTTTATTTATTGACAGGTAAGTATTGTTTTCCTTCTCAAACTGACATGTCTGACGAACGGACCAATCAAATTTTTGTTTTCAAAACATGTGCTTTCATTAGACTCCTTCTAGATTTGGAAAGAGAAAAACCCACAAATGTTATGTTGAACTGATCTTAAATAACGACAATAATGAAAGGGTCCCATAAATAAATCTATATAATGCAGTATAAACCATGCACCAGCAACAGAACAGGATAATTATTGCTTCGAATAAACATATTCAGTGCACTGAACACCAACAAAATTTTCCAACATTAAAAATAGAACAAACGACAATGAGGTCAACACGTGCTGTTGCAGGGTTTCACAAAAAATTAATACATGGACCTGAACACTATCAGACCGTATCGGGTTTTGATATTAATTTTCTCCGACATCAGCAGTGCACGTGGGGAGGGCACGCTTCCAAAAATAAAAAATAGGAAATACGGGAGGAACTGTGGTGCAAATACCAGTCATTAAAATTATTATTTTGTATTCGCTTTTATGAATTGTAGCATTCTGCGTTGCACATTGGAGGGGGAGGGGGGGGGGTATTTCTAAATCAATAATCCAGACTTGTATGTCATTGTCACATTCGTCCTTCTAAACAATAGCAACTGGTTTTCACACGGGGGGGGGGGGGAGGGGGGACTGAATAAAACTCATAATTCGTATTTGTCTTTCTTTGGCATTTTGCGTTCCACATCAGGGGGGGGGGGGAGCAGCAGTACTTTTGTGGTTAAAGTGGGCAGCATTGTGGGGGTGGGCACCGGGTCAATAATCTAAACTTGTATGTGTCATTAATTAGTATGTGGGGATGGGCACAGGGTCCGAGTTGGGTGGCAAAAATAACTAACGACTGAATAAAATTCACAAATATATTCTAATACAACTGATAAAACAAAATACAAAATTCTACAATATACGTACATACAAAAATATACAAAAATACATCCAAGAATACATAACAAGATCATACAAGAATACAATAATTTTCAATACAAGAACAAATAAGTTAAATTACATAAAACATTTCATATTACATCAATTACGCTCCATTAAAATACCTGCCTCAGTCAGGTCATCTTCATCGTCTGAATTGAAAATTTCAGACATGGCAGTCTCTACAGACATGATTTTCTTGGGGTCAATAAACAGTTGACAAGCAATGTCTAGCTCCTCCTGGTTGTCAAATAGCATCTCTCCTATGTATTCAGATTGGTTGATGAGTTTATCCTCTGCCCCATTCAGGTGGTTGTTTAAACCGCAGACTTTGAATGATTTTCTGATCATGTCTCTTTGCTTTTCTAGATTGCTGACGGCAAATAAAATCCAGTCAACAATATCTTGTTTGGAGGCAGGCTTTATACGTTCTTCTTCCTTGTTGATAATTTTTTTGGTCCCAGACTGGATAAATTCGGTCCATTCTCTTCTAAGATCCCCCTTTACAGGCTTGTTGATGCTGACATCGAGTGGCTGTAATTTAGATGTGCAGCCCCCCTGGTATTACTGCGGGAATGGCATTGCTCTTTCTTAATTCTTTCTTAACGTTATCAGTCAGATGACCCCTAAAGCTGTCCATTATTAATAGTGATCTCTCCTTTTTGGTGTGTTTGCAATAAATTTCTTTCACCCACTCTTTCATCAAATGCTCGTCCATCCAACCTTTTTCTTGAACCTTAATTATCCAGTTTTTTGGTGTTTTTAACTTGAGTTCTCTTTGAATGCTAGTCGTTTCGGCATCGGGTCGTTTCGGCCTCGAGTCGTTTCGGCACCAAAATAAGTCGTTTCGGCACCGAGTCGATTCGGCACTGAGTCGTTTCGGCACTGAGTCGAGTCGTTTCGGCACCGAGTTGAGTCGTTTCGGCACCGAGCGTTTTCGGCACTGAATCGAGTCGTTTCGGCACCGAGTCGAGCCGTTTCGTGACTTGATAATGGGGAGGTGAATAGGGGATTGTGGTTGGTTGGTGAATATCGTGCAATATATAGACAAGAACACCAATATCTTTGAATAATGTTATATTATATATATTATATTATATATATTTGTACATAAGAACATCAATATCTTTGAACCATTTTGTGTTTTCATTCAACATGTATAAAATTTTATTGGGTAAATTTACTACCCTTTGCAGTCAAACACAGCTTATGAACCCTCAATGGAACGAGCTTAACAAGCTCGTTCAACTGAGGGATCATGAGCTATGCTTTTGAGACAAACAATTCTAGTTATAAAATTTGTTTTACATTATAAATATATCTCTTATATTTCACATTATATTCTGTTTATAGTTTTCATACCCCATAGCACTGCACAATTAATTTATCTCATATATTTCACATTAACATTTACATAACATTTCACAATTATGGTCCATAAATTCCTGCACATTTTTTCAGCAATTTACTTGTCCCAATCTCCTTTTTAGTGTACCTATCCCATAGTTCGAACAATTGTCCTTGTGTTTTCATGACTTCCTTTCTTTGTTTCCTTTGAAGCTTATTTTCTGATAACAGTTTAATTGTCAATGGAATTGCTGCAGCCTCTTTGAACATCTCAATGATGAGTAAATAAAAGGGCACTGAACCTCTTGAATTCACCCGTGAATTTAGCCGATTGTGCCACCCTTCGGTATCATTGTTCGTCCTCACACTGGACATAAATACACTCCAGCTGGAAACATCAAACACGCTTCCATTTATCCACGTTCTCTCGATATAGTCCATTAAATTTTGCAGTGTGTGTGTTGAAGCTCTCTCAGCCAGGCGGTCAAAACTTTCAGGAATGTGTTCCGGTGGTAGAAACGGCAAAACCATTACTCTTCTCAAAAAGGTGTACACCTCATCTTTACTATTATATTCAGTCTGCAATCCAAGTTCCTGAACCTTACGATACACCGCCTGTGACCAATGGAATACACAGCCTTGGATTGGGATATTTTCAAACCGCTCACGTATTGCCTGCCACATACCTGCTTCAAAGTCTACTACAAATCTCTTCAGAGCGATTTGCTCGGGCAGTTGGTGATCAATGGCTCGTAGAACAGCATAATAATCATCTTTTCGTCTGCCAGACATGAAGCAAAAGGCAAGAGGAACCTGTTTCGTGTTGTTTCCAGTTTTGACGAAGGCGTGGATGGAAAATAACTGGACCCAAGGTTTGTTGACGACCTTAAAGGTGCCATCCATGTACCATGTTTTGGCGTTTGCAAGAAGGTCAAGTTGTCTGTTGGTATAAAATATAAGATGCCGCCGATCTTGTACCTCGACATCATGTCGGAAGAAGTTTGGTGTATTGCTTTCTAGAAATGTGGCATCCAGCTCAAACTGCAAATCGGCAGGATCATGAGGACGTAGATTCTGTCGTATTCTGTTCACAGCTCTCACCAAATAGGAAGGATTAGGTCTACTTGGCTCGGGTGCAGCAATATTTGCGTTGTCTCGAAAGGCATCTTCTACAATACGTGGCGCTGGCTTTTCAAAAACTGATTCATGAGCCCTCATTTTAGCCTAAAAAAAACCAATATCTCTATTTAAACAGACATACATGTACCCCGTTATTACAACTGTTATCTAAACAGAAATACCCCGTCGTTATTAACATGACTCGTTAAATTTACAAGAAAATAATTCAAACTGATGTGTCTGGACATCCATATCTGCGCGATTTTCTCATAAATTTTTCGATATAATGTGATTAATTACAACTGTTATCTAAACAGAAATACCCCGCCGTTATTAGCATGAATCGTTAAATTTACAAGAAAATAATTCAAACTGATGTGTCTGGACATCCATATCTGCGCGATTTTCTCATAAATTTTTCGAAATAATGCGATTAATTACAACTGTTATCTAAACAGAAATACCCCGCCGTTAAAGAATGACTCATTAAAATAATGAAGGAACGAGGGATGAATGAAGCATAGTAAAGCATAGTAAAGAATGAAGCATAGTAAAGCATAGTTACCTGTGCTTTTATCCTGACAGCTATAAATTTCCCGGGCTCCGAGGAATGTACGTGTCCTTTTAGTCCTGTTTTAAAACATTCGCCGTCCTGGACAACAGTAGCTGGACAGTTGACATCTTTGGATCTTTTCGTACATCTCCATAAGGTATGATCGTTTTTCTGCTTTTTGACTGTGAAGCTGAAGCCATCATCACTCACAAGCATCCTTTCCCCCGTTTCGAGCCACCATCTCCAATTTTAAAGCCAAATGTTTCTGTTTCTGTTTGTAGATCATGCTCCGATGTTGCTGGGACGTCTTCTGTGATAGAATCTTCAATTAATGGCTGTCTATCACGGAAAGAAGATTCAACATTGAATGACTCCCTTGTTTGTGTAGGTGCTTGCTCTGTCGATTCATCTGGCCCAAACGAATGTTGTATTATAAATGTTGCGTCGTGGTTGCTGATGCTGGCTGATGGTCGACTGCAAGTAGCGCATGACCACTCAATATCCCTGTTCTCTCTATTTGCCAATCTGTACTCCTGCTGGGTTACACCGGTTCCACATTTTCGATGCTGCCACCCCGAGCAACCATCACACTGGAGTCCCTCTTGTCGGGGCCGTACTGCTGTATTGCACTGTAGACAACTATCTGAAGACATTTCGTAGATGAATGACAAGATTGAAAATCTGGTCAGTTATATAGAAAATACTCTCACTTATGAAAACAATCGCCAGGGAACCGCTCATCATGTGTGTAAACAATAATGGAACAATAATCATTAGAAAAAATGCCGACAATAGAGGTACGGAAAAAAATCTTGATAGCTTATCAGTACATGTAAAAACACTGCAATGTAAAAATAATCATCAGAAAAAATGCCGACAATGGAGGTACAAAAAAAACTGTTGGTAGCTTATCATTAAATATAACAACATTGAACAGTAATCATAAGGGAAAAAAACAGCCGACAATAAAGGTACAAACAACATTCAGCAAATAAAAACAAACAATCCTGAAGAGAAATGATAAATATCAAAAGTCTAAAATAAATTTTATTAGATATATAATGCTGAAAATACCCGGTGCCGAAACGACCTAATATAGGTGCCGAAACGACTTGTCCCCGGTGCCGAAACGACCTAAAAAGCAGTGCCGAAATGACCAGGTGCCGAAACGACCTGATACCTTCTCTTTTACCTTTAAAAATTACCATTGGTGGTAAGACATTGCCACTCGCAGATACAGCCAGAACCAGTGTCAGATGTCGTTTTTCGGATCCTGTACTTCTGATCCTGACAGATTTCTCTCCAATCAAGTTGACGGTTTTGTTAGGAATAAGGTCAAAGTAGACTGGGGTTTCATCCATATTAATTATAAACTGGTTTTCAAACTCATCTTCTACTCTTCTATCTTTGACAAATTCTCTGAAGCTGTTGATTTTCTGCTCTAAATCTTTTGGTAGTCTTTGGGCTAAAGATGTTTTGGTATGGAGTGAAAAGTTGTGACAAGCCATGAATTTCTCAGCCCATCCTGTACTGGCTTCGAAATCGCTTTCTTTGTTCTCATTCTTGATCATTTCTCTGGCATAGGCGCATAATGATTCAGCTGATACAGGTAGCTGCAAATCTCATTGGATTAATACCCATTCAGAGATTTTGTCATCTAGGTCGTCTCCATAGGTAACAGGTCTCCCACTCTTGGATAAATGACCTGTTGATCTGTCTCTTCCTTCTTCATCAAAATTTATCTTTTTCCAGTCACTGAGTGTCGATTTCGGTATTTTCAGTTTCAGGGTGGCTTGCCGTAGGCCAATCAACTTGATTACTTCTACTGCTTTCTTCTTCTCCTTCATATTATAATTTTTATAGTGCCCCCTTGCGACAGTTGGGTGGTCATTGCTATCTTTAATGGCATCAGTTTCAACCGTTGAAATCTCTTTGTGGTGTTTCTTTGCTGGCTGCGGTTTTACAGCTGCTTCATCAGAATCTGTTCTCTTTCTTTTAGTTGGACGTCCGACTGGTCTCTTTTCTGAAGGCTTGTAGGGTGTCAGTTGTACTGTTGGTCTGGCTTCTTCTGCTGTTTTGTATTTTACTAGGAATTTTTCCATCTCGAGTTCTTGTGATATCAAATGCTGGTGATTGAATGCTGACTTCAGTATTCGCCCTGTATTTAAGTATTAGCAGCACCACACGAACACGAAGATAATGTCATTTCTTTAAAGTTTACCGGCACACTTTTCCATCAATAGTGAACAGTTTCAACTGAACAAACAATTAAGCCAATATACACACCACTCAAAAATTGTTCGCACTTTATTGCCTTTGAATGGCTACACTGGTCCATTTTGAAAACACTGAAGCCCACTCAGGTTTTTTATCCAACAGTAACAACACAAGCACATGGCTTAATTACTGTTCAACCTAATTCGTGGAAACATCAAAACTTTTCAAGTATCAGTAGATCAAACGTGATTTCTTCTCAGAGATTTATTGGGAAAGTAAATAAAAACACAACACACAATCGGAAATCTTTAATTTATTTGGTATGTTCATTTTATTCATTTATGCTGATGATTAAAGTCGATGTATTGAACAGCTATTTTATCTTTCCCATTTCCGAGGTACCCCCAGTAGTTCGTGCACAATAAATTTATAAACCGATGCAGTGTGTTTTTTCAAAATTTCCACCCACATTTGCTGTCCACATGTATTTTGGCCATTTTCAAAGTTTTCGGACGCTGGAAAATTTAATTATTTTTTAGCGTCCGAAAATTTAGATGAAATACGGTATTCACTATTTGATGATATTTTTGATAATTTTTGCTTGCTTTTTCACACATAGTCTTGTTTTTCCCCTGCTTGTGAACACAACCATTGTTCTGTTTTCCGTCGGCGGGAAGCTTGATTTCTTTTTTCATATTATGCCTAAGACTATTCCTTGTTCCTCTTGCTTGCAGGTGAAACATGTGGACCACTCTCATTCCACATGTGGCACTTGCAACAATTGTACACAGGCCCAATCATGTGGTATTTGTGGGGTTTGGTCCTCAAAATTCTGGGCATCTGTAAACAAGGTGGTTCTGTCCAGAGCTAGAACCCCTCGTACTCGGGGTAAGGGTAGCCGTGCCTTATCAGAAATCTCTGTGAGTACACGTGGTGACTCTGTCACACAGGATTCTGATCTGTCTTTTTCGGTGGCGAGTTCCTCTGCAACTGTTGACGGTGCTTGCGCGGTGATACCTGAAGTGGAGGCCGTGGTCTCTTTGTCTTCTGATGTCACTCCTCTGGCGTCTGTTTTCGTTGAGAGCTTCTCCAAGGTCAGCTCGGTAACACTCTCCGATTTGCCACCAACGCCGTCGACAGTTGCTGAGGAAGTTGTTACTACAGATCCTATTCTGTATGATGGTGGCTCTTCCATCTCTTCTGGGGATGGTATACAGTCTCGGGGGTCCGAGACTGTATCTTCTGGTGTGTCTATGAGCTCTCAGCCTCCCCTGGCTTCGCAGCGAAGCTGTGTGGGTTTGCTGTCTGCTCCGTCTCATCTGGCTAGGTTTGCTCCTAGTCGGTTGAGCCATTTGATCACTCCGGCAGCGATTCCTCGCCCTTCGAGCGAATCATTTTTTGTTCCTTCTTCCCCTGCTAGTGTGCCGACTAGCAGGATGGGGCTGGGACATTGGCATCCAGGACCTGCTGTTCGGCAGAGGTCAGTGACAGCCCTGGTTAGCTGTCACTCTTGCAATCTTCCTCCGGTGATTCCTCACTGTGTTCCGAGTCTGGCTGTCGATCGATGCTTGCCGTCGGTCTCAGAGGATGGGCAGTTGGGGCCTTCTGCCACACAGAGGCCAATGGCAGGTTCCTGTCATTCTTGGGGCAATCCCCTGGTGTCTTCTCATCATGTCCCAGGTCCAGCTATTTGGAGGATTTGCAGGCAGGGCCTTATGTTCCGCAGAGGTCAGTCCATGGGAGTCACAATCGGGACTATCCTCCGGTGTCTTCTTACGCCTTCTTATTCTGTCTGCCGATCGCCGTTCGTTGTCGGTCCCTTCTGAGGATTTGGGTTCTTCTACCAGAAGGGTCCATTGGGAAGACACTGCGACGGATTCTCAGGGTGACCCGAGTCAGGCCGTTTTGGCGCTCACCCGGTTGCTTTCTGGCAACCCTCAGGTTGGCTTCCCTGTGCCTCCTGAGGCACAACCTCCTTTGGTCGGTCGCCGAGATGTCTCGCCTGGCCCTTTGGATACTGCACAGTATTCACAGGAGGTTTCTGCTGGTCAGCCCGAGTTGGGCTACGTCTCTTCTGCAACAGAGGATGACGATTTTCTTAAAGGTGATGGCCCCCCTCATCAGCCTTGGGGTAGGCTTTGGATTTTGTCTTTGGCTTATTGCCGGACATTCAACCTTCAGACCAGCCATCTGTGACCGTGTGGCAGCGGTCCTCTGTGGAGCACCGTAACTCTGTTGAGCCTTCTAGCTCTGGGGCTTTGCGTCCTCTGCAATTGGCTCAGGTGGTTGAGTCCTTCCAGGGCTTGGACGCTAAAATGCGTTCTAAGGCCCTCAAGGGTTCTTTCTTTTCTAGAGCTTTTCTGCCTCCATCGTGGTTTCATGTTTACGATTCCATCTGTCCACCAGTCTTCCAAGGGATGACTACTGTGGATGAGGATTCTTCTTCCCTCGGGTTGACTAAGCCTAAGTCGGCAGTTCTCCCGATGTCGGTAGTTGAGTCTATGGTGGGCCTGTCCCGAGAGATGCTGGGTATGTTATCTCTCGCGGACCATGTCGTCGCTGCCCTGGCTGAATATTTTCCACCAGGGGAGTTTGATGATGCTCAGGCGCTTTTTCTCATTTTGTCACAGGCTTTTATGAACTTGACACACGCTCATGCCTGTAACACGGCTAATTTGGAGATGGCACGTCGGGATGCGGTGTTGGATTCTTCTCCATCCCTTCCTTCTGAGCAGCGTGCTGTTCTGAGGTCTGCCTCTTTGGTTGGACCTCAGTTGTTCCATGGTTCCGTGGAAGCTGCCCGTGGCGAGGTTCTTCGTCATTCGAAGGACCAGCTTTTGCTACGACAGCTGGACCAACCTGCTGCTGCGGGTGGTGGTTGTTCCAGGCCTGCCAAGCGTCCTGTTGTGACTGCCATGTCGGCCACATCAGCTATGCCTTCAGCTCTGTCTGCTCCTTTTGCTCAGAAGAAGCGCCAACGCGGCCAGGCTCGCTGGCAGCCTCAGGGAGGAAAGTCTTAGGACTCAATTGCTTGCCGAGGGGGTGGTTTTACCTGCCGGTGGCCTCATCGAGGCCACAAACGAAAGTCCTCACCTCGATTCGCCTCCAGTCTGGGGAAGGCTGTCGCTGTTTTACGACCGTTGGACAGAGATAACGTTGGACACTGGGGTCATCGACATCATCCAATCCGGTTTGCAACTGTCCTTCCATCGGCACCCCTGTTTATCTCGGGTGCCCCTCCCGACTCAGGTCCCTTCCGATTCTCTACGTCGGGACCTTCTGGTGCAGGAGATCAACAATCTCCTCTCCAAAGGGGCGATCAAAGTGGTCAGGAACACCCTTTCACCAGGGTTTTACTCGAGATTTTTCTTGGTGCTGAAGAAAAACGGCCAGTTTCGTCCTGTCATCGATCTGAGTATCATGAACAAGTACATTATAGCACCTCGTTTCAGTATGGAGATTTTCCGGTCAATTCGCCGTTCAGTTCATCAGGGCGACTTTGATTCCAGTATCGACCTGAAGGATGCCTACTTCCACGTACACATTCATCTGGCATCACGGAAATACCTTCATTTCTCGTTTTGGGATCGAGTCTATCAATTTACAGCTCTCCCATTCGGATTGAACCTGGATCCTTGGGCCTTCACCCTACTGATGTCACATGTGCTTGTTTTTACCATACTCAGTCGGATGTGACTTCTTCAGCCTACCTGGACGACATCCTCCAACGGCACCACGATGCTGCTGTTCTGGAATCCAATGTCCGGCAGTTTCTTTGCCTACTAGCGTCGCTGGGTTTCAGAGTCAATCGCGAGAAGTAAGATCTCCTTCCTTCTCAGCAATTTTGTCATTTGGGGATGGATTTCGACACTCTTCACAATGTGGTGTCGGTTCCCAATGCTCTGGCAGCGATTCTTTCCGCCTTGACTCAGAACCTGCTTCAATCTTCCTCGGTCTCGGCCAGGACTTTCCTTCAGATGCTGGGCCTTTGCGGTTCGGTGACAGATCTCATTCCGCTCGGTCAGTTGTTTGTCCGACCTCTCCAACACCTCCTGTTGGATCATTGGCGTCCGAATGTAGATCCGCTGGACCTGGAACTTCCTATTCCACGGTCCCTGCTTTGTCACCTCCACCCTTGGTTGATGTTCCCTGGCTGACACAGGGTGTTCCATTGGATCTTCCTTTGGCCGATCACATCCTTACTGCGGATGCCAGAGATCAGGGCTGGGGTGCGACGTTGGGTCCTCTCAGTCTGTCCACTCACGCCGAGTGGGACAGCGAGCAGGTGGGCCTTCTTATCAACCAGAAGGAGCTCCTTGCTCTTCTGTTGAGTTTTCGGCTTTGGATCCCTCACCTGTCGGACCACATAGTCCTACTTCTTTTGGACAATTCGACAGTAGTGGCCTACATACAGAATCAAGGAGGCACACATTCGATTCCCATGTATCAGCTATCTCGGGATCTTCTTCCGCTGGCACTGGATTAAATGCTTGGGTGTCCATTCGGCACATTCCCGGGCATCTCAACGTCCTAGCAGACTCCCTGTCCCGATGCGACAGTGTCCTTCCAACCGAATGGATGCTACATTTGGTCGGTGTTTCAGGCGATTTCCGAGCGGTGGGGGCGCCCTCTGGTCGACCTTTTCGCCACTCGCTGGAATCATCAGGTAGAGACCTTTGTCTCTCCTTGTCCAGATCCTCTGGCATTTGTGGTAGACGCTCTGTCTCTGGACTGGACAGGTTGGAGCGGCAATGCCTTCCCTCCTGCATCGATTCTTCCTAAAGTATTGGCAAAGATTCGTGCTTGCAGTTGCAGGATCATTCTGATTGCACCTCTGTCTCCACAGAGGGTGTGGATCAATCTGCTGCGGCCTCCGGTGGCAGATCGGCCGATTGGTCTACCTCTACGTCGCAATCTTTCCCAGGGTCATCCCAGGAAGTATCACAACAACCTGGCGAGCCTGTCCCTTCACGCCTGTCTTTTATCAGGTCCTGTCTCCGATGTAGCGGTTTTTCAAGACGAACAGTGGAGTGCATTTCTGCATCACGGCGACATTCCACTGGCATGACTTATGCTGTGAAGTGGAAGGTTTTCTGCCACTGGTGTACAGATCACAGTGTGGATTACCATGATCCGTCAATTGCTCAAATTGCGGATTTTCTGGTATACCTTTTTGACTCCAAGGGCCTCCAGCCTATTACAATTAAGGGCTATTGGTCTATGCTGTCTGATACTTTCTCTTATGTGGGAAACCGGTGCATCGGTCGTAATCTTTTTGTCTCCAAACTCATTCGGCACTTTTCTTTGAAGAGGCCTCGAGTTTTGCATCTTACACCCAAGTGGAACTTGGCATGGGAGTTGCACTGTTTGGAGGGGGCGCCATTCGAGCCTTTATCTGAGATGGATATGCGTTTTCTCACCTATAAGACATCTTTCTTTCTAGCGTTTGCTTCTGCTCGACGTGTCAGTGAGCTTCATGCGCTATCTGTTGATTCTGCTTTCTTCAGAAATGAAGCTAACAGTGTCACCTTCACTACTGATTGCTCTTTTCTGGCCAAGAATCAACTTCTTGATTTGGTACCTCCTCCCATCTGCATTCGGGCTCTCTCTACTGTCGATGGCCGAAGGCCTCTTCTTTGTCCTGTTCGTGCGATCAAGACTTACATTAATCACACTCAGTTCATTAGGAGGGGTCGGAAGAGATTTTTTCTGTCTCTCATTCCTAAGAGGCAGTCTATCTCTTCCCATTCTGTTTCCAGGTGGATCTGTCTTGCATTCAAGCTGGCTTATTCCCGCTTGTCTGCTTCGGATCTTGTTTCGAACCGGTTTAATGCTCATGAGGTTCGTGCCATTTCTACATCCTGGGCATTCGCCAATTCTGTTTCACTCTGGGATGTTATGAATGTGGCTTACTGGAGGAATGCTTCTACCTTCTCCTCCTTTTATCTCCTCCACCGACAGCAGCAATCTGAGGACCTTTATTCTTTAGGCCCTCTCGTTGCTGCTCAGGCTGTTGTGCACCCTCGTTAAATTTGTTTTTATCGGGTTTGTGCTTTGCTCAGCCTTGTTCTTTTCAGGTGCCTTCTCTCTATCTTCTTTACAGGTTTCGCTATTGTTCTCTGCCCTCCTTGCTTTTCTTTCTGCTGCTCTTGTTGGTATTGGTTATGTGATTCATCTCCTCCTATTGTTTATTCAGCCAATTGTAAACGATTGTGAGTAGGTTGAAAAGAAATTAAAATTTTTTAGTAAATTTTGTTTCTTAACATACCTACCACAATTGTTTACCGGAGACCCACCCTCCTTGGGGATATCTTTGATATCGATGCCTCCATGCTAAATCACAAACTTCGCGTTGGCAGAAATACAGAATTAACGTCACGGTTGTTGCGCATGCACTCAGTAAACGCAAGAGGTGTGCAGAGAGAGTACCTGTAATTTCGAGCACCGGTCTCGCTCGACCCTTTTTCGATCTTTTTCGTGCTTTTGCACTCTATTACTTTTCCAACTCATTTGGAAAAGTTTCTTAAGCTTGAGTTAGTTCCAAAGTAGGGCTTGCACTTATGTTACAGCCAGTTGTAAACAATTGTGGTAGGTATGTTAAGAAACAAAATTTACTAAAAAATTTTAATTTTTCAAAAAATTTCAACAAAACCATACCATGTGGCCCCTCTTTGGAACAAGCTCATCGAGCTCATTGCAACGAGGAGTCACATGATATGGTTTTGTTGAAATTTTTCGAAAAAATTTTAAAAAATGGTATTTAAAATAATAAAATTTTGATATCGTCTGCGTTTGGTAAAGGGTTAAATTCTTCAGAACATAAATTGTCGATAATATGTTATGTGTGTTTTATGTTACTTTTATCCATAAATAATAATAAAGAAGTATTCTATTTAGTCGCTGTTGTTCAATCAGCCCATGTGTTTACATCAGTGTGTGTACCAGATATCAACAAGTTTTTGGGGTCAATATGGGTGAAACCATAAAAATACGACATCATCAAAATAACAATGAAAAAATAAATAAAAACATGTTAAATGTACACCAACAATACCTGGAGAGAAGTATTTATTTATTCCATCAACTCCAATTCACTGATGTGTAATGTCCAGTTATAAATTACGCACACATGCACCAGGTAAAGTCAGTTTCAGTAGCACAAAACTTCCTCTCAAAAATGTATTGTCATAAGTTTTGATTACAGTAGAACCTGTCTTGAGAGACCGCCCTTTGGGCCACACAAAAGTGGTCTCTCAAGACAGGTGGTCTCTCATAACAGGTTTCAGATTTTCTCAAGTCAGTGAATAACCAACCAAAAAATTCAGAAATGGAGAAGAAAAGATTTTTGTAATTACTTTGTAGTTGTTCTTTTTTATGAAGTTTTTGTAACAAATGGAAATGGACTGTTATAACAATTATAAAAATAAATTAGTGTTGAAAATCTTCGTTGAAGATTTTCAACACTAATTTATTTTTATAATTTTTATAACAGTCCATTTCAATTTGTTACAAAAAGATTTTCAACACAAATTTATTTTTATTCCTGTCTGTCACATTTCAGGTATGTATGAAATTGTTTATTCAGCAATAATCCTAATCTTTTCACAGGGGTCTTATAAAAACATCTCAATCTTTAATGAGTTAGCAATTGAAACCCAATTAAGAACTTTCAATTCTTTTAATTATGTTAGTATAACCACATTGGATTTTCCAAATCCAGAACATGTACAAAGTTTTTGTCATGGTTTCAGTCTTCAAAGGGGCGGTCTCTCAAGACAGGTCCATTATGGCATAAAAATACAAGTTGGTACCAGGTGACAGTGGTCTCTCAAGACAGGTGGTCTCTCAAGACAGGTGGTCTCCCATAGCAGGTCCATTATAGAGTAAAACCAATTGGTGCCTGGCAGATGTGGTCTCTCAAGACAGGTGGTCTCTCAAGACAGTGGTCTCTCAAAACAGGTTTTACTGTATCTCCATTTCACTGTAAATTTGTTTTGTGTTCTTTAGACTACCAACAATGCTTATGTAGGACAACAACCTGAAAACAGTTTGTGCAAAAATCTGCGCGGTTGTTGTATTTATGTTGGTTTTTCCTAAACATGCTCACGTTCAGGAAAATCCAACATAAACACAACAGCGCAGGTTACAGTGCAAACAGTGCTCTGAAACTATGAAGTTTCAGTCACAAACGAGTGTTGGATTTTCTTGAACGTGATCGAACAGGGATGAAGACATTGGGGTGATAAACAAACAACGAAAAACAATAAATGCAAGTACTCTTTAAATGTTTAACCCTTTACCCAACGTAGACGATTTCAAAATTTATTATTTTAAATATCATTTTTTTTTATTTTTTAAAAAAATTTCAACAAAACCATATCATGTGACCCCTCTTTGGAACGAGCTCGACGAGCTCGTTCCAAAGAGGGGTCACATGATATGGTTTTGTTGAAATGTTTCGAAAAATAATATTTTTTCAGCTGCTGAATTTTCAAATTACGCGGACGGATGTGGGCGTTTCGTTGGGTAAAGGGTTAATAATAATATTCCTTTATTCTTTTTATTCCTTTATCTTATTCAACACTTGATAACTCATGAAAACTCACCTATTTCTGTTGTATCCCAAATTGCTCCAAGTTGGCAAAACGTAACTTCCAACTAATTCTTGTCAACTGCATAAACTTGAAAATGGGTGTGCGACTTATGCATGGGCTTTAGGCAAAAGGGAGGAATTCCAAGTGGGAGTTGGGGGTGTGACTTATACACGGGGGCGACGAAAACACAGACATATATGGTAATTTAATATTTTTATACTGTACCAATGACCCAGACATAGCTGGTGCTAACTCTTAAAATTCTAGGGCCAAACACAAATTTTGCCCCCCAATCCCCAAAATTTGCATCTAAAACCAAAAGAAATCATGTCCTGAAGGTCCTCCATACTTTGCCCTCACTGCGCATGCGCAGTGTCAAGGACGTCCCGAAATTGGCGCCAATTATCTTTCTTTCTTTGTCCCTTCATCAGTTAACATCTCACTGATCTTTGTGCTTGTAAATCTCAGTTTAAATGATGCCAGACACATAAATATTGGAGAAATGGTGATTCTAAGGAGGATATAAAAGGAGGAGAGGAAAAAGGAGTGACAGAAAATATTCAGGCCTGTAACTTAAAATTTTGTAATGAAATTATGTTAAGTTGCCTATTTTCGAGGCATGGTCCTGTTGTTGTCATTCTTGCTATGAAGTTGCACGGCTTATTCAGTGTTTCCTCTCCCCTTGTCCTTTAAGTCCCCCCTTGCTATTCTCCCATGCTTTTGGAATATTTTTGAGTAAGATTACTACTAAAATTTCTTGGGAGATTTAGCTTGGTAACAGAATGAATTCTGTTATTTTCCCCATGTTTATGTTCTCACCCATGGGTGTTTAGACGTAGTGTTCTGCATCTACCATCTGATGTTCTGCAGATTCTTCCCTGGAAGTCTCTGTTTTGCATCAGATAGTGTATATTTTGGTAACTGATTTGGGGCCAGGATTGTCAGTGCCTGGAGTCATGTTTTCTGGTGTTTATACACTTCTTGTTTACATTGGCAACAGTCTCTTTTGAGGGGGGCTTTTTGCCTTTGTACTAGTTTATCTTATTACAAGATACATTATTATTATTCGTAAGTGTTGCATTAATTATTTAAAATAATTTTAAAATTTTTGTCCACACTTAGGCTTGGGATCCATTGGGGCTCAACGTTACTTTTCAGAAACTTGGGCTTTGCTGAAAAAATATTTTTTCAAAATTTATTTTTGATTTCAATTGTTTTTTCAATGTTAATGGATCATGTTATTACGTATCTTTGTGTTCAGGGGTTCGTGCGAGTACTAGGACTTATTGTTGTCTTTTCACAATGAAAGGATATTGTTCAAATTGTAATGAGAGGAAATCTTCCTCTGACTTTCATGATCATTGTATTAATTGTAGTCAGTGTACTCGCACTAACTCCTGTTCAGTATGTGAATATTGGGATGACAAACATTGGAAACGTGTGTCGCGGTATGTTGTTAGCGGGGAAAGGGCTATGCCGGTCCTTTCTCCGTAGGGTCACTCTAGTTTATCAGTTTCTATTTCAGAGGAACAAGAACAGGGTGATGTTTCCATGTTATCTTCCAAAGGTGCGCTTCCGTCGTCACAATCTAATGAAGAGCTAGCGGCAAAAGTGCTCATGGAGATACGCCAGTTGCCTAAGAGGTCCCTACTAGGATCGACGACGCTGTCGTCCGCTAGCTCGCCCGGTGTAGTGTCCATTCACCGAATGGTTCGGCAGCCGGGTTCGTCCGTTGCGGTCCAGGAAGGAGTTTTGGGTGATGCGAGCGCTATAAACATACTAGGTGCACACCCAGTGAGGGCGGATAAGAGGAGAGATCGGAGGAAGCCTTGTAGTCCGGTTCCTAGCTCGTCCAGGTCCAGCCAGGCCGCGAGCGAGAGAGGCCCTTCTCTCGTACAACAACATCTGGGACCAGATGTTGTGGTCCAAAATGTTTCGCAAGCGGAGCATACGTCCGCCGCTCGGGACGCTCCGTTATATAGGCAGTCTGGAGAGACTGTTCAGGCTTCCTCATCCTCTCAGCAGCGCACACGACCGCACCTTGGCTACGTGACCGCAGATATTCAGCCAGCTTCGCCGATCAGGGATTCAACGGCGACCAGGTCACGCCATCCGGTAGCCAGGGACAAGAGGCCGGTAGACTCCGGACGTTCGCATAGAGAAGTATGCGGGAGTCAGTTGATGCGGAGCTTCCGGCGGCTAAGCAGCGAAAGACCGCTACTCCACAGGCCTCGATGACGGACGTGCTAGCTCAGATAGCACAAATTATCGCAGCATCCCAGCAAACGACAGAATCGTTGTCGGATCAGGAATTATCCGATGGCGCTGGGTCGGTACGCTCCGCCGAAGCATCGGGTGCGGACGACCGGGAACATCATGAGGTCCGACCGGATGGCGAAAGGGATATTGAGGACTTAGAGCTATCCCTTTCGGAACAACATAAAGCTGCTGTAGATTTCATCTGGCACTACCTTCTTCAAGTTGTTCCGTCGGGCCAGACTGCTGCGATACCGGACAAGAGACTGATAGCGTCATTGGACCCTGAATTTTTTGAGCGGTTCAGAGACATCGTCCCTGAGTTTCCGTCTCAGTCCAATAATGTCACAAGAACATTCGAATTATTGAACGACGCTATCTTTAAGCTGGCTTCCAAAACAGGCAAAGCTGGTTTCTTGTCCGCCAATGCTCTTAACCTACCTTTCATCAATTCAAGGAATAAATTCGATACCGCAGGACAGGGTATACCGAGAGTTCCTCTGCGTCTAGACGACGAGGCGGAAGACTTGGAATTGTCATTACTGTCGTCTATGTCCATTCCAACCGCGGCGTTGGAAACAACAATTACGTCTAACAGAGCCAGCTTAGACGCTTTATCATACGCAGACCACCTTACAAAGGCGTTATCACTGTGTCTTCAAGGGAAAGAATTCCAGGATATACAATCCTCATTAAGACTTCTTTCAAGGGCAGTGGCTTATTCCACGTATAACTCCGCCCTTTCAGTGGCAAACCTGGAGTTGGTTAGACGTGACGCAGCCCTAGCTACATCCACACGCGTGGATAGTAAGGTGAAGAACTCTCTCAGAGTCGCTTCGGTCTCCGGAGAGCTTCTCTTCGATGGCAAGCTTTCAGCAATCTATGATAAAATTACTAAGAAAGCTTCGGATTCTCTGCTTTTTAAATCCGCTTCTAAAAAGTCGGATTCAGCAGATAAGAGTAAGACAGGCACTTCTGGGACAAATACGCCCAAGAGAGGTTCCTATAGAGGTTCCTTCGCGTCCTCTTGGTCTTATTCTAGAGACCGTCAAGGCAGCGACTCACGTGCGGGACGTTCTTCGGGCCGAGACAACGGTCGGACGTCCCGAGGTCGACGGGACGAGGCGCAGGTCATGGAGGACGTGGTTTCTCCTCCCGCAGGCCTCGCAGGTCCAGGAGGTGATGGTTTGAACCTCTATCATGTTCCGGTTGGCGGAAGGTTGTCGACTTTTACAGAAGAGTGGGCGTCGATTACGGACGACCCTTGGGTGAGAGGGGTGATTTCGGAAGGACTAAGAATATCCTTCAAACGAAAGCCTCCATTAACTCGAAGTCCAAAATGGACTCAACTTCCGTCAAATCCGCAGAAAAGAGACGCTCTTTTATCGGAGGTACAGTCTCTTTTGATGAAGAACGCGGTAGAGGTCGTAGAAGACCAGGAATCATCGGGGTTCTACAGCCATCTATTTCTGGTTCCGAAACCAGATGTCTCGTTCCGTCCAGTCATAGATTTGAGCTGGATAAACAAGCTGATCGTCGCTCCGAAGTTCTATATGGAGACGATTCGATCAGTCAGAGCGAGTATTCGGGTGAACGATTAGGCTACAAGCATAGATCTCAAAGATGCGTACTTTCACGTCATGGTACATCCGACATTCAGAAAGTATCTACGCTTCGCAGTCCTAGGAGTTGTATATCAATTCCGGGCGATGTGCTTCGGATTGAATCTAGCGCCCTGGGCTTTCACTCGAGTAATGAACTCAGTAATGATGTATTTCCGAGCTCATTTGTCTGTGGTTACGTCGGCCTACCTGGACGGCATTCTTCAGAGGTACGGCAACGAGTTAACGCTTCAGAACGATGTGCAGGATCTGCTTCTATTGCTCCGACGTCTCGGTTTTGTTATAAGCGAGGAGAAGTCGGATCTGGTGCCGTCCAAGTCATTCACTCATCTGGGAATGAGCTTCGAGACGCACAACAATCTCGTTCGTCTGCCGTTAACCAGAGCGAAGTTAATCAGTTGTTACGCTCGCTATTGTCTTCATGCAGACAAAGTCACAGCGAGGGAGTTCATGAGACTGATAGGTCTGTGCGGAGCCGCTGCGGATCTCATTCCGATGGGGCGGTTGCTCACTCGTCCTCTCCAAATTTTCTTGACTCAGAATTGGAGTGTGAAGATTCATTCGCTCGATACAGACGTTATCTTGTCAGATCAAGTGAAACAAGAGATTCAGACTTGGGCAAACATTCAGTGGTTGACTCAGGGAGTTCCGCTGCAGTTGCCGGATCCGAGTTTTACGATTATGACGGATGCCAGTCAAACAGGTTGGGGTGCAACATTGATCCCAATGGATTCGAGGTGCCAGGGTCTTTGGGATCCACAGTTTCAAAGCAAGCACATAAACATCAAGGAAATGATGTCAATTTGGCTTGCATTACGCCATTGGATGGACGTTATTCACAAAGCTCATGTTCAAATCTTGTCCGACAATACGACAGTAGTGGCGTATATCCGGAACCAGGGAGGCACTCATTCCGTTCCGTTATTCAATTTAACAGAAAGAATCCTTCTGTTTGCTCTAGAACACCAAGTTCTACTTTCGGTCCGTCATATACCGGGTCGTCTGAATGTACTAGCAGACTCCCTTTCACGAAAGGGTCGCTTGTTGCCGTCAGAGTGGACTCTCAACAAACAGGTATTCAATCAGATTTGCTACCTATGGGAACGGCCAATGATAGACTTATTTGCGACACATCTCAACAATCAGTTGCAGACGTATGTGTCACCATGTCCGGATCCACGAGCATATGCAGTAGACGCTCTGTCGATCTCATGGGACGGAATGATAGGATATGCGTATCCTCCAGCGCCGTTAATTCAGCAAGTGTTGCTAAAGATAAAACAATCTCAATGCAAGATTCTGTTGGTAGCATCTCTGTCTCCACAGAGGCCGTGGATAAATCTACTCAGGTGTCTGCTGTGGGACTTACCGCGAAAGCTTCCTCCACGAGAGGATCTTCTTTCGCAGGGGAAATCGCGTCAACTTCATCACAACCCGCAAGGTCTCAACCTTCACATATTTCCATTGTGCGGTCCTTCTTGCATGGCAAGCACTTTACAGGATGAGCAGTGATATTTTTGATCCCTCCATACCAGATATTGCAAACTTTCTAGTATACTTGTTTGACGAGATCAAACTGCAGCCTGTTACTATTAAGGGTTATAGGTCTATGTTATCTGATACCTATGCACACCATGATAGTTTACAAATTGGATCTAATGTCTCTTTATCTAAGTTAGTTAGAAACTTCTCGATAAATAGACCCAGAACTCTTAGATTAATTCCTAAGTGGAATTTAGCTTGGGTTCTTCTTAAACTGAAGGAAAAGCCATTTGAGCCTCTTGGTACAGTAGATTTCAAATTCTTGTCTTATAAGACAGCTTTTCTCTTAGCTTTCTCTTCTGCTAGAAGAGTCAGTGAGCTTCATGCACTATCGGTGGACGATTCTCACTATCGTAGTGTCGGGAACACTATCACCTTCACTACTAATGTTGGATTTTTAGCTAAGAATCAGGCTCCTAATAAATATCCGGAACCTATTGTTATTAAGGCTCTGCCATCTTCAGATGGGCGTAAGCCTTTACTCTGTCCTGTTAGACCTTTACGTATTTATAAACAAAGATCTCAGTTTATCAGAAAGGGACGAAAACGCTTCTTTCTGTCTCTGATGCCTAATAGAAAGGACATTTCGGTCCATTCTATTGCTAGATGGATTCAATTAACTATCCGTACTGCTTATGATAATCTATCTTCTACTCAGCAGTCTGTGCTTAAGATCTCGGCTCATGAAGTAAGAGCTCTTTCTACATCTTGGTCTTACGCAAATAGTGTTGCTATTACAGATTTAATGAAGGCTGCTTATTGGTCTCAGCCATCCACATTCACAAATTTTTATCTCAGAAATATTGAGTCCATTTCTGGAGACCTGCATTGTTTAGGTCCGTTATCTGTTGCTCAGAATGTCGTCCACTAAACAGTTGCAACTATAGTTATGCAGGCTTTCTGTTCCGGCAGTGACTCCGTCCTGCTGCTCTCTTCGCTCTGGGCTATTTGACCCAGGGCAAGGGGAAGGGGGGGGGGGGGGAGGGTGTTCCCTTAGGTCACCTGCTTTATAGTGAAAAGCAAGGGGATTCCTCCTCCGGAGTCAGTAATTCTGAGTCGTTACCGGGATGGTTTTAAAGTGTAATATTAATGCTAAAAATTCATTCATGTTATATTTTTAAAGTGTAGCTCGGTGTGAAGCATTTGTATATGTCAAGTGTCAAACGGGCGTTAATATACAATCCTAGGACACTTTTAAAAGAATATAAAGAGTCTCAATTCTCTGGACTAACTTTATTTATTGGCTTACTTTAAAAATAATTAGTATAAGGGGTTATACTGGATATTAATAGAGAACATGAATGTTATTGTGCTCAGTTATGAAGGGTGTTGTATCTTTCTTATTTATTATAAAATAAGAAAGATACATGTAAAGCCTAATACTCCTTTTCTCCTTGAGAGGTTGACTCTATTGATATAGTTGAGCTTATTGGATTTTCCTCTATGTCCTAGGCCCTCCAGCCTTTTTACTATTCAGCTATGTCTGGGTCATTGGTACAGTATAAAAATGTTAAAAAATTTATAGTAATTTATATATTTTTTATACTTACCAATGACCCAGATGGGGATGGCCCTCCCAGGAGTTGGGAACTCATACCTCCCCGCTGAGTACATAGCGCTGACCAGGCACTGCTTGTAAGAATGATAATTGGCGCCAATTTCGGGACGTCCTTGACACTGCACATGCGCAGTGAGGGCAAAGTATGGAGGACCTTCAGGACATGATTTCTTTTGGTTTTAGATGCAAATTTTGGGGATTGGGGGGCAAAATTTGTGTTTGGCCCTAGAATTTTAAGAGTTAGCACCAGCTATGTCTGGGTCATTGGTAAGTATAAAAAATATATAAATTACTATAAATTTTTTAACATTTTTTTCACTGATAAAGAGCTTCTTTAACTCTCTGCACACTGATGTCAAAATAAGGAAATTCAAACAGTAAATAGGAATTCATCTAATACAAAACTGTGTCAAACAAGATTGGATTGGTTAAATTCCTTGTTGCATCATGGGAATTATTTGCTTTTTAAAATTTTTTAGCTTAACTTGACAAAGTCAAGATAAGCTATTGCCATCACGTGTGCGGAAGTCTGTAAGTCGGTTAGTCTGTTCACATTTTCCTTTAGCACAGGCTACACCCCGTAGTTCTTGTCTGATCGTCACAAAATTTCATATGCAGGTTTGGGGTCATGTCTAAATGAGAATGTCCCCATTTAGTCGCGTTCGGTCAACCGGTATGGCTGCCCTAGCCGAAAACCTGAAATCCATTAGCACAGTCTACAGGTCGTATTTATGAAGGGATTTCATTGTAACTTGATAGGATGCCTCTGTATAATATTTCTGTTTTCACTCTTTCCACTTTTTTGTCCCACAGTACCTTCAGGCTACTTCGAACTTGCATACAAGTCGGGGGCATTGGCCCACGCTTTGCATTACCCTTGTAAAAATTTTATTATTTTTCAATTACAGAATGCCACTGTGGTGGCTGGATATTTTCCCAATACTACATGGTACTCCTATTACACAGGCAAAAAGGTTATAAAGACAGGAACCTATGTGAATCTTTCTGCACCATTAGATTTTATCAACTTGCATGTGCGAGGTGGTCATATACTAACTAAGCAGTATCCAAATCTCACCACTACAGAAAGGTAAATATATTACCCAGGGTTTCTGCCACAGAAAATATAGTGGGCCTGGAGCCAACACTTTAAAACTTTTATAATTGTATCTTCTATTCTAGAACTATATATTTTTGCACAATAACCAATGGCCCAGACATATCTGGTGGTAACTCAAAATTATCCGGGGCCAAACACAAATTTTGCCCCCAATCCCCAAAATTTGCATGTAAAACCAGTAGGGGGGGGGGGGGGGGGGGGGGGGGGGGGACACCAAAAATTTGCAAGACGTGACGTGGGGGTGGGTGGGTCTCTTGAGTGCACCAAAAATGTGCATTTCCAACTTGTGCAATTTTTTTAATTTTTGAAAAATATATCAATATATCAGCTAATATATACCATCATTTGTGTTTTAAACCTTAAAGATGATGTTGTACATCACACTCTTAACATAAATACAACATCAGGAGGCTTTATATGTGAGAATATTGGGCTTAATGTGGGAAAATGTCACACATTAGTAGGGGGTGGGTGTCTTGTTCGAAATGTAGAAAATGTGCAGACAATATTTTGGGAACAATTCAAATGAAAATTTGTTCCCGTATATGTACACCTGCTCTGGCCAAGCCTGATAATGAACATTATTTGTAGATTGAGGCCCACTGCAGCCCACAGCAGTTTAAATTGGTGGTACCAGTTTAACCCTTTGCTTAACATGAAAAGCAGACGACACTTGCCAAAAAAATGATTGAATAACTAATTTTTTTCATTTTTTGTCTCAAAAACATAGGTTATGACCCCTCATTGGAATGAGCTTGATGAGCTCGTTCCAATGAGGGGTCATAACCTATGTTTTTTAGACAAAAAATAATAAAATAATAAAAATTAATTGGCGATTTTTTAGAATAGCGCTGGCCGGTTTTGGCAGTTACGTTGGGTAAAGGGTTAAGAACATTATGAAAACCCCCTAAAGACAGCTGTGCCTACTAAGTTTATAAGTTTATTTTGGATTTTAATGGGAGAGTGGGGGGCGTTATCATTACATCTTCAAGGGAAAGAATTCCAGGATATGATCCTCAGTGAGATTTCTTTCAAGGGCAGTAGAAGAACGGTAGTAGGAAATTTGCATGTAGTGGGTGGGTGGGTGTAAAAAGGAGCCGAATAAACAATATGACGTCACGTCTTGCAAATTTTTAGTGTTAGTTTTGTGTTAGTTGTAGTCAGTGTACTCGCATTAATTCCTGTGCAACTTGTGTCAATCGGGATCACAAACATTGGAGACGTGTGTCACAGTACGTTATTAGCGGCGAGAGGACAATGCCGGTCCTCTCGCCACAGAGTCACCCTAGTTTTTCAGTTTCCATTTCAGAGGAACAAGAACATGGTGATGGTTTCGTGACTCCGTCAGATAGTGTGCATCCATCATCGCATATTGATAGTCAGTCGGAGCTAGCGGCAAAAGTGCTCCTATATATTAGACAGGGCAATAAACCATAGCTCGACCGGTGAAGCAGTGGGCACCGCGACACCAGGTGAAGCGGTGGGCACCATGACACCGGGTGTGTCCGATGCGGTCGAGGAGAGGAAAAAGGGTAGAGCGTGCACTATAATATCTAAACAGACTCACCCAGCGTTGACAGAAAGCAGGAAGCCAGCAAGTTCGACAGTCAGCTTGGCGAGATCTGGTAGGACCACGAGCGAGAGGGTCCCCTCACTTTGTCAACAACATCTGGGGCCAGATGTTGTAGTACGGAACTTGCATCAAACGGAGCTTGCAATTATCATTCTTCCTAATGATTTTACCACTGTTTGTTAACTGGTAGAGTGCTAAATTATTTTTGGTCATCAGAATTTGTTCACGTGTCTTTGCTTTGTTACAATTTATGGGAGAGTACCAATAGGCACACCGAGAGACCTGCCAATTGGCACTCTCCCATAAATTGTAACAAGGCAAATCCTAGCAGACTAAATAATTTCACTTCAAAGATAAAGTGAAGTACATCCACTGAATATGAGGCCTTTAAGTTGTGGTACCTGTACTTCAGAGTAAAGCCCAAATATGGGCTTCCAGTACTCTACCAATTAAGTGTTCCTTCCCTATCCTTCCTTGAAGCCCTGCAGTTAAACTCCCATGCTTTTTGGCTTTTTAGTGAATTTTTTTTATAAAATTTCTTGGGAGTTTAACGTTTTTCACAGAATGTTTATTCTGTTTATCCCCATGGTTACGTCCTCACCCTAGGGGTGTGTAGGCATCTGTGGTCATGCATCATCCATCCGATGTATCGTATTTTCTTCATATGGAGATCTTGCTTTGCATCGGATAGTTTTAAATCTGTTAATGACTTCAGGACATATTTTTTAGTGCCTGGAGTCTTGTTTCCGGTTTTCTTGTGACGTTGTTTACATTGACAATGCTTTCTTATACATGTAATATTTTTATACTGTACCAATGACCCAGACATAGCTGGTGCTAACTCTTAAAAATCTAGGGCCAAATACAAATTTTGCCCCCCAATCCCCAAAATTTGCATCTAAAACCAAAGAAATCATGTCCTGAATGGCCCTCCATACTTCGCCTCTACTGCGCATGCGCAGTGTCAAGGAGGTCCCGAAATTGGCGCCATTTATCATTCTTTGTTTGGCCCTTCATCAGTTCACATCTGACTGATCTTTGTGCTTGTAAATCTCAGTTTAAATGATGCCAGACACATAAATATTAGAGAAATGGTGGATCTAAAGAGGAAATAGAAGGAGGAGAGGAAAAATGAGTGACAGAAAATAATCAGGGCTGTAACTTAAAATTTTTTAATGAAATTATGTTAAGTTACCTATTTTCGAGGCATGGGCCTGTTGTGGTCATTCTTGCTATAAAGTTACACTGCTTGTTCAGTGTTTTCCTCTCTCCCTTTCCTTTAAGTCCCCCCTTGCTATTCTCCCATGCTTTTGGCATATTTTCTGTAATATTATTACTAAAATTTCTTGGGAGTTTTAGCTGGGTAACAGAATGAATTCTGTTCTTTTCCCCATGTTTATGTCCTCACCCATGGGTGTTTAGGCGTAGTGTTCTGCATCTACCATCTGATGTTCTGCAGTTTCTTCCCTGGAAGTCTCTGTTTTGCATCAGATAGTGTATTATTGGTAACTGATTTCGGGCCATGGTTATCAGTGCCTGGAGTCATGTTTCTGGTGTTTTTACACTTCTTGTTTACATTGACAAAAGTCTCTGTGGAGGGGGATTTCTTGTCTTTGTGTTAGTTTAATCATAACAAGATACATTATTATTATTCGTAAGTGTTGCATTAATTTTTAAAAATATTTTTAAAATTTTTGTCCACACTTAGGCTTGGAATCCATTGGGGCTCAATGTTACTTTTCAGAAACTTGGGCTTTTCTGAAAAAATATTTTTTCAAAAAATTTTTTTTGATTTCAATTATTTTTTCTATGTTAATGGATCATGTTATTATGTATCTTTGTTTTCAGGGGTTGGTGCGAGTACTAGGACTTTTTGTATTCTTTTCACAATGAAAGGATATTGTTCAATTGTAATAAGAGGAAATTCCTCTGACTTTCATAATCATTGTATTAATTGTAGTCAGTGTACTCGCACTAACTCCTGTTCAGTATGTGTCAATTGGGATGACAACATGGGAAGCGTGTGTCACGGTATGTTAGTGGGGAAATGGCCATGCCGGTCCTTTCTCCGCAGGGTCACTCTAGTTTATCAATCTCTATTTCAGACGAACAAGAACAGGGTGATGTATCCGTGATGTCTTCCAAAAGTGTGCCTCCGTCGTCACAATTAAATGAAGAGCTAGCGGCAAAGTGCTCATGGAAATACGTCAATTGCCTAAGAGGTCCCTAGTAGGATCGACGGCCTTTGACGTCCGCTAGCTCGCCCGGTGTAGCGTCCATTCATCGAATGGTTCGGCAGCCGGGTTCGTCCTTTGTGGTCCAGAAAGGAGTTTTGGGTGATGCGAGCACTATGAATCAACTAAGTGCACACCCAGTGACGGCGGATCAGAGGAGAGAACGGAGGAAGCCTATTAGTCCGGTTCCTAGCTCGTCCAGGTCCATCCAGGCTGCGAGCGAGAGAGTCCCCTCTCTCGTACAACAACATCTGGACCAGATGTTGTGGTACAAAATGTTTCGCATTTGGAGCATACGTCCGCCGCTCGGAACGCTCCGTTATATAGACAGTCCGGAGAGACTGTCAATAAGGCTTCCTCATCCTCACGGCAGCGCACACGACCGCACCTTGGCTACGTGACTACGGATATCCAGCCAGCTTCGCCAATCAGAGAATCCACGGCGACCAGGTCACGCCATCCGGTAGCCAGGGACACGAGGCCTGTAGACTCCGGACGTTCGCATAAGAAAAGTATGCAGGAGTCAACGTACACGGAGCTTCCAGCGGCAAAGCATCGTAAGACCGCTACTCCACAGGCCTCAGTGACGGACGTGCTATCCCAAATAGCACAACTTATCGCAGCATCCCAGCAACAACAGAACCTCTGTCAGATCAGGTAATATCCGACGACGCTGGGTCGGTACGCTCCGCTGAAGCATCAGGTACGGACGTCCGAAAACTTCACAGGGTCCGACAGGATGGCGAAAGGGATTCGGAGGATTTCGAGCTTTCCCTTTCGGAACAACATAAGCTGCTGTACATTTCATCCGGCTTTATCTTCTAGAGGTTGTTTCGTCGGACCAGAATGCTGCGATGCCGGATAAGGGACTGATAGCGTCTGTGGACACAAGAATTTTTTTGATCGGTTCAGGGATATCGTCCCTGAGTTTCCGACACAGTCCAATAATGTCACAGGAACTTTCGAATTATTGAACGACGCTATATATATGCTGCTATTAAACAAGCAAGTCTGGTTTCTTGTTTGCAAAAGTTACCGTGATGTCTTCCAAAAGTGTGCCTCTGTCGTCATAGTTAAATGAAGAGCTAGCGGCAATAAGTGCTCATGGAAATACGTCAATCGCCTAAGAGGTTCCTAGTAGGATCGACGGCGTTGACATCCGCTAGCTCGCCCGGTGTAGCGTCCATTCATCGAATGGTTCGGCAGCCGGGTTCGTCCGTTGCGGTCCAGGAAGGAGATTTGGGTGATGCGAGCACTATAATAAGACAGAAGTACACATCCAGTGACGACGGATCAGAGAAGAGATCGGAGGAAGCCTATTAGTCCGGTTCCTAGCTCGTCCAGGTCCATCTGGACTGCGAGCGAGAGAGGTCCTTCTCTCGTACAACAACATCTGGGTCCAGCTGTTGTGGTACAAACGTTTCGCATTCGGAGCATATGTCCGCCGCTCGGGACGCTCCGTTATATAGACAGTCCGAGAGACTGTCGATAAGGCTTCCTCATCCTCACGGCAGCGCACACGACCGCACCTTGGCTAAGTGACCTCGAATATCCTGCCAGCTTCGCCAATCATGGATTCCACGGCGAACAGGTCACGCCATCCGGTAGCCAAGGGACACGAGGCCTGTAGACTCCGGACGCTCGCATAATAGAAGTATGCACAAAATAGCACAACTTATCGCAGCATCCCAGTAAACGACAGAATCTCTGTCGGATCAGGAATAATCCGACGACGCTGGGTCGGTTCGCTCCGCTGAAGCATCAGGTACGGACGGCCGAGCACTTGATAGGGTCCGACAGGATGGCGAAAGGGATTCGGAGGATTTCGAGCTTTCCCTTTCAGAACAACAGAAGCTGTCATAGATTTCTTCCGGCATTATCTTCCAGAGGTTGTTCCTTGGGACTAGAATGCTGCGATGCTGGATAAGAGACTAATAGCGTCATTGGACACAGAGTTTTTGATCGGTTCAGGGACATCGTCCCTGAGTTGCCGACACAGTCCAATAATGTCACAAGAACATTCGAATTATTGAACGACGCTATATATAAGCTTTCTACCAAAACAGGCAAGTCTAGTTTCTTGTCCGCAAATGCTCTAAATCTGCTTTTCATCAATTCAAGGAATAAATTTGAAATGTCAGGACAGGGCATACCGAGAGTTCCTCTGCACCTAGACGAGGCTGAAGACTGGGAATTGTCTATATCGCCGTCTATGTCAATTCCAACCACGACGTTGGAAACGACAATAATGTCTAACAGACTTAACTTAGACGCTTTATCATACACAGACCACCTTACTAAGGCGTTATCATTACGTCTTCAAGGGAAAGAATTCCAGGATATGATCCTCAGTGAGATTTCTTTCAAGGGCAGTAGCTTTTCCACGTATAACTCCGCCCTTCAGTGGCAAACCTGGAGTTGGTTAGACGTGACGCAGCCCTAGCTACATCCACGCGCGTGGATAGTAAGGTGAAGAACTCTCTCAGAGTCGCTTCGGTCTCGGAGAAGCTTCTCTTCGACGGCAACCTTTCAGCAACCTTTCAGCAATCTATGAATTGCTTGATATAGACGTTCTCTTGTCAATCAAGTGTAACAAGAGATACAGACTTGGGCAAACATTCAGTGGTTGACTCAGGGAGTTCTACTGCAGTTGCCGGATCCGAGTTTTACGATTATGACGGATGCCAGTCAAACAGGTTGGGGTACAACATTGATCCCAACGGATTCGAAGTGCCAGGGTCTTTGGGTTCCGCAGTTTCTAGGCAAGCACATAAACGTCCAAGAAATGATGTCAATTTGGCTTGCACTACGTCATTGGATGAACATTATTCAAAAAGTGCATGTCCAAATCCTGTCCGACAATACGACAGTAGTTGCGTATATCCGGAACCAGGGAGGCACTCATTCCGTTCCGTTATTCAATTTAACGGAAAGAATCCTTCTGTTTGTTCTAGAACACCAAGTTCTGCTTCGGTCCGTCATATTCCGGGTCGTCTGAATGTATTAGCAGTCTCCCTTTCACGGAAGGGTCGCTTGTTGCCGTCAGAATGGACTCTCAACAAACAGGTATTCAATCAGATTTGCTACCAATGGGAGCGGCCAATGATAGACTTATTTGCGACACAACTCAACAATCAATTGCAGACGTATGTGTCACCATGTCCGGATCCCCGAGCATATGCAGTAAATGCTCTATCGATCTCGTGGGACGAAATGATAGGATATGTTTGACGAGATCAACTGCAGCCTGTTACTATTAAAGGTTATAGGTCTATGTTATCTGATACCTATGCACACCATGATAGTTTACAATTGGATCTAATGTCTCTTTATCTAAATTAGTTAGAAACTTTTCGATAAATTGACCTAGAACCCTTAGATTAATTCCTAAATGGAATTTAGCTTGGGTTCTTCTTAAACTAAAAGAAAACCATTTGAGCCTCTTGAGACAGTAGATTTCAAATTCTGGTCTTATAAGACAGCATTTCTCTTAGCTTTCTCTTCTGCAGAAGAGTCAGTGAGCTTCATGCACTATCGGTGGACGTTTCTCACTTTCGTAGTATCGGGAACACTATTACCTTTACTACTAATGTTGGATTTTTGGCTAAGAATCAGGCTCCTAATAATATCCGGAACCTATTGTTATTAAGGCCCTTCCGTCTTCAGACGGGCATAGGCCTTTACTCTGTCCGGTTAGAGCTTTATGTATTTATAAACAAGATCTCAGTTTATCAGAAAGGACGTAAAAGCTTCTTCTGTCTCTGATGTCTAATAGAAAGGACATTACGGTCCATTAATGCTATTGCTAGATGGATTCAATTAACTATCTGTACTGCTTATGATAATCTATCTTTAACTCAGCAGTCTGTGCTTAAGATTTCGGCTCATGAAGTAATAGCTCTTTCTACATCTTGGGCTTCTGCAAATAGTGTTGCTATTACAGATTTAATGAAGGCTGCATATTGGTCTCAGCCATCCACATTCACAAATTTTTATCTCAGAAATATTGAGTTCATTTCTGGAGACCTGCATTGTTTAGGTCCATTATCTCTGCTCAGAATGTCGTTCACTAAACCGTTGCAACTATAGTTATGTAGGCTTTCTGTTCAGGCAGTGACTGTGTCTTGTTGCCCTCTTCGCTCTGGGCTATTTGACCCAGGGCAAGGGGAAGGGGGGGGAGGGTGTTCCCTTGGGTCACCTGTTTTATAATGAAAACAAGGGGATACCTCCTCCGGAGTCAGTAATTCTGAGCTGTTACTGGGATGGTTTTAAAGTGAAAAGTTAATGTTTAAAAAAAAATTCATTCATGTCATATTTTTAAAGTGTAGCATTTGAATATGTCACGTGTCAAACGGGTGTTAATATACAATCCTCGGACACTTTTAAAAGAGTATAAAGAGTCTCAATTCTCTGGACTAACTTTATTTATTGGCTTACTTTAAAAATAATTAGTATAAGGATTATACTGGATGTTAGTAGAGAACATGAATGTTATGATGCTCAATTATGGAGGGTGTTGTGTCTTTCTAATTTATCATAAATAAGAAAGATACATGTTAAGCCTAATACTCCTTTTCTCCTCGAGGGGATGATTCTATTTTATATAGTTGAGCTTATTGGATTTTCCTCTATGTCCTAGGCCCTCCAGCCTTTTTTACTATTCAGCTATGTCTGGTTCATTGGTACAGTATAAAAATGTTAAAAAATTTATAGTAATTTATATATTTTTTATACTTACCAATGACCCAGACGGGGATGGCCCTCCCAGGAGTTGGTAACTCATACCTCCCCACTGAGTACATAGCGCTGACCAGGCACTGATTGTAAGAATGATAAATGGCGCCAATTTCGGGACCTCCTTGACACTGCGCATGTGCAGTAGAGGCGAAGTATGGAGGGCCATTCAGGACATGATTTCTTTGGTTTTAGATGCAAATTTTGGGGATTGGGGGGCAAAATTTGTGTTTGGCCCTAGATTTTTAAGAGTTAGCACCAGCTATGTCTGGGTCATTGGTAAGTATAAAAAATATATAAATTACTATAAATTTTTTAACTTTCCTATGAATTAATCATGTTAGGACTGGTATAAGATACATATTATATTCCGGTAGTGAAGCCTTAATTTTTGGAAGTGAAAAAAAACACACTTGGGCTCTATCAGGATCCATTTGGGCTCATCGTTCCCTTTGGGAACTTGGGCTCATGTCAAAAAATTTGTTAGAAATTTTTTTTATTTTTTTAAAATCTTTTTTGAATCATTGTTTTGATTAATGTTTTGATGTATCTTTTTCAGTTATTATTGGGAGTTAGTGCGAGTACTGTTGACTTTTATGTTTATTTAAAATGAAAGCTTATTGCTCAAATTGTAATTCGAGGAAGTCTTCCTCAGATTCACATGATTTTTGTGTTAGTTGTAGTCAGTGAACTCGCACTAATTCCTGTGCAACTTGTGTCAATTGGGATGACAAACGTTGGAGACGTGTGTCACAGTACGTTGTTAGCGGCGAGAGGACAATGCCGGTCCTCTCGCCACAGAGTCACCCTAGTTTTTCAGTTTTCATTTCAGAGGAACAAGAACATGGTGATGGTTTCGTGACTCCGTCAGATAGTGTGCATCCATCGTCGCATATTGATAGTCAGTCAGAGCTAGCGGCAAAAGTGCTCCTATATATTAGACAGGGCAATAAACCACACGCCGGTGGTTACAAAGCCCTGTCGCCAGCTAGCTCGACCGGTGAAGCAGTGGGCACTGCGACACCAGGTGAAGCGGTGGGCACCATGACACCGGGTGTGTCTGATGCGGTCGAGGAGAGGAAAAAGGGTAGAGCGTGCACTATAATATCTAAACAGACTCACCCAGCGTTGACAGAAAGCAGGAAGCCAGCAAGTTCGACAGTCAGCTTGGCGAGATCTGGTAGGACCACGAGCGAGAGGGTCCCCTCTCTTTATCAACAACATCTGGGGCCAGATGTTGTAGTACGGAACTTGCATCAAACGC
The DNA here is from genome assembly GCA_031216915.1 of Pictodentalium vernedei. Taxonomy (NCBI): domain Eukaryota; kingdom Metazoa; phylum Mollusca; class Scaphopoda; order Dentaliida; family Dentaliidae; genus Pictodentalium; species Pictodentalium vernedei. Next base: position 431,705,296 of record CM062289.1, on the reverse strand, counting down.
GAAGAATCTCAAAGAAGCTCCGTTTGAGCCGTTAGAATTCAAATTTTTGCCCTATAAAACAGCATTTCTCTTAGCCTTTGCTTCCGCTAGAAGAGTTAGTGAACTCCATGCATTATCAGTTGACGAATCTCACTACCGTAGTGTTGGAAATACCATCACTTTAACTACACATGTGGGATTTTTGGCTAAGAATCAAGTTTCTAATGTGCGGCCTGAGCCTATTATCATAAAGGCACTGCTATCTACGGACAACCGTAGACCTTTGCTGTGTCCAGTCAGGGCCATGCGCATATATAAACGCCGATCAGAGTTTATTATGAAAGGAAGGAAACACTTCTTTTTATCATTAATTCCTAACAGAAAAGATATATCTGTTCAGTCTATTGCTAGATGGATCCAGATGGCAATTCGTATTGCCTATGAAAATCTATCTCCAGATCAGCATTCTGTTAATAAGATTTCAGCACATGAAGTTAGAGCGCTGTCCACTTCTTGGGCGTATTCTGACAGTATAGCCATTACTGATCTCATGAAAGCTCTATACTGGACACAGCCTTCTACATTCACTAAGTTTTACCTTAGAAATGTAGAGTCCATCTCCAGTGACCTGAGGTGTTTAGGTCCTTTATCTGTTGCTCAGAGTGTCGTCCACTAAAGGATTACAGCTATAGTTATTTAGGCTTTCCGTTCCAGCAGTGACGCTGTTCCGCTGCCCTCTTCATTCTGTGGTTATGTGAACCAGAACAAGGGGAAGGTGGGTGGGGGGGGGGGGAAGGGGAACAGTTTTCTCTCAATATCATCTGGCTTTATAGTGAAAAGCAAGGGAAGACCTCCTCCAGTGTCAGTAGTTCCGAGTCGGTACTGGGATGGTTTTAATGTGTAGTTCAGCGAAAGCAATTATGATGTCATTTATGTAATATTTTTAAAGTGTAGCTCAGTGTGAAGCATTTGTATACGTCACATGTCAAACGGGCGTTAATATACAATCCTCGGACACTTTTAAATGAGTATAAAGAGTCTCATTCTCTGGTCTATCTTTATATATTGGCTTCCCTTCACAGAATTAGCATAATGGGTTATGCTGGCATTTAAAATGGAGAATTATATATTGAGTTATGCTCAATTACATTGTTGATGTTATGTCTTTCTTATTTAAATAAATATGAAAGACATGTAATTCCGTTCTCTCCTATTCTCCTGTAGGTGATATTCTTTAAGAAGTGATTGAGTAATTGGATATTTTTATACTGTAACCAATGACCCAGACTTAGCTGGTGCTAACTCTAAAATATTCAGGGCCAAACACAAATTTTGCCCCCCCCAATCCCCAAATTTTCCATCCAAATCCAAAAATCTAATGTCCTATATGGTCCTCCATACTTTTACCTACTGTGCATGCGCAGTGTCAAGGAAGTACCACATTTGGCGCAAAAGCCTTATTCTTTGTTTGGCCCTTCTGTTAGTAACATCTCACTGACTTCTGTGCTTATAATCTCAGTTAAAATGATGCCAGACACAAAATCATGATGGAAATGGTGGATCCAAAGATGAAACAAGAGGAGGAGAGGAAGAATCAGTGGTTGGATGTGTTCAGGGCTATAACTTATAATTTTTATATAAAATTATTTATTTTCCCTAATTTCGGGGCATGGGCCTGATGTTTTCATTCTTGCTATGAAATCTCCAATGTTTGTTAAGTGTTTCCTCTCTCCCTTTTCTTGAAACCCCCCTAGTTAATCTCCCATGCTTTTGGAATAATTTTGGAAATTTTTTTATTGAAATTTCTTGGGAGTTTAGCTCAGTTACAGAATGTTCATTCTGTTATCCCCATGGTTACGTCCTCACCCTTGGGGTGTTTAGGCATTTTGGTCATGCATCTACCATCTGATGTATTGCAGTTTCTTCTGTGGAAGATTCTGTTTTACATCTGATAGTTTTTAAAATTGCTTACTGACTTCGGGCCGTGTTTTTTAGTGCCTGGAGTCTTGTTTCCTGTTTTTATTGACTTTTGTTTACGTTGACAACGGTTACTTTCTGTTAGTGATTCCTTGTCTTCTGTTTGGTTTATTATATAGTCAGATACATTAATATTATCCGTAAGTGTAACATTAATTTGTAGAATTGTTTTAAAATTTTTGTCCACACTTAGGCTTTTTTGGGATCCATTTGGGCTCATCGTTCCCTTTGGGAACTTGGGCTCATGTCAAAATTTTCTTTTGGAATTATTTTTCGAAATTTTGTTATGGATTGTATTATTATTATGTATCTTTGTATTTTTGAGGGTTAGTGCAAGTACTATGGCTGTATAATATTTTTTAATTATGAAAGAATGTTCAAATTGTAAATCGAGGAAATCTTCCTCGGATTCTCATGCTCATTGTATTTGCTGTAGTCACTGTACTCGCACTAACGCTTGTACAGCTTGTGCCAATTGGGATGACAAACGTTGGAGACGTGTGTCACGGTACATTGTTAGTGGTGAGAGGTCGATGCCGGTCCTCTCACCACAGGGTCACTCTAGTTTTTCAGTCGCTTTTTCAGAGGAACAAGAACAGGGTGATGTTTCCGTGATGTCTTCCGGAAGTGTGCTGCCATCGTCACAAATCAATGAAGAGCTAGCGGCAAAAGTGCTCAATGAAATCAGACAAGTGCCTAGGTCCCAAAAGGGATTTACGGTCTTGTTGCCAGCTAGCTCAACTGGTGGATCTATCACTCGTCAAGTGAGTGGTGTGACGCCAGATATTTCTGTTGCCGTCCAGGAGAGGAGAAAGGGTGTTGCGAGCACCATAATCTTGGATCACGCACGCCCTGCGACGACGGAAGGGAGGATGGATCAGAGGAAGCCAGTCAGTCCGGTAGCAAGCTCGTTCAGGTCTACCCGGACCGCGAGAGAGGCCCCTTTCTCTTACAACAGCATCTGGGGCCAGATGTTGTTGTGCATAATGTTCGTCAGTCAGAGCATATGTCCACTCCTCCTGCTCGGGACGCTCCGTCGCATAGGCAGCCGGCATCGGCTAGTCTATTGACTTCCTCTTCTACATGCCAGCACACACGACCGCACCTTGGCTTTGTGACCTCTGATATCCAGCCTGCTTCACCGACAAAGGATTCCATGTCATCTAGGTCTCTCCATCCAGTAGCCATGGACACAAGGCCTCACCAGTCGGGACCTACGCATAGAAGGATTATGCAGGACATACCGTCCCAGGAGCTTCCAGTGGCTAAGCAACTTAAGACCGCAGCTCCACAGGCCTCTGTGACGGACTTGCTATCACAGATAGCACAACTCATCACAGCATCCCAGCAACCTTCGGAAACAGTTTCAGATCAGGAACTGTCGGAGGAAGCTGGGTCGGTCCGTTACTATGCAGTGTCAGACAGGGACAACTGAGCTTCGCATCTGGTCCAGTCGGATGGTGAAAGGGAAACTGCGGAGCTGGATTTTTCTCTTCTGGAACAACATAAGGTGGCGATGGACTTTATCCGTCAACACCTTCCAGACGTTGTTCCATCGGACCAGAGTGCTGCGATTCCGGGTAAGAGACTGATAGCGTCAATGGATATCGACTTTTTTGGCCGGATTAAGGAAGATGTTCCTGAGTATCCGGTCCAGTCCAGCAATGTCTCACGGACGTTTAAATTGCTGAATGACCCTATTTTTAAATTAGCCTCTAAGACAGGCAAAACCAGTTTCTTATTGCAACAGGCTCTACATCTGCCGTTCATCAACAATAAGAATAGATTTGCTACGGCAGGAAAGGGCATGCCGTGAGTTCCTCTGCATTTAGACGGCCAGGCTGAAGACTTGGAATTGTCATTGCTGGTGTCTATGTTGATTCTCTCTAGTACTTTGGAGCCAGTTTAGATGCATTATCATACGCAGATCACCTTACCAGAGCGTTAGCACAACGTCTCGATGGTAAAGAATTCCAGAATGTTCAAACTTCCTTGAGAGTTCTTTCTAGGGCAATCGCATATTCCATGTATAACTCCGCCCTTTTGGTGGCAAATTTGGAGTTAGTCAGACGTGATACTGCCCTGGCTTCATCCACTAGAGTGGATTCTAAGGTGAAAAACTCTCTTCGAGTCGCTCCGGTTTCCGGAGAATTTCTCTTTGATGGTAAGCTTTCATTAATCTATGATCAGATTACCAAGAAAGCTTCAGATTCTCTGCTCTTTAAGTCAGTTTCTAAGAAACCGGACTCAGCAGAGAGGAGTAAGTCAGGAGCCTCTGGAGCGAATACATCCAAGGGAGGCTTCTATAAAGGATATAAAAAATCCTCCAGCTCTTACTCCAGAGACCGTCGGAGTAGCGACTCAGGTAGGGGACGTAATTCTGGCCGAGACAACCGGTCATATGCCCATAGTTCGACTGGTCGAGGCGCTGGTCAGGGAGGACGTAGTTTCTCTTCCCGCAAGCCTTGGAGGTGAAGGTCAGGACCTCTATTGGGCTCCAGTGGTGAGCGGAAGACTGTCAAGATTTTTGACCAATTGGTTGTCAATTACAGACGACCGATGAGTATAGGAAGTTATCTCAGAAGGCCTAAAACTGTCCTTCCGAGAAAAACCTCTGTTAACACGAAGTCCATGATGGACTCAGCTTCCGTCCAACCTTCAGAAGAGAGATTCGCTTCTATCAGTGGTGCAATCTCTTCTGGAGAAGAATGCAATAGAGGTCGTAGAAAACCAGGAATCCCTGGGTTTTTACAGTCACCTGTTCCTGGTACCGAAACCAGATGGCCCGTTCCGTCCAGTTATAGATCTCAGCTGGATAAACAAACTGATCGTGGCTCCAAAGTTTTATATGGAGATCATTCGATCGGTGAGAGCGAGCATTCGAGTGAACGATTATGCTGCGAGCTTAGATCTCAAGGATGCATACTTTCATGTCATGGTACATCCGACATTCAGAAAGTACCTCCGCTTCGCTGCCCTAGGAGTCGTTTATCAGTTCTGAGCAATGTGCTTCGGACTCAATCTAGCGCCCTGGGCGTTCACTCGTATAATGAACTCAGTAATGACTTATTTCCGAGTTCATTCGTCTGCGGTAACATCAGCCGACTTGGACGACATTCTTCAGAGATACGGCGACAGATTACCTCTTCAGAACGATGTTCAGAGTCTGCTTCAATTGCTCCGACGTCTCAGTTTCATAGTAAACGAAAAGAAGTCGGATCTAGTTCCGTCCAAGTCATTCATTCACTTGGGAATGAGCTTCGAGACACACAACAATCTGGTTCGTCTTCCGTTACCCAGAGCGAAATTAGTCAGTTGTTATGCTTGCTTTTGTCTACACTCAGACGTAGTAACAGCGAGAGAATTCATACGACTGATGGGTTTGTGCGGAGCTCAATGAGCTCTGTCAAACGAGATTGAATTGGTTAAATTTCTAGTTGCATTATGGGAAATTTTTTCTGCCTGAAATTTAGATATTTTGACATCAGTGTGCAGAGGGTTAACTCGTCCCCAGTTTATACTGAAATTTACGAAAACTCAAAGAAGCTCCTTTTGAACCTCTTAACACTGTAGACTTCAAATACTTATCTTAGAAGACAGCTTTTCTCTTAGCCTTCGCTTCCGCTAGAACAGTTAGTGAGCTTCATGCTCTATCTGTTGATGATTCTCACTATCATAGTGTTGGTAATACTATTACTTTAACTACCAATGTGGGATTTCTGGCTAAGAATCAGGCTCCTAATAAGTACCCTGAGCCTATTATTATTAGGGCTCTTACATCCTCAGATGGCCATAGGTCTTTGCTGTGTCCAGTTAGAGCTATGTGTATTTACAAACGCAAATCTGAGTTTATCAGAAAGGGGCGAAAACGTTTCTTTCTGTCTCTGCTTCCTAATAGAAAGGACATTACGGTCCATTCTATTTCTAGGTGGATTCAGTTGGCTATTCGTACTGCTTATGAAAGTTTATCTTCAGCTCAGCAGTCTTTTGCTTAAGATTTCAGCGCATGAAGTTAGAGCGCTGTCTACATCTTGAGCTTATTCTTACAGTATTGCTACTACGGATCTGATGAAGGTTGCATACTGGTCTCAGCCTTTTACTTTCACTAATTTTTACCTTAGAAATATTGAGTCTATTTCTGGCAACCTTAGATCTTTAGGTCCGTTATCTGCTGCTCAGAATGTTGTCCACTAAATGGTTGCAACTATAGTTATGTAGGCTTTCTGTTCCAGCAGTGACTCTGTCCTGCTGCTCTCTTCGTTCTGTTGTGATTGACCCAGAGCAAGGGGGTGGGGGAGGGGATGGTGTTCCCTTATATCACCGGCTTTATAGTGAAAAGCAAGGGAATACCTCCTCCTGAGTCAGTAATCCGAGTCGGTGCTGGGATGGTTTTAAAGTGTAAAGCTAATGTCTATCTCATTTATGTAATATTTTTAAAGTGTAGCTCGGTGTGAAGCATTTGTATATGTCACGTGTCATACAAGCGTTAAAAAAGTATTCAAAACATTCAATTTTTTGATTTGGATGCAAATTTTGGGGATTGGGGGGCAAAATTTGTGTTTGGCCCTGAATATTTTAGAATTAGCACGAGCTAAGTCTGGGTCATCAGGGGCGGATCCAGGGGGGGGGGTGCTCTGGGTGCTCGAGCACCCCCCCACCCCACACACACACATGCCTACTCACTACTCACACTTCGACTGCTTAGGATTCGAATGTAAAGAAATAAGTTTTTGAGAGTGTGGAGCGCTACGCTTTAGCTCAAATCATCTGGTGTTATCCCAAGTGCAGACAACCCTTCCCGATCAAATGTATTTGAGGTCAATGTTTTCGAAATAAATATGGCGTTGTCAAAATTAACAAACCAGTGTTCAATACTCGAGTTTTATAATACTAAGTCCCACCCATGCACACATTCACCCACACACACACACTCATACTTCTTGGAACTTCTGTCGCCCCTGCATACAACAGGTATGTCATGGTGAAAATTATTATGTTTCTTCCAGACAATCCCCACATTTCAGTTAATTTGATGCAAAATCCAGGGGTGATTATATTTGCTTCTTGGTAGGTAACAATTTCGAATGATTATTTTGTTTTTCATTGGGCAATGTCAGTACCATAATTGTTTTTACCAAATTTTAAGCCAAATCGGCAGAAAATAGGTTTAAGAGAAAAGACAAATATATGACCAGGATACGTCTCAGATAGCATCTGATGGGTTCCTAATTCAAAATCTTTTCTGGGGGAGGACCCCCAGCCCCCCCGCTAATTGCTTCGCGTCTTCGGCGCTCGCAAGGACGGCGCAGAGAGTTGTCACGCTGCGTGTGTTCCGCGCTTGCCGACCAACAATAGCACCCCCCCTTATAAAATCCTGGATCCGCCCCTGGTCATTGGTTACAGTATAAAAATATCCAATTACTCAATCACTTCTTAAAGAATATCTCCTACAGGAGAATAGGGGAGAACAGAATTACAGGCTGCACGTTGAAAATATTGATTGGTCTACCCCAAATAATGAATGTGGACTGTTCGAACTGCTGCCATTGAACTGGCATGGAAGATGCCACTAGAGTTCAAAGGGTTAAAGGAAGCCATTGTGGGTCTCCTGCAATTTCCAAATGACCAAATTGGAATTAGAAAATCAACCTAAACATTGCATTGTATGCTGACGATAATTTTTGTAAATTTATCTTTTGCAGTCGGAAGAACCCATTCATTCTAGTTGTTGCACTGGACAGGACTGGTTTTGCAAAAGGAGAACTGTTTTGGGATGATGGCGAATCTATAAGTAATTTTATCTTTCAATTCTACTCATTGTTCTCTTCAATCATCAGTCATTTCTCCATCCTTTATTAGTACAGTGGAGCCCACTTGATTGAATATCTCTTAATTGAATTGGTTTAATATAACTTCAAACATGAAACCATTTATCATACCCTAATGGAATGAGTCCTATGAGCTCATACCAGTGAGGTCGTCAGAAGCTCTGTTTTGGAGACAAAATTGGGAGCGCAGTGGCTCAGTAGGTTAAGGTGCAGGCTGCAAGCCGAGGGGTCCTCGGTTCGAATCCCACCTGCGGCAACCGCGTTGTGTCCTTGAGCAAGACACTTCATCTCCATTGCCCACGTGGGGGCACGATGACGCTGTGTACTAAGGCGTACTGTGCGTCGGCGGTGCGCATGTCTTCAACCAATCTAACCCTGCCTGTTCTGCAGTGCAGAGTTATGATGTTGGGGAGCTGGCAGCTGCTCGTCGTTGCTCGGTGGTTCTCTCTGGGTACTCCGGCTTCCTCCACCCGTCAAACTGTCACGGTCATGATTAGCCATTGTGCATAAGTATGTGACCATAAACACCAATAAATAAAAAAATAATATTGGAGACAAAATTTAAAAAATAGTGGTAATAAAATTTGAATGGTGATTTTTGTGAAAAGCATTGGGTGGATTTGTCTGCACATTAGGTAAAAGTGTATCCAAGCATAAAAACTGGAGCTCAGGTGCATAATTTGTTTGGTTTTTTTCAGTAGTTTTTCATATTTCTTAATGTTCTTTTTGAGTGTGTAGCTCTCTTTACTACTGGGTCCGACATTGTATGATTCAGCATAACAATGAGGATTTCCAATGAGTTCCCAGTTTATCTCAAAATTTATAAAATGAGTTCAGTGAATTAGGTCTGGACCGAGATTTAGCGAGGTTCGAATTAGGTCTAGACCGAGATTTAGCGAGCTCCAAACCTAATTTATTAAACAAGTTTTCGTAAATTTCAATATAAACTGGGGACGAGTTAACCCCCTGCACACTGATGTCAAAATATTGAAATTTCAGGTAGAAAAAATTTCCCATAATGCAACTAGAAATTTAACCAATTCAATCTCGTTTGACAGAGCTCATTGAGCTCTGTCAAACGAGATTGAATTGGTTAAATTTCTAGATGCATTATCGGAAAAAACAGCTTCCTGAAATTTTTATATTTTGACATCAGAGTAAAGGGGGTTAAGATTTTATTTATTATGTGATCCCAAAATCCCACAAAAGACACTTAACCCTTTGATACTTTTGTACGTTTTATGGCGTACGAAATCGAACAGCACGTTGATACCTCTTGTACATGTTATGACGTACGAAATCAAACAGCACGTTGATACTTTGTGGTCATTTGTTTTGTTATTATTTTCGATTTTTTAAAGTTTTAACCTCAATTCCTATTTTCTCCCGAATAGTGCTCAGTGTCAATCGTTGAGCCAAATGTTATCACAGCTTAAAGTAGTGATATAATCCTGCTGTCAAGACTTCTTAACTGGTTGAGTGCTAGAAGCCACTATCAGGTCTTTCAAAAAATGACGATACCAGAGCAAAAGCCAACACTTTCCTTCCTTATATTTCGTATTCAGTCAAACGCAAATAATATTTTGTTTATATAAATTTGTTTTATTACCAATTATTGGAGAGTACCTGTTGGCACTCTCCAATAATTTGTAATAGAACAAGTTTTGAATAACAAATTCAGATCACCAAAAATAATCTAGACCTCAACCAGATAATCACTAATGCGAAAAAAATCTTGTTATTTATACTTTCCAACGTTTGACGTCGCATTTTTAAAAACGTTGAAGAAACTAAATTCCCAGTGACGTTTGAATGTCAGAATAATTGAAGTCTCAAAGGGTTAAATACATTAGAGTACTTAGAGTACTCCTGGTGCTATTTCTGTTAATGCATGGCCATGTATCACCATTATTAATGAATGGGCTTTCATAAACAAAAAAGGGTGAGATTATATAATAAATTGTCATAAAACTTCAAATTCTACGACTATCATAACTGTTGCATGGGCATGTGGCATGGGCAATAAAGTGTAATTCCATTTCACACCTCACCTATGACTTGTACAACAGAACAGAAATCAGTGTTATTAAATATTAAAAAATATGCCCGATGTGTATCGATTTTCAACTGTATTTTTGGGGAGCGCGGTGGCTCAGTTGGTAGAGGTGCAGGCTGCAAGCCAAGAGGTCCTCGGTTTGAATCCCACCTGCGGCAACCGAGTTGTGTCCTTGGGCAAGACACTTCATCTCCATTGCCCACGTGGGGGCACGATGACGCCGTGTACTAAGGCATACTGCACATCGATGGTACGCATGTCTTCAACCAATCTAACCCTGTCTGTGCTGCAGTGCGGAGTTACGATGTTGGGGAGCTGGCAGCTGCTCGTCGTTACTCGGTGGTTCTCTCCGGGTACTCCGGCTTCCTCCACCCGTAAAACTGTCACGGTCATGATTAGCCATTGTGCATAAATATGTGACCTTAAACATCAATAAATAAATAATAAATAACTGTATTTTTGTCTTATTGAAAGGTGAATTTCTGTGAGCCAGTTGTGACCCATTTTTAAACTCTATTCTTCTTCTTTGCCGTAGCGGATACACATTGATTGATAATTTAATAACAAATGAGCGGATATTTGAATTAAATAAATATCTATTTTATTTTATTCATCAGGACATATTATTTAAGTGAACGTGGATTTCACGAGGTACTTAAGTCATCTATTTTCGCTTCAGCGCTCATAAATTGACCAGGCCAGTGAATTAAAACCAATAAAACAGAAGAAAACATGTGGATGTACGAGAAAATATTTATAATAATTATTAAATATAATTCACTTCTATGTAATATTTTTTGTTTCATTCATTATGATCAGAGCTTCAAAACCTATGATTTGACACTGAATGTCTCAAAATGGAAAAAATATTTGATTGCACTATTTTCTGGGATTTTAGTCCAAAACTGATTCCCTTTCGGGAGGCTGGGAACTAGGCAGAATTTATGGAACAGTAGAATAGCCACTTTACTGGTGAGAATTATTCAATTAGCCCTTTATCCAATGAATTAGCCACATACGCCCACATAATATGCAAATTCAGCCGTTAAAACATATTATATTTTTATACTGTACCAATGACCCAGACATAGCTGGTGCTAACTCTTAAAAATCTAGGGCCAAACACAAATTTTGCCCCCCAATCCCCAAAATTTGCATCTAAAACCGAAAAAATCATGTCCTAAATGGTCCTCCATACTTTCCCTCCACTGCGCATGCACAGTGTCAAGGAGGTCTCGAAATTGGCGCCAATTATCATTCTTTGTTTGGCCCTTCATCAGTTCACATCAGACTGATATTTGTGCTTGTAAATCTCAGTTTAAATGATGCCAGTCACATAAATATTAGAGAAATGGTGGATCTAAAGAGGAAATAGAAGGAGGAGAGGAAAAATGAGTGGCAGGAAATAATCAGGGCTGTAACTTAAAAATTTTTTTTACGAAATTATGTTATGTTGCCTAATTTCGAGGCATGGGCCTGTTGTTGTCATTCTTGCTATAAAGTTACACTGCTTGTTCAGTGTTTCCTCTCTCCTTTTCCTTTAAGTCCCCCCTTGCTATTCTCCCATGCTTTTGGCATATTTTCTTTAATATTATTACTAAAATTTCTTGGGGAGTTTTAGCTGGGTAACAGAATGAATTCTGTTCTTTTCCCCATGTTTACGTCCTCACCCATGGGTGTTTAGGCGTAGTGTTCTGCATCTTCCATCTGATGTTCTGCAGTTTCTTCCCTGGAAGTCTCTGTTTTGCATCAGATAGTGTGTTATTGGTAACTGATTTCGGGGCATGGTTATCAGTGCCTGGAGTCATGTTTCTGGTGTTTATACACTTCTTGTTTACATTGACAACAGTCTCTGTGGAGGGGGATTTCTTGTCTTTGTATTAGCTTAAATCATAACAAGATACATTATTATTATTCGTAAGTGTTGCATTAATTTTTTAAAATATTTTTAAAATTTTTGTCCACACTTAGGCTTTTTGGGATCCATTGGGGCTCAACGTTACTTTTCTGAAACTTGGGCTTTTCTGAAAAAATATTTGTTCAAAAAATTTTTTTGATTTCAATTATTTTTTCTATGTTAATGGATCATGTTATTATGTATCTTTGTTTTCAGGGGTTCGTGCGAGTACTAGGACTTTTTGTATTCTTTTTACAATGAAAGGATATTGTTCAAATTGTAATAAGAGGAAATCTTCCTCTGACTTTCATGATCATTGTATTAATTGTAGTCAGTGTACTCGCACTAACTCCTGTTCAGTATGTGTCAGTTGGGATGACAAACATTGGAAATGTGTGTCACGGTATGTTGTTAGTGGGGAAAAGGCCATGCCGGTCCTTTCTCCACAGGGTCACTCTAGTTTATCAATCTCTTTTTCAGAGGAACAAGAACAGGGTGATGTTTCTGTGATGTCTTCCAAAAGTGTGCCTCCGTCGTCACAGTTAAATGAAGAGCTAGCAGCAAAAGTGCTCATGGAAATACGTCAATTGCCTAAGAGGTCCCTAGTAGGATCGACGGCGTTGGCGTCCGCTAGCTCGCCCGGTGTAGCGTCCATTCATCGAATGGTTCGGCAGCCGGATTCGTCCTTTCCGGTCCAGGAAGGAGATTTGGGTGATGCGAGCACTATGATAAGACAAAGTGCACACCCGGTGACGACGGATCAGAAGAGAGAACGGAGGAAGCCTATTAGTCCGGTTCCTAGCTCGGCCAGGTCCATCCGGGCTGCAAGCGAGAGAGGTCCCTCTCTTGTACAACAACATCTGGGACCAGATGTTGTGGTACTAAACGTTTCGCATTCGGAGCATATGTCCGCCGCTCGGGACGCTCCGTTATATAGATAGTCCGGAGAGACTGTCGATAAGGCTTCCTCATCCTAACGGCAGCGCACACGACCGCACCTTGGCTACGTGACCACGGATATCCAGTCAGCTTCGCCAATCAGGGATTCCACGGCGACCAGGTCACGCCATCCGGTAGCCAGGGACACGTGAAACAAGAGATTCAGACTTGGGCAAACATTCAGTGGTTGACTCAGGGAGTTCCACTGCAGTTGCCGGATCCAAGTTTTATGATTATGACGGATGCCAGTCAAACAGGTTGGGGTGCTACATTGATCCCAACGGATTCAAAGTGCCAGGGTCTTTGGGATCCGCAGTTTCTAGGCAAGCACATAAACATCAAGGAAATGATGTTAATTTGGCTTGCACTACGTCATTGGATGAACTTTATTCAGAAAGCACATGTCCAAATCCTGTCCGACAATACGACAGTAGTAGCGTATATCCAGAACCAGGGAGGCACTCATTCCGTTCCGTTATTCAATTTAACGGAAAGAATCCTGTTTGTTCTAGAACACCAAGTTCTGCTTTCGGTCCGTCATATTCCGGGTCGTCTGAATGTATTAGCAGACTCCCTTTCACGGAAGGGTTGCTTGTTGCCGTCAGAATGGACGCTCAACAAACAGGTATTCAATCAGATTTGCTACCAATGGGAGTGGCCAATGGTAGACTTATTTGCGACACAACTCAACAATCAGTTCCTGACGTATGTGTCACCATGTCCGGATCCCCGAGCATATGCAGTAGACGCTCTATCGATCTTGTGGGACGGAATGATAGGATATGCGTATCCTCCAGCGTCGTTGATTCAGCAAATATTGCTAAAGATAAAACAATCACAATACAATTCTGTTGGTAGCATCTCTGTCTCCACATAGACTGTGGATAAATCTACTCAGGTGTCTGCTGTGGGACTTACCGCGAAAACTTCTTCTTTCGCAGGGGAAATCGCGTCAACTTCATCACAACCCGCAAGGTCTTCCGTTATGCCGTCCTTCTTGCACAGCAAGCATTTTACAGGACGAGCAGTGGACGCGATTTCTAACTGTAGGAGGACCTCCTCTTCGCTAAACTATGCGGCTAAGTGGAAGGTCTTTCGTCGTTGGTGTAGGGATCATTCTGTTGATATTTTTGATCCCTCCATACCAGACATTGCAAACTTTCTAGTATACTTGTTTGACGAGATCAAACTGCAGCCTGTTACAATTAAAGGTTATAGGTCTATGTTATCTGATACCTATGCACACCATGATAGTTTACAAATTGAATCTAATGTCTCTTTATCTAAATTAGTTAGAAACTTCTCGATAAATAGACCTAGAACCCTTAGATTAATTCCTAAATGGAATTTAGCTTGGGTTCTTCTTAAACTAAAAGAAAAGTCATTTGAGCCTCTTGAGACAGTAGATTTCAAATTCTTGTCTTATAAGACAGCATTTCTCTTAGCTTTCTCTTCTGCTAGAAGAGTCAGTGAGCTTCATGCACTATTGGTGGACGATTCTCACTATCGTAGTGTCGGGAACACTATTACCTTTACTACTAATGTTGGATTTTTGGCTAAGAATCAGGCTCCTAATAAATATTCGGAACCTATTGTTATTGAGGCCCTTCCGTCTTCAGACGGGCATAGGCCTTTACTCTGTCCAGTTAGAGCTTTACATATTTATAAACAAGATCTCAGTTTATCAGAAAGGAACGAAAACGCTTCTTTCTGTCTCTGATGCCTAATAGAAAGGACATTACAGTCCATTCTATTGCTAGATGGATTCAATTAACTATCCGTACTGCTTATGATAATCTATCTTCAACTCAGCAGTCTGTGCTTAAGATTTCGGCTCATGAAGTAAGAGCTCTTTCTACATCTTGGGCTTACGCAAATAGTGTTGCTATTACAGATTTAAGGAAGGCTGCATATTGGTCTCAGCCATCCACATTCACGAATTTTTATCTCAGAAATATTGAGTCCATTTCTGGAGACCTGCATTGTTTAGGTCCGTTATCTGTTGCTCAGAATGTCGTCCACTAAACAATTGCAACTATAGTTATGCACGCTTTCTGTTCCGGCAGTGACTCCGTCCTGCTGCCCTCTTCGCTCTGGGCTATTTGACCCAGGGCAAGGGGAAGGGGGGTGGGGGGGGGGGGAGGGTGTTTCCTTAGGTCACCTGCTTTATAGTGAAAAGCAAGGGAATTCCTCCTCCGGAGTCAGTAATTCTGAGTCGTTACCGGGATGATTTTAAAGTGTAAAGTTAATGTTTAAAATTCATTCATGTCATATTTTTAAAGTGTAGCTCGGTGTGAAGCATTTGTATATGTCACGTGTCAAACGGGCATTAATATACAATCCTCGGACACTTTTAAAAGAGTATAAAGAGTCTCAATTCTCTGGACTAACTTTATTTATTGGCTTACTTTAAAAATAATTAGTATAAAGGGTTATACTGGATGTTAATAGTGTTGCGTGCCGGTACCCTAGTATCGGCTTCCTCCAAGAGATACTATTTCAGCTACTGTCAGGATGCTGAATGTCAAAAGGTGACTTGCAAGTACAAGGGTTTGAGAGTGCCCAAATTAAAAAGAAACCACCCTCATGCACTTGTATGAGCAAGTCTAATTCTCAAGGTTAGGGGATAAACTTCTCTATAAGTTTATTTTACACAGAAGAACTGGATCTCATGAAGGTGTGGACAAATATATTAAGAGTGCAACATGTTTGTGGGTCCCCTGATGATAACTGTGAAAAGAGAGGTGATAATGCAAACAATGAAACAATGGGTAAGGCTAAATGAAAACACCTGTTTGAAAGTTGATGAACTTTATTAACATAATGTCATTAAAATATCTCTTCAAGAGATGATAACTTCTTGTTTATTTAGTTCCGATAAACATACATATTAAGTAGTGATTGATCACTCCAGTAGGTGGGAATTATGGGACTAGACTTGTGATTCTACAAGTACAATGGGGGGAATTCTCCTAAGGTTTTAGAGACTTTCACCCAAATGCCGGTGGAAATTCACCAGCATCCCGGTGGAAGCTTGACGAGTCATGATTGTCAAAGATTTATTGAAAACTATCAAGGGAAATGCAGAGGAGAAGCATTATAGAAGAGGGGGATAGGTTTTTGTAGTATTTATTTCTGACACCAAGGTTGCATTATATGCAACTAAAATATTTACCAAAATGCTGGTGGAGCGAGCGACGTCACGTTGGTGGAGTCCACCAGGATGCCGGCGGAGGCTACGCCAATATATTGGTGGAATTCAGTTTCGCCCAAATCCTGGTGAAACTGAACAAAATGATTATCTGAACTAAGAACTTCAGAGGGAGGAAATGAAAAAGTGTTAAATTACCACTTTTCTATGTATTTAAATAGGTCTGGGTATTTTAGACTGGCGTTGGTGAAGAATGTTTTTTTATTGCTGGTGGAATTTCACCGGTAGACGATCAACCGACGTCCGTCTCACCACCGAGCTTATCCTACTATTACTTTCGGTTCACAATTTTGATATTGCTGGCGAAACTAACCATTCCAACTTCGGACTGCATGTTGAATATTTCAATTTCACCGGCAAATATAATCTTAAATTTTCGCCAACAGAATTGTTGCGAAACTTTCCTAATTTCGTTAGGATTGGCTGCTGTCAAGCGACGAAAAAGCCATGAAGCGCTGAGCGGAGGCCTTTTATACCCCCTGGGGCTGGCTTCGACCAATCAGAATCGTTTATTTCCCCCAATTTGTCAACAGCATTCTCGCTTCGAAGTTTGTGCAGAACAGTACGAAAAATGAATGTACGAAGATGGATGTCCCGTTTCTCAAATTAAATAAATACAATTCAAATGCAAGAAGACCAGATTAGGTGATCATGCATGCAAACTAAGTATATATTTATTCAACCCGGGAATAATAACGTTTGACTGCAATAAAGCCATAATATGACGATCGAGCCGATCGAAGTGGGCACAAAATTACCACAAACTCACACAACGAGAATACAGATCGAAATTGGGGTTTACAAAATGCACTCGTTTAATTAAAATACGTCTTAATACGTATTAAATACCAGATAGGTTGGTGAAAGACATTAGTGCCATTCCTAGAATGCACTTGCTAGGGTATGATATTATGATCAATAACGGGCATAATTGTTTATAATGTCGAGTTCCCTAAATTTTTATACTGTACCAATGACCCAGACATAGAGGGTGCTAACTCTTAAAATTCTAGGGCCAAACACAAATTTTGCCCCCCAATCCCCAAAATTTGCATCTAAAACCAAAAGAAATCATGTCCTGAAGGTCCTCCATACTTTGCCCTCACTGCGCATGCGCACTGTCAAGGACGTCCCAAAATTGGCGCCAATTATCATTCTTTGTTTGGCCCTTCATCAGTTCACATCTGACTGATATTTGTGCTTGTAAATCTCAGTTTAAATGATGCCAGACACATAAATATTAGAGAAATGGTGGATCTAAAGTGGATATAGAAGGAGGAGAGGAAAAATGAGTGACAGAAAATATTCAGGGCTGTAACTTAAAATTTTTTAATGAAATTATGTTAAGTTGCCTATTTTCGAGGCATGGGCCTGTTGTTGTCATTCTTGCTATTAAGTTTCACTGCTTGTTCAGTGTTTCCTCTCTCCTTTTCCTTTAAGTCCCCCCTTGCTATTCTCCCATGCTTTTGGCCTATTTTTGAGTAATATTATTATTAAAATTTCTTGGGAGATTTAGCTAGGTAACAGAATGAATTCTGTTCTTTTCCCCATGTTTACGTTCTCACCCATGGGTGTTTAGGCGTAGTGTTCTGCATCTACCATCTGATGTTCTGCAGTTTCTTCCCTGGAAGTCTCTGTTTTGCATCAGATAGTGTATTATTGGTAACTGATTTCGGGCCAGGGTTATCAGTGCCTGGAGTCATGTTTCTGGTGTTTATACACTTCTTGTTTACATTGGCAACAGTCTCTGTGTGAGGGGGATTTTTTGTCTTTGTACTAGTTTAATTCATTACAAGATACATTATTATTATTCGTAAGTGTTGAATTAATTTTTTAAAATATGTTTGAAATTTTTGTCCACACTTAGGCTTGGGATCCATTGGGGCTCAACGTTACTTTTCAGAAACTTGGGCTTTGCTGAAAAAATATTTTTTCAAAATTTCTTTTTGATTTCAATTATTTTTTCTATGTTAATGGGTCATGTTATTATGTATCTTTGTTTTCAGGGGTTCGTGCGAGTACTAGGACTTTTTGTATTCTTTTCACTATGAAAGGATATTGTTCAAATTGTAAAAGAGGAAATCTTCCTCTGACTTTTATGATCATTGTATTAATTGTAGTCAGTGTACTCGCACTAACTCCTGTTCAGTATGTGAATATTGGGATGACAAACATTGGAAACGTGTGTCATGGTATGTTGTTAGCGGGGAAAGGGCCATGCCGGTCCTTTCTCTGCAGGGTCACTCTAGTTTATCAATCTCTATTTCAGAGGAACAAGAACAGGGTGATGTTTCCGTGATGTCTTCCAATAGTGTGCCTCCGGCGTCACAATTAAATGAAGAGCTAGCGGCAAAAGTGCTCATGGAGATACGCCAATTGCCTAAGAGGTCCCTAGTAGGATCGACGGCGTTGTCGTCCGCTAGCTCACCCGGTGTAGCGTCCATTCATCGAATGGTTCGGCAGCCGGGTTCGTCCGTTGCGGTCCAGGAAGGAGATTTGAGTGATGCAAGCACTATAAATATTCAAGGTGCACACCCAGTGACGGCGGATAAGAGGAGAGAACGGAGGAAGCCTAGTAGTCGGTTCCTAGCTTGTCCAGGTCCATCCGGGCTGCGAGCGAGAGAGGCCCCTCTCTCGTACAACAACATCTGGGACCAGATGTTGTGGTACAAAATGTGTCGCATTCGGAGCATACGTCCGCCGCTCGGGACGCTCCGTTATATAGACAGTCCGGAGAGACTGTCCAAAAGGCTTCCTCATCCTCTCAGCAGCGCACACGACCGCACCTTGGCTATGTGACCGAGGATATCCAGCCAGCTTCGCCAATCAGGGATTCCACGGCGACCAGGTCACGCCATCCGGTAGCCAGGGATAAGAGGCCTGTAGACTCCGGATGTTCGCATAAGAGAAATATGCAGGAGTCAGTTTACATGGAGCTTCCAGCGGCTAAGCAGCGTAAGACCGCTACTCCACAGGCCTCAGTGACGGACGTGCTATCCCAAATAGCACAAATTATCGCAGCATCCCAGCAAACGACGGAACCTATGTCGGATCAAAAATTATCCGACGACGCTGGGTCGGTACGCTCTGCTGAAGCATCGGGTACGGACGACCGAGAACATCATGAGGTCCGACAGGATGGCGAAAGGGATACCGAGGATTTGGAGCTATCCCTTTCGGAACAACATAAAGCCGCCGTAGATTTCATCCGGCATTACCTGCCACAAGTTGTTCCATCGGGCCAGACTGCTGCGATGCCGGATAAGAGACTGATAGCGTCATTGGACACAGAATTCTTTGAGCGGTTCAGAGACATCGTCCCTGAGTTTCTGACACAGTCCAATAATGTCACAAGAACATTCGAATTATTGAACGACGCTATCTATAAGCTTGCTTCCAAAACAGGCAAAGCTGGTTTCTTGTCCGCTAATGCTCTCAATCTGCCTTTCATCAATTCAAGGAATAAATTCGAAACGGTAGGACAGGGCATACCGAGAGTTCCTCTGCGTCTAGACGACGAGGCGGAAGACTTGGAATTGTCGTTACCGTCGTCTATGTCTATTCCAACCGCGACGTTGGAAACGGCAATAACGTCTAACAGAGCAAGCTTAGATGCTTTATCTTACGCAGACCACCTTACTAAGGCGTTATCATTGCGTCTTCAAGGGAAAGAATTCCAGGATATACAATCCTCATTAAGACTTCTTTCAAGGGCAGTAGCTTATTCCGCGTATAACTCCGCCCTTTCAGTGGCAAACCTGGAGTTGGTTAGACGTGACGCAGCCCTAGCTACATCCACGCGTGTGGATAGTAAGGTGGAAGAACTCTCTCAGAGTCGCTTCGGTCTCCGGAGAGCTTCTCTTCGACGGCAAGCTTTCAGCAATCTATGATAAGATAACTAAGAAAGCTTCGGATTCTCTGCTTTTTATATCCGCTTCCAAAAAGTCGGATACAGCAGATAAGAGTAAGACAGGCACTTCTGGGACAAGTACGCCCAAGAGAAGTTCCTATAGTGGTTCTTATTCGTCCTCTAGGTCTTATTCTAGAGACCGTCATGGCAGCGACTCACGTACGGGACGCTATTCGGGCCGAAACAACCAGTCTGACGTCCCGAGGTCGACGGGACGAGGTGCGGGTCGTGGAGGATGTAGTTTCTCCTTCCGCAGGCCTCGCAGGTCCAGGAGGTGATGGTTTGAACCTCTATCGTGTTCCGTGGGCGGAAGGTTATCGAGTTTTACAGACGAGAGGGCGTCGATTACGGACGACCCCTGGGTCCGAGGGGTAAATTTGGAAGGACTAAGAATATCCTTCAAACGAAAGCCTCCATTAACTCGAAGTCCAAAATGGACTCAGCTTCCGTCAAATACGCAGAAAAGAGATGCTCTTTTATCGGAAAAACAGTCTCTTCTGGTGAAGAACGCGGTAGAGGTCGTAGAAGACCAGGAATCACCGGGTTTCTACAGCCATCTGTTTCTGGTTCCGAAACCAGACGGCTCGTTCCGTCCAGTCATAGATCTGAGCTGGATAAACAAGCTGATCGTCGCTCCGAAGTTCTATATGAAGACGATTCGATCGGTCAGAGCGAGTATTCGGGTGAACGACTATGCTACAAGCATAGATCTCAAAGATGCGTACTTTCACGTCATGATACATCCGACATTCAGAAAGTATCTACGCTTCGCAGTCCTAGGAGTTGTATATCAATTCCGGGCGATGTGCTTTGGATTGAACCTAGCACCTGGGCTTTCACTCGAATAATGAACTCAGTAATGATACATTTCCGAGCTCATTCGTCTGCGGTAACGTCGGCCTACCTGGACGACATTCTTCAGAGGTACGGCAACGAGTTAACGCTTCAGAACGATGTGCAGAATCTGCTTCTATTACTCCGACGTCTCGGTTTTATTATAAACGAGGAGAAGTCGGATCTGGTGCCGTCCAAGTCATTCACTCATCTGGGAATGAGCTTCGAGACGCACAACAATCTCGTTCGTCTGCCGTTAACCAGAGAGAAGTTAATCAGTTGTTACGCTCGCTATTGTCTTCACTCAGACAAAGTCACAGCGAGGGAGTTCATGAGCCTGATAGGTCTGTGCGGAGCCGCTGCGGATCTCATTCTGATGGGGCGGTTGTGCACTCGTCCTCTCCAAATTTTCTTGACTCAGAATTGGAGTGTAAAGATTCATTCGCTCGATATAGACATTCTCTTGTCAAATCAAGTGAAACAAGAGATTCAGACTTGGGCAAACATTCAGTGGTTGACTCAGGGAGTTCCACTGCAGTTGCCGGATCCGGGTTTTACGATTATGACGGATGCCAGTCAAACAGGTTGGGGTGCAACATTGATCCCAACGGATTCGAAGTGCCAGGGTCTTTGGGATTCGCAATTTCTAAGCAAGCACATAAACATCAAGGAAATGATGTCAATTTGGCTTGCATTACGTCATTGGATGAACATTATTCAGAAAGCACATGTCCAAATCCTGTCCGACAATACGACAGTAGTGGCGTATATCCGGAACCAGGGAGGCACTCATTCCGTTCCGTTATTCAATTTAACGGAAAAAATCCTTCTGTTTGTTCTAGAACACCAAGTTCTAATTTCGGTCCGTCATATTCCGGGTCGTCTGAATGTTTTAGCAGACTCCCTTTCACGGAAGGGTCGCTTGTTGCCGTCAGAATGGACTCTCAACAAACAGGTATTCAATCAGATTTGCTACCAGTGGGAACGGCCAATGATAGACTTGTTTGCGACACATCTCAACAATCAGTTGCAGACGTATGTGTCACCATGTCCGGATCCCCG
Source organism: Pictodentalium vernedei (assembly GCA_031216915.1). Classification (NCBI taxonomy): domain Eukaryota; kingdom Metazoa; phylum Mollusca; class Scaphopoda; order Dentaliida; family Dentaliidae; genus Pictodentalium; species Pictodentalium vernedei. The sequence continues at coordinate 431,683,603 of CM062289.1, read as the reverse complement.
AGCATATGCAGTAGACACTCTATCGATCTCGTGGGACGGAATGATAGGATATGCGTATCCTCCAGCGCCGTTAATTCAGCAAATATTGCTAAAGATAAAACAATCTCAATGCAAAATTCTGTTGGTAGCATCTCTGTCTCCACAGAGACCGTGGATAAATCTACTCAGGTGTCTGCTGTGGGACTTACCGCGAAAACTTCCCCCACGAGAGGATCTTCTTTCGCAGGGGAAATCGATCAACTTCATCACAACCCGCAAGGTCTCAACCTTCACGTATTTCCGTTGTGCGGTCCTTCTTGCATGGCAAACATTTTACAGGACGAGCAGTGGACGCGATTTCTAACTGTAGGAGGACCTCCTCTTCGCTAAACTATGCGGCTAAGTGGAAGGTCTTTTGTCGTTGGTGTAGGGATCATTCTGTTGATATTTTTGATCCCTCCATACCAGACATTGCAAACTTTCTAGTATACTTGTTTGACGAGATCAAACTGCAGCCTGTTACAATTAAAGGTAAAAGGTGTATGTTATCTGATACCTATGCACACCATGATAGTTTACAAATCGGATCTAATGTCTCTTTATCTAAATTAGTTAGAAACTTCTCGATAAATAGACCCAGAACTCTTAGATTAATTCCTAAATGGAATTTAGCTTGGGTTCTTCTTAAACTGAAAGTAAAGCCATTTGAGCCTCTTGGGACAGTAGATTTCAAATTCTTGTCTTATAAGACAGCATTTCTCTTAGCTTTCTCTTCTGCTAGAAGAGTCAGTGAGCTTCATGCACTATCGGTGGATGATTCTCACTATCGTAGTGTCGGGAACACTATTACCTTTACCACTAATGTTGGATTTTTAGCTAAGAATCAGGCTCCTAATAAATATCCGGAACCTATTGTTATTAAGGCCCTTCCGTCTTCAGTCGGGCGTAGGCCTTTACTTTGTCCTGTTAGAGCCTTACGTATTTATAAACAAAGATCTCAGTTTCTCAGAAAGGGACGAAAACGCTTCTTTCTGTCTCTGATGCCTAATAGAAAGGACATTTCGGTCCATTCTATTGCTAGATGGATTCAATTAACTATCCGTACTGCTTATGATAATCTATCTTTAACTCAGCAGTCTGTGCTTAAGATTTTGGCTCATGAAGTAAGAGCTCTTTCTACATCTTGGGCTTACGCAAATAGTGTTGCTATTACAGATTTAATGAAGGCTGCATATTGGTCTCAACCATCCACATTCACGAATTTTTATCTCAGAAATATTGAGTCCATTTCTGGAGACCTGCATTGTTTAGGTCCGTTATCTGTTGCTCAGAATGTCGTCCACTAAACAATTGCAACTATAGTTATGCAGGCTTTCTGTTCCGGCAGTGACTCTGTCCTGCTGCCCTCTTCGCTCTGGGCTATTTGACCCAGGGCAAGGGGAAGGGGGGGGGGGGGGGGAAAGGTGTTCCCTTAGGTCACCTGCTTTATAGTGAAAAGCAAGGGGATTCCTCCTCCGGAGTCAGTAATTCTGAGTCGTTACCGGGATGGTTTTAAAGTGTAATATTAATGTTAAAAATTCATTCATGTCATATTTTTAGTCGAGTTGTGACGAAGTCAAACTCGACTTATAGTTTGGTGAGCGGTGGGCGGACGGGCGGGCGGGTGGGCAGACGGGCGGGCGGGCGGGCGTAAACAATTGGTTTCCGGATGATAACTTGATAGTGGTTCAACTCAAATTCATTAAACTTCATACGTAGGTTGGTCTTGGTGGGAGGAAGAACCCTATTGATTTTGGACATGCTACGTCGAAGGTCAAGGTCACAGTGACCTTGAACGTAGTAAATCTTAAACAATTGGTTTCCGGATGATAACTTGATAATGGTTCAACTCACATTCATGAAACTTCATAGGTAGATTGGCCTTGGTGAGGGGAAGAACCCTATTGATTTTGGACTTGCTACGTCAAAGGTCAAGGTCAACGTGACCTTGAACATAGTAAATCGCAACAATTCCTTTCCGGATGATAACTTGATAGTAGTTCAACCTACATTCATGAAACTTCATAGGTGGGTTGGCCTTGGTGCGAGGAAGAACTCTATTGATCTTGGACTCACCAGATCAAAGGTCAAGGTCACAGTGACCTTTAACATAGTATATCGCAACAATTGGTTTCCGGATGATAACTTGATAGTGGTTCAACCTAGAGTCATGAAACTTCATAGGTATGTTGGCCTTGGTGCGAGGAAGAACCCTATTGATCTTGGACTCACCAGGTCAAAGGTCAAGGTCACAGTGACCTTGAACATAGTATATCGCAACAATTGGTTTCCGGATGATAACTTGATAGTAGTTCAACCTAGAGTCATGAAACTTTACAGGCGTGTTGGCCTTGGTGCAAGGAAGAACCCTATTGATGTTGGACTCACCAGGTCAAAGGTCAAGGTCACAGTGACCTTGAACATAGTATATCGCAACAATTGGTTTTACGGATGAGAACTTGATAGTGGTTCAACCTAGAGTCATGAAACTTCATAGGTATGTTAGCCTTGGTGCGAGGAACTGTTGTCACAACTCGACATTGCATCGGTGATCCTGAGCGGCATTTTTAAAGTGTAGCTCGGTGTGAAGCATTTGTATATGTCAAGTGTCAAACGGGCGTTAATATACAATCCTCGGACACTTTTAAGCGAATATAAAGAGTCTCAATTCTCTGGACTAACTTTATTTATTGGCTTACTTTAAAAATAATTAGTATAAGGGGTTATACTGGATGTTAATAGAGAACATGAATGTTATTATGCTCAATTATGAAGGGTTTTGTGTCTTTCTAATTTATCATAAAATAAGAAAGATACATGTAAAGCCTAATACTCCTTTTCTCCTCGAGGGGTTGACTCTATTTATATAGTTGAGCTTATTGGATTTTCCTCTAGGTCCTAGGCCCTCCAGCCTTTTTACTATTCAGCTATGTCTGGGTCATTGATACAGTATAAAAATGTTAAAAAATTTATAGTAATTTATATATTTTTTATACTTACCAATGACCCAGACGGGGATGGCCCTCCCAGGAGTTGGGAACTCATACCTCCCCGCTGAGTACATAGTGCTGACCAGGCACTGCTTGTAAGAATGATAATTGGCGCCAATTCCGGGACGTCCTTGACACTGCGCATGCGCAGTGAGGGCAAAGTATGGAGGACCTTCAGGACATGATTTCTTTTGGTTTTAGATGCAAATTTTGGGGATTGGGGGGGCAAAATTTGTGTTTGGCCCTAGAATTTTAAGAGTTAGCACCAGCTATGTCTGGGTCATTGGTAAGTATAAAAAATATATAAATTACTATAAATTTTTTAACTTTCGTGAATACAACGAGAATTCATTCTGCACTGCAATAATTTTATGAGAAATACTGGTCACTGTATGGGAAACGTGCTAAAATCATCGTTGAAGTGGGCCACTAGCTGGTATTTTGTCTTAGTATACTGCATGTTGCTAATATGTGATTTAGGTTATTAATTCTTTTGCTTTGCTTTCACAGATTTGGGTCCACCTTAATAATTAAGGGACTGACTGCCACTGAAACTTAACACTTTTAAATATGATTACAAATTTGTTTGTAGCGCCGTAACAATAGAGAACATGAAAGTTATTATGCTCAATTATGGAGGGTGTTGTGTCTTTCTAATTTATCCTAAAATAAGAAAGATACATGAAAAGCCTAATACTCCTTTTCTCCTCGAGGGGATGACTCTATTTTATATAGTTGAGCTTATTGGATTTTCCTCTATGTCCTAGGCCCTCCAGCCTTTTTACTATTCAGCTATGTCTGGGTCATTGGTGCAGTATAAAAATGTTAAAAAATTTATAGTAATTTATATATTTTTTATACTTACCAATGACCCAGACGGGGATGGCCCTCCCAGGAGTTGGGAACTCATACCTCCCCGCTGAGTACATAGCGCTGACCAGGCACTGCTTGTAAGAATGATAATTGGCGCCAATTTCGAGACCTCCTTGACACTGCGCATGCGCAGTGGGGGGAAAGTATGGAGGACCATTTAGGACATGATTTTTTCGGTTTTAGATGCAAATTTGGGGGATTAGGGGGCAAAATTTGTGTTTGGCCCTAGATTTTTAAGAGTTAGCACCAGCTATGTCTGGGTCATTGGTAAGTATAAAAAATATACAAATTACTATAAATTTTTTAACTTTTCAAAAAATTTCGACAAAACCATATCATGTGACCCCTCTTTGGAACGAGCTCGTTCCAATGAGGGGTCACATGATATGATTTTGTTGATATTTTTGGAAAAATTTAAAAAAATGACATTTAAAATAATAAATTTTGATATCGTCTGCATTGGGTAAAGGGTTAACAGGAGTATTCAGTTAACAGGGATTTGATCATTTTCCTGTATTCTGGACTTAAACTGAACATTTATTCTATTATATCTTGTTTGAACATTTATTCTATTATATCTTGTTTGACAGAGCTCATGGAGCTTTGTCAAACAAGATATAATAGATTAAATGCCTGCATTGGATATATTGAGGCAAATTTAGGTGATATATACTCGCCCAAAAAAGAAAGTGTGCATTGATCAAACTCCAAAAAAATAATTTCGTAGGTGTAAAGAGTGTTAACCTGTTCATGAATAAGTTATATTGAACACAAAAACAGCTTTCCCCGTTAAAATTGCATTAACGTTAAATGACGTGCTGCACGTTTGTGAAAAGGGATGTTTTGCATGTGGAGAGTCTGAAAAATCATGCAGCAGTGTGAATCCTTGGGTATTTAAACACTAAAGTAAGGCCTTCCTATCGTTCACATTCAAACTTGCGCTGCTGTTAAAATGACTCCACATTAGCATGTCAAGATTGACAATGAATCAACGTCTCCTTGCCCTGGGTATGATTAGAGTTGGCAGAACACACAGAGAGGTTGCCCAGCATTTGAACTGCCACCGTAACACTGTAGACAGGCTAGTCCATCGACATGCACAACATGATGACGTTCGAGACCGACCCCGCTCCGGGAGACCCCGATTTACCACCCCTTCACAAGATCGGTATATCCGTATCGTCCATCTCCGGAACCGGCAACAAACAGCAACGACGACAGCCAGGAACATCCCTAACCTGAGACGGATACATCCTCAAACAGTAATCAACCGGCTGAGAGAATACGGCTTACGTCCTGGAAGACCTGCAATTCGTCCGATTTTGACGTTATGTCATCGTCGTGCTCGACTGCAGTGGTGTAGACAACATCTCAGGCATCCCTTACACTGGTGGCGACGTGTTTTATTCACAGATGTTTCCATCTTTCATCATCAGATGGCCGCCAGAGAGTGTACAGACGTCGAAACGAACGCTACGCAGATCCATGTGTCATGGAGCGAAACTGTTATGGGGGAGGGTCTCTCATGGTGTGGGGCGGCATCTCTGTTCGTAACAGAACTGAGCTGGTCATTATTGATGGCAATCTCAATGCAGCCAGATATCGTGATGAAGTGCTTACACCTGTTGTTGTCCCATTTCTGCAACGTCACGGTCCCGGCGTCATTCTACAGCAGGACAACACCCGACCCCACGCAGCTCGTGTTGTTCAACAGTATCTGCAGCAACAACAAGTGGATGTTCTTCCCTGGCCCACAAATTCGCCCGATATCTCACCCATTGAGCATGTATGGGACGAAATGAAACGTTAGCTACGCCGGCTTCCCCATGCACCGTCAACGCTTGTGGAACTCCAAAGACAGCTTATCAGAATATGGAACAACATCCCACAACACTTCCATGCTAACTTGTTCGCTTTCATGAGGCGTAGATGCACAGCAGTAGTCGATGCAGATGGAGGTCATACCACAAATATTGAATGTGTGACTTTTGTGTTTGACCCTTACTGTCTTTGACTCTCCATGGCACCAAGAGTATTTGTCGTAGCGTAATGAAATTTCTCGTGTTGATCACAAATTGATTCATCTGTGATTGAATAAAATTTCCATGAATGAAAATGATAGATTTTTTTTTTTTAGTGTTATTTTTTAGCATGCACACTTTCTTTTTTGGGAGAGTATATAAGGGCAATTTAGTGACTGTCAGGGTAATTTCATGACATATTGCAAGATGTTTTATTCAATTAACAGGAGTTTACTCTATAAACTATATGTAAATAACGGTAAATTTGTACTGAAGGTATGGTAAATGGATTTGTGTATGGACATTATATTCAATTAACAGGGATATTCAATTTAAAGATATCCAAATAAGTGGGCTCCACTGTATTGTCCTGGGCATTCCAGAAGAGTTAACATGTCTGATCAGCAGCATCATTGCTTCAAGTATTTATTGATAACAAATTTGATGATTCTCCTGCAGTCATTCCATTAGCTTTTATTTATTATTTTTCAGGTTCTTTGAAGATGAAGAAATATAACTATTTGAAGTTTTTTGCTAAAAATGTAAGTCTGTGTGATTGTTAACCAAATTTTTTGCCTCTGTTGGCTGGCTCAGTTTGGCTGAATTTAAATGTCTGCATTTCGTGTACAGTCCATTTAAAACTTAAAAAGAAAAGTTCTGATGTGTGATATTACATAATAGCTGAGCTAAATACAGACTAATATCTTAACGGCCACTGATAGGACTTTTTATGGTGACCCCCCCCCCCCCATTTACAGTACTGTCACTGTGGACTGGTCGTAATCCACATGCATGCATTTATCAGGTAATAAAAATCATCATCAGGAAAATCTGAATTAATGAAGCACCGGGTTGTACCTGGTGCTTCATTAATTAAATTTTTAGTCGAGTTGTGACGAAGTCAAACTCGACTTATAGTTTGATGAATGGCGGGCAGTTGGGCGGGGGGTGGGCGGGCGTAAACAATTGGTTTCCGGATGATAACTTGATAATGGTTCAACCCATGTTCATGAAACTTCATAGGTAGGCTGGTATCGGAGAGAGGAAGAACCCTATTAATTTTGGACTTGCTTGGTCGAAGGTCAAGGTCACAGTGACTTTGAACACAGTAAATTGTAAACAATTGGTTTCCGGATGAGCATATGGGCCGTGAGCTGCGAAAAGGGACCTTACGGGTCAAAAATTCGAAATTGAGTTAGAGCTACATCTCTACTCTCCTGAAATCGAGGATTCCAAGAAAGTTTACTTTAGGTTCATCTGACATTTATAAATGGGTCAACGCGACGTGTAAAGTGGGATGTCCAAGAGCACCATAACTTGAATCGACCGTTTGACGTTTCAACGTAATACTTATACGATGCGTATGTGCAACGTTATCTCTCGTGAAAATGTGAACGATTTGCGAACAATAACAAGTTATTTCTTTTTCGAAAAATGCAATATTTAAGAGTGAAGGAAGATAACAAACTACCATCTGAGCTTTAATTCATTGTGGTTATGGTTCAATTCATGGTGTGAGAGGAGCAAACTGCAAAGAAAGTTTTGAAAAAGATTTGTTTCCTTCAGGTTTTTCATTTTTGTTTATTTCTTGTTAAATTTTTTGGTTTTTGGGGGTTTTTGTTGGGGGGGGGGGGGGGGGGGGGGGGGGGGGTCGGGGGTGATGCTTTTTGCATGTTTTCGGCTGCATCGGAAAATTGAATAAAGAAAATCCGGTTAACACACGACCCTCCTCACCAATATAACTAGTAGGCTGAAAACAGACAATAATAACAACAAAAAACAAACAAAAAAATGCAGAAGAAGAAACGAGGGACCAACAGAAATTTTACACGTGCCATCTCCAATAATGGCAACAATATGGACCCAACGTACACAACGTCGCAAAGGCATCAGAGAGCACGGATGACAATTTTTTCTCGAGAGAACTAACACAGAATCTAGCCTACTATACATTCATTTGTTCGTACATTTTGCCACCCCCAATCAAAAATCCTGGCTACGTCAGTGAGTATTTATCCCCCCCCCCCCCCCCAAACCCCCTCATCCACATGCGCATAGGCTTATTCTCGGACCACTGTAAAAATTATTAAACAAATACAGGCTGGGGTTTTTTGTTTGTTTTTTGCTAAATATTAATGTGTTTCCCATTAATTTTAAATTGTTATTTTCTCTTATTTTTAACCCCTAACAAGCTTTGGATTAATTGATATTCACAAGACAAAGACATGATTTCTGAGTGTCATTTATGCAAAGCATGTATTTCGGTTTGGAATTTAAACACCAAAATGCTTACTAAATCTTGTATTCAATTTCTAAGCCTCTGAAGTGCAAGGATTACGTATAAAAGTGTTTTTTCTCGTCAGTTTGTGTCCAATTCCAGAACGTGTAAAGATGTTCAGTTGCTCCAAAACACAACTTAGTGTGGAATTTCTAAATGCATTTAGTTGTGGTGAAACGTAACTCTAAAATGCGTCTCGATTTTAAACATAACATTGAAACATGTTTGGGTTTGAACATGTAGGGCCCTATATAATTCGTGGAGCAGGCCATCAAAATGAACAATTTCAATTTTAAAACGTCTTGGAAATCAAATGTAGATTCAGCCAAGACCTATGTGAGTTTCCTTCAAAAGTTGCCTGATTGTCATTAGTCTCAATCTTTGCCGGGAGGGGTTATCAAGCTCAGTGTGTTTGGCCGCATGTTAGGGTATGTGTGTTGATGATATCAAACTCATCAATATTAATCTCAAAACTTCTTCCCGTTGGACGCCCAGGATATAAAAATCTGCATGTCCACTGATGTAGATTGTTCTCCTCCACCTGTCTCCATTGGGAAAATAGGACTTGGTAACCAACGCTGCTGGGTGCCATCCCTCAGTAAGTGGGAAACATCGGCATAAATGCCACTCATCGGCCAGATCACTTCGGGATCTGGATGTTATGAACGTAAGAAAAAATTGAGCTTCTGCTCAAGGCTGGCCAGCCCCCCCCCTTCCCCCCCCCCCCACCCCCTCTCCCATATTTCTGAATCCGTCCCTTGGTAACCTGACGTCTCTGGACAGGTTTTTTTTTTTTTTTTCTCTGACACTGACTCGAAAGTTAGAAAGAATGTGTGAGAATGAGCAATCGCGTATCTCATCTTGGTGACAACATTTCTTCTATTAATTTCCCAGTATCAACCAATAAATTACATGTAGTGGGAAAAAAATGGAGGCGTTATGATTTTTCAGTAAGCGTATTTGTCGGATGCTCTAAACACGAATCTGGAAGTGGATCAAGGGGTCAGAATCAACCACTACATGCATACATGCACAGAGAGGCGCCTGTAATATTTTGTTGCCTACGTAAAACGTTGGCTGACAAACGCCATCATTTTCTTTGAAATGAAATGGCGTGAAAAGAAATCTTGAAGACTACATAATTTAGGCACATCACAAAAACTGATTTATTTATTTGAGCTTCCATCAACAAGTTATCTTGAAGTACATTGTACTGCAAGATTGTCTTCCCAATTCTAAATTTTGTTGCCATTCTGATTCAATACTTTTCGACACCACCATCAACACGTTTTGCAGAATCACAATTCACATGTACAGTCGAAACTCGACGTTTACAGGACCGACCGATAACTTCGACTTATCCCGGTCTTCGAGTTATGCACTTCAGATGTATTTGGGGGATTTGGGAGCCTTGAACACAAGAACACAGAAACTTGTAGGCCTAATCTGGACAAAGGAACCACCTCAACACCTCTCAGAAAATATAGAACAGCGACCGTCTATATTTCCTGGGAGGGGTGGAGGGGGATTGCTAGTCCCTGATTGCTAGGACTGATGGCCAACTTCGAGTTATCTCATATATTCGAATCATCCGATTTCAAGTTATCGATTGCCGACTGTAGTTTTTAGTTTTTTAAGACAACTCCCATTCCCAACCACCTCTCGCTCCTGCCAGAAGAAAAGGGATCAGCGAACAAGACACGCAAAAAACCCAAACAAGCAACAAAAACAATACTGTGCAAAATAAGTTATTTTACATGATAACGTGGTAAGTATTGTTTTTGTTTTGTCTCTCGGTATTCCTGGGGGTGGGGTGGAGGGAGGGAGGGGGTGCATCAGTTGTAAAAAATAAATAAATAAAAAACGATTTGTTGGGGGGGGGGGGGGTGGGCGGATAAAAATTGCAAGACACATGGTCCCGGGGAGATGGGGTCCGCAGAGGCCGAAGCATTTTTTCAAATCTACTTTTTTACATTCAATAATAGAAGACTTTTGAGCATTTTCATGCATGTCATTAGTGGTCACTTAAGAACATGACGGCTTCATTTGCCTTGAAAGATATTTTTTAAAAGGTTGTCATACATCAAAATTGAAAAAAAAAAATTGACCCCCATCCCCCCCTCCCCCCCCAAAAAAGGACATTTTTTTCTTTTTATGCTCAAATTGTTTTTCTGGCAGAACATTGCTTTTCGGACCTAGTGTATTATTTTTACAGCCCCCCCCCCCCCCCCCCCCCCACCCCCACCGCTCACGTGTATTCCCTTTTGTGTTGTTGTGTATGAGTGTTTGTGATACTGTGCTGCAGTGAAATTACATCATATAATTATTTCAGGCTTACATGCAGTCTACCTTTCCACCCAACCAATCATTCGAACAAGATTATTCTTTCATGTTTCATCAGAAAAACGAACTCAGTTGTCATCAAGGGACTTCAGTTCTTGAGGACTAGTGGGCGGTCGGCTGCAAAAAAAAAAAAAAAAAAATACACAATGTTTCTCGAACAGCTTCGAAGGAAAGTTTTGAAAGATACTTGAATTTTGTCATTTTTAAAAATTTTGTTCAATAAATATAATTGAGTTGCATCACGATCACAAAATTAATAAGGTTCCAATTGAAAGAAAGGCTGGCACAATTGTTAGCTACTTAAGTTGATCAGTAGCAGGGGCGGTGCTAGAAAATCTTGCGTGTTGGGGGGGGGGGGGGCAAGTAGGGGACATGATATGCCCCCCATGGGGGAGGGGTTGGGGTGGGGGTAGTGCATATCAATAATTTTTAAGGCAGGAGCAATACTTAAAGATTTATTGGAGGGTTTTATTTTTATTTTTATTTATTTATTTATTTGTTTATTATTATTTTTGAGGGGGGGAGGGGCGAGGTGATTTTTCTCAAGCTCCCAGACCTCTCCTCCCAGATAAAAAACAGACAAAAAAAAATTGTGCTTTCGGACTATTCTGGTGGGTTTTAAAGGTTTACACAGTTTTTGAACGTTGAAAATAATGAGGTAGGGCCTACGACCCATATTTTGAGGACAAGATTCGCAAACTGTGTAGGCTAACTGCATTCGAGCTTGTAATTCTTTACTGAATAAGTTCATCGGCTGGGTGTGTATGGGAATAACAAAAGAGTCAAGGTTTGTGTGAGAGAGGGTGTGTGAATGTGTTTGTGATGAATGGGAGAAAGGGGATGGCTGGAAAAATCTAGGCTATGTTTGGGGACGGGGTAAATGCCCTTCACCTCACCCCACCCATAGCATCGACACTGCATGGTCACAAGTTACTGCGCTTGACATGAGGTGTTGCGGCTTTTGAGGTTGTAAATGAATGTAGGCTGTGGACATGTTGTATCCAGGACTGTAGAAAACAAATCACATTCAATTTCACAGTGCAACTATGCTGCTAGAAAATAGAACACCGCAAGGCTTTGTCAGTATGAATCTATGTGTACTGTAATGACTTGTAGTGACGGAGAGTAGAGCTTGAATACAGAAATCAGGACAGACAATTTTAGTCATTTTTACGCCACAGCGGAACTTCAAATAAAATCAGAAACAACAATAGTCAACAACAACAAAAACTGGGTTTCAGAAGGTATTACTGCATGAACATGATGAATTCATGTTAGAACAAGTGACGGAAACAAAGATGATTTTGAAACCTGAGTTCTTGGAAACTTTCTTTTTGATGTCACACAGTGATTTAAAAATAGAAACACTCATTGATGTAAACAAATCAGCGAGTGCGAAACGTCATTTAAACAGGTCAAACCAAACAGAGTGATGAGAAAACTCAGTCGTTTCACATCTCCTGACAGCCCATCGAACTATCTTTGAAAACAATGAAATCGGTGTGTTTTTGTCAATACATCTTTTGTGTGTGATAATTTTCATCAGAAAATGCTGTGTGCCTCGAAGTTTTATGACATTAATGTCATCGATTAATAGGAAACATGTAAAGTAATATGGAAACAACCAAACAATTGGATACGCCTGAAACTGGTTTGCTACACAGTAGACAACACGTCTTCTTGAAGGTCAAGAACACGTGCTGCACTGTCACCTCGACTATTTTGTTGGCAAAGAACTGTTTAAATCATTAGAATTCAAGAGAATGTTTTGAGAGTCTGATTCTATCTCTGACATTAAACATTTATTTAGTTATGGTAACCAGTTTTAATTTATTAAATACATTAAATCAGTGCGTTCCTCGCATGGAAAAAAAATAAATAAAAAGCTGCGTGTGTTTATAAAACTTATTTGATCACGCCCACAATTTTTACGTCGTTCGTTTTTTACGTCTTTCTCTGTTTTCATTGGATATCCTGTAAGGTCCCTTTTCGCAGCTCACAGCCAATATGTAGGTTGGCCTCGGTGAGAGGAAGAACCCTAGTTATTTTGGACACACTAGGTCAAAGGTAAGGTCACAGTGACCACCCTGAACATAGTAAATCAAAACAATTGGTTTCCAGATGATAAATTGATAATGGTTTGACCCATGTTCATGAAACTTCATAGTGAGGTTGGCATCAGTGAGAGGAAGAACCCTATTTATTTTGGACTCGCTAGGTGAAAGATCAAGGTCACAGTGATCTTCAACATAGTAAATCGTAAACAATTGGTTTCCGGATGATAACTTGATAATGTTTCGACCCACGTTCATGAAACATCATAGGTAGGTTGGCATCAGTGAGAGGAAGAACCCTATTTATTTTGGACTTGCTAGGTGAAAGGTCAAGGTCACAGTGACCTTCAACATAGTAAATCATAAACAATTGGTTTCCAGACGATAACTTGATGATGGTTTGACCCACCTTCATGAAACTTCATAGGAAGGTTGGCCTAGGTGAGTGGAAGACCCCTATTTATTTTGGACACACTAGGCCAAAGGCCAAGGTCACAGTGATATTGAACATTATAAATCATAAACAATTGGTTTCCAGATGATAATTTGACAGTGGTTCCACCTACATTCATGAAACTTCACAGGTAGGTTGGCATTGGTGCAAGAAAGAGCCCTATTTATTTTGGAATCACTAGGTCAAAGGTCAAGGTCACAGTGACCCTTCACATAGTAAATTGTAAACTCTTGTTTTCCGGACGATAAGTTGATAATGATTAAACCCACATTAAATTGATATTTGAGATAATAGTATGTTATGACATCGCAATTTGATTTTGTTCAAATCATGTTGCCTCGCCCCTTGGTAAGGCCACGCCCAAAAAGTGTGCCTAAATCTTAAAAAATCTTCTTCTCATGAACCAGCAGTAGCAGAGACTTGATATTAGGTGTGCAGCTTCCTTTTGAGGTGTAGACTCAGATTTGTTCAAGAGAAGTTCTAGGGGCTATATTTGCCATCGTTATGGGAGAGGCAAGAATTTTTGCCCCGCCTAAAATTTCTATATATTTTTATACTGTACCAATGACCCAGACATAGCTGGTGCTAACTCTTAAAATATAGGGCCAAACACAAATTTTGCCCCCCAATCCCCAAAATTTGCATCTAAAACTAAAGAAAACATGTCCTGAAAGGCCCTCCACACTTCGCCCCCACTGCGCATGCGCAGTGTCAAGGACGTTCCGAAATTGGTGCCATTAATCATTCTAAGTTTGGCCCTTCATCAGTTAACATCTGACTGATCTTTGTGCTTATAAATCTCAGTTTAAATGATGCCAGACACATAAATATTAGTGAAATGGTGATTCTAAGGAGGATAGAGAAGGAGGAGAGGAAAAGAATGTGTGACAGAATATTATCAGGGCTGTAACTTAAAATTTTTCAATGAAATTATGTTAAGTTACCTATTTTCAAGGCAGCAGCCATTTTGTTGTCATTCTGATTATTTAGTTACACTGTTTTTTTTAAGTGTTTTCCTCTCTCCATGTCCTTTAAGTTCCCCCTTGCTATTCTCCCATGCTTTTGGCATAGTTTTTGTAATTATTATTACTAAATTTTCTTGGGAGTTTTAGCTGAATAACAGAATGAATTCTGTTCTTTCCCCATGTTTACGTCTTCACCTAGGGGTGGTTAGGCGTTGTGTTCTGCATCTACCATCTGATGTTCTGCAGTTTCTTCCCTGGAAGTCTCTGTTTTGCATCAGATAGTGTATTTTTGGTAACTGATTTCGGGCCTGGGTGCCTGGAGTCTTATTTTAGTGTTTTTACACTCATTGTTTACATTTACAACAGCCCTCTGTGTGAGGGGGGGATTTCTAAAAAATAATATCTTGATGTTATTTTAATCATAACTAGATACATTATTATTGTTCCTAAGTGTTGAATAAATTGTTTAAAATTTTTTTAAAATTTTTGTCCACACTTAGGCTTGGGATCCATTGGGGCTCAAAGTTACTTTTCAGAAACTTGGGCTGTTCTGAAAAAATATTTTTTCAAAATATTTTGATTTCAATTATTTTTTCTATATCAATGGATCATATTATTATTATGTATTTTGATTGCCAGGGGTTAGTGCGAGTACCAGGACTTGTTTTCTTTTCACATTGAAAGGATATTGATCAATTGTTTTAAGAGGAAGTCTTCCTCTGACTTTATTATCATTCTATATGTGGTCAGCGTACTCGCATTAACTCCTGTTCTGTATCGTATGATTTCGATGACAATATGGGAAGCGTATGTCACGGTATGTTGTTGGGGATTTGGACACTCCGGTCCTTTCCCCGCAGGGTCACTCTACTTTATCAATTTCTATTTCAGACGATCAAGATTAGGGTGATGTATCTGTGATGTCTTCCAACAGTGTGCCTCCGTCGTCACAATTAATGAAGGGCTAGCGGAAAAGTGCTCATGTAAATACGCCAATTGCCTAAGAGGACCCTAGTAGGTTCGACGGCCTTTGACGTCCGCTAGCTCGCCCGGTGTAGCGTCCATTCACCGAATGGTTCGGCAGCCGGGTTCGTCCGTTGTGGTCTAGAAGGATTTTTGGGGGATGCGAGCACTATAAACTAACCTAATGCACACCCAGTGACGGCGGATCGGAGGGAGAACGCAGGAAGCCTTTTAGTCCGGTTCATAGCTCGTTCCGGTCCATCCGGACGGCAAGCGAGAGAGGCCCCTCTCTCGTTCAACAACATCTGGCCCCAGATGTTGTGGTACAAAATGTGTCGTAAGCAGAGCATACGTCCGTCGCTCGGGACGCTCCGTTGTATAGGCAGTCCGCTGAGACTGCTAAGGCTTCCTCTTCTCGTCAGCGCACACGACCGCACCTTGGCTGCGTGACCGCCGATATATTTCCAGCTTCGCCGATCAAGGATTCTTCGGCGACCAGGTCACACCATCCGGCAGCCAGGGATTCGAGACCGATGGACTCCGGACGTTCGCATAGGAAAAGTATGCGGGAGCCATCTGATGCGGAGCTGCCCTCGGCGAAGCAGCGATAGACTGCGCCTCCGCAGGTCTCGACGCCGGACATTCTTGTGCACATAGCACAGCTTATCGCAGCATCCCAGCAGCCGACAGAACGATGTCGGATCGAGAATTATCCGACAGCGCTGGGTCGGTAGCCGGGGACTCGAGGCCTGCAGACTCCGGACGTTCGCATAGGAAGTGTGCGGGAGTCAACGTACACGGAGCTTCCAGCGGCAATGCATCGTAAGTCCGCTACTGCACAGGCCTCGGGAACGGACGTGCTTTCCTTAATAGCACAGTTTATCGCAGCATCCCAGCATCAACTGAATCTGTCGCATATATTTTATCCGACGATGCTGGGTCGGGACGCTCCGCGGAAGCGGGTACGGACGTCCGAAAGTTTCATCCGGTCCGACGGGATACCGAAAGGGATTCGGAGGATTTCAAGCTTTCCCTTTCGGAACAACATATGCTGCGATGCCGGATAAGAAACTGATAGCGTCGGTGGACTCGAATTATTGAACGACGCTATATATATTATTATTTTATGCTTGCTATCCAAGCATTTCTGGTTTCTTGTTCGAAGAGTTATGGAGATGTCTTTCAAAAGTGTGCCTCTGTCGTCATAGTTAATGAAGAGTTAGCGGCAATAAGTGCTCATGGAATATGTCTATCGCTTACGGAGTGACATTCGCTAGCTCACCCGGTGTAGCGTACATTCATCGAATGGTTCGGCTGCCGGGTTCGTCCGTTGCGGTCTAGGAAGGAGATTTGGGTGATGCGAGCACTTAATTACTTTAGTACTCACCCAGTGACGGCAGATTGAGGACAGATCGGAGGAAGCCAACAACATAGGGGACCGCATGTTGTGGTTCAGATATTTTACATTCGGAGCATATGTCCGTTGCTCGGGACGCTCCGTTATATTGACAGTCCGAGAGACTGTCTTTAATGCTTCCTCATCCTCACAGCAGGGCACACGACCGCACATTGGCTACGTGACCTCGAGTATCCGATCAGTTTCGGCATTCAGTGATTCCACAGCGAATAGGTCGCGCCATCCGGTAGCCAAGGGACACGAGGCCTATACACTCCGTTCGCTCGCATATTGGAAGTATGCACGGGGTAACGATCTCGGAGCTTCCTGCGGCAATGCATCGTAAGACCGCTGCTCCTCAGGCCTCAGTGACGGACGTGCTATCCGAGTTAGCACAGTTGTTTCGCAGCATCCCAGCAATTGACAGTTTCTCGGTCGAATCAGGAATTATCCGACGGCGCTGGGTCGGTGCGGTCCGCGGTTGCATCAAGCTACGGACGACCGAACGCTTTATAGGGTCCGACAGGATGGCGAAAGGGATTCGAAAGATTTCGAGTTTTCCCTTTAGTAGTATCGGAAGATGCCTTTCATATCTTCTGGCATTTCTTCCAGTCATTATTTTTCGGACTTCATTGCTGCGATCTTGGATAAGAGACTTATAGCGTCATTGGACTCGGATTTTTCGATCGGTACAGGGACATTGTCCCTGACTTACCGACGCAGTCCAATATTGTCATTACAACATGTGTTTTATTTTTCGACGCTATATATTTATATATATATACAAGCCTGCTACTAAGCATGATAGTTTAGTTTCTTGTCCGCGTGGCTCATTTCTGCCATTTTATCTTTTTTACATATAGTTTATTTTGGCAGAGCAGGGCATACCGAGAGTTCATATGCGTCTAGACGGTGTGATTAAAGACTGCATATATTCTTTTTCGCCGTTTATGTCTTTTCCAGTTTCAATGTTGGGAACGACATTATGTATAGTAGACTTAACTTAGACGCTTTATTATACGTAATCCGCCTTACTGAGGCGTTATCATTACGTCTTCAAGAAAAGATTTACGGGATATTATTCTCAATGTAATTTCTTTTGAGGGCAATAGTTTGTTCACGTATAACTCCGCCCTTCAGTGGCTGATTGGAGTTGGTTAGACGTGATGCAGCCCTAGCTACATCCACGCGTGGATAGTAGGTTAAGAACTCTCTCAGAGTCGCTTCGTTCTCGGAGGAGCTTCTCTTCGACGGCAACTTTCCGGCAATCCATGAATTGCTTGATTTATACATTCTCTTGTCTATCTAGTGTTACAAGAGATTCAGACTGGGGCAAACATTTGGTGGTTGACTCAGAGAGTGCCGCCGCAGTTGCCGGACCCGAGTGTGGCTGTTATGACGGTTGCCAGTCAAACAGATTGGGATATATACTGATCCCTACGGATTCGAAGTGCCAGCGTCTTTGGGTTCCGCAGTCTTTTAGCTATCAGTTTAACTTCCGCGGAATAATGTTTTTTAGGCTTGCTTTATGTCATTGCATGAACATTATTCAGAAACGCATGCCCAAATTCCTGTCCTTTAATTCGACAGTAGTGGCGTATCTCCGGAACCAGGGAGGCACTCTTTCGTTTCCGTTATTCAATTTAATGGAAAGAATCCGTCTGTTGGTTATAGTACACCAAGTTCAGTTTTGGTCCGTCATATTCTGGGTCGTCTGATTGTTTTATCGCACTCCCGTTCTCTTACGGGTCGCTTGTTGCTGTCAGAATGGACTCTCAACAAACAAGTATTCAATCAGATTTGCTATCTATAGGAGCGCCCAATGATGTTTTATTTATGACACAGCTTGCTAATCAATTGCAGACGTATGTGTTGGCTTGTCCAGATCTCTGAGCTAATACTGTTAACGCTCTATTGATCTATAGGACGGAATGATAGGATACGCGTATCCTCCGGCACTTTTGTTTTAGCAGGTATTGCTAAGATAAACAACCACAATACATTTCTGTTGATAGCATCTCTATCTTCACAGAGATCATGAGTAATTTACTCTCTTGTCTACTGTGGATCTTAACGTGAAATCTTCCTCTATGTGAGGATCTTTTTTCACTGGGTAAATCGTGTCATCTTTATCACAACCAGCAAGGTCGCAACCTTCATGTATTCCGTTGTGTGGTCCGTATTGCATTGTAAGCACTGTACTGGACGAGCTTTGGACGCGATTTCTTACTATAGCAGATCCTCTTCTTCGCTATTCTATGCGGCTAAAGTGGAGGCTCTTCCGTCGTGGTGTAGGGATCATTATGTTCATATTGTTGATCCCTCCATACTACGCATTGCTAGTTTTTAGTATACTTGTTTCACAAGATCTACTGCAGCCTGTTGTTATTTAGGTTATAGGTTTATGTTACCTCATACCTATGCACTCTACGATAGTTTACAATTGAGTCTTTTGTCTCTTTATCTAAGTCAGTTAGTAACTTTTTGATAAATAGACTTAGAATCTTTAGATTAAATTCCTATACGGATTTTAACTTCGGTTCTTATTTAGCTAAGTAATCATTTGAGCCTCTGGAAACAGTAGTTTTCAAATTCTGACCTTTTAGACAGTAATTCTGTTGGTTTCTCTTTTACTGTAGAGTCAGTGAGTTTCATGCACTATCGATGGATGATTTTCACTTTCATAGTTTCGGAATCAATACTTCCGTTACTATTTAGGTTGGATTGTTGCATAAGAGTTAGGCTCCTATTATCCGGAACCTATTATTTTAAGGTCCTTCCGTCTTCGTATGGGCATAGGCCTTTACTCTTTCCGGGTACAGTTTATGTATTTATAAACAGATATCTGTTTATTACAAGGGCGTAAGCTTCTTCTGTCTTGATGTCTAGTAGAAGGACGTTACGCTCCATTTTATTGTTAATGGATTCTATTAACTACCGTACTGCTTATGGTATATCATTGGCTTAGCAGTTGTGCTTAAGATTTCGGCTCATGAAGTAAGAGTTCTTCTACTTCTTGGGCTTACATTAATAGTGTTGCTATTATAGATTTTTGAAGGCTGCTCATTGCGCTCAGCCATCCATTCATGAATTTTATCTCAGAAATATCGAGTCCATTTCTGGAGGCCTCTATTGTTAGGTCTATTATCTACTGCTCAGAATGTCATTCACTTAACAGTTGCTACTATAGCTAGGTAGGCTGTCTGTTTCGGCAGTGTCTCCGTTCGGCTGCCCTCTTCGCTCTGGGCTATTTGACCCAGGGCAAGAAAAGGGGGGGGGGGGGGAGGGTGTTCCCTTGGGTCACCTGTTTTTACTATGAAAACAAGGGGATACCTCCTCCGGAGTTAGTAATTCTGAGCTGTTATTGGGATGGTTGTTTAGTGAGAAGTTTAAGTTTATAAAATTCATTCAAGTCTTAGTTTTTAAAGTATAGCTTTTGAATATTGCATATGTCAACGGACATGATTATGCAATTCTCACACACTTTTAGGAGTATAAGAGTCTCTATTCTCTAGACTTACTTTATTATTGGCTTACTTTAAAAATTATTAGTATAAGGATTATTGGATATTAATAGAGTACTTGGATGTATGAAGCTCAATTTTTGGAAGGTGTTGTATCTTTCTAATTTATCATAAATAAGAAAGATACATGTAAGGCCTATTACTTCTTTTCCCTACAGGGGATGACTCTATTTTATTTTATTGAGCGTATTCCATTTTGCTCTATGTCCTTGGCCCTCCAGCCTTTTTACTATTCAGCTATGTCTGGGTCATTGGTACAGTATAAAAATGTTAAAAAATTTATAGTAATTTATATATTTTTTATACTTACCAATGACCCAGACGGGGATGGCCCTCCCAGGAGTTGGGAACTCTTGCCTCCCCGCTGAGTACATAGCGCTTACCAGGCACTGGTTATTAGAATGATTAATGGCGCCAATTTCGGAACGTCCTTGACACTGCGCATGCGCAGTAGGGGCGAAGTGTGGAGGGCCTTTCAGGACATGTTTTCTTTAGTTTTAGATGCAAATTTTGGGGATTGGGGGGCAAAATTTGTGTTTGGCCCTATATTTTAAGAGTTAGCACCAGCTATGTCTGGGTCATTGGTAAGTATAAAAAATATATAAATTACTATAAATTTTTTAACTTTCAAGGGTTAGTGCGAGTAAGATGACTGTTAAACTTTTTTCAAAATGAAAGAAGTTTGTTCAAATTTTAATTCGAGGAAGTCTTCCTCTGATTCTCATGCTCAGTGTATTTCTTGTAGTCAGTGTACTCGCACTAATTCTTGCTCTGTGTGTGCCAATTGGAATGACAAACATTGGAGACATGTGTCACAGTATATTGTTAGTGGTGAGAGGTCCATGCCTGTCCTCTCGCCACAGGGTCAATCTAGTTTTTCAGTCTCTTTTTCAGAGGAACAAGAACAGGGTGATGTTTCCGTGATGTCTTCATGAAGTGTGCCTCCGTCGTCACAAACAAATGAAGAGCTAGCAGCAAAAGTGCTCAATGAAATTTGGCAAATGCCTAAGAGGTAGGATCAACGGCATTGTCGCCCGCTAGATCGCCCAGTGAAGCAATCAGTCACAAAATGGTTGTGGAGGAAAGGAGATCGTGTGTTGCGAGCACTATAAACAAGGATCGTGCACACCCGGCGATGACGGATCCTAGGATGGAATGGAGGAAGCCAATCAGTCCGGTACCTAGCTTGTCCAGGTCTGCCAGGACCATGAGCGAGAGAGGCCCCTCTCTCTTACAACAACATCTGGGACCAGATGTTGTTGTACGTAACTTTCGTCAGTCGGAGCAAACGTCCACTCCTCGGGACGCTCCGTCGTATAGACAGTCCGGCGCGACTAGTCTATTGGCTTCCTCATCCTCATGGCAGCACACACGACCGCAACTTGACTTCTGATATCCAGTCTGCTTCACCGACCAGGGATTTTCGATCAGGTCACACCATCCGGTAGCCAAGGACACGAGACCTTACCAGTCGGGAAGTTTGCATAAAAGAAGTATGTAGGAATTAACTCCCAGTGGCTAAATCGCATAAGACCGCGGCTCCACAGGCCTCCGTGACAGACTTACTATCCTAGATAGCTCAACACATTGCAGCATCCCAGCAGCCATCAGAAACTTTTTCAGAACAGGAACTGTCTGAGGAAGCTGGGTCAGTTCGCTCCCCTGCAGAGTCAGAAAGGGACATCCAAGAATCTCATGTGGTCCAGTCGGATGGCGAAAGGGAATCAGCGGAGCTGGAATTTTCCCTTTCCGAACAACATAAGGTGGCCGTAGATTTCATCCGGCAACACCTTCCAGAAGTTGTTCCTCCGGACCAAAATGCTGCATTACCGGATAAGAGACTGATAGCGTCACTGGACACAGACTTTTTTGGCCGGAATAGGGACATTGTCCCTGAGTTTCCGACCCAGTCCAGAAATGTCACACGGACATTTGAACTTTTGAATAACGCTATATTCAAGCTAGCCTCTAAGACTGGCAAATCCGGTTTCTTATCGCATAGCGCTATACAGCTGCCTTTCATCAATATTAGAAATAGATTTGAAACAGCAGGACAGGGCATGCCGAGAGTTCCTCTGCATTTGGACGACCAGGCAGAAGACTTGGAGTTGTCATTGCCGGCGTCCATGTCTATTAACTCCAG
This sequence comes from Pictodentalium vernedei, assembly GCA_031216915.1. Taxonomy (NCBI): domain Eukaryota; kingdom Metazoa; phylum Mollusca; class Scaphopoda; order Dentaliida; family Dentaliidae; genus Pictodentalium; species Pictodentalium vernedei. The sequence goes on along the minus strand of CM062289.1, from coordinate 431,661,581 downwards.
TATACTGGAGACGACAATCTCGTCTAATAGGATTAATTTAGATGCATTATCTTACGCAGATCACCCTACCAGAGCGTTATCATTACATCTCCAAGGGAAAGAATTCCAGGATGTTCAAACTTCCTTAAGAATTCTTTCGAGGGCTATAGCATATTCTACGTATAACTCCGCCCTTTCAGTGGCAAATCTGGAGTTAGTCAGACGTGATGCTGCCCTGGCTGCATCCACTAGAGTGGATAGTAAGGTGAAAAACTCTCTTCGAGTCGCTCCGGTCTTTTCTCTTCGACGGAAAGCTTTTTATTATCTATGATCAGATTACTAAGAAAGCTTCAGATTCTCTGCTTTTTAAATCCGCTTCAAAAAAGTCGGACTCAGTAGAGAGGAGTAAGGCAGGCACTTCGGGGGCGAATACGTCCAAGGGAAGTTCCTATAGAGGACCTAAGAAAGCCTCTACGTCTTACTCCAGAGACTGTCAGAGTAGCGACTCAGGTAGGGGCCATTATGCTGGCCGAGATAACCGGTCAGATGCCCCTAGGTCGACTGGACGAGGTGCGGGTCGTGGAGGACGTGGTTTCTCCTCCCGCAAGCCTCGCAGGGCCAGGAGGTGATGGTCTAAACCTCTATTGCATTCCAGTCGGACGACCCATGGGTGCAAGGGGTGATTTCCGAAGGTCTAAAACTGTCCTTCAAGGAAAAACCTCCGTTAACTCGAAGTTCACGTTGCACTCAGCTTCCGTCAAATGTTCAGAAGAGAGAATCGCGTCTATCAGAAGTTCAATCTCTTCTGGACAAGAACGCTACACAGGTCGTAGAAAACCAGGAATCTCCAGATTTCTACAGTCACCTGTTTCTGGTTCCAAAACCAGACGGCTCGTTTCATCCAGTCATAGATCTGAGCTGGATAAACAAGCTGATCGTGGCTCCAAAATTTTATATGGAGACTATCCGATCAGTCAGAGCGAGCATTCGAGTGAACGATTATGCTGCGAGCATAGATTGCAAAGATGCGTACTTTCACGTCATGGTACATCCGGCGTTCAGAAAGTATCTTTGCTTCGCTGTCCTAGGAGTCATTTATCAGTTCCGAGCAATGTGCTTTGGTCTGAATCTAGCGCCCTGGGCATTCACTCGAATAATGACTCATTTCCGAGCTCATTCATCTATAGTAACGTCGGCCTACTTGGACGACATTCTTCAGAGGTACGGCAGCAAGTTAGCACTTCAGAACGATGTGCAGAGTCTGCTTCAACTGCTCCAATGTCTCGGTCTCATAGTAAACGAAAAGAAGTCGGATCTAGTGCCGTCCAAGTCATTCACCCACCTGGGAATGAGCTTTGAGACACACAACAATCTCGTTCGTCTGCTGTTAACCAGAGAGAAATTAGTCAGTTGTTACGCTCGCTTTTGTCTTCACTCAGATGTAGTAACAGCGAGAGAATTCATGAGACTGACAGGTTTGTGCGGAGCCGCTGCGGATCTTATTCCGATGGGGTGGCTACGCACTCATCCACTCAAGATATTTTTTACTCCGAATTGGAGTGTGAAGACTCATTCACTCAAATGAACATCATCTTGTCGAATCAAGTGAAACAAGAGATTCAGACTTGGGCAGATATTCAGTGGTTAACTCAAGGAGTACCACTGCAAGTGCCAGATCCGTGTTTTATGATAATGACGGATGCAAGTCAGACAGGTTGGGTCGCAACTCTGAGCCCAACAGATTCGAGGTGCCAGGGTCTTTGGGATCCACAGTTCCTAAACAAGCACATAAACATCAAAGAGATGATGTCAATTTGACTTGCGCTACGCCAGTGGATGAACATTCTTCAGAATTCGCATGTTCAAATGCTGTGTGACAATTCGACAGTAGTAGCATATATTCGGAACCAGGGAGGCACTCAATCCATTCCGTTGTTCAATTTAATGGAAAGGATCCTTCTGTTTGTCCTAGAGCATCAAGTTCTCCTATTGGTCTGTCATATACTGGGTCGTCTGAACGTTCTAGCAGACTCCCTTTCTCAGAAAGGCCGCATGTTGCCATCAGAATGGACTCTCAACAAACGAGTATTCAATCAGATTTGCTACGAATGGGATCATCCTATGATAGACTTATTTGCGACGCATCTCAACAATCAGTTGCAGACATATGTGTCGCCATGCCCAGATCCTCGAGTAGTTGTAGTAGACGCCCTCTCGATCTCTTGGGACGAAATGATAGGATACGCGTATCATCCAGCTCCGCTGATTCAACAGATATTGCTAAAAATCAAGCAATCTCACTGCAAGATTCTGTTGGTAGCATCTCTGTCACCCCAGAGACCATGGATAAATCTACTCAGGTGTCTGTTGTGGGACATTCCGTGGAAGCTTCCTCCACAGGAGGACCTTCTTTCGCAGGGGAAATCGTGCACACTGCATCACAACCTGCAAGGTCTCAACCTTCACATATTTCCGATGTGCGGTCCTTGCACGGCAAGCATTTTACAGGACTGTAGGAGGATCTCCTCTTTGCTAAATTATGCTGCTAAGTGGAAGGTTTTCTGTCGGTGGTGTAGGGATCATTCTTTTGATATTATGATCCCTCCATTCCAGACATTGCAAATTTTCTGGTCTACTTGTTTGACGAGATCAAACTGCAGCCAATAACTATTAAGGATTATAGGTCTATGCTATCGGATACCTATTTCACGGCGACTAGGTCACGCCATCCGGTAGTCAGGAATACGAGGCCTATAGACTCCGGACGTTTGCATAAGAAATATGCAGGAGTTAACGTCCGGGGAGCTTTCAGCGGCTAAGTAACGTAAGACCGCTGCTCCACAGGTCTCCGTAACGGACATGCTATTATAAATAGCACAAATTATCGCAGCATCCCAGCAGATGACAGAATCTCTTTCGGATCAGGATTTATCCGACGACGCTGGGTCGGTACGCTCTGCTGAAGCATCAGGTACGGACGACCGAGAATTTCAAGTGGTCCGACAGGATGGCAAAGGGATACCGAGGAGTTGGTTTTTTCCCTTTCGGAACAACATAAAGTTGCCGTAGATATCATCCGGCATTATCTTTCAGAAGTTGTTCTGTCGGACCAAAAGGCTGCGATGCCGGATAAGAAACTGTTAGCGTCACTGGACACGGAATAATTTTATCGGTTTAGGGACATCGTCCCTGAGTTTCTGACACAGTCCAATAATGTCACAAGAACATTTGAACTATTGTAGGACGCTATATATAAGCTTGCTACCAAAATGAGCAAGTCAGGTTTCTTATCGGCGAATGCTCTACATCTGCCTTTCATCAATTCAAGGAATAATTTCGAAACGGCAGGACAGGGCATACCGAGAGTTCCTCTGTGTCTAGACAATCAGGCCAAAGATCTAGAATGATCTATACCATTGTCTATGTCAATTTCAACCGCGATGTTGGAAATGACAATAATGTCTAACAGAGTTATCTTAGACGCATTATCGTACGCAGATCACCTTACTAAAGCGTTTTCATTATGCCTTGAAGGGAAAGAATTCCAGGATGTACTATCTTCCTTAAGAGTTCTTTCAAGGGCAATAGCTTATTCCACGTATAACTCCGCCCTTTCAGTGGCAAACCTGGAGTTGGTTAGACGTGATGCGGCCCTAGCTACATCCACGCGCGTGGATGGTAAGGTGAAAAACTCTCTCAGAGTCGCTTCGGTCTCAGGAGAGCTTCTCTTCGACGGCAAGCTTTCAGCAATCTATGATCAGATAACTAAGAAAGCTGCTATTCAAATCCGCTTCTAAAAAGTCGGATACAGCAGAAAAGAGTAAGACAGGCACTTCTGGGACAAGTACGCCCAAGAGAAGTTCCTATAGAGGTTCCTATGCGTCCTCTAGATCTTATTCTAGAGACCGTCAAGGCAGTGACTCACGTGGGGGATGTTATTCTGGCCGAGATAACCAGTCAGACGTCCCTAGCTCTCCGGGGCAAGGTGCGGGTCGTGGAGGACGTAGTTTCTCCTTCCGCAAGCCTCACGGGTCCAGGAGGTGATGGTATGAACCTCTATCGTGTTCCGGTAGGCAGAAGATTGTCGAGTTTTATAAACAATTGGGCGTCAATTACGGACGACCCCTGGGTTCGAGGGGTAATTTCGGAAGGACTAAGAATATCCTTCAAACGAAAGCCTCCATTAACTCGAAGTCCAAAATGGACTCAGCTTCCGTCAAATCCGCAGAAAAGAGATGCTCTTCTATCAGAAGTGCAGTCTCTTCTGGAGAAGAATGCGGTAGAGGTCGTAGAAGACCAGGAATCACCGGGTTTCTACAGCCATCTGTTTCTGGTTCCGAAACCAGACGGCTCGTTGCATCCAGTCATAGATCTGAGCTGGATAAACAAGCTGATTGTCGCTCCGAAGTTCTATATGGAGACAATTCGATCAGTCAGAGCGAGTATTCGGGTGAACGACTATGCTACAAGCATAGATCTCAAGGATGCGTACTTTCACGTCATGGTACATCCGACATTCAGAAAGTATCTACGCTTCGCAGTCCTAGGAGTTGTATATCAGTTCCGAGCGATGTGCTTCGGTTTGAACCTAGCGCCCTGGGCTTTCACTCGAATAATGAACTCGGTAATGATACATTTCCGAGCTCATTCGTCTGCGGTAACGTCGGCCTACCTGGACGACATTCTTCAGAGGTACGGCAACGAGTTAACGCTTCAGAACCTTGTGCAGAATCTGCTTCTATTTCTCCGACGTCTCGGTTTTATAATAAACGAGTAGAAGTCGGATCTGGTGCCATCCAAGTCATTCACTCACTTGGGAATGAGCTTCGAGACGCACAACAATCTCGTTCGTCTGCCGTTAACCCGAGCGAAATTAATCAGTTGTTACGCTCGCTATTGTCTTCACTCAGACAGAGTTACAGCGAGAGAATTCATCAGACTGATAGGGTTGTGTGGAGCTGCCACAGATTTTATTCCAATGGGACGGCTACGCACTTGTCCTCTCCAAATCTTTTTGACTCAAAAAGAACAGAGTTGGAGGGTGAAGATTCTTTCGCTCGTTACGTACATCCTCTTGTAAGTCAAGTGAAACAGATTCAGACTTGGGCAGATATTCACTGGTTTATTCAGGGAAATAACTTCCACTGCAATTGCCGGATCCGAGTTTTACAGTTTTGACGGATGCCAGTTAAATAGGTTGGGACCCAACATTGAGCCCAACGGTTTTTAAGTGCCAGGGTCCTTGGGATCCGTAGTTCCTAATCAAGCACATAAACATCGGGAATTGATGTTATTTTGGCTTGCGTTACGTCATTGCATGAATGTTATCCAGAATGCCCACAGGCAATTCTGTCCGACAATTCGATGGTATAAGCATATTTTCAGAACTAGGGAGGTACTCATTCCATTCTGTTATTCACTGTAACGGAATGAATCCTTCTGTTGGTACTAGAACATCAAGTTCTCCTATCGGTCCGTTGTGGCTTATGCTCTGGAAGCTTCCTCCACATTTCGGTCCATTCTATAGCTAGATGGATTCTATTAGCTTTCAGTACTGCTTATGATAATATCTTCAACACAGCAGTCTGCGATTAAGATTTTAGCTCTTGAAGTAAGAGTTATTTCTACTTCAGAGGCTTATGCTAATAGCATTGCTATTACAGTTCTAATGACGGCTGCATATTGGTTTTAGCCTTTCACTTGCACAAATTTATACCTCAGAAATATTGAGTCCATTTCTAGAGACCGGCATTGTTTAGGTTCGTTATCTGTTGCTCAGAATGTCGTCCACTAAACAGTTGCAACTGTAGTTGTGTAAGCTTTTGGTTCCGGCAGTGACTCTGTGCTGCCGCCCTCTTCGCTCTGGGGTATTTGACCCAGGGGAGGGGGGGGGGGGGGGGGAGTTCCCTTAGGTCACCTGCTTTATAGTGAAAAGCAAGGGAATACCTCCCCTAGAGAGGGGCGGAGTGTTCCATTTGGGGAGCTAGCTGGGGCATTATTCTATTTTTTCGGAATTCTTTTAATCTGCATCCAAAACCCAAGAGTAATCCTTTAGGCCTAAAAAAGTTAAAAATCTGTTTCTCGGACCCACCCACATGGTCCTTTTGGCTGCCGCATGCTATCTTTTTATAACCAACGCAAACTTGAAAAAATAAAATTTAAATGATTTATGTCTGATATTTTACCCAGGTTAATATAATTAATAAATTTGTTCTTTGAGTGCCTTCTTGCACTCAAGAGTCGAAATACTCCACCACCCGTACGCGTGCTATTCTGTAGATTATGAGGCCTAAAACATAAAACAAACCAAGAACATGAACTTTTGATGGCAAAGAAAAAAAGTGGAGCCCACTTAATTGGATATCTCTTAATTGTATATCCCTGTTAATTGAATATAATTTTCAAACACAAAACCATTTACCATACCTTCAGTACAAATTTGATCTGTTAATTGCATATGGGTTGTAGAGTAAACTCCTGTTAATTGAATATAAATTTTTGTAATATGTCGAAGAAATTACTGTGACATGCACCAAATTCCCCTTATTTATCAACCTTTTTGGCCTCACTACATCCAATACGGGCATTTATTCTATTATATCTTGTTTGACAGAGCTCATAGAGCTCTGTCAAACAAGATATAATAGAATAAATGCTCAGTTTACCTCCAGAATACAGGAAACTGACCAAATCCCTGTTAATTATATACTCCTGTTAATTGAATAATTTTCACTGGCAAAATGGATATTCAATTAAGAGGATTCTACTGTAATTACAAAAATAAAAAATTAAATAAATAACTACATCCCACATGCAATTTTACAAAAATGGCCTGAAAAACAAGATCTACATTTGTGCCTTTTATTCTTTGTGATCTTTTGCACTTTATTTATTCTTTGTCATGTTTTCAGCAAACAGTTTCATCCTATGTTGAATGGAAGGGTTATGATACTGAAAAGATGCAACTGAAGACTATTCGCATTTTTGGTATGAGTAAGCAACCATCCATCGTCTTGTTAAATCAAGTACGAGTAGAATTCACTTATAACACTCAAACACAGGTATGGAATTATTTTAAGGTTTTTTAACCCTTTGCCCAACACACAGGATATCGAAATTTATTATTTTAATTAGTGTGTTTTTGTGGGGGCATGGTGGCATTGTGTACTAAGGCATACTGCATGTCAGTGGTGCACTTGTCTTTAACCAATGCTAACCCGGCTTGTGTGGAGTTAGTATGAAGGGGAGCCTGACAGCTGCTCGCTGTTGCTCGGTGGATTTTCTTTCCAGATACTCTGGCTTCCTCTACCCTGGTTGTCGAAAGTGTTGTTAAACCCCAATAAATAAATGAATAAAATAAATTAGTGTGTTTTCAGATATTTCAGAACATTTTAACACCATATCATGTGACCCCTCATTGGAACGAGGTCGATGACCTCGTTCTAATGAGGGGGGTCACATGATTTTATATTTTGGGGGGGAAACTTTTGATGACAAAGAAAATTTTTTGAACTGCTCAATTTGTAAATTTGTGGGTTAATATAATTTTTCAAATTAAGCTCATATAATTATTGTCTTTAGTTTTAATTATCCATAGCACTAGCAAATGATGGGAAATTTGGTGCTTCTCTCATAGTTTCTGACTTTAATTTTTTAACCCTTTACATAACGAAGCTGCTGCATCCACCCACATAATTTACAAATTGAGCAGTTGAAAAAAGTGTTATTAACCCTTTACCTAACGTGAAAAGCAGACGACACTTACCAAAAAAATTCTTGAATAATCAATTTTTTTCATTTTTTGTCTCAAAAAAATAGGTTATGACCCCTCATTGGAACAAGCTCGATGAGCTCGTTCCAATGAGGGGTCATAACCTATGTTTCTGAGACAAAAATGAAAAAAATAATGAAAATTAATTGGCGATTTTTGAGAATAGCACTGGCCGGTTTTGGCCGTTACGTTGGGTAAAGGGTTAAACAAAAATTCAATAGAACCAAATCTTGCAACCTCTCATTGGAGGTAGAGATGGGCGGTTTTCAAATTTCATGTCGGTTTCAGTTTCATTGAAAGAGTCGGGTTTTCAGTTTCGGTTTTCATTGTACAAACATAACAATACATTGCTTTTGTAAATAGAAAGATGTTTTTTGTGCCAGTCAGTGTCACAGGGACTCCCTTTCCAGGGCAATGCACCTGTGTAATATACCAGTCCTCTGATTTCCTGAGCATAATGTATTTGCATAAATTATCTCAACAGTTTCAAGTGTGAGAAAAATGATTTTTGCCTCGAGTCTGTTGCAAAATTAGCCCCCTCTCTCCCCCTCCCTCCAATACCTGTGTTTAGGATAACCCGACCCACTCTAAAAAATTATGCCGCTCATAAAAATTTGATCGGGTAAAAGTTGCTCATATAGGTCATTGTAACCCTAAATTTCCATCCAACTTCCACTGTCGTTTTGACGGCAGCTTTGGAGTTCACGCTCTCAAAATTACGTGTAGAAATAAATATATTTGTCATTATAAATCTGGAACAAGTGTCCAAGTTCCAGTTATGCAAAGGAAGTCGCATTTGATAAACAGATGAACTTTTAAAATAAGTAATTTTGTCACCTATTTTCGCAGTAAGTGCCATGCTCGAATGCAATACCAATTAGTGCAGCTGCTCCGAAAAAGGGGTATTACGACTCTGAAGTTTGAAAACAGGGTTAACTTTAGGTTGTTTCTCTCTTTATTCTGAGAAGTGAAAACCTGATTAGAGTTTTTCAATATTGAAATTGAAAACCGCGACGATGGGTTTTCTGTGATTGCTTCGGTTTCAGTTTCGGTTTTGATAACAAAACTGAAACCGAACCGAATTTTTGGTTAACCACCCAACTCTAATTGGAGGAAGCTCATTCCAATGAGGTGTCACGCCATATGGTTCTGTTGAAATTAAGTTTGAAAAGAGAATAATTAGAATAAATTTTGATATTATGTGCTTTGAGTAAAACCAGTATTTTTATACTGTACCAATGACCCAGACATAGCTGGTGCTAACTCTTAAAATATAGGGCCAAACACAAATCTTGCCCCCCAGTCCCCAAAATTTGCATCTAAAACCAAAGAAAACATGTCCTGAATGGCCCTCCACACTTCACCTCTACTGCGCATGCGCAGTGTCAAGGACGTTCCGAAATTGGCGCCATTAATCATTCTTAGTTTGGCCCTTCATCAGTTAACATCTGACTGATTTTTGTGCTTGTAAATCTCAGTTTAAATGATGCCAGACACATAAATATTAGTGAAATGGTGATTCTAAGGAGGATATAGAAGGAGGAGAGGAAAAATGTGTGACAGAAAATTATCAGGGCTGTAACTTAAAATTTTTTAATGAAATTATGTTAAGTTACCTATTTTCGAGGCAGCAGCCATTTTGTTGTCATTCTTGTTATCAAGTTACACTGCTTGTTCAGTGTTTTCCTCTCTCCCTTTCCTTTTAGTCCCCTCTTGCTATTCTCCCATGCTTTTGGCATATTTTCTGTAATTTTATTACTAAAATTTCTTGGGAGTTTTAGCTGAATAACAGAATGAATTCTGTTCTTTTCCCCATGTTTACGTCTTCACCTATGGGTGGTTAGGCGTAGTGTTCTGCATCTACCATCTGATGTTCTGCAGTTTCTTCCCTGGAAGTCTCTGTTTTGCATCAGATAGTGTATTATTGGTAACTGATTTCGGGCCTGGGTGCCTGGAGTCTTATTCTAGTGTTTTTACACTTATTGTTTACATTTACAACAGCCCTCTGTGTGAGAGGGGATTTCTTGAAAATAATATCTTGATGTTAATTTAATCATAACTAGATACATTATTATTGTTCGTAAGTGTTGCATAAATTGTTTAAAATATTTTTAAAATTTTTGTCCACACTTAGGCTTGGGATCCATTGGGGCTCAACGTTACTTTTCAGAAACTTGGGCTGTTCTGAAAAAATATTTTTTCAAAATTTTTTGATTTCAATTATTTTTTCTATGTTAATGGATCATATTATTATGTATTTTGATTGTCAGGGGTTGGTGCGAGTACTAGGACTTTGTTTTCTTTTCACATTGAAAGGATTTTGGTCAATTGTAATAAGAGGAAATCTTCCTCTGACTTTTATAATCATTGTATATGTAGTCAGTGTACTCGCACTAGCTCCTGTTCTGTATGTGATAATTTCGATGACAACATGGGAAGCGTGTGTTACGGTATGTTAGTGGGGAATTGGACATTCCGGTCCTTTCCCTGCAGGGTCACTCTACTTTATCAATTTCTATTTCAGACGATCAAGATTAGGGTGATGTATCCGTGATGTCTTCCAAAAGTGTGCCTCCGTCGTCACAATTAATGAAGAGCTAGCGGAAAAGTGCTCAAGTAAATACGCCAATTGCCTAAGAGGACCCTAGTAGGTTCGACAGCCTTTGACGTCCGCTAGCTCGCCCGGTGTAGCATCCATTCATCGAATGGTTCGGCAGCCGGGTTAGTCCGTTGCGGTCTAGAAGGAGTTTTGGGGTGATGCGAGCACTATAAATCAACCAAATGCACACCCAGTGATGGCGGATTAGAGGGAGAACGGAGAAAGCCTTTTAGTCCGGTTCCTAGCTCGGCCAGGTCCATCCGGACGGCGAGCGAGAGAGGCCCCTCTCTCGTACAACAACATCTGGCCCCAGATGTTGTGGTACAAAATGTTTCGCATTCGGAGCATACGTCCGCCGCTCGGGACGCTCCGACATATAGTCAGTCCGGAGAGACTGTCAATAATTCTCATGGTAGCGCACACGACCGCTCTTGGCTACGTGACCTCGGATATCCAGTCAGCTTCGCCAATCGGAGAATCATCGGCGACCAGGTCATACCATACGGTAGCCAGGGACACGAGGCCTGCAGACTCTGGACGTTCGCATAAGAAAGTGTGCGGGAGTCAACGTACACGGAGCTTCCGGCGGCAATGCATCGTAAGACCGCTACTGCACGGGCCTCGGTGATGGACGTGCTATCCCAAATAGCACAGCTTATCGCAGCATCCCAGCAACAACTGAATCTGTCGCATCATGTATTATCCGACGATGCTGGGTCGGGACGCTCCGCGGAAGCAGGTACGGACATCCGAAAATTTCATCCGGTCCGACGGGATGCCGAAAGGGATTCGGAGGATTTCGAGCTTTCCCTTTTGGAACAACATATGCTGTTGTGTATGTCATCTGACTTTATCTTCTACAGGTTCTTTCGTCGGACCAGAATGCTGCGATGCCGGATAAGAAACTGATAGCGTCGGTGGACTTAGAAATTTTTGGTTCGGTTCAGGGACATCGTCCCCCAGTTCCGACATAGTCCAATAATGTCACACAAACTTTCAAATTATTGAACAACGCTATATATTATTATTATATGCTTGCTATTACCAAGCATTTCTGGTTTCTTGTTCGCAAAGTTACGGAGATGTCTTTCAAAGTGTGCCTCTGTCGTCATAGTTAATGAAGAGCTAGCGGCAATAAGTGCTCATGGAATATGTCTATCTCCTAAGAGGTCCCTTGTAGGATCGACGGAGTGACATTCGCTAGCTCACCCGGTGTAGCGTCCATTCATCGAATGGTTCAGCAGCTGGGTTCGTCCGTTGCGGTCTAGGAAGGAGATTTGGGTGATGCGAGCACTATAACAACTTTAGTACTCACCCAGTGCCGACGGATTGAGGACAGATCAGAGGAAGCCTGTTAGTCCGGTTCCTGGCTCGTCCAGGTCCGTCCGGGCTGTGAGCGAGAGAGGTCCCTCTCTCGTACAACAACATAGGGGACCGCTTGTTGTGGTTCAGATATTTCGCATTCGGAGCATATGTCCGCCACTCGGGACGCTCCGTTATATTGACAGTCCGAGAGACTGTCGATAATGCTTCCTCATCCTCACATCAGCGCACACGACCGCACATTGGCTACGTGACCTCGAGTATCGGACCAGTTTCGTCATGCAGTGATTCCACGGCGAACAGGTCACGCCGTCCGGTAGCCAAGGGACACGAGGCCTATACACTCCGTTCGCTCGCATAATAGAAGTATGCACGGGGTAACGATCACGGAGCTTCCAGCGGCAATGCATCGTAAGACCGCTTCTCCACAGGCCTCAGTGACGGACGTGCTATCCAGGTTAGCACAGTTTATCGCAGCATCCCAGCAATCGACAGTTTCTCGGTCGTATCAGGAATTATCCGACGGCGCTGGGTCGGTGAGCTCCGCTGTTGCATCAGGTTCGGACGACCGAACGCTTTATAGGGTCCGACAGGATGGCGAAAGGGATTCGGACGATTTCCAGTTTTCTCTTTCGGAACAACGGAAACTGCCATACATTTCTTCCGGCATTATCTTCCAGTGGTTGTTCCTTCGGACTACATTGCTGCGATGTTGGATAAGAGACCTATAGCGTCATTGGACACGGAATTTTGGATCGGTTTAGGGACATTGTCCCTGACTTACCGACGCAGTCCAATAATGTCATTAGAACATTTGTATTATTTATCGACGCTATATATATATAAGCCTGCTACCAAGCATGATAGTTTAGTTTCTTGTCCGCAATGCTCAATTCTGCCTTTTATCATTTCTAGGAATAATTTATTTTGGCAGAACAGGGCATACCGAGAGTTTATATGCGTCTAGACGGCGGGGTTAAAGACTGGAAATTATCTTTTTCGCCGTCTATGTCTTTTCCAACCACAATGTTGGAAACGACAATGATGTCTAATAGACTTAACTTAGACGCTTTATCTTACGTAGTCCACCTTACTGAGGCGTTATCATTACGTCTTCAAGAGAAAGAATTCCGGGATATGATCCTCAATGTGATTTCTTTCAAGGGCAGTAGTTTGTCCACGTATAACTCCGCCCATCAGTGGCAACCTGGAGTTGGTTAGACGTGACGCAGCCCTAGCTACATCCACGCGCGTGGATAGTTAGGTGAAGAACTCTCTCAGAGTCGCTTCGGTCTCGGAGAAGCTTCTCTTCGACGGCAACTTTTCAGCAATCCATGAATTGCTCGATACAGGGACCAGCCTAGGGGGGAATTTTAGGGAGACTTTCAAGTCTCCCTCCAGAGAAAATAGGGAGACTGCAGAGTCATGTAGGGAGACTTCATAGGCAAGTGGGGAAAATTAAGAATATTCATGTACCACCCCTGCCGCCCCTTCATATTTTCAGTTTGTGGTCCTCCATTAACGACCAAATAATCCAGGTCCAGTTGTCTATGATGCATCTATGCCAGGTTAAAAAATCACAAAGTAATTATTTACTGAAAATCCCCCACTGCTACACTCTCCTTCATGACCCCTCCCCTCTTCTTCGTGCCAATCCCCCAGCACCCTCCTATGGTTGCCTTTCACCAAAGTCTACTAAGCTAATAATTTCCTAAGTCTGAAAGTGTGAACTGGACCAGATGTAAGAAGGTTGCTTGGGAGGTACTTTGTTAGTTAATAAACAAAATACATTGTGGGGTCGAGTATTTTGTAAAAGAAATGTCATTCCGCATCATTTTTATGGCATTCCGGTGTCATTCCGCAACATTTCATGTCATTCCGATGTTTAGGAGGACCCTTTTTCAAGATCGTCCACATGCACACTTGTGTCCTGTACAAAGCTTTTCTTGACATCACTAAAGCTTTTCTTGACATCACTAAAGCTTTTTTTCATGTGTTTCAATTCCATTCGTGTTTTTCTGGGAATAGACAGCCCAACAGTTAACAGTCGTCAGCAAATCAAAATGAAAATAATGTGTTATAAAATACGTCCGTTGTGTATACATTTTCGGCATCCTAAGCGACGTAACCTACTTTCAAACTGGGTTGTTTGTAGAGTCGCGTAAGTCACCTATTTTCGTTTCGATACTTGAAGCTCCGACTGGACCGCAACAAAATAGAAATAAAAAAAATCCGCCAAAAGCGACAATGGACAATTGCTTGTCGTGTGATTTCAAATAAATGGACGTTTATTTGACGAATTAAAATGCCCATTTATCACACTCGAGCACATTCGATTTTTGAAAATACTCGTTTTCATGTAAACCTCGCATCACTCAGTTCAGCCTTTTCTCATTTTGGCCAATTTTTAGAGGGCGACTTGTAATCGCCCCGACTATTTTTCTAGGCGACTTTGGGCTCAGAAGGGCGACTTAATCGCCCTAGTCGCCCTCACGGCTGGTCCCTGGCTCGATATACATGTTCTCTTGTCTATCAAGTGTAGCAAGAGATTCAGACTGGGGCAAACATTCGGTGGTTGACTCAGAGAGTGCCACTGCAGTTGCCGGATCCGAGTTTTATAATTATGACGGTTGCCAGTCAAACAGGTTGGGGTACAATATTGATCCCAACGGATTCATAGTGGTCTTTGGGTTCCGCAGTCTCTAGGCAAGCACTTATCTTCCACGGAATAATGTTTTTTAGGCTTGCTTTATGTTATTGGATGAACATTATTCAGAAACGCATGTTCAAATCCTGTCCGATAATACGACAGTAGTTGCGTATCTCTGGAACCAGAGAGGCACTCATTCGATTCCGTTATTCAATTTAACGGAAAGAATCCTTCTGTTTGTTATAGTACACCAAGTTCTGCTTCGGTCCGTCATATTCTGGGTCGTCTGATTGTATTACGTAAGGGTCGCTTGTTGCCGTCAGAATGGACTCTCAACAAACAAGTATTCAATCAGATTTGCTATCAATGGGAGTGCCCAATGATAATTTATTTACGGCACAACTTGCTAATCAATTGCAGACGTATGTGTTTGCATGTCCGGATCTCTGAGCTTATGTTGTTAACGCTCTATTGATCTAATAGGACGGAATGATAGGATATGCGTATCCTCCTGCGCTGCTGTTTCAGCAAGTATTGCTAAGATAAACAACCACAATACATTTCTGTTGATAGCATCTCTGTCTTCACAGAGACCGTGGGTAAATTTACTCAGCTGTCTACTGTGGGACTTAACGCGAAAACTTCCTCCATGAGAGGATCTTCTCTCGCTGGGGAAAATCGTGTCATCTTCATCACAACCCGCAAGGTCTCAACCTTCACGTATTCCGTTGTGTGGTCCTTATTGCATTGTAAGCATTTACTGGACGAGCTTTGGACGCGATTTCTTACTGTAGGAGAACCTCTTCTTCGCTATTCTATGCGGCTAAACTGGAGGCTCTTCCGTCGTTGTTGTAGGGATCACTATGTTGATATTGTTGATCCCTCCATACTAGTCATTGCAACTTTCTAGTATACTTGTTTGACAAGATCTACTGCAGCCTGATACTATTAAGGTTATAGGTCTATGTTATCTCATACCTATGCACCCTATGATAGTTTACAATTGAGTCTTATGTCTCTTTATCTAAGTCAGTTAGTAACTTTTCGATAAATAGACTTAGAATCATTAGATTAAATTTCTATATGGAATTTAACTTCAGTTCTTATTTAGCTAAGTAATCATTTGAGCCTCTGGAAACAGTAGTTTTCAAATTCTGACCTTTTAGACAGTAATTCTGTTGGCTTCTCTTTTACTGAAGAGTCAGTGAGCTTCATGCACTATCGGTGGATGATTCTCACTTTCGTAGTTTCGGAATCACTGCTTCCTTTACTATTTAGGTTGGATTTTTGGTTAAGAGTCAGGCTCCTAATAATATCCGGAACCTATTGTTATTAAGGTCCTTCCGTCTTCGTACGGGCATAGGCCTTTACTCTGTCCGGTTAGAGTTTACGTATTTATAAACAGATATCTGTTTATTACTACGGACGTAAGCTTCTTCTGTCTTTGATGCCTAATAGAAGGACGTTACGCTCCATTCTATTGCTAATGGATTCAATTAACTATCGGTACTGCTTATTTTATATCATTGACTCAGCAGTTGTGCTTGAGATTTCGGCTCATGAAGTAAGAGTTCTTTCTACATCTTGGGCTTACATTAATAGTGTCGCTATTATAGATTTTTGAAGGCTGCTCATTGCGCTCAGCCATCCACATTCATGAATTTTTTATCTCAGAAATATCGAGTCCATTTCTGGAGGCCTCTTTTGTTAGGTCTATTATCTACTGCTCAGAATGTCATTCACTTAACAGTTGCTACTATAGCTAGGTAGGCTGTCTGTTTCGGCAGTGACTCCGTTCTGCTGCCCTCTTCGCTCTGGGCTATTTGACCCAGGGCAAGAAAAAGGGGGGGGGGGGGGGGGTGTTCCCTTGGGTCACCTGTTTTACTATGAAAACAAGGGGATACCTCCTCCGGAGTTAGTAATTCTGAGCTGTTACTGGGATGGCTTTTTAGTGAGAAGTTTATGTTTTGAAAATTCATTCAGGTCTTAGTTTTTAAAGTATAGCTTTTGAATATAGCACGTGTCAAACGGACGTTATTATACAATCCTCAGACACTTTTAAGGAGTATAAAGAGTGTCTATTCTCTAGACTTACTTTATTTATTGGCTTACTTTAAAAATTATTAGTATAAGGATTATACTAGATATTAATAGAGTACATGGATGTATGATGCTCAATTTTGCAAGGTGTTGTATCTTTCTAATTTAACATAAATAAGAAAGATACATGTAAGCCCTAATACTTCTTTTTCCCTAGAGGGGATGACTCTATTTTATATAATTGAGCGTATTCCAACTTGCTCTATGTCCTAGGCCCTCCAGCCTTTTTACTATTCAGCTATGTCTGGGTCATTGGTACAGTATAAAAATGTTAAAAAATTTATAGTAATTTATATATTTTTTTATACTTACCAATGACCCAGACGGGGATGGCCCTCCCAGGAGTTGGGAACTCATACCTCCCCGCTGAGTACATAGCGCTTACCAGGCACTGGTTATAAGAATGATTAATGGCGCCAATTTCGGAACGTCCTTGACACTGCGCATGCGCAGTAGAGGTGAAGTGTGGAGGGCCATTCAGGACATGTTTTCTTTGGTTTTAGATGCAAATTTTGGGGATTGGGGGGGAAAATTTGTGTTTGACCCTATATTTTAAGAGTTAGCACCAGCTATGTCTGGGTCATTGGTAAGTATAAAAAATATATTAATTACTATAAATTTTTTAACATTTAGGCTAAAAAAAAGTATTTGGTTCTCAGGCACCTCCTGCATTGAAATTGATTCTCCTTGTTGAATATATTTTTATACTGTACCAATGACCCAGACTTAGCTGGTGCTAACTCTTAAAAATATAGGGCCAAACACAAATTTTGCCCCCCAATCCCCAAAATTTGCATCTAAAACCAAAGAAAACATGTCCTGAATGGCCCTCCACACTTCACCTCTACTGCGCATGCGCAGTGTCAAGGACGTCCCGAAATTGGCGCCATTAATCATTTCTTTGTTTGGCCCTTCATCAGTTAACATCTGACTGATTTTTGTGCTTGTAAATCTCAGTTTAAATGATGCCAGACACATAAATATTAGAGAAATGGTGATTCTAAGGAGGATATAGAAGGAGGAGAGGAAAAATGAGTGACAGAAAATTATCAGGGCTGTAACTTAAAATATTTTTATACTGTACCAATGACCCAGACATAGCTGGTGCTAACTCTTAAAATATAGGGCCAAACACAAATTTTGCCCCCCAATCCCCAAAATTTGCATCTAAAACTAAAGAAAACATGTCCTGAAAGGCCCTCCACACTTCGCCCCTACTGCGCATGCGCAGTGTCAAGGACGTTCCGAAATTGGCGCCATTTATCATTCTAAGTTTGGCCCTTCATCAGTTAACATCTGACTGATCTTTGTGCTTTTAAATCTCAGTTTAAATGATGCCAGACACATAAATATTAGTGAAATGGTGATTCTAAGGAGGATAGAAAAGGAGGAGAGGAAAAGAATGTGTGACAGAATATTATCAGGGCTGTAACTTAAAATTTTTTAATGAAATTATGTTAAGTTACCTATTTTCAAGGCAGCAGCCATTTTGTTGTCATTCTGATTATTTAGTTACACTGTTTTTTCAAGTGTTTTTCCTCTCTCCCTGTCCTTTAAGTTCCCCCTTGCTATTCTCCCATGCTTTGGCATAGTTTATGTAATTATTATTACTAAAATTTTTTGGGAGTTTTAGCTGAATAACAGAATGAATTCTGTTCTTTCCCCATGTTTACGTCTTCACCTACGGGTGGTTAGGCGTTGTGTTCTGCATCTACCATCTGATGTTCTGCAGTTTCTTCCCTGGAAGTCTCTGTTTTGCATCAGATGGTGTATTTTTGGTAACTGATTTCGGGCCTGGGTGCCTGGAGTCTTTTTTAGTGTTTTTACACTCATTGTTTACATTTACAACAGCCCTCTGTGTGAGGGGGGGATTTCTAAATAATAATATCTTTATGTTATTTTAATCATAACTAGATACATTATTATTGTTCGTAAGTGTTGAATAAATTGTTTAAAATATTTTTAAAATTTTTTTTCCACACTTAGGCTTGGGATCCATTGGGGCTCAACGTTACTTTTCAGAAACTTGGGCTGTTCTGAAAAAATATTTTTTCAAAATATTTTGATTTCAATTATTTTTTCTATATTAATGGATCATATTATTATTATGTATTTTGCCAGGGGTTAGTGCGAGTACCAGGACTTGTTTTCTTTTCACATTGAAAGGATATTGATCAATTGTTTTAGAGGAAGTCTTCCTCTGACCTTATTATCATTCTATATGTGGTCAGTGTACTCGCATTAACTCCTGTTCTGTATCGTATGATTTCGATGACAATATGGGAAGCGTATGTCACGGTATGTTGTTGGGGATTTGGACACTCCGGTCCTTTCCCCGCAGGGTCACTCTACTTTATCAATTTCTATTTCAGACGATCAAGATTAGGGTGATGTATCTGTGATGTCTTCCAACAGTGTGCCTCCGTCGTCACAATTAATGAAGGGCTAGCGGAAAAGTGCTCATGTAATACGCCAATTGCCTAAGAGGACCCTAGTAGGTTCGACGGCCTTTGACGTCCGCTAGCTCGCCCGGTATAGCGTCCATTCACCGAATGGTTCGGCAGCCGGGTTCGTCCGTTGCGGTCTAGAAGGAATTTTGGGGTGATGCGAGCACTATAAAATTAACTTAATGCACACCCAGTGACGGCGGATCGGAGGGAGAACGGAGGAAGCCTTTTAGTCCGGTTCATAGCTCGTTCCGGTCCATCCGGACGGCAAGCGAGAGAGGCCCCTCTCTCGTTCAACAACATCTGGCCCCAGATGTTGTGATACAAATGTGTCGCTAGCGGAGCATACGTCCGTCGCTCGGGACGCTCCGTTGTATAGGCAGTCCGCTGAGACTGCTAAGGCTTCCTCTTCTCGTCAGCGCACACGACCGCACCTTGGCTGCGTGACCGCCAATATATTACCAGCTTCGCCGATCAAGGATTCTTCGGCGACCAGGTCACACCATCCGGCAGCCAGGGATTCGAGACCGATGGACTCCGGACGTTCGCATAGGAAGTATGCGGGAGCCATCTGATGCGGAGCTGCCCTCGGCGAAGCAGCGATAGACTGCGCCTCCGCAGGTCTCGACGCCGGACATTCTTGTGCACATAGCACAGCTTATCGCAGCATCCCAGCAGCCGACAGAAACGGTGTCGGATCGAGAATTATCCGACAGCGCTGGGTCGGTAGCCGGGGACTCGAGGCCTGCAGACTCCGGACGTTCGCATAGGAAGTGTGCAGGAGTCAACGTGCACGGAGCTTCCAGCGGCAATGCATCGTAAGTCCGCTACTGCACAGGCCTCGGGAACGGACGTGCTTTCCTTAATAGCACAGTTTATCGCAGCATCCCAGCATCAACTGAATCTGTCGCATATATTTTATCCGACGATGCTGGGTCGGGACGCTCCGCGGAAGCGGGTACGGACGTCCGAAAGTTTCATCCGTTCCGACGGGATGCCGAAAGGGATTCGGAGGATTTCAAACTTTCCCTTTCGGAACAAAATATGCTGCGATGCCGGATAAGAAACCGATAGCGTCGGTGGACTTAGAAATTTTTGGTTCGGTTCAGGGACATCGTCCCTCAGTTCCGACATAGTCCAATAATGTCACACAAACTTTCGAATTATTGAACGACGCTATATATATTATTATTTTATGCTTGCTATCCAAGCATTTCTGGTTTCTTGTTCGAAGAATTATGGAGATGTCTTTCAAAAGTGTGCCTCTGTCGTCATAGTTAATGAAGAGTTAGCGGCAATAAGTGCTCATGGAATATGTCTATCGCTTACGGAGTGACATTCGCTAGCTCACCCGGTGTAGCGTACATTCATCGAATGGTTCGGCTGCCGGGTTCGTCCGTTGCGGTCTAGGAAGGAGATTTGGGTGATGCGAGCACTTTAATTACTTTAGTACTCACCCAGTGACGGCAGATTGAGGACAGATTGGAGGAAGCCAACAACATAGGGGACCGCATGTTGTGGTTCAGATATTTTACATTCGGAGCATATGTCCGTTGCTCGGGACGCTCCGTTATATTGACAGTCCGAGAGACTGTCTTTAATGCTTCCTCATCCTCACAGCAGGGCACACGACCGCACATTGGCTACGTGACCTCGAGTATCCGATCAGTTTCGGCATTCAGTGATTCCACAGCGAATAGGTCGCGCCATCCGGTAGCCAAGGGACACGAGGCCTATACACTCCGTTCGCTCGCATATTGGAAGTATGCACGGAGTAACGATCTCGGAGCTTCCTGCGGCAATGCATCGTAAGACCGCTGCTCCTCAGGCCTCAGTGACGGACGTGCTATCCGAGTTAGCACAGTTGTTTCGCAGCATCCCAGCAATTGACAGTTTCTCGGTCGAATCAGGAATTATCCGACGGCGCTGGGTCGGTGCGGTCCGCGGTTGCATCAAGCTACGGACGACCGAACGCTTATAGGGTCCGACAGGATGGCGAAAGGGATTCGAAAGATTTCGAGTTTTCCCTTTAGTAGTATCGGAAGATGCCTTTCATATCTTCTGGCATTTCTTCCAGTGGTTATTTTTCGGACTTCATTGCTGCGATCTTGGATAAGAGACTTATAGCGTCATTGGACTCGGGTTTTTCGATCGGTACAGGGACTTTGTCCCTGACTTACCGACGCAGTCCAATATTGTCATTACAACATGTGTTTTATTTTTCGACGCTATATATTTATATATATATACAAGCCTGCTACTAAGCATGATAGTTTAGTTTCTTGTCCGCGTGGCTCATTTCTGCCATTTTTTCTTTTTTACATATAGTTTATTTTGGCAGAGCAGGGCATACCGAGAGTTCATACGCGTCTACGGTGTGATTAAAGACTGCATATATATTCTTTTTCGCCGTTTATGTCTTTTCCAATTTCACTGTTGGGAACGACATTATGTATAGTAGACTTAACTTAGACGCTTTATTATACGTAATCCGCCTTACTGAGGCGTTATCATTACGTCTTCAAGAAAAGATTTACGGGATATTATTCTCAATGTAATTTCTTTTGAGGGCAGTAGTTTGTTCACGTATAACTCCGCCCTTCAGTGGCTGATTGGAGTTGGTTAGACGTGATGCAGCCCTAGCTACATCCACGCGTGGATAGTAGGTTAAGAACTCTCTCAGAGTCGCTTCGTTCTCGGAGGAGCTTCTCTTCGACGGCAACTTTCCGGCAATCCATGAATTGCTTGATTTATACATTCTCTTGTCTATCTAGTGTTACAAGAGATTCAGACTGGGGCAAACATTCGGTGGTTGACTCAGAGAGTGCCGCCGCAGTTGCCGGACCCGAGTGTGGCTGTTATGACGGTTGCCAGTCAAACAGATTGGGATATATACTGATCCCTACGGATTCGAAGTGCCAGGGTCTTTGGGTTCCGCAGTCTTTTAGCTATCAGTTTAACTTCCGCGGAATAATGTTTTTTAGGCTTGCTTTATGTCATTGCATGAACATTATTCAGAAACGCATGCCCAAATTCCTGTCCTTTAATTCGACAGTAGTGGCGTATCTCCGGAACCAGGGAGGCACTCTTTCGTTTCCGTTATTCAATTTAATGGAAAGAATCCGTCTGTTGGTTATAGTACACCAAGTTCAGTTTTGGTCCGTCATATTCTGGGTCGTCTGATTGTTTTATCGCACTCCCGTTCTCTTACGGGTCGCTTGTTGCTGTCAGAATGGACTCTCAACAAACAAGTATTCATTCAGATTTGCTATCTATGGGAGCGCCCAATGATGTTTTTTTTTTTTTTTTTTTTTTTTTTTTTTTTTTTTTTTTTTTTTTATGACACAGCTTGCTAATAAATTGCAGACGTATGTGTTGGCTTGTCCAGATCTCTGAGCTAATACTGTTAACGCTCTATTGATCTATAGGACGGAATGATAGGATACGCGTATCCTCCGGCGCTGTTGTTTTAGCAGGTATTGCTAAGATAAACAACCACAATACATTTCTGTTGATAGCATCTCTATCTTCACAGAGATCATGAGTAATTTACTCTCTTGTCTACTGTGGATCTTAACGTGAAATCTTCCTCTATGTGAGGATCTTTTTTCACTGGGTAAATCGTGTCATCTTTATCACAACCAGCAAGGTCGCAACCTTCATGTATTCCGTTGTGTGGTCCGTATTGCATTGTAAGCACTGTACTGGACGAGCTTTGGACGCGATTTCTTACTATAGGAGATCCTCTTCTTCGCTATTCTGTGCGACTAAAGTGGAGGCTCTTCCGTCGTGGTGTAGGGATCATTATGTTCATATGGTTGATCCCTCCATACTACTCATTGCTATTTTTTAGTATACTTGTTTCACAAGATCTACTGCAGCCTGTTGTTATTTAGGTTATAGGTTTATGTTACCTCATACCTATGCACTCTACGATAGTTTACAATTGAGTCTTTTGTCTCTTTATCTAAGTCAGTTAGTAACTTTTTGATAAATAGACTTAGAATCTTTAGATTAAATTCCTATACGGATTTTAACTTCGGTTCTTATTTAGCTAAGTAATCATTTGAGCCTCTGGAAACAGTAGTTTTCAAATTCTGACCTTTTAGACAGTAATTCTGTTGGTTTCTCTTTTACTGTAGAGTCAGTGAGTTTCATGCACTATCGATGGATGATTTTCACTTTCATAGTTTCGGAATCAATACTTCCGTTACTATTTAGGTTGGATTGTTGCATAAGAGTTAGGCTCCTATTATCCGGAACCTATTATTTTAAGGTCCTTCCGTCTTCGTATGGGCATAGGCCTTTACTCTTTCCGGGTACAGTTTATGTATTTATAAACAGATATCTGTTTATTACAAGGGCGTAAGCTTCTTCTGTCTTTGATGTCTAGTAGAAGGACGTTACGCTCCATTTTATTGTTAATGGATTCTATTAACTAGCGTACTGCTTATGGTATATCATTGGCTTAGCAGTTGTGCTTAAGATTTCGGCTCATGAAGTAAGAGTTCTTCTACTTCTTGGGCTTACATTAATAGTGTTGCTATTATAGATTTTTGAAGGCTGCTCATTGCGCTCAGCCATCCATTCATGAATTTTATCTCAGAAATATCGAGTCCATTTCTGGAGGCCTCTATTGTTAGGTCTATTATCTACTGCTCAGAATGTCATTCACTTAACAGTTGCTACTATAGCTAGGTAGGCTGTCTGTTTCGGCAGTGTCTCCGTTCGGCTGCCCTCTTCGCTCTGGGCTATTTGACCCAGGGCAAGAAAAAGGGGGGGGGGAGGGTGTTCCCTTGGGTCACCTGTTTTTACTATGAAAACAAGGGGATACCTCCTCCGGAGTTAGTAATTCTGAGCTGTTATTGGGATGGTTGTTAGTGAGAAGTTTAAGTTTATAAAATTCATTCAAGTCTTAGTTTTTAAAGTATAGCTTTTGAATATTGCATATGTCAACGGACATGATTATGCAATTCTCACACACTTTTAGGAGTATAAGAGTCTCTATTCTCTAGACTTACTTTATTATTGGCTTACTTTAAAAATTATTAGTATAAGGATTATTGGATATTAATAGAGTACATGGATGTATGAAGCTCATTTTTTGGAAGGTGTTGTATCTTTCTAATTTATCATAAATAAGAAAGATACATGTAAGGCCTATTACTTCTTTTCCCTACAGGGGATGACTCTATTTTATTTTATTGAGCGTATTCCATTTTGCTCTATGTCCTTGGCCCTCCAGCCTTTTTACTATTCAGCTATGTCTGGGTCATTGGTACAGTATAAAAATGTTAAAAAATTTATAGTAATTTATATATTTTTTATACTTACCAATGACCCAGACGGGGATGGCCCTCCCAGGAGTTGGGAACTCTTGCCTCCCCGCTGAGTACATAGCGCTTACCAGGCACTGGTTATTAGAATGATAAATGGCGCCAATTTCGGAACGTCCTTGACACTGCGCATGCGCAGTAGGGGCGAAGTGTGGAGGGCCTTTCAGGACATGTTTTCTTTAGTTTTAGATGCAAATTTTGGGGATTGGGGGGCAAAATTTGTGTTTGGCCCTATATTTTAAGAGTTAGCACCAGCTATGTCTGGGTCATTGGTAAGTATAAAAAATATATAAATTACTATAAATTTTTTAACTTTTTAATGAAATTATGTTAAGTTACCTATATTTTTATACTGTACCAATGACCCAGACTTAGCTGGTGCTAACTCTAACAAAACCAGGGCCAAACACAAATTTTGCCCCCCAATCCCCAAAATTTGCATCCAAAACCAAAAGAAATCATGTCCTATAGGACCTCCATACTACGCCCCCACTGCGCATGCACAGTGTCAAGGACGTCCCGAAATTGGCGCCAATTATCATTCTCTGTTTGGCCCTTCATCAGTCAACATCTCACTGATCTTTGTGCTTGTAAATCTCAGTTTAAAGGATGCCAGACACGTAATTTTTGGAGAAATGGTGATTCAAAGAAGTGACAAAAAATAATCAGGGCTGTACTTAAAATTTTTTGATGAAATTATGTTAAGTTGCCTATTTTCGAGGCATGGGCCTCTTGTTGTCATTCTTGCTAAATGTTGCACTGCTTATTCAGTGTTTCCTCTCCCCTAGCCTTCTAAAGTCCCCCCTTGCAATTCTCCCATGCTTTTGGCATATTTTTGAGAAAGTTCATTTCTAAAATTTTCCTGGGAGAGTTGCTTGGATACAGAATGTTTTCTGTTATTTTCCCCATAGTTACGTTTTCACCCATGGGTGTATAAACGTTGTGTTCTGCATCTTCCATCTGATGTTCTGCAGATTCTCCCCTGGGAGTCTCTGTCTTGCATCAGATAGAGTGTAATTTTGATGACTGATTTCGGGCCAGTTTTTTCAGTGCCTGGAGTCATGTTTTCTGGTGTTTTACACTGTTTGTTTACATTGGCAACAGCCTTTTTTGAGGGGGGCTGTTTGCCTTTGGTGTAGTTTATCTCACTATAAGATACATTTATATTATCCGTAAGTGTCTCATTAATTATTTAATATAAATTTAAAATTTTTGACCACACTTTGCCATTGGGGCTCAACGTTACTTTTCAGCAACTTGGGCTTCGCTGAAAAAATATTTTTTCAAAATTATTTTGATTTGCAATTGTTTTTTCATTTATTAATGGATCATGTTATTATGTATCTTTGTGTCAGGGGTTTGTGCGAGTAACTAGGACTTGTTGTTGACTTTTCACAATGAAAGGATATTGTTCAAATTGTAATGGGAAGAAATCTTCCTCTGACTTTCATGATCATTGTATTAATTGTAGTCAGTGTTCTCGCACTAATCCCTGTTCTATATGTCAATATTGGGATGACAAACATTGGAAACGTGTGTCACGGTATGTTACTGGAGAAAGGGCTATGCCGGCTCTTTCTCCGCAAGGTCACTCTACTCTCTCAGTTTCTATTTCAGAGGAACAAGAACAGGGTGATGTTTCCATGTTATCTTCTGCAAGTGCGCTTCCGTCGTCACAAATGAATTCAGAGCTAGCGGCAAAAGTGCTCATGGAGATTAGATTAGACAAATGTCGTCCGCTAGCTCGCCCGGTGTAGCGTCCATTCACCGAATGGTTCGGCAGCCGGGTTCGTCCGATGCGGTCCAGGAGGAAATGTTGGGTGATGCGAGCACTATAAACATTCAATGTGCACACCCAGTGATGGCGGATAGTAAGCAAGATCGGAGGAAGCCTTTGAGTCCGGTTCCTAGCTTGTCCAGGTCCAGCCGGGCCGCGAGCGGGAGAGGCCCCTCTCTCGTACAACAACATCTGGGACCAGATGTTGTGGTACAAAATGTGTCGCAAGCGGAGCATACGTCCGTCGCTCGGGACGCTCCGTTGTATAGGCAGTCCGCAGAGACTGCTAAGGCTTCTTCTTCTCGTCAGCGCACACGACCGCACCTTGGCTGCGTGACCGCCGATATCTTACCAGCTTCGCCGATCAAGGATTCTTCGGCGACCAGGTCACACCATCCGGCAGCCAGGGACTCGAGACCGATGGTCTCCGGACGTTCGCATAGAAAAAGTATGCGGGAGCCATCTGATGCGGAGCTGCCCTCGGCGATGCAGCGAAAGACTGCGCCTCCGCAGGTCTCGACGCCGGACATTCTTGTGCAGATAGCACAGCTTATCGCAGCATCCCAGCAGCCGACAGAAACGGTGTCGGATCGAGAATTATCCGACGGCGCTGGGTCGGTACGCTCCGCCGAAGCATCGGGGGCGGACGACCGGGAGCATCATGAGGTCCGACCGGATGGTGAAAGGGATACGGATGATATGGAGCTATCTCTTTCGGAACAACATAAAGCTGCCGTGGATTTCATCCGGCACTTTCTCCCTCAAGTTGTTCCGTCGGGCCAGTCTGCTGCGGTTCCGGACAAGAGGATTATAGCGTCATTGGACTCTGAATTTTTTGAGCGGTTCAGGGACATCGCTCCCGAGTTTCCGTCGCAGTCCAATAATGTTGCAAGAACATTTGAATTATTGAACGACGCTATATTTAAACTTGCTTCCAAGACGGGGAAAGCAGGTTTCTTGTCCGCCAATACTCTCAACCTGCCTTTCATTAATGTAAGGAATAAATTCGACATGGCAGGACAGGGTATCCCGAGAGTTCCTCTGCGTATGGACGACGAGGCGGAAGACTTAGAGCTATCATTACCGTCGTCGGCTTCTATTCCAACCGCGGTGTTGGAAACAGCTATTTCGTCTAACAGAGCCAATTTAGATGCCTTATCTTACGCAGATCACCTTACTAAGGCGTTATCACTGCGCCTTCAAGGGAAAGAGTTTCAGGATATTCAATCCTCTTTAAGACTTCTTTCAAGGGCAGTAGCTTATTCCACATGTAACTCCGCCCTTTCAGTGGCAAACCGGGAGTTGGTTAGACGTGACGCAGCCCTAGCTACATCCACACTCGTGGATACTAAGGTGAAGAACTCTCTTAGAGTCGCTTCGGTCTCCGGAGAACTTCTCTTTGACGGCAAGCTTTCTGCTATTTATGATAAAATTACAAAGAAAGCTTCGGATTCTCTGTTGTTCAATTCTGCTTCTAAGAAGTCAGATACAGCAGACAAGAATAAGACAGGCACTTCTGGGTCTAATGCGCCCAAGAGAGGTTCCTATAGAGGTTCCGGTGCGTCCTGTTGGTCTTATTCGAGAGACCGTCAGGGTAGCGACTCTCGTTCGGGACGTCCTTCGGGCCGGGACAACCGGTCGGACGCCCCGAGGTCGACGGGACGAGGTGCGAGTCATGGAGGACGTGGTTTCTCCTACCGCAGGCCTCGCAGGTCCAGGAGGTGATGGCTTAAACCTCTATCGCGTACCGGTTGGCGGAAGGTTGTCGAGCTTTTCACAAGAATGGGCGTCGATTACGGACGACCCTTGGGTGAGAGGAGTGACTTCGGAAGGTCTAAAGATATCCTTCAAACGAAAGCCTCCATTAACTCGAAGTCCAAAGTGGACTCAACTTCCGTCAAATCCGCAGAAAAGAGACGCTCTGTTATCAGAGGTGCAGTCTCTTTTAATGAAGAACGCGGTAGAGGTCGTAGAAAACCAGGAGACTCTGGGATTCTACAGCCATCTGTTTCTGGTTCCGAAACCAGACGGTTCGTTCCGTCCAGTCATAGATTTGAGCTGGATAAACAAGCTGATCGTTGCTCCAAAATTTTATAGTAAACGAGGAGAAGTCGGATCTGGTGCCGTCCAAGTCATTCACTCATCTGGGAATGAGCTTCGAGACGCACAACAATCTCGTTCGTCTGCCGTTAACCAGAGCGAAATTAGTCAGTTGTTACGCTCGCTATTGCCTGCACGCAGACAAAGTCACAGCGAGAGAATTTATGAGACTGATAGGTCTGTGCGGAGCCGCTGTGGATCTCATTCCGATGGGGCGGTTACGCACGCGTCCTCTCCAAATTTTCTTGACTCAGAATTGGAGTGTGAAAATTCATTCGCTCGACGTAGACGTTCTCTTGTCAGATCAAGTGAAACAAGAGATTCAGACTTGGGCAAACATTCAGTGGTTAATTCAGGGAGTTCCGCTGCAGTTGCCGGATCCGAGTTTTACCATTATGACGGATGCCAGTCAAACAGGTTGGGGTGCATCATTGATCCCAACGGATTCGAGATGCCAGGGTCTTTGGGATCCACAATTCCTGTGCAAGCACATTAACATCAAGGAAATGATGTCAATTTGGCTTGCGTTACGTCATTGGATGGACATTATTCACAATGCTCATGTCCAAATCCTATCCGACAATACGACAGTAGTGGCGTATATACGGAATCAGGGAGGCACTCATTCAGTTCCGTTGTTCAATCTAACGGAAAGAATCCTTCTGTTTGCGCTAGAACATCAGGTTCTTCTTTCGGTCCGTCACATACCGGGTCGTCTGAATGTGCTAGCAGGCTCCCTTTCACGAAAGGGTCGCTTGTTGCCGTCGGAGTGGACTCTCAACAAACAAGTATTCAATCAGATTTGCTACCAATGGGAACGGCCAATGATAGACTTATTTGCGACACATCTCAACAATCAGTTGCAGACGTATGTGTCTCCGTGTCCGGATCCAAGAGCATTTGCAGTAGACGCTCTGTCGATCCCTTGGGACGGAATGATAGGATATGCGTATCCTCCAGCGCCGTTAATTCAACAAGTATTGCTAAAGATAAAACAATCTCAATGCAAGATTCTGTTGGTAGCATCTCTGTCGCCACAGAGACCGTGGATAAATCTACTCAGGTGTCTGTTGTGGGACCTTCCGCGAAAGCTTCCTCCACGGGAGGATCTTCTTTCGCAGGGGAAATCGCACCAACTCCATCACAACCCGCAAGGTCTCAACCTTCACGTTTTTCCATTGTGCGGTCCTTCTTGCATGGCAAGCACTTTACAGGACGAGCAGTGGACGCGATTTCTAACTGTAGGAGGACCTCCTCTTCGCTAAACTATGCGGCTAAGTGGAAGGTTTTTCGTCGTTGGTGTAGGGATCATTCTGTAGATATTTTCGATCCCTCTATACCAGACATTGCAAACTTTCTAGTATACTTGTTTGACGAAATCAAACTGCAGCCTGTTACTATTAAGGGTTATAGGTCTATGTTATCTGATACCTATGACATCATGATAGTTTACAAATTGGATCTAATGTCTCTTTATCTAAGTTGGTTAGAAACTTCTCGATAACTAGACCCAGAACTCTTAGATTAATTCCTAAATGGAATTTAGCTTGGGTTCTTCTTAAATTGAAGGAAAAGCCATTTGAACCTCTTGGGACAGTAGATTTCAAATTCTTGTCTTATAAGACAGCTTTTCTCTTAGCTTTCTCTTCTGCTAGAAGAGTCAGTGAGCTTCATGCACTGTCGGTGGATGATTCTCACTATCGTAGTGTCGGGAACACTATCACCTTCACTACTAATGTGGGTTTTTTAGCTAAGAATCAGGCTCCTAATAAATATCCGGAACCTATTGTTATTAAGGCTCTTCCGTCTTCAGACGGGCGTAGGCCTTTACTCTGTCCTGTTAGAGCGTTACGTATCTATAAACAGAGATCTCAGTTTATCAGAAAGGGACGGAAACGTTTCTTTCTGTCTTTGATGCCTAATAGAAGGGATATTTCGGTCCATTCTATTGCTAGATGGATTCAATTAACTATCCGTACTGCTTATGAGAGTTTATCTTCTTCTCAGCAGTCTGTGCTTAAGATTTCCGCTCATGAAGTAAGAGCTCTTGCTACTTCTTGGGCTTATGCTAATAGTGTTGCTATTACAGATTTAATGAAGGCTGCTTATTGGTCTCAGCCATCCACATTCACGAATTTTTATCTCAGAAATATTGAGTCCATTTCTGGAGACCTGCATTGTTTAGGTCCGTTATCTGTTGCTCAGAATGTCGTCCACTAAACAGTTGCAACTATAGTTATGCAGGCTTTCTGTTCCGGCAGTGACTCCGTCCGGCTGCCGTCTTCACTCTGGGCTATTTGACTCAGGGCAAGGGGAAGGGGGGGGGGGGGGAGTGTTCCCTTAGGTCACCTGCTTTATAGTGAAAAGCAAGGGAATGCCTCCTCCAAAGTCAGTATTTCTGAGTCGCTTCCGGGATGGTTTTAAAGTGTAATATTAATGTTAAAATTCATTCATGTCTTATTTTTAAAGTGTAGCTCGGTGTGAAGCATTTGTATATGTCAAGTGTCAAACAGGCTTTAATATACAATACTCGGACACTTTTAAAAGATTATAAAGAGTCTCAATTCTCTGGACTACTTTATTTATTGGCTTACTTTAAAAATAATTAGTATAAGGGTTATACTGGATGTAAATAGAGAACATGAATATTATTGTGCTCAATTATTAAGGGTATTGTATCTTTCTAATTTAATATTAAATAAGAAAGATACATGTAAAGCCTAATACTCCTTTTCTCCTTAAGGGGTTACCTCTTTATTATATAGTTGAGCTTATTGGATTTTCCTCTATGTCCTAGGCCCTCCAGCCTGTTTACTATTCAGCTAAGTCTGGGTCATTGGTACAGTATAAAAATGTTAAAAAATTTATAGTAATTTATATATTTTTTATGCTTACCAATGACCCAGACGGGGATGGCCCTCCCAGGAGTTGGGAACTCTTGCCTCCCCGCTGAGTACATAGCGCTGACCAGGCACTGCCAGTAAGAATGATAATTGGCGCCAATTTCGGGACGTCCTTGACACTGCGCAGTGGGGGCGTAGTATGGAGGTCCTATAGGACATGATTTCTTTTGGTTTTGGATGCAAATTTTGGGGATTGGGGGGCAAAATTTGTGTTTGGCCCTGGTTTTGTTAGAGTTAGCACCAGCTAAGTCTGGGTCATTGGTAAGTATAAAAAATATATAAATTACTATAAATTTTTTAACTTTCGAGGCAACAGCCTGTTGTGGTCATTCTTGTTATCAAATTACACTGCTTGTTCAGTGTTTTCCTCTCTCCCTTTCCTTCAAGTCCCCTCTTGCTATTCTCCCATGCTTTTGGCATATTTTCTGTAATTTTATTACTAAAATTTCTTGGGAGTTTTAGCTGGATAACAGAATGAATTCTGTTCTTTTCCCCATGTTTACGTCTTCACCTATGGGTGGTTAGGCGTAGTGTTCTGCATCTACCATCTGATGTTCTGCTGTTTCTTCCCTGGAAGTCTCTGTTTTGCATCAGATAGTGTATTATTGGTAACTGATTTTGGGCCAGGGTGCCTGGAGTCTTGTTCTAGTGTTTTTACACTTATTGTTTACATTTACAACAGCCCTCTGTGTGAGGGGGGATTTCTTGAAAATAATATCTGGATGTTAATTTAATCATAACTAGATACATTATTATTGTTCGTAAGTGTTGCATAAATTGTTTAAAATATTTTTAGAATTTTTGTCCACACTTAGCCTTTGGATCCATTGGGGCTCAACGTTACTTTTCAGAAACTTGGGCTGTTCTGAAAAAAATATTTTTTCAAAATTTTTTGATTGCAATTATTTTTTCTATGTTAATGGATCATATTATTATGTATTTTGATTGTCAGGGGTTGGTGCGAGTACTAGGACTTTGTTTTCTTTTCACATTGAAAGGATATTGTTCAATTGTAATAAGAGGAAATCTTCCTCTGACTTTCATAATCATTGTATATGTAGTCAGTGTACTCACACTAACTCCTGTTCTGTATGTGTTAATTTTGATGACAACATGGGAAGCGCATGTCACGGTATGTTAGTGGGGAATTGGCCATTCCGGTCCTTTCCCCGCAGGGTCACTCTACTTTATCAATCTCTATTTCAGTCGATCAAGAATAGGGTGATGTATCCATGATGTCTTCCAAAAGTGTGCCTCCGTCATCAAAATTAATGAAGAGCAAGCGGAAAAGTGCTCATGTAAATCCGTCAATTGCCTAAGAGGACCCTAGTAGGTTCGACGGCCTTTGACGTCCGCTAGCTCGCCCGTAGTAGCGTCCATTCATCGAATGGTTCGGCAGCCGGTTTCGTCCATTGCGGTCTAGAAGGAGTTTTGGGGTGATGCGAGCACTATAAATCAACCAAATGCACACCCAGTGACGGCGGATTAGAGGGAGAACGGAGGAAGCCTTTTAGTCCGGTTCCTAGCTCATCCAGGTCCATCCGGACTGCGAGCGAGAGAGGCCCCTCTCTCGTACAGCAACATCTGGCCCCAGATGTTGTGGTACAAAATGTTTCGCATTCGGAGCATACGTCCACCGCTCGGGACGCTCCGATATATAGTCAGTCCGGAGAGACTGTCAATAAGGCTTCCTCATTCTCATGGTAGCGCACACGACCGCTCTTGGCTACGTGACCTTGGATATCCAGTCAGCTTCGCCAATCAGAGAATCATC
The DNA here is from genome assembly GCA_031216915.1 of Pictodentalium vernedei. Taxonomy (NCBI): domain Eukaryota; kingdom Metazoa; phylum Mollusca; class Scaphopoda; order Dentaliida; family Dentaliidae; genus Pictodentalium; species Pictodentalium vernedei. Next base: position 431,628,822 of record CM062289.1, on the reverse strand, counting down.
GGCGACCAGGTCACACCATCCGGTAGCCAGGGACACGAGGCCTGCAGACTCCAGACGTTCGCATAAGAAAGTGTGCGGGAGTCAACGTACACGGCGCTTCCGGCGGCAATGCATCGTAAGACCGCTACTGCACAGGCCTCGGTGACAGGCGTGCTATCCCAAATAGCACAGCTTATCGCAGCATCCCAGCAACGACAGAATCTGTCACATCATGTATTATCTGACGACGCTGGGTCGGGACGCTCCGCGGAAGCAGGTACGGACGTCCGAAAATTTCATCCGGTCCGACGGGATGCCGAAAGGGATTCGGAGGATTTCGAGCTTTCCCTTTCGGAACAACATAAGCTGTTGTTTATGTCATCTGACTTTATCTTCTAGAGGTTCTTTCGTCGGACCAGAATGCTGCGATGCCGGATAAGAAACTGATAGCATCGGTGGACACAGAAATTTTTGGTTCAGTTCAGGGACATCGTCCCTCAGTTCCGACATAGTCCAATAATGTCACACAACTTTTGAATTATTGAACGACGCTATATATATTATTATTTGCTTGCTATTAACAAGCATGTCTGGTTTCTTGTTCGCAAAGTTACGGAGAAAAGTTACGGAGATGTCTTTCAAAAGTGTGCCTCTGTCGTCATAGTTTATGAAGAGCTCGCGGCAATAAGTGCTCATGGAATATGTCAATCGCCTAAGAGGTCCCTAGTAGGATCGACGGAGTTGACATTCGCTAGCTCACCCGGTGTAGCGTCCATTCATCGAATGGTTCGGCAGCCGGGTTCGTCCGTTGCGGTCTAGGAAGGAGATTTGGGTGATGCGAGCACTATAATAAACTTTAGTACACACCCAGTGACGACGGATTAGAGGACAGATCGGAGGAAGCCTGTTAGTCTGGTTCCTAGCTCGTCCAGGTCCGTCCGGGCTGCGAGCGAGAGAGGTCCCTCTCTCGTACAACAACATATGGGACCAGATGTTGTGGTACAGATATTTCGCATTCGGAGCATATGTCCGCCGCTTGGGACGCTCCGTTATATTGACAGTCGGAGAGACTGTCGATAATGCTTCCTCATCCTCACAGCAGCGCACACAACCGCACATTGGCTACGTGACCTCGAGTATCCGGCCAGCTTCGTCATTCAGTGATTCCACGGCGAACAGGTCACGCCATCCGGTAGCCAAGGGACACGAGGCCTATACACTCCGTTCGTTCGCATAATAGAAGTATGCACGGGGTAACGAACACGGAGCTTCCAGCGGCAATGCATCGTAAGACCGCTTCTCCACAGGCCTCAGTGACGGACGTGCTATCCAAGTTAGCACAGTTTATCGCAGCATCCCAGCAATCGACAGATTCTCGGTCGGATCAGGAATTATCCGATGGCCCTGGGTCGGTGCGCTCCGCTGTTGCATCAGGTTCGGACCGAACACTTTATAGGGTCCGACAGGATGGCGAAAGGGATTCAGACGATTTCGAGCTTTCCCTTTCGGAACAACGGAAGCTGCCATACATTTCTTCCGGCATTATCTTCCAGAGGTTGTTCCGTCGGACTACATTGCTGCGATGCTGGATAAGAGACTAATAGCGTCATTGGACCTGGAGTTTTGGATCAGTTCAGGGACATTGTCCCTGACTTACCAACACAGTCCAATAATGTCATTAGAACATTCGAATTATTTAACGACGCTATATATAAGCTTGCTACCAAGCATGATAGTCTAGTTTCTTGACCGCAATCCTCTTCTGCCTTTTATCAATTCTAGGAAATAATTTATTTTGGCAGAACAGGGCATACCGAGAGTTCATATGCGTCTAGACGGCAGGATTGAAGACTGGGAATTATCTTTTTCGCCGTCTATGTCAATTCCAACCACGATGTTGGAAACGACAATGATGTCTAATAAACTTAACTTAGACGCTTTATCATACGTAGACCACCTTACTGAGGCGTTATCATTACGTCTTCAAGAGAAAGAATTCCAGGATATGATCCTCAATGTGATTTCTTTCAAGGGCAGTAGTTTTTCCACGTATAACTCCGCCCTTCAGTGGCAGCCTGGAGTTGGTTAGACGTGATGCAGCCCTAGCTACATCCACGCGCGTGGATAGTAAGGTGAAGAACTCTCTCAGAGTCGCTTCGGGCTCGGAGAAGCTTCTCTTCGACGGCAACTCTTCAGCAATCTATGAATTGCTCGATATACACATTCTCTTGTCTATCAAGTGTAGCAAGAGATTCAGACTGGGGCAACATTCGGTGGTTGACTCAGAGAGTTCCACTGCAGTTGCCGGATCCGAGTTTTATGATTATGACGGATGCCAGTCAAACAGGTTGGGGTACAATATTGATCCTAGCGGATTCGAAGTGCCAGGGTCTTTGGGTTCCGCAGTTTCTAGGCAAGCACTTATCTTCCAGGGAATAATGTTCTTTAGGCTTGCACTATGTCATTGGATGAACATTATTCAGAAACGCATGTCCAAATCCTGTCCGATAATACGACAGTAGTTGCGTATCTCCGGAACCAGGGAGGCACTCATTCGATTCCGTTATTCAATTTAACGGAAAGAATCCTTCTGTTTGTTATAGTACACGAAGTTCTGCTTCGGTCCGTCATATTCCGGGTCGTCTGATTGTATTAGCAGACTCCCTTTCATGTAAGGGTCGCTTGTTGCCGTCAGAATGGACTCTCAACAAACAAGTATTCAATCAGATTTGCTATCAATGGGAATGCCCAATGATAATTTATTTGCGACACAACTCACTATTCATTTGCAGACGTATGTGTTTGCATGTCCGGATCCCTGAGCTTATGTTGTTAACGCTCCATTGATCTAATAGAACGGAATGATAGGATATGCGTATCCTCCAGCGCTGTTGATTCAGCAAGTATTGCTAAGATAAACATCCATAATACAATTCTGTTGATAGCATCTCTGTCTTCACAGAGACCGTGGGTAAATTTACTCAGGTGTCTACTGTGGGACTTACCGCGAAAACTTCCTCCATGAGAGGATCTTTTTTCGCTGGGTAAATCGTGTCAACTTCATCACAACCCGCAAGGTCTCAACCTTCACGTATTCCGTTGTGTGGTCCTTCTTGCATGGCAAGCATTGTACAGGACGAGCTTTGGACGCGATTTCTTACTGTTGGAGAACCTCTTCTTCGCTATACTATGCGGCTAAAGTGGAGGCTCTTCCGTCGTTGGTGTAGGGATCATTATGTTGATATTTTTGATCCCTCCATACTAGACATTGCAACTTTCTAGTAAACTTGTTTGACAAGATCTACTGCAGCCTGTTACTATTAAGGTTATAGGTCTATGTTATCTCATACCTATGCACTCTATGATAGTTTACAATTGAGTCTTATGTCTCTTTTTGTCTAAGTCAGTTAGAAACTTTTCGATAAATAGACCTAGAATCATTAGATTAAATTCCTATACGGAATTTAGCTTCGGTTCTTATTTAGCTAAGTAATCATTTGAGCCTCTGGAAACAGTAGTTTTCAAATTCTGACCTTTTAAGACAGTAATTCTGTTAGTCTTCTCTTTTATTGAGGAGTCAGTGAGCTTCATGCACTATCGGTGGACGATTCTCACTTTTGTAGTGACGGAAACACTACTTCCTTTACTACTTAGGTTGGATTTTTGGTTAAGAGTCAGGCTCCTAATAATATCCGGAACCTATTGTTATTAAGGTCCTTCCGTCTTCGTACGGGCATAGGCCTTTACTCTGTCCGGTTAGAGTTTACGTATTTATAAACAGATATCAGTTTATTAGTACGGACGTAAGCTTCTTCTGTCTTTGATGCCTAATAGAAGGACATTACGCTCCATTCTATTGCTAATGGATTCAATTAACTATCGGTACTGCTTATGGTATATCATTGACTCAGCAGTATGTGCTTGAGATTTCGGCTCATGAAGTAAGAGCTCTTTCTACATCTTGGGCTTACACTAATAGTGTCGCTATTATAGATTTTTGAAGGCTGCTCATTGTGCTCAGCCATCCACATTCATGAATTTTTATCTCAGAAATATCGAGTCCATTTCTGGAGGCCTCTATTGTTAGGTCTATTATCTACTGCTCAGAATGTCATTTACTTAACAGTTGCTACTATAGCTAGGTAGGCTGTCTGTTTCGGCAGTGACTCCGTTCTGCTGCCCTCTTTGCTCTGGGTTATTTGACCCAGGGCAAGGAGAAGGGGGGGGGGGGGGGGGGGGTGTTCCCTTGGGTCACCTGTTTTATTATGAAAACAAGGGGATACCTCCTCCGGAGTTAGTAATTCTGAGCTGTTACTGGGATGGCTTTTAAGTGAGAAGTTTATGTTTTAAAAATTCATTCAGGTCTTAGTTTTTAAAGTATAGCTTTTGAATATATCACGTGTCAAACGGGCATTATTATACAATCCTCAGACACTTTTAAGGAGTATAAAGAGTCTCTATTCTCTAGACTAACTTTATTTATTGGCTTACTTTAAAAATTATTAGTATAAGGATTATACTGGATATTAATAGAGTACATGGATGTTATGATGCTCAATTTTGGAAGGTTTTGTGTCTTTCTAATTTATCATAAATAAGAAAGATACATGTAAGGCCTAATACTCCTTTTCCCCTAGAGGGGATGACTCTATTTTATATAATTGAGCGTATTTCAACTTGCTCTATGTCCTAGGCCCTCCAGCCTTTTTACTATTCAGCTAAGTCTGGGTCATTGGTACAGTATAAAAATGTTAAAAAATTTATAGTAATTTATATATTTTTTATACTTACCAATGACCCAGACGGGGATGGCCCTCCCAGGAGTTGGGAACTCATACCTCCCCGCTGAGTACATAGCGCTTACCAGGCACTGGTTACAAGAATGATTAATGGCGCCAATTTCGGGACGTCCTTGACACTGCGCATGCGCAGTAGAGGTGAAGTGTGGAGGGCCATTCAGGACATGTTTTCTTTGGTTTTAGATGCAAATTTTGGGGATTGGGGGGCAAAATTTGTGTTTGGCCCCATATTTTTAAGAGTTAGCACCAGCTAAGTCTGGGTCATTGGTAAGTATAAAAAATATATAAATTACTATAAATTTTTTAACTTTTTATTGGTTTTCAATATCTTGCAAAGTTATTATGAAATCACGAGACTTTAAAATTTTATCATTTTTTGATTGATGTACATTTATTTGCACATGATTAAAATACATTGTATACTTATTATATTTGTTTTGTAATCATCCAGTTTGTTCTTTTCCTCGGAGAGTGCGGTGGCTCAGTGGCAAGCCTGAATATAAGCAGACTCTCATCTGCAAAATGAGGTCCCCAGAGGGTGAATTTGGTGATTCTACCCTGCACAGCAGGGTAGCATCACAAAATTTACCCTCTGCGAAACTCAGTCTGAATCAAGGTCTCAAGCTAAAACAGAAAGATGTACCTAGAAGATAAATTGGCCCACTGTTGGGGATAGCATCAGTAAATTCTGCATACCTCATTTTGCAAATGACAGGTTGCTTATATTCTGGCTTGCTCAGTGGTAGACTGTTGGACTTCTGTGCTAGAGGTCCTGAGTTCAATCTCCATTTGGGACAACCTGTGTTGTGTCCTTGGGCAAGGCACTTTATCCCAGTTGCCTACATGGGGGCACGATGACACCATGTACTAGACGTACTGCACATCGATGATGCACATGTCTTCAATCACTGTAACCCTTCTTGAGTGGAGCTTGAACAGAGTTAGAATGTTGAGGAGCTGACAGTTGCTCGGTGGTTCTCTCCGGGTGTTCTGGCTTCCTCCACCCGTAAAACTGTCACAGTCATGATTAGCCATTGTGCATAAGTATGTGACCTTAAACACCAATAAATAAATAATTGTTCCACAGAAAATATCTCAAATGTAATGTGGATGGTATTTGTTTATCAAAAAAGGTGCATAAATAAATATAAATATAATTGAACACAAATGTATTTCATATTTCTTTCTCAACTGTTAAGTGTTGGAAGTCCAAATTTCAACATTTTTCTGAAATGAGATGCCACAAAAGGCTTCATACCGAATTTACTCTATGTATTGGGACACTCTATGATTTGGGACACACATTTTTTCCAGAAAACTATATTTTTTTATGCTCCAAAGTTTGGAACATTCAGGAGATTTGTTTCCAGTTGACCCGTCGCTAGTAGCAGACGACACTCATAAAAAAAAATTCTTGAGTAACTAAAAATTTTCTTTTTTTGCTTCCAAAACATAGCTTATGATCCCTCATTGGAACGGGCGCAATGCGCTCGTTCCAATGAGGGATCATAAGCTATGTTTTGGACGGCAATTTTCGTATATAGTGATGGAGAACGAATCACACACAACTTTATTCAGCATCAAATCAAGACCAGGCTGTGTTCTTTCCCCATTTTCTAAGAATTGGGACACCTGTGAAAATAATTATTTTTAGCTGTCCCAATACATAGAGTAAATACGGTATTCTGTGCATGTGCTTTATAAAATTAGTTAAGTGAAATTATTTAGCCTGTATAGATTTGCCTTGTTAAAATTTGCCTGCAAAGCACTCTATAAATTATAACAAGGCCAGAACATGTGAACAGATTTTGCCGACCAGTTATCAAATACAGTGGAGCCCACTTAATTGGATATCTCTCAATTGTATATCCCTGTTAATTGAATATAATTTTCAAACACAAAACCATTTAGCATATCTTCAGTACAAATTTGATCTGTTAATTGCATATGGGTTGTAGAGTAAACTCCTGTTAATTGTATATAAATTTTTGTAATATGTCGAAAAAATTACTGTGACACGCATCAAATTCCCCTTATTTATCAACCTTTTTGGCCTCACTACATCCAGTACAGACATTTGTTCTATTATATCTTGTTTGACAGAGCTCTATGAGCCTTGTCAAACAAGATATAATAGAATAAACGCTCAGTTTACCTCCAGAACACTGGAAACTGACCAAATCCCTGTTAATTGTATACTCCTATTAATTGAATAATTTTCACTGGCAAAATGGTTATTCAGTTAAGAGGATTCTACTGTACAAAAAATAAAAGGCTCCCTCCCTTATTGATTTGAAAAATTAATTGTTCGAGAATCAAATGGGTTTTTTTTATTTGGCCTTATCTATTTTTTTTTTATCCTTCATCCTTCACATATTGCCATGAAAACTTGGTATATATGATCAACATCAATGAAATGTGTATAACTTGGGCACAATTAATCCAATTTCTACCTTGTAAATTCAATGGATTTTTTCACCAATAATTTCTTGAATTGAATTTAGAAGAATTTTTCATTAAATCTAGTCATGGCTGCTTCACAGCAGCTATGACTAGATTTCATAAAAATATTTTTAAAATACTCAGTGGGTTAAGAGTTAAGCCTTATGGGGTAATAAATAAAGGCGTGAATAATTTTCCTCAGCTAATTTTTGCATGACAAGTTCAAGTCTTCTGGACTAATGGCATCATCTAATCAAGTCTTCATTGCCTATAGAGATAGTCAAGACTTGACTAGAAACCATTGCCAAGGTACTTCGAATTTAACCACGAAGTTAACTCAACGATAGTAGATTGTAATACCTGTTCTGAAATAGAAAGACTGACCAAATTTGAAACAAGGCCTTTAACCTTTAAGGTCTTGGAGATTTTTATACATTTTTACTATACTTTGAAAGTCTACCTCCTGTGGCTTTGCAGTTGTTTCTAGTCAAGTCTTGGCTGCTACAAAGGCAGCCAAGACTTGCCAATAAACAACTGTCAAGGTATTTAGAAAACAAGTTTTGAGTTTAATCGAACAATCCAAAATTTCCAGATGGATTTTTTTATGTTCCGAATTTGACTTTTTTTTTGCAACCAAAAGTCTTCTTTTTCTGGTAATCAACTTTTCCATTACGCTAGTTGTTCCATTTTTCATATTTTTCAATTGTTGGATGTCAAAACAAGTTCATTTCTGTACGGAATGCTGATTGGACAATCATATTCAAGTGTGGGAGTTCAACCAGTAGAATTTCTTGTTTTTTGGGTGTATTCAGTGTTCAAATGAAGACAAGCTTTTCATCGCACTGGAAAAGTGAAGTGTATTTGGTGTGCAAATGAAATTGACTATGGAAATAATGGCAAAAAAGCATTAAAACAACACGTGGAAACAGGCCTTTAAATTAAATTATTTTGGGCATGCCCTTTTGCCCTAATTTGGGCACATTAAAACCAGAAATAACAGCCTTATCCTGTTATATTTTATTCCATGCCTTTCTTTGTGTTTCTATAGTCATATTATGATGGAAGTTATTCTCAAATGTAGAAGAGGAGGCACAGAGAATCTGTCTATTTTTCTTGATGCCTTCACACCTTCTCTAATTTGGACACATATAAATGGTATGAAATTGAGGCAATCTAAGTCCTGTGCAAAAACGAAAGTACATATCAGAAAACGTTCTGACAAATTCAAATCAGTCACTTCCATCAACATTTTTTAGTTCCAGGTAAAAATAAATGTGCACATCTACAACCCCAGAGCTGTCCCTGTACCCCAGTCTGTGTTAGTTGTTCTTGCCTCACTTTGATTTACACTTTCCAGGATTTTTACATCTGCCACTTTCATCTCTGCAAACAATGCATGTTGGGGCACCTGTTCCTTTGAATTAAAAAGTTATCAAAAGTCAGAATTGGGCCCTTAACCCTTTACCCAACGCAGATGATATCAAAATTTATTATTTTAAATATCATTGTTTCAAATTTTTCATAAAATTTCAACAAAACCATATCATGTGACCCCTCATTGGAACGAGCTCGTTCCAACGAGGGGTCACATGATATGGTTTTGTTGAAATATTTTGAAAAATAATATTTTTTCAACTACTGAATCACCTGCGTCAACCGCATTGTGTCCTTGGGCAAGACACTTCATCCCCATTTCCCGCGTGGGGACACGATGACGCCATGTGCTAAGGCATACTGCACGTCGTTGGTGCGCATGTCTTCAACCAATCTAACCCTGCCTGTGCTGCAGTGCGGAGTTACGATGTTGGGGAGCTGGCAGCTGCTCGTTGTTGCTCGATGGTTCTCTCCGGGTACTCCGGCTTCCTCCACCCGTAAAACTGTCACGGTCATGATTAGCCATTGTGCATAAATATGTGACCTTAAACACCAATAAATAAATAATAATAAATACAACTGCTGAATTTGCATATTACGTGGGTGGATGCGGCCGATTCGTTGGGTAAAGGATTAAGGCTTAAAGGATTAATGCAATTCTATGATAGGAGATGGAAAATAGTTTATAATTTTTAATTGGTATTATTATTATCACATTTATTTATTTTGATTTTTAGGTTCTAACAGTAGATTTCCTGATTGATTTGTTGAAGAAATTCATATTACAGTGGTCATGGGAATAAACAACTGCAGAAAATTATTTCAAAAATTTATGCATATAAAGACAACAGAAGTTTACAGTGAAGAAAATTGGTCTTTTTTGCTTACACAACTTCATAAACTTAAATGTAACATTCTTCACTACTTTGTTATTTCAGAATATTCACATAACTGCATCATCTTAAAGGTAGCTTTACTTGCTAATGAGTCCTTGTTGTCATGGGCTCTGTGAGATCATTCCAGTGAGGTTCCATAAGCTTTATACCTTGATTGCTGTGTGTATTTAACGTTAACCAATAGAATACAGACATTGAAAAATGTGATATGTACCAGGGTTTCCACTAGGGAGGCAGAATTTATTTCTGCGTGGTGGCCTCATTGCCTAAACCAAATTTTCCCCTATTACGTAGTTATCTCTTATAACAAGACTGGTGTTTAATTTAGTAGTGGCTATTGTTTTCTAGGGAATCACAGTGAAATTGTAGAAGTATTAATACGTCTTCCCTAGGGCAATGTTTTGCTGCTGCAAAACATTGCCCGTTGGAAGATTTATTAATACCTAGTGGTTCTGCAAGAGAAAACTCAAGATTTGCTGACATGGTGGCCAAGGAAGTAAACCGAGAGATTTTATTTCATGTGAGCAGCTAATTGATACAAACTCTCTAGAATGATGAGGCCATCTGTTGATACACAGTTTAAAAATGCCCCTCGTAAGAGAGAACTGAGTTATCCTTGGCATGTCCCATAATAGTGCTCTTGTTTGCAAGCCATGGTAATGGAGATGCTCTTTCATCTCCAAAACAGCCTCACCGTTTTTGACCTAGCGGACACACTGTATGTACACCACGCATGAAGTCTGGTCTACGTGTAAGAATGTCATGTAAGAATGCAACTAATTGGTTGTTACGCTGCTGAGTGACATTATGTCTTGAATGAAATGCTTCAACACATAACAGTGTCAAGCAAGAATGTAAACAGACGGCCAAAGTTGATAATTTTGTTTAAAAATATCAGCTTCATTCACTCAGTTAGTTTAATTGTGGTGTTAACAAGCCTGGAAATATGCAGTCTGTCATTTGCAGGATGAGGTCCCCAGAGAGGGAAATTAGCTGATGCTGTCCCATACAGTGGGCTAGAATCCCCCAATTTATCCTCTGGGTTCCTCTTTTTGTTTAGGCCTGAGACGTTGATTCAGATTGAGGTTCACAGAGGGTAAATTTGATAATGCTGCCCTGCTCTGCAGGGTAGCATCACCAAATTCACCCTCTGGGGACCGAATTCTGCAGATGACAGTCAGCTTATTTCCAGGCTTGGGTATAAATACAGAACAACTCTTGGGAAGAGTATGGAGGACAGGATTTATGGAGGTTTTTTTTCATGCATATCACATGCGCCTTTGGTGCTCCTGAAATACAAAAAAAAACTTCAACTCTGGTTCATTCCAGTCCCCCGTACTCTGCCCTTGTTGTGTTCTGTCATAATGTTTTGGAGACAAAAATTTAAAAAATAAAAGAATTTAAATGGCAATTTTTATGAATAATGTTGGTTGGATGTGGCCATTATATTAAGGAAAGAGCTGACACTAAATATTTTTCTTGGTATTTATTTGACTAAACCCAAGTTATTATACTTGAGAAAATTATTGCATTCCAATTCCAATTCACATGAGAGTACAGGCCTTTACAAATAAGAAATAAGGCCACTTATAAAGAATTAGACCTAAAAAAGTTAGAAATCTGTTTCTCAAGCCCTCCCACTTGGTAATTTTGGCAAACCAGTGTAAACTTAAAAAAATAATTTAAATGGTTTATGTCTGATATTTTACCCAAGTTAATAAAATTGATGAATTTGTCCCTTGAGTGCAACAAGGCTTTATTATGCTTTAGCATTGCAAAGTCTTCTTGCACTCAAGGGATGAAATACACCACCACCCATGCTATTCTGCAGATTATGAGGCCTAAAACGTAAAACAAACCAGGAACAGAAACTTTTCATGGCAAAGAACTGATTACAAAAATAAAAAATAAATAGAGAGTAATCGCTTGACTGGACTGATTATGTGAAATAATTCATGAGAGGTGAGGGACATTGTAAAAACACGAGTGTGCGAATGCGTACTAGTGTTTTACAATATAGTCCCTCGCCTCGAATGAATTATTTCACATAACCAGTCCAGTCAAGCGGTTACTCTGTTTATTACTTTTCATTATTAACGATAATTATATTATTTAACCCTTTACCTAACATAATGGCCAAAACCGGCCAGCGCTATTCTAAAAAATCGTCAATTAATATTTTTATACAACAACCAATGGCCCAGACTAGCTGGTGCTAATTCAAAATTTATCCAGGGCCAAACATAAATTTTGCCCCCAATCCCCAAAATTTGCATGCAAAGCCGAAAAAATCATGTCCTCTCTGGTCCTCCATACTTTTGCAAACTGCGCATGCGCAGTATCCCGGAAGACACCGAAATTGGCGCCAACCATCATTCTTTGTTTGGCTCTTCTGTCAGTAACAACAGACTGACATTGGTGCTTTTAAATCTCAGTTTTAATGATGCCAGGCACAAATCAATGGTAAAATTGGTGGATCCAAGGACACATTTGGATGATGGAAGGAAGAAACGGTGGATTTAAATGTTCAGGGCTGTAATATTTTTATACTGTACCAATGACCCAGACATAGCTGGTGCTAACTCTTAAAATATAGGGCCAAACACAAATTTTGCCCCCCAATCCCCAAAATTTGCATCTAAAACTAAAGAAAACATGTCCTGAAAGGCCCTCCACACTTCGCCCCTACTGCGCATGCGCAGTGTCAAGGACGTTCCGAAATTGGCGCCATTTATCATTCTAAGTTTGGCCCTTCATCAGTTAACATCTGACTGATCTTTGTGCTTTTAAATCTCAGTTTAAATGATGCCAGACACATAAATATTAGTGAAATGGTGATTCTAAGGAGGATAGAAAAGGAGGAGAGGAAAAGAATGTGTGACAGAATATTATCAGGGCTGTAACTTAAAATTTTTTAATGAAATTATGTTAAGTTACCTATTTTCAAGGCAGCAGCCATTTTGTTGTCATTCTGATTATTTAGTTACACTGTTTTTTCAAGTGTTTTTCCTCTCTCCCTGTCCTTTAAGTTCCCCCTTGCTATTCTCCCATGCTTTTGGCATAGTTTATGTAATTATTATTACTAAAATTTCTTGGGAGTTTTAGCTTAATAACAGAATGAATTCTGTTCTTTCCCCATGTTTACGTCTTCACCTACGGGTGGTTAGGCGTTGTGTTCTGCATCTACCATCTGATGTTCTGCAGTTTCTTCCCTGGAAGTCTCTGTTTTGCATCAGATGGTGTATTTTTGGTAACTGATTTCGGGCCTGGGTGCCTGGAGTCTTATTTTAGTGTTTTTACACTCATTGTTTACATTTACAACAGCCCTCTGTGTGAGGGGGGGATTTCTAAATAATAATATCTTTATGTTATTTTAATCATAACTAGATACATTATTATTGTTCGTAAGTGTTGAATAAATTGTTTAAAATATTTTTAAAATTTTTTTCCACACTTAGGCTTGGGATCCATTGGGGCTCAACGTTACTTTTCAGAAACTTGGGCTGTTCTGAAAAAATATTTTTTCAAAATATTTTGATTTCAATTATTTTTTCTATATTAATGGATCATATTATTATTATGTATTTTGCCAGGGGTTAGTGCGAGTACCAGGACTTGTTTTCTTTTCACATTGAAAGGATATTGATCAATTGTTTTAAGAGGAAGTCTTCCTCTGACCTTATTATCATTCTATATGTGGTCAGTGTACTCGCATTAACTCCTGTTCTGTATCGTATGATTTCGATGACAATATGGGAAGCGTATGTCACGGTATGTTGTTGGGGATTTGGACACTCCGGTCCTTTCCCCGCAGGGTCACTCTACTTTATCAATTTCTATTTCAGACGATCAAGATTAGGGTGATGTATCTGTGATGTCTTCCAACAGTGTGCCTCCGTCGTCACAATTAATGAAGGGCTAGCGGAAAAGTGCTCATGTAATACGCCAATTGCCTAAGAGGACCCTAGTAGGTTCGACGGCCTTTGACGTCCGCTAGCTCGCCCGGTGTAGCGTCCATTCACCGAATGGTTCGGCAGCCGGGTTCGTCCGTTGCGGTCTGGAAGGAATTTTGGGGTGATGCGAGCACTATAAAATTAACTTAATGCACACCCAGTGACGGCGGATCGGAGGGAGAACGGAGGAAGCCTTTTAATCCGGTTCATAGCTCGTTCCGGTCCATCCGGACGGCAAGCGAGAGAGGCCCCTCTCTCGTTCAACAACATCTGGCCCCAGATGTTGTGGTACAAATGTGTCGCTAGCGGAGCATACGTCCGTCGCTCGGGACGCTCCGTTGTATAGGCAGTCCGCTGAGACTGCTAAGGCTTCCTCTTCTCGTCAGCGCACACGACCGCACCTTGGCTGCGTGACCGCCGATATATTACCAGCTTCGCCGATCAAGGATTCTTCGGCGACCAGGTCACACCATCCGGCAGCCAGGGATTCGAGACCGATGGACTCCGGACGTTCGCATAGGAAGTATGCGGGAGCCATCTGATGCGGAGCTGCCCTCGGCGAAGCAGCGATAGACTGCGCCTCCGCAGGTCTCGACGCCAGACATTCTTGTGCACATAGCACAGCTTATCGCAGCATCCCAGCAGCCGACAGAAACGGTGTCGGATCGAGATTTATCCGACAGCGCTGGGTCGGTAGCCGGGGACTTGAGGCCTGCAGACTCCGGACGTTCGCATAGGAAGTGTGCGGGAGTCAACGTACACGGAGCTTCCAGCGGCAATGCATCGTAAGTCCACTACTGCACAGGCCTCGGGAACGGACGTGCTTTCCTAAATAGCACAGTTTATCGCAGCATCCCAGCATCAACTGAATCTGTCGCATATATTTTATCCGACGATGCTGGGTCGGGACGCTCCGCGGAAGCGGGTACGGACGTCCGAAAGTTTCATCCGGTCCGACGGGATACTGAAAGGGATTCGGAGGATTTCAAGCTTTCCCTTTCGGAACAACATATGCTGCGATGCCGGATAAGAAACCGATAGCGTCGGTGGACTTAGAAATTTTTGGTTCGGTTCAGGGACTTCGTCCCTCAGTTCCGACATAGTCCAATAATGTCACACAAACTTTCGAATTATTGTACGACGCTATATATATTATTATTTTATGCTTGCTATCCAAGCATTTCTGGTTTCTTGTTCGAAGAATTATGGAGATGTCTTTCAAAAGTGTGCCTCTGTCGTCATAGTTAATGAAGAGTTAGCGGCAATAAGTGCTCATGGAATATGTCTATTGCTTACGGAGTGACATTCGCTAGCTCACCCGGTGTAGCGTACATTCATCGAATGGTTCGGCTGCCGGGTTCGTCCGTTGCGGTCTAGGAAGGAGATTTGGGTGATGCGAGCACTTTAATTACTTTAGTACTCACCCAGTGACGGCAGATTGAGGACAGATCGGAGGAAGCCAACAACATAGGGGACCGCATGTTGTGGTTCAGATATTTTACATTCGGAGCATATGTCCGTTGCTCGGGACGCTCCGTTATATTGACAGTCCGAGAGACTGTCTTTAATGCTTCCTCATCCTCACAGCAGGGCACACGACCGCACATTGGCTACGTGACCTCGAGTATCCGATCAGTTTCGGCATTCAGTGATTACACAGCGAATAGGTCGCGCCATCCGGTAGCCAAGGGACACGAGGCCTATACACTCCGTTCGCTCGCATATTGGAAGTATGCACGGGGTAACGATCTCGGAGCTTCCTGCGGCAATGCATCGTAAGACCGCTGCTCCTCAGGCCTCAGTGACGGACGTGCTATCCGAGTTAGCACAGTTGTTTCGCAGCATCCCAGCAATTGACAGTTTCTCGGTCGAATCAGGAATTATCCGACGGTGCTGGGTCGGTGCGGTCCGCGGTTGCATCAAGCTACGGACGACCGAACGCTTTATAGGGTCCGACAGGATGGCGAAAGGGATTCGAAAGATTTCGAGTTTTCCCTTTAGTAGTATCGGAAGATGCCTTTCATATCTTCTGGCATTTCTTCCAGTGATTATTTTTCGGACTTCATTGCTGCGATCTTGGATAAGAGACTTATAGCGTCATTGGACTCGGATTTTTCGTTCGGTACAGGGACTTTGTCCCTGACTTACCGACGCAGTCCAATATTGTCATTACAACATGTGTTTTATTTTTCGACGCTATATATTTATATATATATACTAGCCTGCTACTAAGCATGATAGTTTAGTTTCTTGTCCGCGTGGCTCATTTCTGCCATTTTATCTTTTTTACATATAGTTTATTTTGGCAGAGCAGGGCATACCGAGAGTTCATACGCGTCTAGACAGTGTGATTAAAGACTGCATATATATTCTTTTTCGCCGTTTATGTCTTTTCCAATTTCAATGTTGGGAACGACATTATGTATAGTAGACTTAACTTAGACGCTTTATTATACGTAATCCGCCTTACTGAGGCGTTATCATTACGTCTTCAAGAAAAGATTTACGGGATATTATTCTCAATGTAATTTCTTTTGAGGGCAGTAGTTTGTTCACGTATAACTCCGCCCTTCAGTGGCTGATTGGAGTTGGTTAGACGTGATGCAGCCCTAGCTACATCCACGCGTGGATAGTAGGTTAAGAACTCTCTCAGAGTCGCTTCGTTCTCGGAGGAGCTTCTCTTCGACGGCAACTTTCCGGCAATCCATGAATTGCTTGATTTATACATTCTCTTGTCTATCTAGTGTTTCAAGAGATTCAGACTGGGGCAAACATTCGGTGGTTGACTCAGAGAGTGCCGCCGCAGTTGCCAGACCCGAGTGTGGCTGTTATGACGGTTGCCAGTCAAACAGATTGGGATATATACTGATCCCTACGGATTAGAAGTGCCAGGGTCTTTGGGTTCCGCAGTCTTTTAGCTATCAGTTTAACTTCCGCGGAATAATGTTTTTTAGGCTTGCTTTATGTCATTGCATGAACATTATTCAGAAACGCATGCCCAAATTCCTGTCCTTTAATTCGACAGTAGTGGCGTATCTCCGGAACCAGGGAGGCACTCTTTCGTTTCCGTTATTCAATTTAATGGAAAGAATCCGTCTGTTGGTTATAGTACACCAAGTTCAGTTTTGGTCCGTCATATTCTGGGTCGTCTGATTGTTTTATCGCACTCCCGTTCTCTTACGGGTCGCTTGTTGCTGTCAGAATGGACTCTCAACAAACAAGTATTCATTCAGATTTGCTATCTATGGGAGCGCCCAATGATGTTTTATTTATGACACAGCTTGCTAATAAATTGCAGACATATGTGTTGGCTTGTCCAGTTCTCTGAGCTAATACTGTTAACGCTCTATTGATCTATAGGACGGAATGATAGGATACGCGTATCCTCCGGCGCTGTTGTTTTAGCAGGTATTGCTAAGATAAACAACCACAATACATTTCTGTTGATAGCATCTCTATCTTCACAGAGATCATGAGTAATTTACTCTCTTGTCTACTGTGGATCTTAACGTGAAATCTTCCTCTATGTGAGGATCTTTTTTCACTGGGTAAATCGTGTCATCTTTATCACAACCAGCAAGGTCGCAACCTTCATGTATTCCGTTGTGTGGTCCGTATTGCATTGTAAGCACTGTACTGGACGAGCTTTGGACGCGATTTCTTACTATAGGAGATCCTCTTCTTCGCTATTCTATGCGACTAAAGTGGAGGCTCTTCCGTCGTGGTGTAGGGATCATTATGTTCATATGGTTGATCCCTCCATACTACTCATTGCTATTTTTTAGTATACTTGTTTCACAAGATTTACTGCAGCCTGTTGTTATTTAGGTTATAGGTTTATGTTACCTCATACCTATGCACTCTACGATAGTTTACAATTGAGTCTTTTGTCTCTTTATCTAAGTCAGTTAGTAACTTTTTGATAAATAGACTTAGAATCTTTAGATTAAATTCCTATACGGATTTTAACTTCGGTTCTTATTTAGCTAAGTAATCATTTGAGCCTCTGGAAACAGTAGTTTTCAAATTCTGACCTTTTAGACAGTAATTCTGTTGGTTTCTCTTTTACTGTAGAGTCAGTGAGTTTCATGCACTATCGATGGATGATTTTCACTTTCATAGTTTCGGAATCAATACTTCCGTTACTATTTAGGTTGGGTTGTTGCATAAGAGTTAGGCTCCTATTATCCGGAACCTATTATTTTAAGGTCCTTCCGTCTTCGTATGGTCATAGGCCTTTACTCTTTCCGGGTACAGTTTATGTATTTATAAACAGATATCTGTTTATTACAAGGGCGTAAGCTTCTTCTGTCTTTGATGTCTAGTAGAAGGACGTTACGCTCCATTTTATTGTTAATGGATTCTATTAACTAGCGTACTGCTTATCGTATATCATTGGCTTAGCAGTTGTGCTTAAGATTTCGGCTCATGAAGTAAGAGTTCTTCTACTTCTTGGGCTTACATTAATAGTGTTGCTATTATAGATTTTTGAAGGCTGCTCATTGCGCTCAGCCATCCATTCATGAATTTTATCTCAGAAATATCGAGTCCATTTCTGGAGGCCTCTATTGTTAGGTCTATTATCTACTGCTCAGAATGTCATTCACTTAACAGTTGCTACTATAGCTAGGTAGGCTGTCTGTTTCGGCAGTGTCTCCGTTCGGCTGCCCTCTTCGCTCTGGGCTATTTGACCCAGGGCAAGAAAAAGGGGGGGGGGGGGGGGGGGGGAGGGTGTTCCCTTGGGTCACCTGTTTTTACTATGAAAACAAGGGGATACCTCCTCCGGAGTTAGTAATTCTGAGCTGTTATTGGGATGGTTGTTAGTGAGAAGTTTAAGTTTATAAAATTCATTCAAGTCTTAGTTTTTAAAGTATAGCTTTTGAATATTGCATATGTCAACGGACATGATTATGCAATTCTCACACACTTTTAGGAGTATAAGAGTCTCTATTCTCTAGACTTACTTTATTATTGGCTTACTTTAAAAATTATTAGTATAAGGATTATTGGATATTAATAGAGTACATGGATGTATGAAGCTCAATTTTTAGAAGGTGTTGTATCTTTCTAATTTATCATAAATAAGAAAGATACATATAAGGCCTATTACTTCTTTTCCCTACAGGGGATGACTCTATTTTATTTTATTGAGCGTATTCCATTTTGCTCTATGTCCTTGGCCCTCCAGCCTTTTTACTATTCAGCTATGTCTGGGTCATTGGTACAGTATAAAAATGTTAAAAAATTTATAGTAATTTATATATTTTTTATACTTACCAATGACCCAGACGGGGATGGCCCTCCCAGGAGTTGGGAACTCTTGCCTCCCCGCTGAGTACATAGCGCTTACCAGGCACTGGTTATTAGAATGATAAATGGCGCCAATTTCGGAACGTCCTTGACACTGCGCATGCGCAGTAGGGGCGAAGTGTGGAGGGCCTTTCAGGACATGTTTTCTTTAGTTTTAGATGCAAATTTTGGGGATTGGGGGGCAAAATTTGTGTTTGGCCCTATATTTTAAGAGTTAGCACCAGCTATGTCTGGGTCATTGGTAAGTATAAAAAATATATAAATTACTATAAATTTTTTAACTTTATAATTTTTACAAAAATTATTTCATGTTTCCCAATTTTGGGACATGGGCCTGACGTCATCATTCTTGCTAATGATTTTTCCACTGTTTGTTAAGTGGTCCTTCCTTATCCTTCCTTGAAGCCCCCCAGTTGAACTCCCAAGCTTTTTGGCTTGTTTTATTGAATTTTTTTTATAAATTTCTTGGGAGTTTGACATGCTATACAGAATGTTTATTCTGCATTTTCCCATGGTTACGTCCTCACCCTAAAGGGTGTTTAGGCGTTTTGGTCGTGCATCATACATCCGATGTATCTTTTTTTCTTCTGCTGAAGATCTTGCTTTACATCGGATAGTTCAAAATCTGTTACTGACTTCGGGCCTTTTTATTCAGTGCCTGGAGTCTTGTTTCTGGTTTTTCTTCTGACGTTGTTTACATTGACAACGCTCTATAAATATATGTAATTTCCTATTTATTATCATGGTAGGATTGTTGTAAGATACATTTAATATTCCGGTAGTGTAGCAATTAATTTTTTTGAATTTTGTCCACACTTGGGCTCTATCGGGATACATTTGGGCACATTGTTCCCATTGGTGAACTTGGGCTCCTGTCAAAATTTTTAGAAATTTTTTTAGCTGCGACTAGCAGCTCTATAAGTGGCAATGTCAGTCTGTCTGTTGGTCTGTCTGTCAGTCTGTCTGTCGGTCGGTCTGTCTGTGACCAACGAGTTTCAAATGTCTGTGACCAACAAGTTTCAAAACTCAATAACTTTTGAAATACTTAATGGAATGACTGTATATTTGGCATGTGAGTGTATCTTATTGATGTCTAGCCACTGTTCAATGCATGTGTTGTTCCAAATATTTTTCTTGGAGTTATGGCCCTTGATGAACTTAGAATTTTGTGAGATTGCACCACCCGTCGCAGCTATAGCGTCGATGTCGCGATTTTTTTTTTTTTAATTATTTTTCAATTATATTTTGACTCTTATTTATTATGTATCTTTTTCATATATTTATTGTGGAGTGGGTGGGAGAACTATCGACTTTATTTTGATTCATTATGAAAGTTTATTGCTCAAAATACAAGGCGAGGAAGTCTTCCTCAGATTTACATGCTTTTTGCATTGCTTGTAGTCGATGTACTTCCACTAATTCTTGTTCAACATGTGTCGGATGGGATGACAAACGTTGGAGACGGGTCTCACGGTACGTTGTTAGTGGCGAGAGGACAATGCCGGTCCTCTCGCCACAAAGTCAATCTGGTTTCTCAGGGTTTTTTTCAGAGGAACAAGAACATGGTGATGTTTACGTGACACCTAGAGATAGTGTGCTGCCGTCGTCACATTCAGATGAACAAGCAGAGCTAGCGGCAAAGGGTGCTCATGAATATTAGACAGGGCAAAAAAACCACTAGATGGTGGTTTCAGTCCCTTGTCACCAGCTAGCTCGACCGGTGAAGCGGTTACTCCTTCCGTGGGTACTATGACACCGGGTGTGTCTGTTGCAGTCGTGAGGAGTGGATTGGGTAGAGCGAGCACCTTAAAATATAAACAGGCTCACCCAGCAATGACGGAACAGAGGAAGAAGCCGGCAAGTACCGTGGGAAGCTCGGCAAGGTCTGAAAGGACCGCGAGCGAGAAAGACCTCTCTCTTTCCCAACAACATCTGGGGTCAGATGTTGTGATTAAAAACTTCCGTCAGTTGGAGCATATGTCTGCGCCTCCCATCCGGGATGCTTCGTATAGTTCACAGCCGGCCTTGGCTACAGTTATGGCTTCTACATCGGCATCTTCAAAGCACACACGACAGCACATTAGCTACACAACTTCGGATATCCAGCCTGCATCACCGAGAAGGGACCACTCATCGTCTGCAAAATCGAACCATCCGGTAGCTAAGGAGACAAGGCATCATTTATCGGGACATCCGGAGAAAAGAGCCGTCTCGGACACACCATCCAGGAGCAGCCAGTGGCCAAGAAACAGAAGACTGCTGCTCCTCAGGCCTCTGTAACGGACTTGCTGTCGCAGATTGTGATGCTCATCGCAGCATCCCAGCAAGTGCAGGAGCAGCCTACGGCAGTCTCAGAACCTGAGCTGTCAGATGGTGCTGGGTCGGTCCAGTCATCTGCACGTTCAGATGCCGCTGACTGTGAGTCTCTACTGATTGAATCGGATGGTGAAAGGGATACGGAGGAAGATTACCCTTCCCTTTCGGAACAGCACATGGTTGCGATGGATTTAATCCATCAATACTACCCTGAATTTGTTCCGGCAAATCAGAATGCTGCGACTACTAGGAAGAAACCGCTGTCATTCACTATTCGCTCGAACACAATTGAGATGGCAATTTCTTCAAACAGAGCAAATTTAGATGATATGTCTTACACAGATCACCTTTCAAGAGCTGTGGCACAATGTCTCAGTGTAAAGGAATTTGAGGACGTTCGTACCTCTTTAAGAGTTTTTTCCAGGGCTGTTATGTTTACCACATATAACTCTGCCTTAACAGTGGCTAATTTGGAGTTAATCAGACGTGACGGAGCCCTTGCGTCGTCACCTTTAATAGATGACAAGGTGAAAAACTCTCTACGGGTCGCTCCGGTACCCGGACACACAATTTTTGACGATAATCTTTCATTGGTTTATGACCAAACTACAAAGAAAGCGTCTAATACACTGCTCCTTAAGTCAGGGTCTAATCGACCCGCGGCAGCAAAAAGTGTAAGGGAAGACATCCTAGACAGAAATCGTCTAAAAGGGACTCCTCATGAGGGTATAGGAAACCCTCCTATAATTACTCTAGGGATCGGCAATACAGCGACCCGGGAAGGGGGCGTAGGTCTGATTGAGACTACCGGTCCGATGCCCCTAAGCCAGCCGGTCGAGGCTCTTCGTGAGGGGGACGTGGTTTCTCCTCCCGTAAGCCTCGCAGGTCCCACAGGTGTTGGTCAGGACATCTATTGCTTGCCAGTTGGCAGAAGGTTATCAAGATTCGCAACAAACTGGATAACAATTATGGAAGACCAGTGGGTGAGAAGTGTGGTCTCGGACGGCCTACGGCTATCTTTCCGAGCGAAACAACCACTAACAAGGTTTCCGCGGTGGACAAATCTTCCATCAAATCCTTGAAAAAGAGAGTCTCTCCTATCGGAGGTACAGGTTCTCTTGGCAAAGGAAGCAATAGAGGTCGTCGAGAATCAAAATTCTCTAGGATTCTACAGTCACCTGTTCCTTGTACCTAAGCCAGATGGCTCGTTCCGACCGGTAATGCTGTTTTACTTGAGCTGGATAAACAAACTTATTGTAGCTCCAAAGTTCTATATGGAGACCATTCAGTCAGTAAGGGCGAGTATTCGAGTGAACGACTATGCGACAAGCATAGATCTAAAGGATGCGTACTTTCATGTCCTGGTACATCCGACATTCAGAAAGTACCTACAGTTCGCCGTTCAAGGGATAGTATATCAGTTCTGAGCAATGTGCTTCGGTCTGAATCTAGCGCCCTGGGCATTCACTCGAATAATGAACTCGGTAATGTCTCACTTCTGAGCTCATTCGTCTGTGGTAACTTCGGCTTACTTGGATGACATTCTTCAGAGATACGACAACAAAACTACTTTTCAGAACGATGTTCAGAGTCTGCTTCTCTTGCTCCGACGTCTCGGCTTCATCGTAAATTAGAAGAATTCGGATCTAGCTCCGACCAAGTCGTTCATTCACTTGGGAATGAGCTTTCGGGACTCACAACAATCTGGTTCATCTGCCGTTGCCCTGAGCGAAATTAGTCAGTTGTTATGCTCGCTTTTGTCTACACTCAGACGCATTAACAACAAGGGAATTTATGCGACTGATGGGGTTGTGTAGAGTGGCAGCGGATCTTATTCCAATGGGTCGCTTGCGCACACATCCCCTCCAGATATTCTTTACTCAGAACTGCAGTGTGAAGACGCATTCGCTCGAGACCAGTATTGTTTTAATGGAACTGGTAAAACAAAAGGTCCAGATTTGGGCAGATATTCAGTGGATAACTGAGGGAGTTCCGCTGCAGCTGCCTGATCCGGCTTTCACGATTATGACGGTTGCGAGTCAAACAGGTTGGGACGCAAGACTGAGCCTGACAGACTCAAAGTGTCAGGGTTTTTGGGACCCTCGGTTCCTGGAGAGACACATAAACACCAAAGAGATGATGTCAATATGGTTAGCGCTACAACATTGGATTCACATTATAGCAGACGCTCATGTTCAGATATTGTTGGACAACTCGACAGTAGTAGCGTACATCAGGAACCAGAGAGGCACGCATTCGATTCCTTTTATGCGAACTAACAGAAAAAATTCTTCTGTATGTCATGAAGCATCATGTTCATCTTACGTGTCGCCATGTCCAGATCCTTGAGTGTACGCAGTAGACGCTCTGCCAATCTCATGGGACAGAATGATAGGATATGCGTATCCTCCAACTCCGTTGATTCAGCAGATTCTGTTAAAAATCAAACAGTCTCGCTGCAAGATTCTGTTAGTAGCATATCTGTCGTCACAGAAACCGTGGATCAATCTTCTCAGGTGTCTGTTATGGGACATTCCACGGAAGGTCCTTCTTTATAAGGGGAAGTCACGCATACTGCATCACAACCCAGAAGGTCTCAAACTTCACTTATTTCCGTTGTGCGGTCCTTCTTGCACAGCAAGCAATTTACAGGACGAGCAATGGACGCAATTTCTAACTGCAGGAGGTCCTCCTCTTCGCTGAATTATGCAGCAAAGTAGAAGGTTTTCTTCCGTTGGTGTAAGGATCAGTCTATGATCTATGATCCGTCCATACAGGATATTGCCAACTTTCTGGTCTACCTATTTGCTGTTCTCAAACTGCAGCCCGCCACTATTAAGGGCTATAGGTCTATGTTATCGGACACTTACGCTCATCATGATAACTTGGCAATTGGATCTAATGCTTCATGATCCAAACTAGTTAGAAATTTCTCTATAAATAGACCTAGAACCTTCAGATTAATTCCTAAGTGGAATTTAGCTTGGGTTCTGTTGAAGCTAAAAGAAGCTCTGTTTGAGCCATTAGGCGTTGTAGAGTTCAAATTTTTGACCTATAAAACAGCATTTCTCTTAGCCTTTGCATCCGCTAGAAGAATTAGTGAACTTCATGCTTTATCTGTTGATGAATCTCACTACCGTAGTGTTGGTAAAACCATCACTTTAACTACAGAAGTGGGATTTTTGGCTAAGAATCAGGCTCCAGATAAACGGCCTGAGCCTATTATCATAAAGGCTCAGCCGTCTACAGACAACCGTAGACCTCTGCTGTGTCCAGTCAGGGCTATGCACATATATAAACACCGATCAGAGTTTATAAGAAAAGGAAGGAAATGTTTCTTTTTGTCATTGATTCCTAGCAGAAAAGATATTTCTGTTCATTCAGTTGTTAGATGGATTCAGTTGGCAATACGCATTGAAGTCTATCTTCGGATCAGCGTTCGGTAAATAAGATATCAGGGCATGAAGAAGTTAGAGCGCTGTCCACTTCTTGGGCTTATTCTAACAGTATAGCCATTACTGATCTCATGAAAGCTGTGTACTGGACACCACCTTCTACATTTACCAAGTTTTACCTTACAAATTTAGAGTCCATCTCCGGTGACCTTAGATGTTTAGGTCCTCTATCTGTTGCTCAGAATGTCGTCCACTAAATGTTTACATCTGTAGTTATTTAGGCAACCCATTCCAGCAGTGACGTTGTTCTGCAGCCCTCTTCGTACATGTACCTCAGAACAAGGGGAAGGGGGGGTGGGGGGGACGTTTTTTTTCCCTTATGATCATCTGGCTTTATAGTGAAAAGCAAGGGAAGACCTCGTCTGGTGTCAGTAGTCCCTAGTCAGTGCTGGGATGGTGTTAATGGGTAGCTCAGTGTGAAGCGAAATTAATATGTCTCATTTATGTATTGTTTTTAAAGTGTAGCTCACTGTGAAGCATTTGTATATGTCACGTGTCAAACGGGCTTTAATATACAATCCCCGGACACTTTTAAATGAGTATAAAGAGTCTCATTCTCTGGACTATCTTTATATATTGGCTTCCCTTCACAAAATTAGCATAATGGGTTATGCTGGCATTAAATGGAGAATTATATATTATGTAATGCTCAATTACATTGTTGGTGTAATGTCTTTCTCGTTTCTAGTAAATGAGAAAGACATATATAATTCCTTTCTCTCCTATTCTCCTGTAGGAGCTATCCTTTAAAAAGTAACTGAGTAATTGGATTTTCCTCTATGTCCTAGGCCCTCCAGCCTTTTTACAATTCAGCTAGTCTGGGCCATTGGTTGTTATATAAAAATATTATAAATTCAAAGTAATTTGTATATTTTTTATACTGTAACGGCATGGAGGTGCTATTTGGGATAACCCTCTAAACCGAAACTATAATGGGGTATCTGACTTGGGTTTGCAGGGGTGGCAGCAAGAGATTCAATTATATCGTACAGGATGATTAAATCTGAAAGGAATTGGAATGACACTGTTGAAGCAGTAAATTCATTATTTTATTTTATCCATAAATTCTTTCCCTTTTAACTATGTACAACAATTTCAATTGATTTTTCCTTAATAAGTTGTTGTCAACAACATACAAATTTTTCAACTGGACTAACCAGTTTCAATTTTTATTCCAATTAAGTTCCTGGAGTCACCAGCTTAATTATTGGATTATTATATAATGTGATCAAGTTCACTGGAATCACCAGTTCAATTATCAATTACGAGTACTGGAATCACCAGTTTAATTATTGGAATCTCAATTAACTGTATAGTTTTAACAATTCTAATTGTCAATAATAAATTGGTTAGTAATTTTATAGACTGGAATTCAAACTATTTTACCAAACTGGATTATACTGTTTTTGTACTTTGGTTTGAGAAGGGTTAATTTCCAGCAAAAGGAATTATTTAATTTAGACCTATAGTAAAAATTACTGTTTAGCTTCAACTGGTATATCTGTGCCGAACTATGTTTTTAATCACACTAAAACAAACTATTGTATACCAGAAAGGGGTTAAATTGCACACAGTTAATTGAGATTCAGTATTCCTTTCACTGACTACACCAGTACATGACATCTATCTCCTAACTCTATTCTAAAATGTATTACATAGTTCAATGACTTCAATCGAACACTGGAATGACCAGCTTATGATTGAGTTGAAGGCGTTGCAGGATTGAGGGGTTAACATAAAAGTTTAACTGTCTTAGTTTAACTCTTAGGGTTAAACAGCAGAATCGGCGCCAATCAACCATGACACCTTTCAGTCACTTAACAAAGCTAAATTGCAGTCATTGTCTTACAATTTATGCCCTGGTAAACGACAGAAAAACTGAAAGGGTTAAAATTGGAATGTGCCAGCATTTAATTATCCACTAAATTACTGTGAGATAATTATTTGAAATTTAGAATTAACTCATCGTATATACATGATTCGGACATCCCGATTAAATGTTTACATTCTGAGAGCCGGAAGAACAAAGACGGCCTTGACTTGCTTCAGCCTGACTCTGTGGAACATTGTTCCCTTCAGTTTCCGTAAAGCCAACCTACTAAACTGGGGTGTGGATTATGCACAATTTCTGGGAATAACCCATATTATGCAAAAGCATTTATATGCACCTTTCAATTTGCTAGTGACGATGAGACTTGGTTGGTTAGAGTTGCTTTCGCTAGGAATCACCTGGCATGAAAAGCGTCGAACGTCGTCTGCATCGGCTTTTTATAGCTGGGATTTTCCAACAATTTTTGTTGGAAATTTTGTTGGATTACGTCACCTAATCTCCAACCCGACTTTTTGACGGAACACAGAGTTCTCAAAATACATGGCGTTTAGCAACGCACTAAAGTATGCATTTACACTCAAATGCATTTTAAAGACGACTTTGATTAATATTTAGGAAGAATATACAACATTTTGTGCAATTTGGCCATTAATACAGTGATACACTTTGTTTGTGCAGTTTCAAAAACGGGTCAAGGAGAACGTTGCACTGCGCAGACTCCAAGACAAATTGGAAAGAAATGCCATATTTAGAGTCAAATATATTCATCGTTTTACCGTGATAAAACAAGGAATTTACTCATTCACAGTGTTTTCGGGGATGGAGATATATCAGCATGTGTTTGGAATGATACTTAGGAATTATTGCCAGGTATGTTCTCACAAGTCATTTTGATTTAATTGCGTAATTCAACTTTGAAGTGGGGCATGACGTGCGAGATCGAGTGCAGTTTAGAAATGTACGGAATTTAAAATGGTCTTCCTAAACGGGATATTTTTATACTGTACCAATGACCCAGACATAGCTGGTGCTAACTCTTAAAATATAGGGCCAAACACAAATTTTGCCCCCCAATCCCCAAAATTTGCATCTAAAACTAAAGAAAACATGTCCTGAAAGGCCCTCCACACTTCGCCCCTACTGCGCATGCGCAGTGTCAAGGACGTTCCGAAATTGGCGCCATTTATTATTCTAAGTTTGGCCCTTCATCAGTTAACATCTGACTGATCTTTGTGCTTTTAAATCTCAGTTTAAATGATGCCAGACACATAAATATTAGTGAAATGGTGATTCTAAGGAGGATAGAAAAGGAGGAGAGGAAAAGAATGTGTGACAGAATATTATCAGGGCTGTAACTTAAAATTTTTTAATGAAATTATGTTAAGTTACCTATTTTCAAGGCAGCAGCCATTTTGTTGTCATTCTGATTATTTAGTTACACTGTTTTTTCAAGTGTTTTTCCTCTCTCCCTGTCCTTTAAGTTCCCCCTTGCTATTCTCCCATGCTTTTGGCATAGTTTCTGTAATTATTATTACTAAAATTTCTTGGGAGTTTTAGCTGTATAACAGAATGAATTCTGTTCTTTCCCCATGTTTACGTCTTCACCTACGGGTGGTTAGGCGTTGTGTTCTGCATCTACCATCTGATGTTCTGCAGTTTCTTCCCTGGAAGTCTCTGTTTTGCATCAGATAGTGTATTTTTGGTAACTGATTTCGGGCCTGGGTGCCTGGAGTCTTATTTTAGTGTTTTTACACTCATTGTTTACATTACAACAGCCCTCTGTGTGAGGGGGGGATTTCTAAATAATAATATCTTTATGTTATTTTAATCATAACTAGATACATTATTATTGTTCGTAAGTGTTGAATAAATTGTTTAAAATATTTTTAAAATTTTTGTCCACACTTAGGCTTGGGATCCATTGGGGCTCAACGTTACTTTTCAGAAACTTGGGCTGTTCTGAAAAAATATTTTTTCAAAATATTTTGATTTCAATTATTTTTTCTATATTAATGGATCATATTATTATTATGTATTTTGATTGCCAGGGGTTAGTGCGAGTACCAGGACTTGTTTTCTTTTCACATTGAAAGGATATTGATCAATTGTTTTAAGAGGAAGTCTTCCTCTGACCTTATTATCATTCTATATGTGGTCTGTGTACTCGCATTAACTCCTGTTCTGTATCGTATGATTTCGATGACAATATGGGAAGCGTATGTCACGGTATGTTGTTGGGGATTTGGACACTCCGGTCCTTTCCCCGCAGGGTCACTCTACTTTATCAATTTCTATTTCAGACGATCAAGATTAGGGTGATGTATCTGTGATGTCTTCCAACAGTGTGCCTCCGTCGTCACAATTAATGAAGGGCTAGCGGAAAAGTGCTCATGTAATGCGCCAATTGCCTAAGAGGACCCTAGTAGGTTCGACGGCCTTTGACGTCCGCTAGCTCGCCCGGTGTAGCGTCCATTCACCGAATGGTTCGGCAGCCGGGTTCGTCCGTTGCGGTCTAGAAGGAATTTTGGGGTGATGCGAGCACTATAAAATTAACTTAATGCACACCCAGTGACGGCGGATCGGAGGGAGAACGGAGGAAGCCTTTTAGTCCGGTTCATAGCTCGTTCCGGTCCATCCGGACGGCAAGCGAGAGAGGCCCCTCTCTCGTTCAACAACATCTGGCCCCAGATGTTGTGGTACAAATGTGTCATTAGCGGAGCATACGTCCGTCGCTCGGGACGCTCCGTTGTATAGGCAGTCCGCTGAGACTGCTAAGGCTTCCTCTTCTCGTCAGCGCACACGACCGCACCTTGGCTGCGTGACCGCCGATATATTACCAGCTTCGCCGATCAAGGATTCTTCGGCGACCAGGTCACACCATCCGGCAGCCAGGGATTCGAGACCGATGGACTCCGGACGTTCGCATAGGAAAAGTATGCGGGAGCCATCTGATGCGGAGCTGCCCTCGGCGAAGCAGCGATAGACTGCGCCTCCGCAGGTCTCGACGCCGGACATTCTTGTGCACATAGCACAGCTTATCGCAGCATCCCAGCAGCCGACAGAAACGGTGTCGGATCGAGAATTATCCGACAGCGCTGGGTCGGTAGCCGGGGACTCGAGGCCTGCAGACTCCGGACGTTCGCATAGGAAGTGTGCGGGAGTCAACGTACACGGAGCTTCCAGCGGCAATGCATCGTAAGTCCGCTACTGCACAGGCCTCGGGAACGGACGTGCTTTCCTTAATAGCACAATTTATCGCAGCATCCCAGCATCAACTGAATCTGTCGCATATATTTTATCCGACGATGCTGGGTCGGGACGCTCCGCGGAAGCGGGTACGGACGTCCGAAAGTTTCATCCGGTCCGACGGGATACCGAAAGGGATTCGGTGGATTTCAAGCTTTCCCTTTCGGAACAACATATGCTGCGATGCCGGATAAGAAACTGATAGCGTCGGTGGACTTAGAAATTTTTGGTTCGGTTCAGGGACATCGTCCCTCAGTTCCGACATAGTCCAATAATGTCACACAAACTTTCGAATTATTGAACGATGCTATATATATTATTATTTTATGCTTGCTATCCAAGCATTTCTGGTTTCTTGTTCGAAGAGTTATGGAGATGTCTTTCAAAAGTGTGCCTCTGTCGTCATAGTTAATGAAGAGTTAGCGGCAATAAGTGCTCATGGAATATGTCTATCGCTTACGGAGTGACATTCGCTAGCTCACCCGGTGTAGCGTACATTCATCGAATGGTTCGGCTGCCGGGTTCGTCCGTTGCGGTCTAGGAAGGAGATTTGGGTGATGCGAGCACTTTAATTACTTTAGTACTCACCCAGTGACGGCAGATTGAGGACAGATCGGAGGAAGCCAACAACATAGGGGACCGCATGTTGTGGTTCAGATATTTTACATTCGGAGCATATGTCCGTTGCTCGGGACGCTCCGTTATATTGACAGTCCGAGAGACTGTCTTTAATGCTTCCTCATCCTCACAGCAGGGCACACGACCGCACATTGGCTACGTGACCTCGAGTATCCGATCAGTTTCGGCATTCAGTGATTCCACAGCGAATAGGTCGCGCCATCCGGTAGCCAAGGGACACGAGGCCTATACACTCCGTTCGCTCGCATATTGGAAGTATGCACGGGGTAACGATCTCGGAGCTTCCTGCGGCAATGCATCGTAAGACCGCTGCTCCTCAGGCCTCAGTGACGGACGTGCTATCCGAGTTAGCACAGTTGTTTCGCAGCATCCCAGCAATTGACGGTTTCTCGGTCGAATCAGGAATTATCCGACGGCGCTGGGTCGGTGCGGTCCGCGGTTGCATCAAGCTACGGACGACCGAACGCTTTATAGGGTCCGACAGGATGGCGAAAGGGATTCGAAAGATTTCGAGTTTTCCCTTTAGTAGTATCGGAAGATGCCTTTCATATCTTCTGGCATTTCTTCCAGTGATTATTTTTCGGACTTCATTGCTGCGATCTTGGATAAGAGACTTATAGCGTCATTGGACTCGGATTTTTCGATCGGTACAGGGACTTTGTCCCTGACTTACCGACGCAGTCCAATATTGTCATTACAACATGTGTTTTATTTTTCGACGCTATATATTTATATATATATACAAGCCTGCTACTAAGCATGATAGTTTAGTTTCTTGTCCGCGTGGCTCATTTCTGCCATTTTATCTTTTTTACATATAGTTTATTTTGGCAGAGCAGGGCATACCGAGAGTTCATATGCGTCTAGACGGTGTGATTAAAGACTGCATATATTCTTTTTCGCCGTTTATGTCTTTTCCAATTTCAATGTTGGGAACGACATTATGTATAGTAGACTTAACTTAGACGCTTTATTATACGTAATCCGCCTTACTGAGGCGTTATCATTACGTCTTCAAGAAAAGATTTACGGGATATTATTCTCAATGTAATTTCTTTTGAGGGCAGTAGTTTGTTCACGTATAACTCCGCCCTTCAGTGGCTGATTGGAGTTGGTTAGACGTGATGCAGCCCTAGCTACATCCACGCGTGGATAGTAGGTTAAGAACTCTCTCAGAGTCGCTTCGTTCTCGGAGGAGCTTCTCTTCGACGGCAACTTTCCGGCAATCCATGAATTGCTTGATTTATACATTCTCTTGTCTATCTAGTGTTACAAGAGATTCAGACTGGGGCAAACATTCGGTGGTTGACTCAGAGAGTGCCGCCGCAGTTGCCGGACCCGAGTGTGGCTGTTATGACGGTTGCCAGTCAAACAGATTGGGATATATACTGATCCCTACAGATTCGAAGTGCCAGGGTCTTTGGGTTCCGCAGTCTTTTAGCTATCAGTTTAACTTCCGCGGAATAATGTTTTTTAGGCTTGCTTTATGTCATTGCATGAACATTATTCAGAAACGCATGCCCAAATTCCTGACCTTTAATTCGACAGTAGTGGCGTATCTCCGGAACCAGGGAGGCACTCTTTCGTTTCCGTTATTCAATTTAATGGAAAGAATCCGTCTGTTGGTTATAGTACACCAAGTTCAGTTTTGGTCCGTCATATTCTGGGTCGTCTGATTGTTTTATCGCACTCCCGTTCTCTTACGGGTCGCTTGTTGCTGTCAGAATGGACTCTCAACAAGTATTTAATCAGATTTGCTATCTATGGGAGCGCCCAATGATGTTTTATTTATGACACAGCTTGCTAATCAATTGCAGACGTATGTGTTGGCTTGTCCAGATCTCTGAGCTAATACTGTTAACGCTCTATTGATCTATAGGACGGAATGATAGGATACGCGTATCCTCCGGCGCTGTTGTTTTAGCAGGTATTGCTAAGATAAACAACCACAATACATTTCTGTTGATTGCATCTCTATCTTCACAGAGATCATGAGTAATTTACTCTCTTGTCTACTGTGGATCTTAACGTGAAATCTTCCTCTATGTGAGGATCTTTTTTCACTGGGTAAATCGTGTCATCTTTATCACAACCAGCACTGTACTGGACGAGCTTTGGACGCGATTTCTTACTATAGGAGATCCTCTTCTTCGCTATTCTATGCGATTAAAGTGGAGGCTCTTCCTTCGTGGTGTAGGGATCATTATGTTCATATGGTTGATCCCTCCATACTACTCATTGCTATTTTTTAGTATACTTGTTTCACAAGATCTACTGCAGCCTGTTGTTATTTAGGTTATAGGTTTATGTTACCTCATACCTATGCACTCTACGATAATTTACAATTGAGTCTTTTGTCTCTTTATCTAAGTCAGTTAGTAACTTTTTGATAAATAGACTTAGAATCTTTAGATTAAATTCCTATACGGATTTTAACTTCGGTTCTTATTTAGCTAAGTAATCATTTGAGCCTCTGGAAACAGTAGTTTTCAAATTCTGACCTTTTAGACAGTAATTCTGTTGGTTTCTCTTTTACTGTAGAGTCAGTGAGTTTCATGCACTATCGATGGATGATTTTCACTTTCATAGTTTCGGAATCAATACTTCCGTTACTATTTAGGTTGGATTGTTGCATAAGAGTTAGGCTCCTATTATCCGGAACCTATTATTTTAAGGTCCTTCCGTCTTCGTATGGGCATAGGCCTTTACTCTTTCCGGGTACAGTTTATGTATTTATAAACAGATATCTGTTTATTACAAGGGCGTAAGCTTCTTCTGTCTTTGATGTCTAGTAGAAGGACGTTACGCTCCATTTTATTGTTAATGGATTCTATTAACTAGCGTACTGCTTATGGTATATCATTGGCTTAGCAGTTGTGCTTAAGATTTCGGCTCATGAAGTAAGAGTTCTTCTACTTCTTGGGCTTACATTAATAGTGTTGCTATTATAGATTTTTGAAGGCTGCTCATTGCGCTCAGCCATCCATTCATGAATTTTATCTCAGAAATATCGAGTCCATTTCTGGAGGCCTCTATTGTTAGGTCTATTATCTACTGCTCAGAATGTCATTCACTTAACAGTTGCTACTATAGCTAGGTAGGCTGTCTGTTTCGGCAGTGTCTCCGTTCGGCTGCCCTCTTTGCTCTGGGCTATTTGACCCAGGGCAAGAAAAAGGGGGGGGGGGGAGGGTGTTCCCTTGGGTCACCTGTTTTTACTATGAAAACAAGGGGATACCTCCTCCGGAGTTAGTAATTCTGAGCTGTTATTGGGATGGTTGTTTAGTGAGAAGTTTAAGTTTATAAAATTCATTCAAGTCTTAGTTTTTAAAGTATAGCTTTTGAATATTGCATATGTCAACGGACATGATTATGCAATTCTCACACACTTTTAGGAGTATAAGAGTCTCTATTCTCTAGACTTACTTTATTATTGGCTTACTTTAAAAATTATTAGTATAAGGATTATTGGATATTAATAGAGTACATGGATGTATGAAGCTCAATATTTTTATACTGTACCAATGACCCAGACATAGCTGGTGCTAACTCTTAAAATATAGGGCCAAACACAAATTTTGCCCCCCAATCCCCAAAATTTGCATCTAAAACTAAAGAAAACATGTCCTGAAAGGCCCTCCACATTTCGCCCCTACTGCGCATGCGCAGTGTCAAGGACGTTCCGAAATTGGCGCCATTAATCATTCTAAGTTTGGCCCTTCATCAGTTAACATCTGACTGATCTTTGTGCTTTTAAATCTCAGTTTAAATGATGCCAGACACATAAATATTAGTGAAATGGTGATTCTAAGGAGGATAGAAAAGGAGGAGAGGAAAAGAATGTGTGACAGAATATTATCAGGGCTGTAACTTAAAATTTTTTAATGAAATTATGTTAAGTTACCTATTTTCAAGGCAGCAGCCATTTTGTTGTCATTCTGATTGTTTAGTTACACTGTTTTTCAAGTGTTTTTCCTCTCTCCCTGTCCTTTAAGTTCCCCCTTGCTATTCTCCCATGCTTTTGGCATAGTTTATGTAATTATTATTACTAAAATTTCTTGGGAGTTTTAGCTGAATAACAGAATGAATTCTGTTCTTTCCCCATGTTTACGTCTTCACCTACGGGTGGTTAGGCGTTGTGTTCTGCATCTACCATCTGATGTTCTGCAGTTTCTTCCCTGGAAGTCTCTGTTTTGCATCAGATGGTGTATTTTTGGTAACTGATTTCGGGCCTGGGTGCCTGGAGTCTTATTTTAGTGTTTTTACACTCATTGTTTACATTTACAACAGCCCTCTGTGTGAGGGGGGGATTTCTAAATAATAATATCTTTATGTTATTTTAATCATAACTAGATACATTATTATTGTTCGTAAGTGTTGAATAAATTGTTTAAAATATTTTTAAAATTTTTTTTCCACACTTAGGCTTGGGATCCATTGGGGCTCAACGTTACTTTTCAGAAACTTGGGCTGTTCTGAAAAAATATTTTTTCAAAATATTTTGATTTCAATTATTTTTTCTATATTAATGGATCATATTATTATTATGTATTTTGCCAGGGGTTAGTGCGAGTACCAGGACTTGTTTTCTTTTCACATTGAAAGGATATTGATCAATTGTTTTAAGAGGAAGTCTTCCTCTGACCTTATTATCATTCTATATGTGGTCAGTGTACTCGCATTAACTCCTGTTCTGTATCGTATGATTTTGATGACAATATGGGAAGCGTATGTCACGGTATGTTGTTGGGGATTTGGACACTCCGGTCCTTTCCCGCAGGGTCACTCTACTTTATCAATTTCTATTTCAGACGATCAAGATTAGGGTGATGTATCTGTGATGTCTTCCAACAGTGTGCCTCCGTCGTCACAATTAATGAAGGGCTAGCGGAAAAGTGCTCATGTAATACGCCAATTGCCTAAGAGGACCCTAGTAGGTTCGACGGCCTTTGACGTCCGCTAGCTCGCCCGGTGTAGCGTCCATTCACCGAATGGTTCGGCAGCCGGGTTCGTCCGTTGCGGTCTAGAAGGAATTTTGGGGTGATGCGAGCACTATAAAATTAACTTAATGCACACCCAGTGACGGCGGATCGGAGGGAGAACGGAGGAAGCCTTAGTCCGGTTCATAGCTCGTTCCGGTCCATCCGGACGGCAAGCGAGAGAGGCCCCTCTCTCGTTCAACAACATCTGGCCCCAGATGTTGTGGTACAAATGTGTCGCTAGCGGAGCATACGTCCGTCGCTCGGGACGCTCCGTTGTTTAGGCAGTCCGCTGAGACTGCTAAGGCTTCCTCTTCTCGTCGGCGCACACGACCGCACCTTGGCTGCGTGACCGCCGATATATTACCAGCTTCGCCGATCAAGGATTCTTCGGCGACCAGGTCACACCATCCGGCAGCCAGGGATTCGAGACCGATGGACTCCGGACGTTCGCATAGGAAGTATGCGGGAGCCATCTGATGCGGAGCTGCCCTCGGCGAAGCAGCGATAGACTGCGCCTCCGCAGGTCTCGACGCCGGACATTCTTGTGCACATAGCACAGCTTATCGCAGCATCCCAGCAGCCGACAGAAACGGTGTCGGATCGAGAATTATCCGACAGCGCTGGGTCGGTAGCCGGGGACTCGAGGCCTGCAGACTCCGGACGTTCGCATAGGAAGTGTGCGGGAGTCAACGTACACGGAGCTTCTAGCGGCAATGCATCGTAAGTCCGCTACTGCACAGGCCTCGGGAACGGACGTGCTTTCCTTAATAGCACAGTTTATCGCAGCATCCCAGCATCAACTGAATCTGTCGCATATATTTTATCCGACGATGCTGGGTCGGGACGCTCCGCGGAAGCGGGTACGGACGTCCGAAAGTTTCATCCGGTCCGAAGGGATACCGAAAGGGATTCGGAGGATTTCAAGCTTTCCCTTTCGGAACAAAATATGCTGCGATGCCGGATAAGAAACCGATAGCGTCGGTGGACTTAGAAATTTTTGGTTCGGTTCAGGGACATCGTCCCTCAGTTCCGACATAGTCCAATAATGTCACACAAACTTTCGAATTATTGAACGACGCTATATATATTATTATTTTATGCTTGCTATTCAAGCATTTCTGGTTTCTTGTTCGAAGAATTATGGAGATGTCTTTCAGACGGCAACTTTCCGGCAATCCGTGAATTGCTTGATTTATACATTCTCTTGTCTATCTAGTGTTACAAGAGATTCAGACTGGGGCAAACATTCGGTGGTTGACTCAAAGAGTGCCGCCGCAGTTGCCGGACCCGAGTGTGGCTGTTATGACGGTTGCCAGTCAAACAGATTGGGATATATACTGATCCCTACGGATTCGAAGTGCCAGGGTCTTTGGGTTCCGCAGTCTTTTAGCTATCAGTTTAACTTCTGCGGAATAATGTTTTTTAGGCTTGCTTTATGTCATTGCATGAACATTATTCAGAAACGCATGCCCAAATTCCTGTCCTTTAATTCGACAGTAGTGGCGTATCTCCGGAACCAGGGAGGCACTCTTTCGTTTCCGTTATTCAATTTAATGGAAAGAATCCGTCTGTTGGTTATAGCACACCAAGTTCAGTGTTGGTCCGTCATATTCTGGGTCGTCTGATTGTTTTATCGCACTCCCGTTCTCTTACGGGTCGCTTGTTGCTGTCAGAATGGACTCTCAACAAACAAGTATTCATTCAGATTTGCTATCTATGGGAGCGCCCAATGATGTTTTATTTATGACACAGCTTGCTAATAATTGCAGACGTATGTGTTGGCTTGTCCAGATCTCTGAGCTAATACTGTTAACGCTCTATTGATCTATAGGACGGAATGATAGGATACGCGTATCCTCCGGCGCTGTTGTTTTAGCAGGTATTGCTAAGATAAACAACCACAATACATTTCTGTTGATAGCATCTCTATCTTCACAGAGATCATGAGTAATTTACTCTCTTGTCTACTGTGGATCTTAACGTGAAATCTTCCTCTATGTGAGGATCTTTTTTCACTGGGGAAATCGTGTCATCTTTATCACAACCAGCAAGGTCGCAACCTTGATGTATTCCGTTGTGTGGTCCGTATTGCATTGTAGCACTGTACTGGACGAGCTTTGGACGCGATTTCCTACTATAGGAGATCCTCTTCTTCGCTATTCTATGCGACTAAAGTGGAGGCTCTTCCGTCGTGGTGTAGGGATCATTATGTTCATATGGTTGATCCCTCCATACTACTCATTGCTATTTTTTAGTATACTTGTTTCACAAGATCTACTGCAGCTTGTTGTTATTTAGGTTATAGGTTTATGTTACCTCATACCTATGCACTCTACGATAGTTTACAATTGAGTCTTTTGTCTCTTTATCTAAGTCAGTTAGTAACTTTTTGATAAATAGACTTAGAATCTTTAGATTAAATTCCTATACGGATTTTAACTTCGGTTCTTATTTAGCTAAGTAATCATTTGAGCCTCTGGAAACAGTAGTTTTCAAATTCTGACCTTTTAGACAGTAATTCTGTTGGTTTCTCTTTTACTGTAGAGTCAGTGAGTTTCATGCACTATCGATGGATGATTTTCACTTTCATAGTTTCGGAATCAATACTTCCGTTACTATTTAGGTTGGATTGTTGCATTAGAGTTAGGCTCCTATTATCCGGAACCTATTATTTTAAGGTCCTTCCGTCTTCGTATGGGCATAGGCCTTTACTCTTTCCGGGTACAGTTTATGTATTTATAAACAGATATCTGTTTATTACAAGGGCGTAAGTTTCTTCTGTCTTTGATGTCTAGTAGAAGGACGTTACGCTCCATTTTATTGTTAATGGATTCTATTAACTAGCGTACTGCTTATGGTATATCATTGGCTTAGCAGTTGTGCTTAAGATTTCGGCTCATGAAGTAAGAGTTCTTCTACTTCTTGGGCTTACATTAATAGTGTTGCTATTATAGATTTTTGAAGGCTGCTCATTGCGCTCAGCCATCCATTCATGAATTTTTATCTCAGAAATATCGAGTCCATTTCTGGAGGCCTCTATTGTTAGGTCTATTATCTACTGCTCAGAATGTCATTCACTTAACAGTTGCTACTATAGCTAGGTAGGCTGTCTGTTTCGGCAGTGTCTCCGTTCGGCTGCCCTCTTCGCTCTGGGCTATTTGACCCAGGGCAAGAAAAAGGGGGGGGGGGGGGAGGGTGTTCCCTTGGGTCACCTGTTTTTACTATGAAAACAAGGGGATACCTCCTCCGGAGTTAGTAATTCTGAGCTGTTATTGGGATGGTTGTTAGTGAGAAGTTTAAGTTTATAAAATTCATTCAAGTCTTAGTTTTTAAAGTATAGCTTTTGAATATTGCATATGTCAACGGACATGATTATGCAATTCTCACACACTTTTAGGAGTATAAGAGTCTCTATTCTCTAGACTTACTTTATTATTGGCTTACTTTAAAAATTATTAGTATAAGGATTATTGGATATTAATAGAGTACATGGATGTATGAAGCTCAATTTTTGGAAGGTGTTGTATCTTTCTAATTTATCATAAATAAGAAAGATACATATAAGGCCTATTACTTCTTTTCCCTACAGGGGATGACTCTATTTTATTTTATTGAGCGTATTCCATTTTGCTCTATGTCCTTGGCCCTCCAGCCTTTTTACTATTCAGCTATGTCTGGGTCATTGGTACAGTATAAAAATGTTAAAAAATTTATAGTAATTTATATATTTTTTATACTTACCAATGACCCAGACGGGGATGGCCCTCCCAGGAGTTGGGAACTCTTGCCTCCCCGCTGAGTACATAGCGCTTACCAGGCACTGGTTATTAGAATGATTAATGGCGCCAATTTCGGAACGTCCTTGACACTGCGCATGCGCAGTAGGGGCGAAATGTGGAGGGCCTTTCAGGACATGTTTTCTTTAGTTTTAGATGCAAATTTTGGGGATTGGGGGGCAAAATTTGTGTTTGGCCCTATATTTTAAGAGTTAGCACCAGCTATGTCTGGGTCATTGGTAAGTATAAAAAATATATAAATTACTATAAATTTTTTAACTTTTGGAAGGTGTTGTATCTTTCTAATTTATCATAAATAAGAAAGATACATGTAAGGCCTATTACTTCTTTTCCCTACAGGGGATGACTCTATTTTATTTTATTGAGCGTATTCCATTTTGCTCTATGTCCTTGGCCCTCCAGCCTTTTTACTATTCAGCTATGTCTGGGTCATTGGTACAGTATAAAAATGTTAAAAAATTTATAGTAATTTATATATTTTTTATACTTACCAATGACCCAGACGGGGATGGCCCTCCCAGGAGTTGGGAACTCTTGCCTCCCCGCTGAGTACATAGCGCTTACCAGGCACTGGTTATTAGAATGATAAATGGCGCCAATTTCGGAACGTCCTTGACACTGCGCATGCGCAGTAGGGGCGAAGTGTGGAGGGCCTTTCAGGACATGTTTTCTTTAGTTTTAGATGCAAATTTTGGGGATTGGGGGGCAAAATTTGTGTTTGGCCCTATATTTTAAGAGTTAGCACCAGCTATGTCTGGGTCATTGGTAAGTATAAAAAATATATAAATTACTATAAATTTTTTAACTTTCCATGCAAATTGTAAACAAATGTTACGTCTATTTTTTTTTATCAGCAAATGGCTGGAATAAAATAGGGACTTGGTGATCTTGCCACCATTTTACATTACCCTCTGCCGAGCGTGTTCTGTGTCCCCACGAACGCATTAAGTAAAGGGAAGAGTAAAATGGACGGCAATTATCTGCACTGCTTTAAATAAAATAGGGACACTTCGAAGTGAAATTAGACAAATATTTGTATTTTTTTTTTTTTCACTATACAGCCTTTGGAACCAACTGATTCTAAATTGTATTTTACAAAATTCAACCTTTTCATCTCCCATCAATTACGAGCATTACTACACAATTGTTGGAAGTTGATTTTGATCAGTTTAACCCCCAACCTTTTTTTTTTTTTATAACTATGGTAGGGTAGGGCGAGTATTCAAATTGAAAATGACTTTTAATGATAATGATGTGGCTTTTTATATTTATGACTGTAGGGTTTCTTGTGCTGTCTGTTCTCTCTGTTCTCTTTATACTTCTGTTCTGCAAATCTTAAAGGAGTTACCCTATGATTTTCTTTGCCTTTGGCTTTGGTGGAAGATGACGCCATTATCTCAGTCTGATGGCAGTGATGCTGTTCTCTACTTCTATTTTGTAACAAAACTTTTTCCAGATCCCTCATTGCATTCGAATTTTCAGTTAGTTTCTGATTGACAGACTTCAGTTCCGTAAGAATCTGAGGGAATATGGATGTGAAGGATACAACAGTTTCTTTCATTTCTCTCATGTGTGACTGGAATGCAGTGAATTGCGACGTATTTAGACGAAGTGCCTGTGACATCATGCCTACTGTGGCAACGAAGTCACTCATGGTGTGAGCTAAAGATGAAGAAATTGAGTCATTAGAGTTTTGGTCACTAGTGGAATTGTCAATTAAAGTTGGCACTGCAGTTGAGTTATCTCTCTGGGGTGAGTTAATGTCCATGCTGTCGTGACTGCTGCCACTGACATATGAGAATGTGCTGACTTCCGACCTGGCATCTTCGTCATCAGTGAATGTTAATACTGGTGTTTCTGTTTCACACTGAGATTGTTCTTGACATAATTTAACAACACGGAGATCCATAGGGTTGTCTTGAGGTTCTGTCTCGCAAATAGGCTGTCTAGGTGTACTGGCACATAAATTCAATGGCACACTTGAGATAGGTGTACATACAGCTGTGGTAGAAACTGGAAGTATATCATCTGCTGGTGTAGCTGATTTTGGAATAGCTACAATACTAGAAGAAGATTCTTCAGTCGTTGACATTGGAGCAATCGTATGATGTCTCTGTCCGAAAGGGTTGTTGCATTACTAGTTGACTGATGTGGAACTGGTGTTGTTTGAGCTGGTAAATTTGGCTGATTATTCAATGAAAGTGATGCCCGTGGTGTAGGTATGTATATGCAAGTATTCACAGATGGTGTAGAAATCTGCACCATCGTCCTCAAGCCGTCCAGTGGAGTAGTAGATTCACTACTGGTACTTGTTATCCCCAGAAGTTGAGGGAGGATGTTTTCTGTTATTTCACTAATTTGCATGGCTTCTTTTATAATATCCTGTTGCCCACTGGTCTTCACTCCAACACTTGGTTTACTTCTTGCCTTTTCTTCATGTGCCCGCTCTTCCCAAATTCTGAGAGATGTGGTCTTGCTGGGCTGCGTCATGTGTTCTGAGATGCGAATTGGGTCCTGACCATTTTTTAGAAACATTTTGTCATCAATCTCTTCACCCCTGAGTCCTATTTCTTCCCTCTTTTGACGGTGTGGGGCATAACCTGCTATATGCTTCAGAAGATCTTTCTCTTTGTCTGTCTTGAAGAGGCATAATGAACAATAATAGGGAACTCTTTCCAGCTTTGTGTGGTATTTGTATATATGTGCCATAACCCGATTTCTTTCTGCTTGGTGTTTAAAATAGTTACATCGATAAGCTCTGCCACGTTTATCTCCATCAATAACTTTGCTAATAATACAGCTGTCCATCTCCTAAAAAAAAATAAACAGTTGTTGAGTGAATGAGCCTTACTTCTTTAACCCCTCCTACCAATTCAAAATTTATTTTCTTGTCTTTAACTTTTGCAATGCCTGCTTCTCCCATCTTGGCTCTTCGTCACCATTATAGGGCTTCAGCTTATTATGTTGCACAACCTTTTTCTTACCTTCAGCATCAAGTTGAATTCTGTATATTAATTCATTAATTTTCTCTAAAACTAAAAATGGGCCTTCATAAAGGGGTTGAAGTTTTGGACAAATACTTTTAATCTTTGCTTCGTTCATGTACCAGACAAGGTCGCCACTTTGATAGTGGTTTACTGACACTTTGACATCATACAAGTCTTTTTGTCTCTTAACAGATTTATTTAAGTGATTTCGGGCAACAATATGGGCTTCTTGCATTCTGTTTCTCAACTTGTCTACATAGTCCCCATAACTGGTTATTTCTTGTTCATCAATACTTCTACCCCCAAACACAATTTCAGAAGGAAGTCGTACTTCACGGCCTAGCATCAGGAGGTTAGGTGTTAATTGAGTGGAATCATGGGGTGTGGCTCTGTAGGCAGCAGCTAAACACCCTAAATTTAAATCCCAGTCAGTCTGTTGACCCTTTAAGTAAGCCTTAATCATTCTCAACAAGGTGCGGTTGAATCGTTCAATTTGGCCATTGCATTTGGGGTTATAGGGACTTGTTCTGGTCTTCCGTATTTCAAGTAAT
Source organism: Pictodentalium vernedei (assembly GCA_031216915.1). Classification (NCBI taxonomy): domain Eukaryota; kingdom Metazoa; phylum Mollusca; class Scaphopoda; order Dentaliida; family Dentaliidae; genus Pictodentalium; species Pictodentalium vernedei. The sequence goes on along the minus strand of CM062289.1, from coordinate 431,586,268 downwards.
CTGCACAGTTCTCGGAAGATCTCCCTTTCATAATTCCGACCCTGGTCTGAATGGAGGGTGAGAGGACAACCGAACCTACTTATGACCTCATTTAATATCTTGTTAGCACAAATTTCAGCAGTTTGATTGGGCACTGGAAAAATTTCGACCCATTTAGTAAAATAATCTGTTACTAGTAGGATGTATCTATTCCCTCGGGGTGTCAAGGGTAATGGGCCTAAATGGTCAGTTGCCAAGCGGTCAAGTGGTGATCCTGTTTTCATGGTTCCCAGTGGTGCTTTTGGATGTTTAACAAGTGGTTTGTTCGCTGCACATTCATGACACTTTACAATCCAAATTCGTATGTCTTCGCTGATTCCAAACCAGTAGTAACGTTGTAAAGTTTTCTCCCTTGTCTTCTTGTTTCCAAGATGTCCAGACAGAATGTTTTGATGCATCTGTAGCAGGACTTCCTCCCGTAGAACTTTGGGTGCTAACAGTTGAAGATGGGTTCCTGTATTATCTCTGCAGTGAAAAATCTTACACAGTACTTCATTTTTCAAAAGTAAGGAGTCCCAAATGTGCCAATAGTACTTTATTGCTGAACTCAATCCAATCACATCACTCCATTTTGGTCGTACTTTATTTTCCATCCAAGTATAGACTACCCCTATGTCGGTATCTTCCCTTTGGAGTTTTTGTAACATCTTATCAGTATACTGATTCGTCCATGGCGTAAAAATATGATCAGACTCTGGTTCTAGTCGTGGTTTATTTTTGCCAGCTGACCTGGTTTTGACTTTCCTCAGTGCTGGATTTTCTTGTGGGTTACCCTCTGCCAAGCTTGAGGTGATGGATTATGTATCTGTAAATTTATCCCAAGAGCTCATCATTTCGAGGGATCTTTTTCTGCACTTTTTACATGGGCCGCACTTGAGAGGCTCCAGATGGTCAGTTTTGTGGCACTCACATTCTCTCGGATTTTCACAACGGGACATTGCATCTGCGTTCAAGTGTTTCCTTCCAGCCCTGTGCTCTATTTGGAAATTATAGTCGGAAAGTATTTCTTTCCATCGAGCTATTCTACTTTTAGGTTCCTTAAAACTGAAAAGCCATATGATTGCTTGATGATCAGTTCTGATCAAAAAGTGTCGTCCGAGTAAATACTGTCTGTAGTATTCTACAAAGTAGCGGACCGCTAACAGTTCCTTATCAGTGATACAGTAGTTTTTCTTGGCCTTATTCAGAGCTCGGCTCCCATATGTTATGACCCTTTCCATTCCATTTTGTCTCTGAGTACTGCTCCGATGCTGATATCTGAAGCATCTGAGTCCAATATGTATTCACCGTCATCTCTTGGGTAGGCCATTACAGATGGGCTGCTCAATTCCTCTTTCAATTTTTCAAATGAATTTTGACACTCGGTTGTCCAAATAAATTTCTTATTTTTTTTGGTAAGCTCCACCAGTGGTCTCGAGATAATTGCAAAGTCCTTTATAAATCTTCGGTAATATGAACCCATCCCGATATATTGACGAATTTGATGTACGGTTTTGGGCCTCGGCCATGATTTTAATTTTTGGACATTGTCTGGGTTTGGTTTCACTCCATCTTTAGATATTACATGTCCCAGGAAGGTCACTTCAGTTTGCATCAGATTACATTTTTCAGGCTTTAGCTTCAACCCTGCTTTTCTAATTCTTTCCCAAGATTTCGGTTAGCCTTTCTGTGTGTTCTTGGAAATTTTTCCCAAAACATATGTCATCAATATATACAAGTAATGTTTGCCATTGTAGTCCATGCAGGGCAATTTCCATCAATCGCTGAAAAGTTGAGCAACTATTGGCCTTTCCAAAAGGCATCATGGTGTATTCATACAATCCATAACGGGTGGCAAATGCTGTTTTGCATATATCTTCTTTCTTTACGGGTACTTGATGATACCCAGCTGTTAAGTCTAATGTTGAAAAGAGTATAGAGCCCGAAATAACATCTAAACAGTCTTGTATTCTTGGTAATGGGAAAGCATCTTTCACAGTGACCTCATTAACCTTTCGGTAGTCGCAGCATAGGCGTAACTTGCCATTCTTTTTCTTGACTAAAACAATTGGAGAAGCCCATGGTGAATTTGATTTTCAGATGGTTCCCTGTTTTTCTAATTGCTCAATCATCTTCCTTTCCTCCTCTACATAAGCGATAGGTACCCGCCGTGGTGGTTGTTTGATCGGCTTTGCATTGCCCGTTTCTACCGCGTGTTCAATTAAGTTAGTACATCCCAGATCAGCTTCATTTTTTGAAAATACATCCTGATATTGATTGAGTGTAGATGATAGCTTCTCTTGCTCAAGGCGTGACAAATTTGCCGAGGCACTTTCAAACATTTCTTTCAGGTGATCTGGTACATGATGCGATGCACTCACATTATCGTCCCTTTTCACATTAGCAAAATGTTCAGCATCAAATTTAGTTGATTCATCATGCGCTTTGCTGAATTGAATTCTGCGCATGTAGGCGAAGTTGGAAGATTCTTCAGGATTTTCACAGTAAATTACTTCTGCAGTGCTAGTAAAAGTCTCGGCTCTTCCAATCACTGCATCTTGATTGACATGCGCATCAGTTGGAAAGAGGTTCATGATTCTAACCTTTGCTGTTGTATTATTTGTAATATCTGCTATACAAGGCGCCATTAGTAAGGAAGTGCTTTCTGTGAAGGATGGGGTGGGTTCGAGAAGTACTTCACCAAGTTCAACTTCACAAGGCGGTCTATCTATTAAAACATCTAAAATGGCCTCTCTGTTCCCTTTCACGACATAATTATCAGCTGCACGGATTTTGTAGCTTTCTTCAAGGCCAACTTGCATACAGGGGACATCATGTTCCTTAAATTTGATTATGCCTTTACTCAACAATATGTCAGCTGGACCTTCTTCCCCTTGTAATATGTCTATCCCTAGTAAGGCATCATCATCAATTTCAGCCACTATAATATCTGTGGTTATCTTGAGTGTTCCCATTTTAATTTCAAATGTACCTTTTCCAAGCTCTCGAATCGGCTCTCCATTTGCACTTTTCAGACCTGAGCTTTTAATTAGTGGTGGTCTTTCTCCCATGGGTATTCGGTTAAATATTTTCTCTGAAATTATAGTTTTTGATGCTCCTGTGTCAGCTGTAAAAATTAATTTCACGCCTTTGATTTCGCCATTTACATAAACTCCATCAGCTCTTGGAACTTTCCTTTTTATAATAACCATTTCACTGTCCTCTGATTTAGGTGGGTGGGAACATTTTTCCAAAGTTTTGTTTTCATTTACAAATTGGTCATTTTCTGTTTGATTTCCTTGGACCAACCCTCGACCGGTAGGGTCAGTCGTAGCTAGTTTAAACCTTTATTTCCTGTGTTACTTGCATTGGGCTCTTGAGCCTTAATGGAATGATCCATTGTTTGGTAGTCTTTGTTCCACCTGAAGTGTGAGGGTTGTGCCCTCTGCTGAGGATTATAAAAAAAGGTCTATAAACAAGAGAAAGTTGGTGATTAAAAGGTCTATAAACAAGGGAAATTTGGTGATTAAAAAGGTCTATAAACAAGGGAAATTTGGTGATTAAAAAGGTCTATAAACAAGGGAACTTTGGTGATTGAAAAGGTCTATAACCATGTAAATTTGGTGATTAAAAAGGTCTATAAACAAGGGAAATTTGGTGATTAAAAAGGTCTATAAACAAGGGAAATTTGATGATTAAAAAGGTCTATAAACAAGGGAAATTTGGTGATTAAAAAGGTCTATAAACAAGGGAAGTTTGGTGATTAAAAAGGTCTATAACAATGGAAATTTGGTGATTAAAAAGGTCTATAAACAAGGGAAATTTGATGATTGAAAAGGTCTATAACAATGGAAATTTGGTGATTAAAAAGGTCTATAAACAAGAGAAATTTGGTGATTAGAAAGCTCTATAAACAAGGGAAATTTGATGATTGAAAAGGTCTATAAACAAGGGAAATTTGGTGATTAAAAAGGTCTACAAACAAGAGAAATTTGGTGATTAAAAAGCTCTATAAACAAGGGAAATTTGATGATTGAAAAGGTCTATAACAATGGAAATTTGGTGATTAAAAAGGTCTATAAACAAGAGAAATTTGGTGATTAGAAAGCTCTATAAACAAGGGAAATTTGATGATTGAAAAGGTCTACAAACAAGAGAAATTTGGTGATTAAAAAGCTCTATAAACAAGGGAAATTTGGTGATTAAAAAGGTCTACAAACAAGAGAAATTTGGTGATTAAAAAGCTCTATAAACAAGGGAAATTTGATGATTGAAAAGGTCTATAACAATGGAAATTTGGTGATTAAAAAGGTCTATAAACAAGAGAAATTTGGTGATTAGAAAGCTCTATAAACAAGGGAAATTTGATGATTGAAAAGGTCTACAAACAAGAGAAATTTGGTGATTAAAAAGCTCTATAAACAAGGGAAATTTGGTGATTAAAAAGGTCTACAAACAAGAGAAATTTGGTGATTAAAAAGGTATATAAACAAGGGAAATTTGATGATTGAAAAGGTCTATAAACAAGGGAAATTTGGTGATTAAAAAGGTCTACAAACAAGAGAAATTTGGTGATTAAAAAGCTCTATAAACAAGGGAAATTTGAAGATTGAAAAGGTCTATAACAATGGAAATTTGGTGATTAAAAAGGTCTATAAACAAGAGAAATTTGGTGATTAGAAAGCTCTATAAACAAGGGAAATTTGATGATTGAAAAGGTCTACAAACAAGAGAAATTTGGTGATTAAAAAGCTCTATAAACAAGGGAAATTTGGTGATTAAAAAGGTCTACAAACAAGAGAAATTTGGTGATTAAAAAGCTCTATAAACAAGGGAAATTTGATGATTGAAAAGGTCTATAACAATGGAAATTTGGTGATTAAAAAGGTCTATAAACAAGAGAAATTTGGTGATTAGAAAGCTCTATAAACAAGGGAAATTTGATGATTGAAAAGGTCTACAAACAAGAGAAATTTGGTGATTAAAAAGCTCTATAAACAAGGGAAATTTGGTGATTAAAAAGGTCTACAAACAAGAGAAATTTGGTGATTAAAAAGCTCTATAAACAAGGGAAATTTGATGATTGAAAAGGTCTATAACAATGGAAATTTGGTGCTTAAAAAGGTCTATAAACAAGAGAAATTTGGTGATTAGAAAGCTCTATAAACAAGGGAAATTTGATGATTGAAAAGGTCTACAAACAAGAGAAATTTGGTGATTAAAAAGCTCTATAAACAAGGGAAATTTGGTGATTAAAAAGGTCTACAAACAAGAGAAATTTGGTGATTAAAAAGGTATATAAACAAGGGAAATTTGATGATTGAAAAGGTCTATAAACAAGGGAAATTTGGTGATTAAAAAGGTCTACAAACAAGAGAAATTTGGTGATTAAAAAGCTCTATAAACAAGGGAAATTTGATGATTGAAAAGGTCTATAACAATGGAAATTTGGTGATTAAAAAGGTCTATAAACAAGAGAAATTTGGTGATTAGAAAGCTCTATAAACAAGGGAAATTTGATGATTGAAAAGGTCTACAAACAAGAGAAATTTGGTGATTAAAAAGCTCTATAAACAAGGGAAATTTGGTGATTAAAAAGGTCTACAAACAAGAGAAATTTGGTGATTAAAAAGCTCTATAAACAAGGGAAATTTGATGATTGAAAAGGTCTATAACAATGGAAATTTGGTGATTAAAAAGGTCTATAAACAAGGGAAATTTGGTGATTAAAAAGGTCTACAAACAAGAGAAATTTGGTGATTAAAAAGCTCTATAAACAAGGGAAATTTGATGATTGAAAAGGTCTATAACAATGGAAATTTGGTGATTAAAAAGGTCTATAAACAAGAGAAATTTGGTGATTAGAAAGCTCTATAAACAAGGGACATTTGATGATTGAAAAGGTCTACAAACAAGAGAAATTTGGTGATTAAAAAGCTCTATAAACAAGGGAAATTTGGTGATTAAAAAGGTCTACAAACAAGAGAAATTTGGTGATTAAAAAGCTCTATAAACAAGGGAAATTTGATGATTGAAAAGGTCTATAACAATGGAAATTTGGTGATTAAAAAGGTCTATAAACAAGGGAAATTTGGTGATTAAAAAGGTCTATAAACAAGAGAAATTTGGTGATTAGAAAGCTCTATAAACAAGGGAAATTTGATGATTGAAAAGGTCTACAAACAAGAGAAATTTGGTGATTAAAAAGCTCTATAAACAAGGGAAATTTGGTGATTAAAAAGGTCTACAAACAAGAGAAATTTGGTGATTAAAAAGGTATATAAACAAGGGAAATTTGATGATTGAAAAGGTCTATAAACAAGGGAAATTTGGTGATTAAAAAGGTCTACAAACAAGAGAAATTTGGTGATTAAAAAGCTCTATAAACAAGGGAAATTTGATGATTGAAAAGGTCTATAACAATGGAAATTTGGTGATTAAAAAGGTCTATAAACAAGAGAAATTTGGTGATTAGAAAGCTCTATAAACAAGGGAAATTTGATGATTGAAAAGGTCTACAAACAAGAGAAATTTGGTGATTAAAAAGCTCTATAAACAAGGGAAATTTGGTGATTAAAAAGGTCTACAAACAAGAGAAATTTGGTGATTAAAAGGTATATAAACAAGGGAAATTTGGTGATTAGAAAGCTCTATAAACAAGGGAAATTTGATGATTGAAAAGGTCTATAAGCAAGAGAAATTTGGTGATTAAAAAGGTCTACAAACAAGAGAAATTTGGTGATTAAAAAGGTCTATAAACAAGGGAAATTTGGTGATTAAAAAAAGGTCTATAAACAAGGGAAATTTGATGATTAGAAAGCTCTATAAACAAGGGAAATTTGATGATTGAAAAGGTCTATAACAATGGAAATTTGGTGATTAAAAAGGTCTACAAACAAGAGAAATTTGGTTATTAGAAAGCTGTATAAACAAGGGAAATTTGGTGATTAAAAAGGTCTATAAACAAGGGAAATTTGGTGATTAAAAAGGTCTATAAACAAGGGAAATTTGGTGATTAAAAAGGTCTATAACAAGGGTAATTTGTTATTAAAAAGGTTGATAAACAAGGGAAATTTGGTGATTGTCAGGGTAATTTCTCTACAGTTTACAAGATTGTTTTATTCAGTTAACAGGAGTTTGCTCACTGGCCTTTCTCCAATTAACAGGTCAAATTTGTAGTGAAGATATAGGAATTGGTTTCGTGTTTGGAGGTAATATTCAATTAACAAAGTTGCTGCATTAAGAGATATCCAATTAAATAGGGTCCACTGTATTTGGAATTATTTCTTGAGTTTCTGTCATTATGCTAGTGATATACTGTGATGTAAGAGAGCTCTTTCCAACAGTGTGTTATATCCGAGCATTTCATCACAGGTATAAAAAAACATCAGCTTTATAATCATCAAAATGTAGATAATGATTCTGGAAATGTTAACCCTTTAGCTAACGTAACGGCAAAAGCCAGCCAGTGCTATTCACAAAAATCGCCTATTAATTTTCATTATTTTTTTCATTTTTTGTCTCAAAACCATAGGTTATGACCTCTCTTTGGAACGAGCTCGAAAAAATGAAAAAAATTAGTTATTCAATAATTTTATTTGCAAGTGTCGTCTGCTTTCCATGTTAAGTAAAGGGTTAACTTCTTGCAAGCTGCTGGCAGAAATTCCGTCCAGGACATGAAATATCTTGTCACTGAAGCAAGTATAATTTGGGATCATTTAACCAAATGTCTCCCCTGTCTGCTGAATTTACTTTTTTATACCCCCACTTTTTCAAAAGGCAGGGTATACTGGATTGCACCTGTCCGTGAGTCTGTTTGTGCATCCGTCTGCATGTCTGTCTGTCCGCACTCATATTACTGCTCAGATGTTGATGAAATTTCATACAGATGTTCACTATCATGAGATCTTTAAGGAGCATCAGCCGGTTTGCTGTTTGAATATTTTTGCTGTAAGTTATGGCCCTTTGAATATACAAAAGTAGGCTATTTTTGGTTTCTTCGCCTCATATCTCAGGTTCGGGTTATTGGATCTCAATGACATTTGGAATGAAGATTGTTTATGGGAAAGGCTTTCAAATAAGTCTCGAATAATATTTCTTACTTTTCACCTTTTAAACTTATCTCCCTTTTCAACTTTGAAAATTTACTGTTTGCCTCGTAAAATAGCCAATTCTTTTGTCTATTTGCCTCATATTTCAGGTTTGGGTTATCAGATTTCAATGAAATTTGGTCTGAAGATTGTTTATGGGAAAGACTTTCAAATGAGTCATGTCCCTGCAGTAAAACAAAGAAAATACATGCACAAATTACCTCCTCACATGTGGCATTATGTCTTTGTTCTACATCTCTTATGTGGTCACTAGATTTCAGTAACAGGTGTTTCTGGCCTTCACAATTATCTTGCTGTAAAATAAAGACAATAATTTTGCTGTTTGCTTCGTAAAATAGCAAATTGTTGGCCTGCTCACTTCGTATCTCTGGTTTGGGGTTAGCAGCTCTCAATGCATTACGTGTACACTCCATATAAAAAAATTATTCCAATGTCGACTGAGTGCGTTATGTAAGATTATATAACAGCAGTTATTTACTCATTAATCAGTGTTGATTGGGAAAACACCTCGCAATTTACATAATAAGTTTTCTTCACTAAATCCTTTTTCTGTGCCTGAAATATTTTTGGAGAGAATTTTCTGGATCAAAAGAATCCTTTAAATGTGAAAATCGGTCCAATAATTCACGTTTTGTGTTCTAATAAATCTTTTAAAAAAATGTGAATTTTGACGATCCCGTGAAGCAGTGTGGCTCTTCCATCTATTGGATTTACATGATATAAAATAGTCTGAACTCGCTTAATCGAGGTCATTGTTGTTGAAAAAACCATTCTGATTCTCAACCGAAATGGACGGGTACAGATAACTACACATTTTTCTTTTTGAACATACTGGCAATTTATCTGCTTTTCGCCCGGGATATAACATGATAATCCCCCCAAATGTAAAAATTAAAACACATTTTTTATTCTATCTGACAGCCGCTATGGAACCCCAAACCCGGGGGGAGATTATCTTCAAAACACGGATCAGATCCAATTTGGGTAAACCCGATCCATGCTTCTCTCATCTTTTTCCTGGAGCTACTCCAAAACACGGTTTCATAATTCAACTCGGGACCATTCCGATCGATGAAGTGTGTCCCCACGGGAACGAAATGACGCCACCCAGGAATACATTACTTGAGTTTATGGTCATGAGAACAACGTTGTGACATCTTATTCAACCCGGGGAATCGGTCATATCAGCGGTGACTGATATTGGTGATAAAACGAGTTTTGGCTCCCATTCTTTTTTTTGGAGGGGGAGGGGGGGGCTGATTTTGAAAAGATTAGGGCCAAAACGCATGCTCTATTCAATTCGGCGAAACTCAAACCGTTCTCACCCTAACTCGGTGGTAGTGTTGCGACATCATACTATGATGTGGATAATGAAACAGTCCACCAATAATATTAGCAACAAATAATAAAAAATAAATAAAGCTTGATGAGACGCGTGTTCATAGCTAATATTATTGGACTACTTGATCAAGACATCGTGTTAAGCACTAAATATCCAAAGTTTCAACTAATGAAGTCTATTATTTGTAGCTAATATCATTGGACTCGAGACCGCGCAAGCACTAACTTTCAGGAGATTTTAAAAATGTTTCCTGTGAATATTTTTATATTTGGGGGATGTGATATGATGAAACATAGCAAGTGTTTCGTTTCTTTTAACATTTTCTTGGGGATTAACAACAAACAAAGGATTTAATTTAACACGCCACTGAACAGAAGTAACTAATTGAGCATAATTGTATACAGATATGTCATATGTTCAATATCTTTTCTAAGGCTAATTTACTTCTTAATCTGTCAAAGGGCCGAAGCATTTGAAGCATCTATTGAAAAGAAACCCATGCTAGCTGGGGAGAATTATTATTACCAAAACACCAACATACAGACGACAGCGTCTGGCCAAAATGTTATCAGTCTACCCAATTTCCAGCCACGAAAATAAACATACTATTTCCAAGAAAAAACGTACCAAATGCTAGGAAGATAAATCCGGTGATCCAATAGTCTCCACCCGCCTACAGGACCAGGTGGCACTTGCAAGATAAATTCTTTAATAACAACTAAAAATTTGAATTTTTTTGTCTCAAAACAGAGCTTGGGACCCCTCAATGGAAAGACTCAAAATCCACTAGCTCGTTCCAATGAAGGGTCATAAGCTATGTTTTTGAAACAAAAACTTAAACATAATAAAATTTGAATGCAGATTTTTGTATAGCCTGAGTGCTGGCCAAATTCGGCCATTGGCGTTGTGAATTTAGTGAATTTCCATATTTTGTTTCAGTCACATAGTTTATGGCCCCTCATTGGAATGCTCCCCTCCCCCGTTAATGAGGGCCACAAGCTGTAAAAAAAGGAAAATATATAAAATTTTAAGGGAGAATTTTTCCAGGCGCGGCGGATCAGATTTAAAAGTGGAGAGATTATACTGTCGATCGTTGACTCACGGGAGGCGTGAATATGCCATGGTTACGGGGGTGGGGTGGGGGGATAGAGACAGAGAGAGAGAGAGTTTGTGTGTGTGTGTGTGTGTGTGTGTGTTATGGACGTGGGAAGCAAATGTGGGCAAAATCTGTGTTTAAGGGGCAAATACCTACCCCTCCCCGGCCCCCAGTGACGCCACCAATTTTTCATGCCTTTTTCAGATATTGGAAGTTGACAAGAAAATCCCATTGTGGGTGCCTTCCACTTCCTAAACTACACTATAAATTTGTTTACCGTAGGCCATGATTCGTATGTCTCTTCTTCTAAAATTTCATGATTCCGAAGACTGAACGTAATTTGAAAAAATCCACCCGAGTTGTTACGAAAATGACCGGAAGGAGCAGATGGATTTATTTATTAATTCTGTTTCATTCTCAATTTAGTTCGTCAAAAATAATTACTGAGGTAAACGTGAAGCAGCTTATCTGCAATGATATTAAATCATATGCCGAGTTCGTAATGATTCCGAGTCTGAAAAATAGGGGCCGCACTTCGTAAAGACAGGATGTATCGCCGAGACTGTCACATTATTGTTCTAAAAAAACATAGCAACGCACAGAATTTGTTTTATTTTAAAATACTTCCTCTATTCGGTAATTTTATTTAAAAATGTCTCGATGAAATGTTTCGAGAATGAAGGTGGACAAGATCATGTTCGATGGCGATAAACTTACCTTTAATTATACAGGGGGGAATCCAAATGACATATCGGCAAAACATTTTATTTTAATACGGAAACAAGTTAAATATCTCGAAAAATACTGGGCGAATTGTTTAAAAGCGGACATTATTCCGGGGTACAATGATCTGGAAAAGACAGATATAATATTTTTATGTCATTATTTTATGAAATGCAGGTTTTAGAAATTCAATGACTGAAGACTAATATTGCTAATCAGGTTCAGACTCTGGAAGAAATTTCTCGTCGAGCACTAATTGATTATGTAATGCTTCTCTCCTAACCGCACTTGGGTACCCCACTTTTCTACACAAAAAGTGGGGTACGCGAAGTGCGGTTTTATATGGAGTGTACACGTAATGGAAATTTGGAATGAAGATTGTTTATGGGAATAGCTTCCACAGTATCATGGTTCATTTCTTCTCTTCTCATTGTTTGGCAGATTCAACCTGGTGGGTTGCCAACGATTTCTTGAACTAAATTTTGATGAATTTTTCATCAAATCTAGTTACGGGTGCTTCAGAGCAGCCATGACTAGATTTATTGAAACATATTTTGAGAACACTCAGCGGGTAAAGAGTTAACCCTTTACCCAACGCAGACGATATCAAAATTTATTATTTTAAATATCATTTTTTTTAATTTTTCAAAAAATTTCAACAAAACCATATCATGTGACCCCTCGTTGGAACGAGCTCGACGAGCTCGTTCCAACGAGGGGTCACATGATATGGTTTTGTTGAAATTTTTTGAAAAATAATATTTTTTCAACTGCTGAATTTGCATATTACGAGGGTGGATGCGGCCGATTCGTTGGGTAAAGGGTTAATACATAAATACCAAGTTGAGTTTTAACTTTTAAAGGTCTGGACAGTTTCCTAAGATTTTTCTTCACATCACAAGCTCTGAGTTGTGGCTTTACACTGATTTTCTAACCAAGTCTTCATAGGCAGCCCAGACATGACTAGAAACAACTTCTAGTATACTTGTAATTTAACTGCCAACTTAACACAAAGGCTTTGGGATGGGTCTGGAGGAGAAAAACTGTCCAAAGTCAGAATTAGGCCTTAACCCTTTACCCAACGCAGACGATATCAAAATTTATTATTTTAAATGTCATTTTTTCAAATTTTTCAAAAAATTTCAACAAAATCATATCATGTGACCCCTTGTTGGGGAACGAGCTCGTTCCAACAAGGGGTCACATGATATGGTTTTATTGAAATGTATTGAAAAATAATATTTTTTCAACTGCTGAATTTGCATATTATGCGGGCGGATGCGGGCAATTCATTGGGTAAAGGGTTAAAGGCAAATAAAATGATCAGTCGGCCCAATTTGTAAGAGCCTGGTACTATGCAGTAACCAAAGCCATGCAGTTGGGATGAATTAACTGATAGAGCTCTCAATTATTTTGGTCATCAAAATTATCATTCTTGTCTTTTCCTTGTTACAATGTATGGGGGGGGGGGGGGGGGGGGGGGGGGGGTGTTAAAGAATCAACAGATTAAATAAATTATTATAACCTTTTATCAAACATAATGGCCTAAAAATATTTTGTTCAGTTCTTGTCTCCCAAACAGTTTGTGTGACCCTTTATCAGCGTGAGCTTGTCAAGTTCAATTCATTGAGGTGTTTGTGTGAGTGGAAAGGAGGGGGTGCTTGTTGGTTCAGTTCATTGAGGTGTTTGTGTGAGTGGGAAGGAGGGGGTGCTTGTTGGTTCAGTTCATTGAGGTGTTTGTGTGAGTGGAAAGGAGGGGGGTGCTTGTTGGTTCAGTTCATTGAGGTGTTTGTGTGAGTGGGAAGGAGGGGGTGCTTGTTGGTTCAGTTCATTGAGGTGTTTGTGTAAGTGGGAAGGAGGGGGTGCTTGTTAGTTCAGTTCATTGAGGTGTTTGTGTGAGTGGGAAGGAGGGAGTGCTTGTTGGTTCAGTTCATTGAGGTGTTTGTGTGAGTGGGAAGGAGGGGGGTGCTTGTTAGTTCAGTTCATTGAGGTGTTTGTGTGAATGGGAAGGAGGGGGTGCTTGTTGGTTCAGTTCATTGAGGTGTTTGTGTGAATGGGAAGGAGGGGGTGCTTGTTGGATCATCATTTATGTTTTTGAGGCAAAAAATGCAAATTTTAGTAATTCAAGAAAACAAGTGTCATCTCGTAATCATGTTGGTGGATTATTCAGATTTATTTTTAAATATTGAAGTACCCAATTGTTGAAGTGAACAGTTTCATGAGAGATTAATTTCTGAATTTGTAAACTAATTATATCTTGGCCATGATTTGTTTAAAAACATTTATATTTCTCTGCTACAAAAGGAGGGTTTTGGGGAGTTAGTGTTCCTCTGAGCCATCTGCCAGCCCTGATTTTGAATCATGGCAAACATTGCATGGCAAAATATTTTTTGTCAGTTGAAGTAATGAGTTTACCCTTTACCAAACACAACCAGAGGGTGACATTTGTAAAAACTAAAAATTTCAGTTTTTTGCCTCAAAAGCATAGCATATAACCCCCTCATTGGAATGAGCTCAACAAGCTTGTTCCAGTGAAGGGTCCTAAAATTATGTTGCAAAAATAATAAAATTGGATGATGGCCTTTGTAAACTTTCATTGGCATGATATGACCGTGACATTAGATAAAAAGGTTAATATATTACTCACGGTCCATACAGATCAACCTTACCAAATCTCTTTAACACAAATCATGAAAAATCCACAGTGTTATTTGGGAAGAAAATATGGTGCTGTCAGCTTGGTTAAGCCAGGTTTTTGTCATTTTATCTCTTTGTGTTATATAATCATGTTTGCTTTGGTTAAAAATGCTTAGATATTGTTTTCATCCTGTTTATTTAGAGTGCATAAATATTCATAAATGTTTGGCGGATTTATGTTATGTAATGAAAAAAAATAAACATTCGTGTGGTTGATTTTTTTATTTTTTTGAGCAATTCACTCTGACTGCAATTTTTTCCTGAAAACATTTGCCTTCCACTCTTTTATTTTAATCACATATTCAAAATCTGTTTGTATGAAGTATTTAACAAAGATACAAGCGTGCTGGCTCAATATAAAGCCCATTTCTCTCTTAAATGGAAAAGAGTTTTTACTTTTTTATGCACCCGTCATTTTTTGACGGAAGAATTATGTTATGGCATTGTCTGTCTGTCTGTCTGTAAACAATTTTTGTGTCGCCTACTCCTCCAAAGGTTCACATGCTATATTGTTCAAATTTTACACACATGTTGATCATCAATTGCTGTTGTGCTTGTGACAAGAGCAGGTAACTCTGTTTTGTATTTCCAGAGTTATGTTCCCCCTTTTAGTACTTTAAAGCATTATAGTATTGTGTCGCCTACTCCTTCAACATTTTACATGCTATATTGTTCAAACTTTGCACACATGTTGATCACCAATTGTCCTTGTGCATGTGGCAAGAGCAGGTAACTCTGCTTTGTATTTCCAGAGTTATGCCCCCTTTTACTACTTGAAACATCACAGTATTGTGTTGCCTACTTCTTCAACATTTTACATGCTACATTGTTCAAACTTTGCACACATGTTGATCACCAATTGCCATTGTTCATGTGACAAGTGCAGGTAACTCCATTTTGTATTTCCAGAGTTTTCAGTGACTGATTCGTGCTCCCGCGTTGTGTCTTTAGGCAAGACACTTATCCCCAAATTGCCTACATGGGGGCACGATGCCGCTGTGTAGTAAGGTATACTGCACATCGATGGTGCCTGTCCCGCGGTGCAGAGTTCAGAGTTACGATGTTGGAGAGCTGACAGCTGCTCGTCGTTGCTCGGTGGTTCTCTCCAGGTACTCCGGCTTCCTCCACCTGTAAAATTGTCACGACATGATATGACCCTGGCTGTTAATGTGTCGTTAAACCCTAATAAAAAAATTAAAAAATTTCCAGAGTTATGCCCCTTTTTGTACTTAAAACATTACAGTATTGTGTCGCCTACTCTTTCAATATTTTACTTGCTTTATTGTTCAAACTTTGCACCCATGTTGATCATCAATTGTCATTGTGCATGTGACAAGAGCAGATAACTCCATTTTATTTTTAAACGACGAGAATCCTCACCATTTAAAGCTGTTATGATCCTCAAAATTTCCTTTTCCTTGGCGGCACCTATCGTCAATCATTATCAATGAAGTTAACCTGTCAAACAATATGAAATGTGGACACACAAGCATACAATTTGAAATGCTTTACCCCAGACAGGGCAGGGGAATGGGCAATGATTGGAGGGAGGGGACAGACATAGTCGAGTCATCAAAAATTTCAAACTTTACCCCAGAGAAACTTGTGCATGTTCCAATTTTGACGGGTGTATGTTGCCCCGCTAAACGGTGCTCTTGTTCATATTTATCGTAATGCATTACAATTTCCTGATGTAAATTGCTCATTTTTATACACTTTTATGGGTTTACCAACCAAGAAAGAGAAAGTAGGTGAAAAGTCCATTTTAAAAGTAAAAAACTCACATTAGGCCCCACAGAGTAATCTTCTGCTTCTCAGGCCATTTTGGAAAAATTGCATGTGGGCAGGTGGTTTTTGTATTTTATTTTTGTAATTATTTCTTTATCATCAAAAGTTCATGTTCTTGGTTTGTTTTATGTTTGAGGCCTCATAATCTACAGAATAGCATGGGTGGTGGTGTATTTGGTCAATAGCATGGGTGGTGATGTATTCCGTTCCTTGAGTGCAAGAAGGCTTTGGAGTGCTAAAGCATTGCAAAGCTTTGTTGCACTCAAGGGACAAATTTATCAATTTTATAAACTTGGGCAAAATATGAGACATAAACCATTTGATAATTATTTTTATGTCCCCCGACTTAAGATGGCATATAGTGATTGAAGTGTGCGTGTGTCCGTCCATGTGTGTGGGTGTGTGTGTGGGTGTGTCCGAGCCAATAATTCGAAAACGGTTAGGGCCACAGTCATCAAACTTCACACAATTATAAAGGACCATGGGAGGATGTGTCACACACCATAGCTGGGTTCGTACCCACAAGGTCAAGGTCACAGTTCAAGGTCACACTAAAAATTGGTCAATATTCATGTCTCAGCCATAACTCAGAAACGAATCATAGTACAATTGTTAAACTTTTTACAAATGTTAAGGACAGTCAGAAGGTTGCCACGTATAATAGTTTCTGCTGCATCTGCAAGGTGGAGGTCACAATTGACCTTCATATGTTCAGGGTCACAAATCATGTCTCAAGCATAACTCCAAAACTATTAGGGCTACAATCATCTAACATCGCTCAATTATAAAGGACAATGGGTGGATGTGTCACACACCACAGCCAGGTCCATAAGGTCAAGGCCACATTTCAAGGTCACACTGAACATGGTTAGGGCCACAGTCATCAAACTTCACACAATTATAAAGGACCATGGTAGGATGTGTCACACACCATAACTGGGTTCGTACCTTCAAGGTCAAGGTCACACTAAAAATCGGTCAATATTCGTGTCTCAGCCATAACTCAGAAACAAATCATAGTACAGTTGTTAAACTTTTTACAAATGTTAAGGACAGTCAGAAGGTGTGTCACGTATAATAGTTTCTGCCGCATCTGCAAGGTGAAGGTCACAGGGGGGGGGGCATGTGTTACCTTAGTAACATTCTTCTTGTTTTAACGTTTTTTGACACTTTTATTTTAAGTTTGCATTGGTTACAAAAAGAGAGCATGTGGCAGCCAAAAGACCCATGCTGGAGGGCCTGAGAAACAGATTTTTAACTTTTTTGGGCCTTAAATTGTTTTGAAAATCTCCTGACCCACCATTTACTTAACAAGGTCCTTTACACATACATATCGTACACTTTTAAATTATATTTTTCCAACTGTATACATGTATGCACGTATAAATAAATTTTCCTTGACTTCAAAACAAGAATGTATGTTCAGTGCATATTTTTGTTAAATTTCTTTTTGTTTTGTTAATTCCTAAAGTTCTTGCCAGTTTTCACAATTGTTATTGTCAAATCTTATTTTGGCTGGTAGCTTAATTAAGGTGGATAGTCAAGTTTAGGCATTTATGGTGCCACAACTCACTGTACTGGGACCAACTGTCAAGTGTGTTTTTCTTTTCAATAGAGAGCTACATGAAGGAGCTTCCCTTCTTCTAAAGCCACAGAACTCTCTAAAATTAGTCCTTTTGGGTTAAAATATTCTTCCAGTCAGTGGATGTGGCTTTCTTGCATAGAATATAGCTTATTGAAATCGAAGTGATACCTCTAATTCAACAATTATTTTCGTCCGCAGAGTGAGTTTTCATTAAATTTAATGTATTATATTTTATTTTTGCTCGCCTTGTTCACTAAACTTTTAATATTTGTATTCGTATTTGTATATGTTTGTTCATTCATTGTAGCATTCAACTCAGACATCCTAGCTGAAATCTAGTGGCATTCAACTCAGACATCCTAGATGAAATCTACACCAGTTCATTACAACTCTTGTTTAACCCTTTACCCAACAAATCGCCCTAAAAAAATAGTATTTTTCGAAGAATTTCAACAAAACCATATGATGTGGCCCCTCTTTGGAACGAGCTTGTTCCAATGAGGGGTCACATGATATGGTTTTGTTGAAATTATTTGAAAAAAATCAAAAATGATATTTAAAATAATAAATTTTGATATCGTGTGCATTGGGTAAAGGGTTAACCCTTTGAGACTTTAATTATCCTAACGTTCAAACGTCACTGAGAATTTTGTTTCTTCAACGTTTTTCAAAATGCAATGTCAAACGTCGGAAAGTACAAATAACAAAATATTTTTCACGTTAGTGATTATCTGGTTGAGGGCTAGATTATTTTTGGTGGTCTGAATTTGTTATTCAAAACTTGATTTATTACAAATTTTTGGAGAGTGCCCACATGCACTCTCCAATAAGTTGTAATAAAACAAATTTTTATAAACAAAATATTTTTTGTGTTTGACTGAATATAAGCAAGGAAAGTGTTGGCTTTTGCTCTGGTATCCTCATTTTGTGAAAGCTCTGATAGTGGCTTCTAGCGCTCAACCAGTTAAGAAGTCTTGACAGCAGGATTATATTAGTATTTTAAGCTGCGATAACATTTGGCTCAACGGTTGTGACTGAGCTCTATTCAGGAGAAAAAAGGAATTGAGGTTAAAACTTCAAAAAATCTAAAAATAATAACAAAACAAATAACCACAGAGTATGAATGCGCTATTCGATTTCGTACATCATAATACGTACAAAAGTATCAATGGGTTAAACTTTATGCTGACATCAGTGGTGCATGGTGGCTCAGTGGTTAGAGCATTGGACTTTAAACTGAAAGGTTGACAAATTGATCCTGATCAGCGGTAACTGCATTGTGTTCTTGTGCAAGCCACTTAATCCTGATTGGCCACTTTGCGGCACAGTGGCACTGTGTACTAAGGTGTACTGCACATCAATTTTCCACTTGCCTTCAACCACTGCTAAGAGATAGTAAGTAGGAGAGTCTGGTAGGGGCTGAATGCTGCTCCATGGCTCTCGCCAGGTACTCCACAGCTTCTTCCACCCTTAACTCTTTACCCAACGTAACGGCCAAAACCAGCCAGCACTATTCTCAAAAATCACCAATTAGTTTTCATTATTTTTTGTCTCAAAAACATAGGTTATAACTCCTCATTGGAATGAGCTTGTCGAGCTCATTCCAATGAGGGGTCATAACCTATGTTTTTGAGACAAAAATTGAAAAAAATTAGTTGCTCAAGAATTTATTTTGCAAGTGTCGTCTGCTTTTCATGTTAGGTAAAGGGTTCAATCTGTTTCACATGATGTGACCCAGGCTGTTTGAAGTGTCATGAAACCACAATAAAGAAACTAATACTCATCCTACAGTTTTTAGTTGATTTTTACTAATTTTGCGTGGTTATGGCCCTTGGAAATAGCAAAATTTCCATCATAAAGGCTTGTCCGCTTAACTCCTCCTACATTTTTTATTGGATTTTTATGAAACTTGGTCTGAGGTATTGGTATCAAGTATAGATGTGCATGGGGTTAGGGATTTTCGATGCGATGAATTTTGCATTGTTATGGCCCTTGGTAATAGCAAAATTTCCATCACAAATGCTTGTCATCTTAACTCCTCAAGCATTTTTATTGGATTTTTATGAAACTTGGTGTGCAGTATGAATATGATGTGTACATGTGCATATGGAAAGGAAGTTTCGATTCAAGTAATATTTCCAAAGTTATAGCCCTTGTCAACTTTGAATTTACCAAAATTGCAGGCTTGGCTGACAATATGTCAGACACCACAGATTTTTAAGGTTGGGCCCTGCAAAGCTTCGAGTTTTGATTTGATTTTGAAGCTTAAGTTGGTATTCGGTTCAATTTGAAGTTGGCTGCCCAATTAATTTCTTCTCAAATCTTTTTCACGGGAATATGGCTTGATATCATTCATCTCTGTCGTTTCACAAATGTATAGTTCAGATGGAAATTGTACATAAATAATGTTGAAATAAAAGATGGAGTGTAAATTCCGCTACATTAAAATAAGTAACATCTACACTCATGCCACCAATGATGCTAATTACAAGATCACATGTCCCTATCACTGTTAACTGTTAACCTAACCTGAAAAGCAGACAACACTTGCCAAAAAAATTCTTGAATAACTAATTTTTTTCATTTTTTGTCTCAAAAACATAGGTTATGACCCCTCATTTGCACAAACTCGTTTCAATGAGGGGTCATAACCTATGTTTTTAAGACAAAAAATGAAAAATATAATGAAAATCAATAGACGATTTTTTAGAATAGTGCCAGCCGGTTTTGGCTGTTGCGATGATAATGTATTTGGATTTATGTGGTTGTAAAAGTGAGGAACGACAACCGGATTGAGAATGTCCCAGATGTATTGATGACCATTGAGATTCCCACATACAGTCACCATATCAAGTTTACAAGCATGAGAGAGGCATTCCCAGATCAATACTAATCCTCTACCATAAGGAACAGTAGGTCTGATGTTCCTGGGCATGTAAGCAGTATTTCTATGCCTCCACACCATCTGTGACATGAAGCAGGAACCTGCTCTCGTCTGACCAATGGACTCTCCTCTATGTCCTGCGATTCCAATGTTGTCGAGCCATACACCACTCTAAACATCATCTTTGATGCTCATCGGATAGAGCTGGATGCTTGATGACCCTTCAGGACCTCATACATAGGGCTGCACGGTATTCAAATTTCAATACCGGTATGGGTATTGAAAAAAATACCGCGATATACTGGTTTTTCGTACACCACTTCAGAGGGTAAAAAACTGAGGCGGTTTTCTGGGGAACTGAGTTCGTAAACAGTTGACCACACAGTTATATTTTGGGCGGTTAACAATTGAATAAAATTTACTGTACTTGGCACCTTATGTTCAGCTGAACCCAATATTTTTAAGAAAGCACTTTGTATTACAAACATGCACAGAGTTATTTTATTTTGATTTAACATCACACCACAGAGACAGCTCAGACATGAGGGAAAACAATAAAGTGCCATGACTTTTCTGTTCGAAAAGAATATCCCACAATTCGCCACTGTAGCTAACTGTAGTGTTTATTTGTCCTTTTTTTATGAATATTAATTAATACAGCTGTTTTATGGCGAGTGATCATTTTGTTCCCTGCATTTTCCTCTCCATTGTTTGGTTCTTCTTATGACCTATTGTATTTTAACCCTTTACCCAACGTAACGGCCAAAACCGGCCAGCGCTATTCTCAAAAATCGCCAATTAATTTTTAAAATATTTTCATTTTTTGTCTCAAAAACATAGGTTATGACCCCTCGTTGGAACGAGCTCGTCGAGCTCGTTCCAACGAGGGGTCATAACCTATGTTTTTGAGACAAAAAATGAAAAAAATTAGTTATTCAAGAATTTTTTTTGCAAGTGTCGTCTGCTTTTCACGTTAGGTAAAGGGTTAAGTGTTGATAGATATGGTCAGTGGTGTGTTGGTGTTAATTAATGTCCATGTCAGCGGCAATTATTAATGTCTGAATGGATTATTATTGCGCAGACTTCCCTTTGCTTCTGTTTCTGTGCCATGTATGTTCATACCCCCAAAACTTCATCTGATGTGATGTGTGGTTATCACAGTTCTTAAAGGGTTAAGATATAAATACTTTTATTTGAATTCATTATTAACCCTTAAGCCCCCATATAGCCCCAAACTGCCACTTTATATTGCATTGAAGCAGGTGCTCCCTTGTGTAATCTTTTTTATTACTCTTGTGTGTAGACTGAATTTTCCCTGGCAGTGGTTCTACATCACTGCTGGCTGCCTGTATAGGCAGCCAGCAGTGATGTAGAACCACTGCCAAGTCATCAATAACTACGTAAACAGAAAAAGGCCATAAATACTTTAAAATTAATCTGAGGACTTAAGGGTTAATTTCTGGGATAACATCTGTAAAAAAATATTTGAAGTTACAAAAAAATAGTTAAGTTTTAGATTGCTGGTTGTCGTTTTAAAACTGGGACGAAAAGTGACAGGGACGTCCAACCCACGCCTTCATTACCATTGAACAGCTTATTACCATTCATAAGTTCAAAGTTCACAATGGCAGTGTTGATGGAAATGTTGATCAACATGGCTTCAGGTTTTATCTGTTTTTGAGAGGAATAGAATAAATAAAACAAACACTCCCTATAATAATTTTGTGAATAATTTTATTATTGGGGAAACATGAGAATACACACATAAATGTGTCAAAGTATTCATTCCCTGACCCTGAATTCAACACACTCCAGAAATATTCAACTTTCAGTTTCAGTTTCAAATTGCTGGTACGTGTATACTTACTTGTAACTTACTCAGCTCAAGTGCGCTGCAAACTGTGATTTCACTGGTCGAATGAAGATTGATTGACATGTACTTTATCACAGGAGTTGTCAGTTTTTCCCAAATAATATATCGACTTCAGCTTCGATAATTTGATCCAACGCCGTTTCTTACGATATACCGGTACTTTTAACCCTTTACCTAACATGAAAAGCAGACGACACTTGCAAAAAAAAATTCTTGAATAACTAATTTTTTTCATTTTTTGTGTCAAAAACATAGGTTATGACCCCTCGTTGGAACGAGCTCGTTCCAACGAGGGGTCATAACCTATGTTTTTGAGACAAAAAATGAAAAAAATAATGAAAATTAATTGACGATTTTTTAAAATAGCGCTGGCCGGTTTTGGCTGTTACATTGGGTAAAGGGTTAAAACAATACTGGTATTCATCCGGTATCATTCTCATTTATCAGTATACCGTGCAGCCCTATTCATACACCAGTATACCGTGCAGCCCTATTCATACACAGTGCTTTGAGACAGTTTCAGACAGTTCTGTTGCACAAACACCTATTGGAGAGCCAAAGACATTTCAAAACCCCACTTGAAGCAAAGGGTCCACGCCTATTAAGGCATGCCAGACTCCGATCTTCCTGAGGAGAGGTCTTTTTGGGGTTGTCCAGATCTTAATCAGTCCTTAACATCATTGGTTTGTTGATGTTTTCAGACAAGTCTGCTGATGACAGAATGACTATAGACAAGTTACCTTCCAATAGCTTTGAATGACATGCCTGTTGCATGCATGCCAACGATTTGCCATCTTAGTGCCCCTGACAGTCTCCTCCTTGCCGTGTCAACATTTATTGATAAAAGAAGTGATAAATTTTCTTGTTTTATACCCAGATATTGAATGTGGATGATAGTGTTTTATGTGACATTCATCGGTAGCATTCTTCACGTGGATGAGGAGATGTGTTTGGGGTACGCTATCAACTAGAAACATCATGTTTCATTAGATGAAATGTACTGCAAGACATAGCAATCATTAAAACATAATAATCAGTAACAGCAACTTCACTGTCATGAAACATTTCAGGGGGTGCTTAATTAAGTTCCAGGTGTATATTATATCTTGTTTGACAGAGCTCCATGAGCTCTGTCAAACAAGATGAAATAGAATAAATGCTCAGTTTATCAATAGAATAGAGGAAAATGACAAAATTCCTTTCATCTGGAAGAGTGCTGTGTTATTTTTCAAAGGTGATTTGTTACACAAATATTTTTTCCAAAGATTTCCTGCTACCAACAAGCGAAATCTTAGTTGTTCAAGATTTTGTTCATAAATAATTGTTTTGTTACAATTTATTGTCAAATATACAAAGGCACTCTCCAATAAATTGTCATAAAACCATTTCATGTAAAGAATGTTTCCAACTGCTGAGAAAATAGCAAGCCATGGTGCTTACAGTGTAAAGGGGTTTTCAGCACTTTTCAATAGAGCCATGATAGCGGCTTCTAGCACTCAACCAGTTAACTGAATACCGTATTTACTCTATGTATTGGGACAGCTAAAAATAATTATTTTCACAGGTGTCCCAATTCTTAGAAAATGGGGAAAGAACACAGCCTGGTCTTGATTTAATGCTGAATAAAGTTGTGTGTGATTCGTTTTCCATCACTATATGCGAAAATCGCCGTCCAATTTTTTTTATATTTTCATTTTTTGCTTCCAAAACATAGCTTATGATCCCTCATTGGAATGAGCACATTGCTTGCACTCGTTCCAATGAGGGATCATAAGCTATGTTTTGGAAGCAAAAAATGAAAATTTTTAGTTACTCAAGAATTTTTTTTATGAGTGTTGTCTGCTACTAGCGACGGGCCAACTGGAAACAAATCTCCTGAATGTCCCAAACTTTGGAGCATAAAAAATATAGTTTTCTGGAAAAAATGTGTGTCCCAAATCATAGAGTGTCCCAATACATAGAGTAAATACGGTACTTTTAACTTGTAGAGTGCTGGAAGCCTATATTTGGCCGTCATTGTGAAGTGAAGATACCACAACTTCAAGGCTCATATTCAGTGGACGTGTTTTGTATTATCTTTGAAGTGATATTATTTAGTCTGTAAGGGTTTACCTTGTTATAATTTATGGGAGAGTGCCTAGAGGCACTCGCCCATAAATTGTAACAAGGCAAAGACATGTGAACAAGATTTGATGTCCAAAAATAATTTAGCACTCTTATCAGTTAATGGGAGATTTTCCACTGCAATAGTGGTTATTCAATAAACAGGGTTCTACTGTACATAGAATGTTTCGAGTTAATAGTTTGAAATTACTGTTCAGCTATTTGTGTGGTTCGATTATTTATTTCTTCATTCATTTAGGGGACGCAGTGACTCAGTAGGTAGAGGTGCAGACTGCAAGCCAAGAGGTCCTTGGGCAAGACACTCTCCTCCCCCCCCCCCCCCCTTTGCCCACGTGGAGGCATGGTGGCATTGTGTACTAATGCATACTGCACATTGATGGTGCACCTGTCTTCAACCAATGTTAGCCCTGCTTATGTGGAGTTAGTATGTTGGGGAGCTGACAGTTGCTCAGTGGTTCTCCCCGGGAACTCCGGCTTCCTCCATCCATAAAACTGTTGTGGTCATGATTAGCCATTGTGCAGAAATATGTGACCTTAAACACCAATAAATAAATAAATCATTCATTTAAAAAATCATTTGTTGTTTGTTTCATTTCTGTTTCATTGATTCATTCTACTTTATTCCCTTATGATACCACATAAGTCAATGCTCTATACATAAAGGATGTAAAATTAAAAAAAAAAATTTTAAAATGAAAAATAAGAAAAAAATAATAAATAGGAAAAAATACACCAAAAACATGTTTTATTTTTACAAATTTACCATTCCATTGGTGTACTGTGAAGCTTTGAGATGTGACCTGATTCAAAATCACCTGCCATTTGATTTGTATCATGGAGATTTGGAAGCTTTCGGGTGCGTGGTGGTGTCGCGGTAACCGGTTCTCGTCAGATCACTGAAGTTAAGCAACGTCGAGCGGTTCGAAGTTGGATGGGTGACCATTTCAGCGTCTGATTCGTGCTCCCGCATTGTGTCCTTGGGCAAGGCACTTCACCCCGCTTGTCTACTTGGGGGCACGATGACGCTGTGTACTAAGGCGTACTGCACGCCGATGGTGCGCATGTCTTCAACCAATCTAACCCTGCCTGTGCCACGGTGCAGAGTTCAGAGTTACGATGTTGGGGAGCTGACAGCTGCTCGGCGTTGCTCGATGGTTCTCTTCGGGTGCTCCGGCTTCCTCCACCCATAAAACTGTCACCGACATGATATGACCTGGCTGTTAATGTGTCGTTAAAACACTAATAAAAAAAATTTAAAAAAAAAAAATTTGGAAGCTTTCAGATCACAGAGATGTCCCAGAATTACCCTTTCAAAGTTATGGCCAGGTGAACTTGGATTTTTCACTGATCTCTGAAGGAAAATTGCTCTACAGCTTGAATTGCTGAATGGGCGTATTTAGCCATGCCATTGCTCTTGTTTAACCCTTTACCCAACGTAACGGTCAAAACAAAAAATCCCCATTTTAATTTTCATTATTTTTTTATTTTTTGCCTTAAAAACATAGCTTATGACCGCTCTTTGGAACGAGCTCATTGAGCTCATTCCAATGAGAATGAGGGGTCATAACCTATGCTTTTGACACAAAAAATAAAAAAATTAGTTAATCAAGAATTTTGTTTGCAAGTGATGTCTGCCTTTCGTGTTAGGTAAAAGGTTAAAGAAACTGTAAGTCATATTCCTTTTGAGATTTGTTCCTTGATTGTGTGATCTAGGATGGTTCAGTTGAATGTTTAACATATAAACTTCCCCGTGGGAACCCCGGGAAGTAAGCAGCACTTGTTTACTGCGGTAAACCAGTTCCGCTTTACTAGTAAAATAGGACCCAGTCACCAATGCTTGGGGTGAAAGTCCTCTAAAATGGGCAACATGTTGATCAACGATTGACTATCTCCTTGACTTCATCGCCATGTTGTGTCACGATTAGCCATTGTGCATAAATATGTGACGTTAACCACCAACAAACAAACAAACAATTAACATATAACTGACTGTTAATAGTGTACTGAGACATCTTCCATTCATATTGGCATTTTTCCAAAAACAAAATCGGGTGTATTTTAATATTTTTGTTGTACTAAAACTATTTGCATTGCTGTATGTGATAAATATGTACTGTGAATTCGTTGTAAATTGTGAGTCATGAAAATGTCTGAAATATGTGAATAATAATCAGAAATGAAAAATTGCTTGATTCCAACTCATATCAGTTATTTAATATTAGTTAGAAAAACACTATTACTGTATTTACTCTATGTATTGGGACACTCTTTGATTTGGGACACACATTTTTTCCAGAAAACTATATTTTTTTTATGCTCTAAAGTTTGGGAATTTCAGGAGATTTGTTTCCAGCTGACCCATCGCTAGTAGCAGACGACACTCATAAAAAAAATTCTTGAGTAACTAAAAATTTTCATTTTTTGCTTCCAAAACATAGCTTATGATCCCTCACTGGAACGAGCGCAATGTGCTTGTTCCACTGAGGGATCATAAGCTATGTTTTGGAAGCAAAAAATGAAAATATAAAAAAAAATTGGACGGCGATTTTTGTATATAGTGATGGAAAATGAATCACACACAACTTTGTTCAGCATCAAATCAGGACCAGGCTGTGTTCTTTTCCTATTTTCTATGAATTGGGACACCTGTGAAAATAATTATTTTTAGCTGTCCCCATACATAGAGTAAATACGGTATAAAGTATTGTGTCATTGCAGAGGCAGCGGAAATTCTGTGAAAGTAGAGGGGCACAAAGACTACGGTGCTTTAGTCCAGTGGGAGAAAAGTTACAATAGTATGTCCAATTCCCCACTAGTCTTTCGTTTAGATGAGCATGTCCTTGTGTGGTCACTGTCTGGTCCATTTTTCCAACTTCAATCATCTTCCAACCTGAAGGCTAGCCTTCAGGTTGAAAGACGCTTGAAGTAGAAGAGACGACCGAAGTGGCTGAAGTTGGTATTTTTAGCCAAATGCTGGCCGCAAGTCTCTCGCTAGTCTCTTGTTTAGATGATCATGCCCTTGTGTGGTCACTGTCAAGTCCATTTCTTCTACTTTAATCATCTTCAAGCCCGAAGACTGGCCTTTGGGTTGAAAGATTGTTAACTGGTAGAGTGCTGGAAGCCCATATTTGGGCTTTACTCTGAGATGAAGGTACTGCAACTTGAAGGCTTCATACTCAATGGATGTGTTTCGTATTATCTTTGAAGTGATATTATTCAGTCTGTAGGTACTTGTCTTGTTACAATTTATGGGAGAGTGCCTGTTGGCACTCTCCCATAAATTGTAACAAGGCAAAGACATGTGAACAAATTTTGATGGCCAAAAATAATTCAGCACTCTACCAGTTAAAGTAGAAAAGACAGACCAAAATGGTCACAGGTGGTACTTTTTAGTCAAATGCGGGTAAATTTGTTTTGATTTATAGATAATATATTTCAGGAATGCCTGTGTAATGACATGTTTGTATTCGACATTTGTTCACTCATTGTGTAATTGTAAAACATGTCTTGGGAAGAAAGTGAAGGGACATGGTGTCTCCTGTGCCCCCCTAGTTTCCACTGACTTTGTGTTATTTCTGAACTCTTTGATTAACCCTTTATCTAACGTGACAGGCCTGGCATTCTGAAAAATGCAGGAGGGCAAAAAATCACTCTCCTCAATCAGCTTAGGAGGGCAATTAGCTTTACACAGCATTTCAAGTATCCAGTTGAATGAACTCATTGAAACTGAAACCAACAGACTACATCAGTGATTTTATTAACTTTACTAAGGTAAAGCGAAATCTCTTAGACATCTAGATGTCTCACTCAACAACCGAACACACACTTGACAAGACCTGTGTGTGTACCCAGACCTGTTGTCCTAGAAAGTCATACGCCTACCACTACCACCTTCAACCCCCCAAGGGGGGTTGAAGGTGGTAGTGGTAGGCATATGACTTTCTTGGACAACAGGTCTGCTTGAATCTACAGCCACATCCTGGTGCAAGTGCTTCAAGTGACAGGATAGTAGTAATGGTAGTATATTATAGTGTCAATATTCCTTGAATAATGACCCCTCAAACTGTGATGTCAGTTGTTGAACTTGAAACTGACAGAAAAAAAATATTGCTGTGACCCATTTTGCTTCAGATGATTGCAACTGTGTTTGGGTATGGTTGCAGCCATTACCTTTTACCACTAAACCACTTTCAAAATGAAATTACGTGATGTTATGTGACTTCGAAGTTAAATTACATTTTTGCTTTACAACAAAAATTTAATGTGACCATAATACATGTAATCTCAATCATCCCAGACCAAAATATTTAGGAGGGCAATTTTTCGCTCTCCTTAATTCTTTCAGGAGGGCAGAAAGGAGAGCTAAAAAATCGCTCTCCTGAAATTGCCAAGCCTGACGTGACTC
Source organism: Pictodentalium vernedei (assembly GCA_031216915.1). Taxonomy (NCBI): domain Eukaryota; kingdom Metazoa; phylum Mollusca; class Scaphopoda; order Dentaliida; family Dentaliidae; genus Pictodentalium; species Pictodentalium vernedei. The sequence goes on along the minus strand of CM062289.1, from coordinate 431,557,622 downwards.
AATATATTTTCCAAAATGACTAAAAGTTATACATTTTTTGGCATTTAAAAAGCTTCTTTTAGTGAGTGGTACAGAGATTGAACAAATTACGAAATTTCTTTGGAATATTTGAATCAATTAAGCCAATGTTGAAACTTTTTTGTTCTTTACCAAACAGCTAGCCCACTTCATTAATATTTCCTGTAGTCAAAAAACGTTGAACGGGCAATGCCCATGTAACTTTTTTTTAGCTCACCTGACTGAAAGTCAGGATGAGCTATAGGCTCTATTAATAAATAGGTAATCACCTCATTCCGTGAATTTTTCTACGCTGTGGAGACCAATATGACTTCCTTCCAGTTGGTATGCTAAATTCCTTATTTCTGAGTGTTCATTTCTGTACCTTGTGATATCAAAACTGTGATCATATTAATGGAAAATGTCTTTCACATAATTGTGTGTCATTATTACAGTGCAGTCGCCGTGAACTAGTTGTAATCCACGCATGGGCAGTGATGTCCATGCATGCGTTTACCAGGTAATAAAATTCATCACCAGCAAAACTTTAATTAATGAAGCACCTGGCTGTACCCAGTTCTTCATTAATTAAATTTTTGATGATTATTCCTTTAATTAGTGTTTGGAATCTAATATTATTGCATCCGTGGAAATATTGCCCACGCGTGGAAAGTGATCTGTCCATGGTGGCTGTACTGTACAACGACAAAGTTTTCAACAATCATGTTGTTGATTTGTGTGATGGTCGGTGTAGAGGCAGTAATGGGAGAGGCAAGATTTTTTGGACCTTCCCAAAGTTTCTATTTTCTGAATCGACGGTCCAATTTGAACCAAACTTGCTATGTGATATTATTGAGTCATAAGTACTTGACTCATGCAAAAAACATTTTCTTGTTTCCGCTTGGAAACCCCAGATGCTAAAAATAGAAATATTTTCAAGAACCAGTGGAATTGAAGGATAAAAAAAAATTGCCATCGGTTTTGTCAAGGTGTTCTGTTGGTTGGTGGTTGGGAGGGAGGGGGGGGGGGGGGGGGGTCCTCGAAAAAATGCTGAGTCAGCATATTTGCAAAAATTAAACAAAACTTTTTCTCCAGAACCAATGGTCAGAATCTTTTGATATTTAGTATATAACATCCATAGGGGAGTCAGATACCAGTTTGTTAAAATGGAGCCCCTTGGTTCATATTTGGGCTCAATACAGGAGCACAAATTTTTAACTTAGGACAATATGTGGAATAATCTTAAAAAATCTTCTTCTTCAGAACCACCAGTCAGAATCTTTTAATGTTTGGTATACATCATTGCCATGAGGGTCAGATTCAAGATTGTTCAAATCAAGTCCCTCATTTAATATTTGGGCTTCCTATCGAAGCCCGAAATTTAACTTGGTGCAATATGGGGTATAATCTTTAAAAATCTTCTTCTTCAGATCCACCAGTCCAAATGCTTTCATATTTCGTATACAACATCTCAAGTTTGTTCAAATTGGGTCCCTGGGTTAATACATGGGGTCTCTGTTGGAGCCAAAGTTTAACCCTTAAGGGCCTGGACAATTGTCTTGAATACACACTTGACCACAGCCTGTACATATCCAGTTGCTCAGCAGTAATTTCTAGCCATGACTTGACTAGTAGTCACTGCCTAGTTAATTTGTCTATAGTTAGCATGATTTCCTCAAGATGGCATGTTAAGGGCACCTGTTCTGGGGACGTTAAACTCAAAAATAGGTCTTTAAGGGTAAACTTAGTGCAATATGAGGGAATTTATTTAAAAATCTTCTTCTTCAGATTCATCAGTCGCAATCCTTTTATATTTGGTATACAACATCTCTTGGGTGGGGGTAAATTCAGGTTTGTTCAAATTGGGTCCCAGGGTTAATATTTAGGCTTCCTATGGTATTAGTTGAAGATTCTATCTTTCTCTTCTTTGTTCAAGAATTTGTTCTGCAAGTGCCGTCTGCTTTCCATGTTAGGTAAAGGGTTTACTTCATTTAAACTGTCAGAGAAAGAGTTTGAGTATGAAAGATTGATGATGTTTATAATTTTATTATTTATGAATATTATATATTTTTTATGGCATTTTATGTAAGAATGTTTTCAGTGGGATGAAAAAATAAACAGTTCAGCAAACTCCTCTTGTTTTACTTATATCAGCATTTTTAGCAGTGTTTTGGTGGGTTGAGATCCTACATAGGATTGCCTTATACAGTGGAGCCCACTTAATTGGATATCTCTTAATTGTATATCCCTGTTAATTGAATATAATTTTCAAACACAAAACCATTTACCATATTTTCAGTACAAATTTGATCTGTTAATTGCATATGGGTTGTTGAGTAAACTCCTGTTAATTGTATATAAATTTTTGTAATATATTGAAAAAATTACTGTGACACGCACCAAATTCCCCTTATTTATCAACCTTTTTGGTCTCACTACATCCAATACAGGCATTTATTCTATTATATCTTGTTTGACAGAGCTCTATGAGCTCTGTCAAACAAGATATAATAGAATAAATGCTCAGTTTACCTCCAGAACACAGGAAACTGACCAGATCCCTGTTAATTGTATACTCCTGTTAATTGAATAATTTTCACTGGCAAAATTGGATATTCAATTAAGAGGATTCTACTGTACAATGCTATTAGTGGTGCTAATAGAGGTAAGTCGTGGAAGGGTGGGAACTTGGAAGAATGGGCTTTTGTTAGAAATATAAGAGTTCTGATTTAATTTATTTTACTTTTTTACTTACATAATACAATTGGATATCTTTTAATTGAATACCCGGTTTAATTATATTTTACTTACAAACATCAAACCATTTACCACACCTTCAGTACAAATTTGCCCTATTCATTGCTTGAAAGGTTATAGAAAAAACGCTATTAATTGAATAAAAAATATTGTAATCTATCAAAGAATTATTCTGACATCCACACAATTTCTCACATTTGTAGACATTTGCCTCAATATATCCAATATAGGCATTTAACCCTTTACCCAACGCAGATGATATCAAAATTTATTATTTTAAATCTCATTTTTTTTATTTTTTCAAAAAATTTTAACAGAACCATATCATGTGACCCCTCATTGGAACGAGCTCTTTCCAAAGAGGGGTCACATGATATGGTTTTGTTGAAAGTTTTTGAAAAATAATATTTTTTCAGCTGCTGAATTTGCATATTACAGGGGTGGATGTGGCCAATTCATTGCTTAAATGGTTTATCTATTATATCTTGTTTGGCAGAGCTCTGTCACAGACAAGATATAATAGAATAAATGGTCAGTTTATAGAATTAGTGGGGGCGCAGTGGCTCAGTTGGTAGAGGTGCAGGCTGCAAGCCGAGAGGTCCTTGGTTCGAATCCCACCTGCGGCAACCGCGTTGTGTCCTTGGGCAAGACACTTCACCCTCATTGCCCACGTGGGGGCATGGTTACATTGTGTACTAAGGCGTACTGCACGTCGATGGTGCACCTGTCTTCAACCAATGCTAACCCTGCTTGTGTGGAGTTGGGGAGCTGACAGTTGCTCGGTGGTTCTCTATGGGTACTCTGGCTTCCTCCACCCGTAAAACTGTCACGGTCATGGTTAGCCATTGTGCAGAAATATGTGACCTTAAACACCAATAAATAAATAATTAAATTATAGAATTACACCCAACATCCACTAAATTCCCCTCATTTTATGACGCAAAATATCCAATATAGACATTTAATCTATTATATCTTATTTGACAGATCTCTCAGACAAGATATAATAGAATAAATGGTCAGTTTATAGAATTACTCCCAACATCCACTAAATTCTCCACATTTTAATACCACAATATATCCAATATAGGCATTTAATCTATTATATCTTCGTTGACAGAGCTCTGTGAGCCCTGTCAAACAATATATACTACTCAAAGTTTGCTAAACACCAAGTATGTCCAACTACCTGTTTTACGTTGTAGTTGAAATATTGTAATGAAAAGTGTATATATTTTTAATTTAATTATATCTTTAATGATTTAAGGACAGAAATTAAGATTTTATTTGTGTTTGACATTATTTTTTAGTTTTTGAATACGATAACCATGGAAAATGGATATTATAGGTAAATGAGGAAATTTTTCAATTTGCCAAAAAGTTGACGGAGAGAACTGGTATGGGTTCGATATCGAGTATGAGACCCATTACTGTTAATTACAGTTTGACAACGCCTTCTCATGCTCCCAATCAGGTTCCTGGTGGTCCTTAGTGGGATGTTATTCCATTCTTGGACCAGAATGGCACCAAGCTCCTGGACACTTCTTGGCTGTACTGGACGGGCTGAAATTGCAGCTGCAACTCATTCCAGACATGTTCGATTGGATTGAGGTCAGGGGATCTTGCTGGCCTGTCCATACGCTCAGTCTCCTCTCTCTGCTGGTACTCCCCGACAGCATGGGCAACATGAGGACGGGCATTATCGTCCATCAGAATGAATCTTATCACCCACTGCACCTGCATACAATCTGACGTGGACATCCAGGATCTCATCAATATACCGATGTGTAGTCAATGTACCACGTCCAATGACACAGAGCTCTGTACGTCCATCCCTGCTGATGCCGCCCCAGACCATGATTGACCCTCCACCATAGCTGTCATGATCAGCAATGCAGCCTGCATGGAATCGCTCTCCTGGTCTTCTCCACACTCTATAACGCCTAGCTGTGTGGTCTAGGCAATACCTTGACTCATCTGTAAAAAGGACAGGTCGCCAATCTTCTCTGGTCCATCCAACGTGGTCCATGGCCCATTCATATCGTGACTGGCGGTGGTTCTGGGACAGCGGAATGCGAATACATTGTCTTCCCAATCGGAGACCACCTTCGTGCAACCTTACTGGATAGTCTGCGTCGAAACATTTACCCAGGATGCTTTCTGAAGGTCACTGCGAAGCTGGGTTGCTGTGGCAAAGTGGTTCCTACGGGCCTGAATGATCAAAAACCGGTCTTCAGCTGCAGATGTTGCCCTGTCTCTGCTACCACAAGCCCTCTTACTGGTGTACCATACTACTGAAATCTTGCCCAGGCTCTGGTGATCACCGTATGGTGCACACCAAGGGCTTCACCAACCTGACGATGGGTAGCCCATTGCTCCACCATCCCTACAGCCTGCCACATTTCTGCTCCAGACAAATGTCTTCTTACATTTGTATTTGCCATATTCAATCATTAAATCACAAGGGTTTGTGTTGAAATGAAGATTGAATATCCTAGACAGTACACGAAAACATCATGAAAATCAAAGGGGTACTTGCTTTCCATGACTGTCACGAAAAGTCTGCCTGTCCAGAGAGCTAATGTAAACACTGAGGGCCATCTCAAAACATTCCTCAATCATATCCACCAAAAATATCGCAAATGTGTCACAAGCAAATTTTGCAATGATGTGTCAAATATTTGGTGCTTAGCAAATTTTGAGTAGTATATATATAGAATAAATGTGCAGTTTTTAGAACTACTCCGACATCCACTAAATTCCCCCACATTTATAGGCATTTAATTTCAGTGAGCTCTGCCCAAAAAAAACAATACAATAGAATATTTATTTATTTATTTATTTATTTATTTATTTATTTATTGGTGTTTAAGGTCACATACACATGTATCCTCAAATACCTGTATGTGCCAGTGTGCTATACATTTGGGCGTACATTTAGCATTTTCACATAAGCACATAATATTGCAGATGGCGGCCTGTTGTGCTCAAAACGATTCCCAACTCCAGAACCCAAAGGTCATACTTTTAACACAATGGGAGAGGGTGCATTCGGATTTTTTCAGCATTTGGAAATTTACAGGTATAGAAGTTAGAAATTCTCACTCAAGGAGGGGGTGCAAATGGTTTTATCCAAAGTAGGGTGGTCGGCAACCGGAGGGGGGTGGGGTGGGGTGAGTGATTCAAACAAAGACTCTCTAATCCCGTCCCTGCATTTAATCGAATCCCATACCCAAATCAATGGAGACGTTGGTTAAGTTCATTAATTTTTGTGTTGGATTGAGGAAACTGTATAGGCCAATGTTAGTTTGAATCTGACAGTGTTGGTGACGTAAAACTTGTTCTCGTGAAAAAACACTCATCGGGTATTTTTGACTCGCTTGAAATGAGCCAACATTTTCTTAGTGAACCCTTTGAATCCAGGTGGCCGCTTTGCTGGCCAGGAACATGATAATCACTACGTCATTAAATAGGATGGCTGTTCAGTAAATGTGTGGGGTAGACCAATCAATATTTTCAACGTGCAGCCCCAAGGCTGCACATTGAAAATATTAATTGGTCTACCCCAAATAATGAATATGGATTCTTCTAATTGCTGCCATTGAACTCGCATGAACGATACCACTAGAGTTCAAAGGGTTAATATTTGATCAAGAAATGTCAACGCACTGGCTACCGTATTCGTGAACAAACATCTTCCGTGGGTATTGATCCCGAAGATAATAATCGCCAATTTGGAGAGCACAGATAAGGTACGCTCGCCTGTGCGCCGCTAAGGTGGAGGAGGGGCAGGTGGGTATGACCTCCCACTAATAATTTTTCCAGTCAGCATATTTTCGTCAGGATTGGAGTCTATAATGCCAAAACTCCCTTTCTAGTTGTCCAGTATTTTCTAAAAAGCCTGGATTTGATACTTGGATTTGTGTCACACACACAGTCAATCATACTGTCAAATGGAAGTAGTGTCCGATTCGGGCTGTTAGGGACCAGCATGTCTGGCCAGTTTGGTACCGGTACGGTACTTGCTAATTAACTAATAATAATGTGTATTTTATCTATTCATTTTTAAGTTACCAAGAAAGTCTTGGGTTTAACTATAATTCCCACTGACTGACTAATTTTCCAACCGCATCATCAAGGCATGTATGTAGTTGGAATATCAGTCAGACAGGACTTGAACCATCACAATCACAATATCAAAATTGCATTCTGCCAGAAAGAATTCATATTCTGAGGAAACGTTTTGGAACCACATTCGAAGTTTCAGCTAATGGGCTTGTCGGTTCAACACCAATTAGCCATCCGAAACGCTGCATTTCTGAAGCTACTGCACAAAAAATAAATTTGACCTTTATATATATCTTTATTCTGCAGTATACTAGTACATTAACAACGAGATAACATTACAAACTACAAGAACATAACCTAGTATACAGCATGGAAATGGCATAGCCTAAAAGGCTGTCTTCCTGCCATTCCCATAAAAATATATCAACTCGGTTTGGCATCAGTGTAACAAAAGTTCTTTTCAAAGACAGGAATATTTATAGTTTGTTTATGAATCATGTGGCTAGATGGGATCAATAGGTCATATGCTGGGAGGAGGATGAGATACCAGAGAGTTTTGATGGCTGATACAATCGGGACAGGACTTGAACCATCACAATATCAAAATTGCATTCTGGCAGAAAGAATTCACACGTTATGGAACCACATTCGAAGTTTCAGCTAATGGACTTGTGGGTTCAACACCAATTAGCCATCCGAAACACTGCATTTCTGAAGCTTCAACCTTTTTTCTGGATGGTAAATTCCACTCCATGTGGAGCCCTGCGAATCACATATTTTCGATTCGAATCGAATCTCGAATCGAGTCTATTATTCGAAATCGAATGGAGCCTCAAATCGAATAAGGTGTCTTGAAGTCTCGACTGATAAAATATTCCAGCTATATCATCAAGACATGCCTTCGTCGAAGGGTTAGGGTTAGGTTAGGGTTAGAAGGTATGTCTTGATGATGTAGTTGGCATATTACCCAGAAAGGATTTTTGTTCAAAAACAGAAATGGGTGCGAGAATTCTGTCCTGGGCACGCCACGGGCCCAGTCGTGAGCTCATCGTCGATATTGTTTGGGAACTTTAAATTTGCTTTCAGTAGTGGTAGTGACAAGTGAAACTGGAATTAGTATGGATGGTGGAATGGGTATAGATGCTTTTTATCTTAACCGTTTACCTAACATGAAAAGCAGACGACACTTGCAAACAAAATTCTTGAATGACTAATTTGATTCATTTTTTGTCTCAAAAACATAGGTTATGACCCCTCATTGGAACGAGCTCGACGAGCTCGTTCCAAAGAGGGGTCATAACCTATGTTTTTGAGACAAAAAATGAAAAAATAGTGAAAATTAATTGGCGATTTTTTTTAATAACGCTGGCCGGTTTTGGCCGTTACGTTGGGTGAAGGGTTAATATAGCGGAAATTACACCCAGTCTTTATTTTCAACATTTTTTATGTACAATTTCTATCTCAGTTATACGTTTTGTGAGACGACTAAGATGACATACCAAGCGAAATTCCAGTGAAATGATTCGAAGGAAAATGAATCGGGCATATTACCCAGAAAGGATTTTTGTTTAACCCTTTACCCAACAAATCGGCCACATCCGCCCACTTAATATGCAAATTCAGTAGCTGAAAAAAATAATATATTTCAAAAAATTTCAACAAAACCATATCATGTGATCCCTCTTTGGAACGAGCTCATTCCAAAGTGGGGTCACATGATATGGTTTTGTTGAAATCTTTTGAAAAAATTTAAAAAATGATACTTAAAATAATAAATTTTGAAATCGTCTGCGTTGGGTAAAGGGTTAACTGGTTGAGTGCTAGAAGCCACTATCAGGGCTTTCAAATAATGAGGGTACCAAAGCAAAAGCCAAATTTTCCTTCCTCATGTTTTACACACAGTCAAACGGAAATAATATTTTGTTTATATAAATTTGTTTTATGACAATTTATTGGAGAGTGCCTGTGGGCACACTTGTATAATTTGTAATAAAAGAAATATTGAATAAAAAATTCAGACCACCAAAAATAATCTAGCTCTCAACCAGTTAACAGCACTCGGACCTGGCAAAAATATTTTCAGTATAAACGCTGTATTTTGATATCTAGTGACATACTGGGTGGCCCATCACCAAAATGTTGTAAAAAGGCTTAACTCTTATTCCTCATCACATTTGATAATCCTCTTGGAAAAACGTATAATTATCATGGAACTACTTATTCAAGCTGCTAATTGGTACATCCATACATCTATTGTTTATTTGAACTCCTTATCACACACTAAGGAACTCATGATAAGTTGCTTCACGAGATACTATTGAGAAGGGCTCAGCGAACCTTTTCCAACAGTGTCATATCAATTACCAGCAAAAAACAAAGGCACACCTAGCTCATCAGCTCATCTCAAAGTAATCTTAAACCTATTTTGCCCTGTGAGAACCAGAGAAGTGGAGTAGTGCTTGTTTACTTTGGTATGAAAAGTCTCCTGCTTTACTGGTAAAATAGGACCCCGGTAACCAACGGTGAAAGTCCTCTAAGTTGGCAGCAAAGGTGTAAACTATTGGCCAAACATGACTTCATACTTACATTGTGGTCATATTAAAGCACAGATGCGGAGATTGGCTTTGGGCATCAATAAATAAATGGATTGTGATCGATAAAGGGTGACAAACGGGGTCTGTATGGGTCCTTGAAACTGCTTGAATGTGCATAAAAATCGGTCTTCTCAGAAAAAGTTATGGAAATGACGGACGTGACAACAGTTACTTATTCCCAGTTCTTCGACGTTTGTTATCAACCGATAAACGGTTGATAACGAACGTCGAATAAAAAAAATAAAGAAACGGGAATAAGTAACGGTTGTCACGTATCCATGGAATTGACTGAAAAATATATTCAGACAAATTCTTGTCTCAGTTTGATCCAAATGTGCACTTGAAAGTTAAAAGCTGTGGTATTTTTATGCGCAAATAAGCATTTTCTTTTCTCTGAAATAATAGTTGTATCTGACAGGGATCCTTGAGAAACTTTTATTAGAGAGCTTCCGAAGGATAAGTATTGAATGCAGATATTTTTGTTTTGGAAACATTAACAGGAATCGTTGACTGGTATTTAAATAAACACCAAATATGCCAAGATAAGTGCAGTGTAGGGGTCCTGGAAGATGCATTAACGGGTAGAGTGCGGAAAGTCCATATTTGGGCTTTATCCTGAAGAGCAGGTTCTGCAACTTAACTGGTAGAGTGCTGAATTATTTTTAGTCATCAAAATTTGTTCACAAGTCTTTGCCATGTTACAATTTATGGGAGAGTGCCTGTAGGTGTTTTCACTCTCCCATAAATTGTAACAAGGAAAATCTATGTGGACTAAATAATTTAGATTCAAAGATAATATAAAGGACATTCACTTAGTCTGAAGCCTTTGAGTTGCAGCATGTACACTCTGGAGTAAAGCCCAAATATGGGCTTCCAACACTCTACCAGTTAAAGACTTCAAATTCAGTGGTTGTGCTTCGTATTATCTTTGAAGTGATATTATTTAGTCTTCTTGTATTTGCCTTGTTACAATTTATGGGAGAGTGCCAACAGGCACACACGCCAACAGGCACACACGCCAACAGGCACTCTCCTATAAATCGTAACAAGGCAAAGACATGTGAACAAATTTTAATTGCCAAAATTTATTTAGCACTCTAACATTTAAACTTCTCTATAGAAAGTCTTTATTTATTTATTTATTTATTTATTGGTGTTTAAGGTCACATATTTCTGCACAATGGCTAACCATGACCGTGACAGTTTTACGGGTGGAGGAAGCCGGAGTACCCGGAGATAACCACCGAGCAACTGTCAGCTCCCCAACATACCAACTCCACACAAGCAGGGTTAGCATTGGTTGAAGACAGGTGCACCATCGACGTGCATTGCGCCTTAGTACACAACGTCACCGTGCCCCCACGTGGGCAATGGGGGTGAAGTGTCTTGCCCAAGGACATAAAGTCTTTAAAAGCCCTTTATGTTCTCTCTCTCTCTCTCTCTCTCTCTCTCTCTCTCTCTCTCTCTCTCTCTCTCTCTCTCTCTCTCTCTCTCTCTCTCTCTCTCACGTGGGCAATGGGGGTGAAGTGTCTTGCCCAAGGACATAAAGTCTTTAAAAGCTCTTTATGTTCTCTCTCTCTCTCTCTCTATCTCTCTCTCTCTCGTCTCTTCTCTCTCTCTCTCTCTCTCTCTCATTAAATATCTCCCGCCCAAAGTTTGACAAGGATGTGGATCAATAAACATTGAAGCCACTTGAAAGCTTCCACATTGATTGACTGATTTGTTAAGGTTTAACGACACTTTAACCCTTTACCTAAAACGAAAGGCAGACGACACTTGCAAACAAATTTCTTCAATAACTAATTTTTTGTCTCAAAAACAGGTTATGACCCTCATTGGAACGAGCTCGCTCCAAAGAGGAGTCATAACCTATGTTTTTGAGACAAAAAATGAAAACAATAATGAAAATTAATTGGCGATTTTTGTGAATAGCGCTGGTCGGTTTTGGTCGTTACGTTGAGGAAAGGGTTAACAGACAAGGTCATGTCGTGTCAGTGACAGTTTTACGGGTGGAGGAAGCCGCAGAGAATCACCGAGCAACGACGGGCAGCTGCCAGTTCCCCAACATTGTAACTCCGCTCTGCAGCACAGGCAGGGTTAGATTGGTTGAACACACCATCAACTTGGAGTACGCCTTATTGCACGGCGTCATCGTGCCCCCATGTGGACAATCGGGGTTGAGTGCCTTGCCCAAAGACACAACGTGGGAGTCCGAATCGATCGCTCAGACAGTCACCCATCCAAGAAAGCTTCCACACAATCAAAATTAGCTCGACCAAGTTTGTGATTCGTTTACTTCGACCTTGTTTTACAAGGCGCTATTGTATGATATTGAGGGTACGGCCCTGCTACCCTGGAAACCCCTTTCAGCATAACCTGTGGGCTGCTAATGCTAACTTGAAAATAGACACCACAGTAGAGCAACTGTGAATTTGTCAAGTAACTGAGTGGGAGAAGTTATGATCCATTGGTATATTGGATGTAGTTACCAAGGCGTGAGAAACGAGAGTCTTTTAATGCTGGCAATATAGTGATTAACTGGTCGAGTTCTGAAAGATCATATTTTGGCCCCATTCAGAAATGAGGGAACTGCAATTAAAGGGTTCGTATTCTGAGATGTTCTTCTTTACTCTTAAAAAACGGGGTTTCTTCTCGGGACTATAAAATAGCCAGTGCGCTCCCGTTTATCGAGATGGGATTTTCGGATGTTAACTTCATTTACGATTCTTCTATTGGCTTCATATATGGTATGTGGCTTAATCACATGAAAACACAGGTCACTTTCGAGTCGGGGGTTGGCCTGATCAATTTTTCCAGAGTTATAGCCACTTTGGATGCGCTAAATATTTTGATTTCCGGGTGATAACTTAAGTGTACATTCTTCGATAGGCTCAAATTTGGTATATTATATAACTAAAAAACAAACAGGTCACTTCGTATCTGGAGTCGGTTCAGCTGATTTTGCTAGAATTACAGCGCTTCTTAGACTTTGAATACGCTAAACATTTTGGTTTCAGGGTAATACTTTTGAGCTTCGATTCTTTTATTGGCTTCAAATTTCGTATGTTGTTTTATCAAAAGAAAATACCGGTCACCGAATTTGGGGTGGTTCGATTGATATTGCCAGAATTATGACCCCACTTGACTTAGAATACACTACATTTGAATACACTACATACATACTTTGGTTTCTGCATGATAACTTTAGTTTTGAGAACCTCTCTTCACTCTCCAATAAAATGTCAAGATCCAAGTTAATTTAGCACTCAACCAGTTAATGGTTGGCAAAACTTTACTATGCAGTTGTGCTGTGGTCAAGATATAGACAGTTTGATGCCCAAACTGTTTATGTGAGAAAATTCCATGACCTCTTCCCCGTGGGAACCCGGGGGTGAAACAGTGCTTGTTTACTACTGTGTACAAGATCTGCTTTACTAGAAAGGTAGGCTACGGAACGAACGCCTAGGGTGAAATTCCTCTAAAATGGGCACCTTAGGCATAAACGATTGCCTAAACTTGACTTCATACCCATGTTGTGGTCATGATATAACGAAAGATGCTGAAAATTACCTTAAACACCAACAAATAATAAAAATTGCATGGCCTCGGATATATTGTCTCTTGGGTTCGTCAGTGCTCTATCTGCCATAACCAGGATGGCTGTCTTCCTGGTACCTCCTTGGTCTCCATGTTTACAAGCTACTCATTCTCCGAGCAAACGGTATATCACAGTCTAGGCTCCAACTTCTAGACGTAAAGTGACAAAACTGAGGCCCAAGGTTGATGCCCTGGTAGAATAATGTAATTTAGTGTAAGGTCAAGAGGGGGTGAGATATCAGAGTGCAGTTGGGTTTTTTTTTTTTCCACAAGTCAGATCAAATCCAGACACATCGTTCAGCGAACACTCCGATAATCTGCGTTGAGCAAATCATTGCCAAATGATACTCAAACTGGGTATTATTCTCGTTGTGGTTGGGTTTTACGAGCTCTTCTTGCGGCTTTACTAGAAAGTGCCCGTACCACAACTAGAAGACTTCATAGTCTGTGGATCTGATTCGGATTCAGTTGGAAGCAAGACTATTAATTTGGTTTCTCGACGGTCTGGGCAAGTTGCTGATTTTTTTATACCTCCTTTCTTGGTAAATTCTTAACCCTTTACCTAACATGAAAAGCAGACGACACTTGCAAAAATAATTCTTGAATAACTATTTTTTTTCATTTTTTGTCTCAAAAACATTGGTTATGACCCCTCGTTGGAACGAGCTCGACGAGCTCGTTCCAACGAGGGGTCATAACCTATGTTTTTGAGACAAAAAATTAAAAAAATAATGAAAATTAATTGGCGATTTTTGAGAATAGCGCTGGCCGGTTTTGGCCGTTACGTTGGGTAAAGGGTTTTAATATGGATCGTCAGATGGAAGTGGGCCTCCCCGAGGCTATCTTTTATCGGGGTATGGACTGGCCTGGCAGGCCTCTATAATTGGTGCATTCCCTCTACCCTCCCCCTGCTGCTGGTTTTGTCATGCTACAATCTATTGAAGCGTGCCTATGGTCCAATATATTGTGACAGAACAAATCCACGTGAACGAAATCTTGCTACTAAAATTAATCTTGCTCTCCGCCAGCAAACACTTTTCAGGCCCAGAACGCAAACGGATTTTGGTCGTTGGCCACAGCGGGGCGTGTTTCGATAGGTCTAAACTTAGTTTAAGCATTGTACAGTATCCTTAGAGTGTTTGAATGGTTGCTTCAGATATGTTTTGTGTTATATAAACAGTGACATTTCGCTAATGAATTGTTCAGGGAAAATGAAACGTTTGAGCATTTTCGTAAAAATAATTTACTCATATTTACGAGAATTACGACGAATGGAACGTGTTATTTACACGCATAATACAGTATCAATGGTAAGTTTAATACCAGTTGTTATTGATAAATAATACTAACTGTCACGGAAGAATGCTTTTTCACTGCGAACTGCGAATTCGTAAACAATCGTCTGGATGAACAGATTTTTCTTTTACCACTCTGGACCACTGGCAGGCGCGTAACTACCGAAAAATATTGGGGGGGTGTCATCATTCTGCCCTATTGTTCGCGCATATTGCCCTACATATATATTACCTTTTCAAGTGCTTTCGACAGTACATATCATATGATATCAGGTGCCCTATAGGACAGAGCACTCCACAGACAAAAATATAAAGGAATATTTTTTTTAATAGAATTGTTGAATTCACATGAACACCCTGGCCACCTTTTTCATGGGCAGCAGGGCATATGGACTGAGACCATGGTATATCAGGTGCACAGCATGCCCTGGCTGTTCAGCTCTATTCTTTTAGGCAGGGCGACATTCTGGAAAATAATTCCTTGGCAGGGCAGTAGTTGCGTGGGCCGAGGACCGTGGTAACCGGGTAACTTGTCACACTCGCTGCCCTGCAAACAGAAGCTGTGAATATTTGGGGGGGGGGGGGGGGGTGTAACCCCTACCCCCAGGATTTACGCCTCTAACCACTGGGAATAATGATTCGACCTTTGCATCACAGCATTTGGGAACTTTGGCCCTAAAAGAAAGACTCCTCGGGTCCTTGTCGATTCTTATCCCTTGGTACATGTATTATGTTAGAGGCTTTGATACGGATATTTAACTGGTAGAGTGTTAGATTTTGTTTGGTCACATGTGTTTGCCTTGTTACAATTTATGGGAGAGTGCCTACGGGTACTCTCCCATAAATTGTAACAAGGCAAATCCACACAGACTTAATAATATCTCATCTCTTCGTTGGAACCCCGCCCCTGGAAGTGAAGCAGTGCTTGTTTACTGTGGTAACAAACTCTGTTTTACTGGTAAAAGAGGACCCAGTCACCAATGCTTGGGGTGGAAGTTCTCTAACATGGGTATGAAAGATTGACTTAACATGGCTTTATCTCCATGTTGTGTCATGATTAGCCGTTGTGCAGAAATATGTGACCTTAAACACCAATAAATAAATAAATAAATAAATAAATAAATAAATAAATAAATAAATAAATAAATAAATAAATAAATAAATATTCAAATATCTCTTCAAGGACAATATTAATACATACACAGAGTATGGAGGCCTTGAGATGCAGTTCCTGCACTTCAGAACAAAGCCTAAATTTGGGCTTCCAGCACTCTACCAGTTAATGGAGTAGGATGGGGCCCTGAGAAGTCTGGTGAGATATGGCTCCAATTTCCATGGTCCTGTGTTTGAACTGAATCCAGTTGTGCAGATTATGGGAGGTTAAAATACCCATCTTCACCCACCAAAATACTTTACTTGTCAACTTCAAATCGCTGTTAAATTTGCAGCAATGGTCAACCAGTTGTGATGGCATCGCCCATGCATTGCGACTTCTCCAATCCGAAGTGATGATTCTGGATTCATACAACCATGGTAACGAGGAGAGGTGGGGCAAGAACGGAGCTCACTGCACATGTTCTCCACACCTCGGGTACTTGTAACAAAACCCATTTTCTGGTCTAAGATGCTGCTGAATGGTATAACAATGAAAACTGTGTGTAGACAGTTGGGGGTGGAAGTTGAAATCATGATACATATTTATGAACCGTGGACCCATCTATCCTGGCAATTATTTTAACTGTCTGTCTGATGTAGCGGCCAAACCCAACCTGATGAAGGCCTTAAAATTGGACCAAACTCATGAGAATTCGTTTTGATTCTCGCGAATTCTTCTACGAGAATCATTTTTTTTCAATAATTTAGAATTCGAGAATACTATTTTCCATTGTGAATGCAATCAGTACATATTCCACAATTAAAAACGCACCTCATATTTATATGTTGCCACACTTTAACCCTTAAGGACCTTGTTCAAATTAAAATTTCGGCAGTTTCTTGTCTTACAAGTGCATATATAACACATGTTGCAACATCTAGTACCACAGCACTGGTTTCTAGTGAAGCCTTGGCTTCCTATGCAGACAGCCAAGACTTCACTAGATACCACGGCTTCGCCAAAGAGTAACCATGTAATGAGAGCAAATATAAGTAGAATTTTTTTCAGGCCTTCAAGGAGACTTTTAGAATTTATGGAAAGAATCAAATGAACAAGTTGCGAGAACCAAAATTGATTCGCGTTGTTATCCCAGCGAGAATCATTTGCGGGAATCGAATCTAATTCTTGCCTGAATTTTAAGTCCTGCTGCTTCTGTACACGGCAATCAGTATCTCCATTCACTTTTTAATGTTTACCTCCGTAACAAAGATTATCACCTCTCATCATTGGAACTTGTTCGTCGAGCTCGATCGTTGGAGGGGTCGTAGGGTATGCTTTGGGTTTTTTAAAAAAAAACAAAAATAATTTCTCAATGTCTTCTATTCGTTTATACTCTACTGGCGAGCACACCCGTCCGTGTACGGAAAAATAGCTGCCCCACCAGTCCGTGGACGTAAAAATAGCTGCCCCCGCCCGCCCGTGGACGGAAAAATAGCCGCCCCGATCGTGCAAGGGCCAGAGAAGTAGCCAATTGCATATCAAGGGAGATAATCAAAGCTGGAATTTCTAACTGGACAGAATCACAGACACTTGCCATTTATAAAATGTCTGCCTGCCTGCCCACCCGCATTGGTTTGTTTTGAGCAATAAAGGTCAGATCGCTGAAACTCCGCCATCTCGTTTGTGATCGATTCATCTTGTTCGCGGAATACGCAAAAAGACAATTGTCCAAGAGTTGCCTCCCTTATTTCATTGAGAAATGGCGTGTGTGAACAACCACTTGCATAATGCATAATTTCCAATGTTAAGTATTAAAGCCGTGAAGTGGTATTGTCGGCAGGTTTCTGTTGTGCAATCTGTATATTGGTGGCGGAATTCAAAATTGTTTGGGTTTTACTGGTGGTAATTTCAATGGTTTGTTGATATGCACCATGTGCATAGATGACCGGATTCGGAGACTTTGATGGAGTTTTACAGAGAGATGGGCAATATACCGAAAAACCGAACCGAACCAATCAGTGAATACCGAAACCGTCTGAATTTTCAATTTTTACTATTTCTAATGCCTTCTTGAGGTTTGATGTGAGCTGAAGGGTTCATTTTCATGAAAGAAGTGGCTGATTTTGTTTTCAGTTTTTGTTAACCATCAGGGCAATCCTGAACTTTCACTAGACTGCAATCTGTACATGTCCAGCTGCTGTACAGTGATTTCTAGCCAAGTCTTGGCTGCCTTAACAGGCAGCCAAGACTTGCCTCGAAATCACTACCCAGATGATTTGTTTATGGTCGGGGCACATGCTCTGAGATTGCAAACGCCTCAAATAGGCCTTTTAAGGATAAGGTGTGTTTAGAAGAAGTCGCTGAATTACTGTAGATATGAGTTGTGTTGGCAAAAGAATACTAATGTTGAGCTCATTGGCAGTGGCGCTCAGTGGTAGACTGTTGGACTTCTATGCTAGAGGTCCCGAGTTCGACCTCCATCCGGGACGACCCGTATTGTGTCCTTGGGCAAGGCACTTTATCCCGATTGCCTACATGGGGGCACGATGACGCCGTGTACTATGGCGTCCTTCACGTTGATGATGCACATGTCTCCAACCGCGGTAATCCTGCTTGAGCGGAGCTTGAACAGAGTTAGAATGCTGACAGTTGTTCGTCGATGCTCGGTGGTTCTCACCGGGTAATCCGGTTTCCTCCACCCGTAAAACTGTCACGGTCACGACTAGCCATTGTGCATAAGTATGTGACCTTAAACACCAATCAATAAATAAATTGGCAGTGGCATTTGTGGAGCTGTGGTAGAATGATACAAAAACAACTTATTCTGTATTTTCCTGATGTGAATTCCTCTTTGGTGCTATCAGCAAATTTCAGTCAAGTCAGATACAGAATACCGAAGCGATACCTCCTTAAAATACCGAAACCGATCGTGCACCGAACTCAAATTTCCCATACCTCCAGCTTTGCATTTGATGCTGAACACATTTTCCGATTTCGGGATTAATCGAGTTTATTGGAGTTACCGCCCTTCACCCAGTATGAATAATGTTACATTTTCCATGATGTTGGGGGTTTTGTCCTTGAACTTACTTTTATCTGCGTTCTCTTGTGGTAAGATCAACTTCTACACATGCCACATTTTAGTTTAGAGCATTTAAGGTTTACAGTGCTTCGTGCTTCCAGGTGTTCAACACCGACCCTTTGGAGTTGTCTACTTTGTGCGCAATGGCACATACGGATCCAAAGAAAGCCGTTCATGAGTTTTCCAAATTTAATATATAGCTTTTTGTGATAATATCAAGGATGATATTGCGAACCAACCATATCTTAGTATTTCACTGTGAGTTATTCCCCCTTGTTGGACTGATGTGGTGGGAGATTGACCATCCCACTGGTTAAACTTATTGTGTATAATGAAGGCAACAGCTCATCAAGCAGTGACGTAGATACAGTGTTAGAGCACCTCCAACCACCTTCCCTAACAAAAGAAACATTTTGTCGAAGAATTGTGTGACTCGTCCGAAAAATGTTCACGCCCTTCGTGGGTAAACCGTTGCAACTGGGAACCAATTGACTGATATTTTCGCTAAACAGGGACGGCGGAATGATTTTCAAAGTGATGGGGGGGGGGGGGGGGGGGGGGGGGGGGGGGGGGGGGGGGAGGGGGGGGGGGCTGGATCGGGCGATGGATGGTCGTCGTAAGAAAATTGTAAATTCCAGGGTCCCAAGACCCCCATTTCCATGCATCTGAGCGGATATTTTGAGATTGTTCTGGAGATGTATTTGAAAGATTTCACACTTCGAGAGCCATTAAAAACGTCGGTAAAGCATACAGGTAAGGTCTATTTGTCAGCTTTGGTCGTAACGACCAAAGCTGATAAACAGACCTCACCTGTATGATTACGATCTATTTCAGTTAACCGACTTTTTAACAGACTGAAAACAGTTTAGCGTTTGTCGCCACTTACTGCAAAAAATGATCCGCAATCCATCGAAACTGAACGAGTACGAGAGAAACATAGCTGGAGAAATTTTGGGGGAGGCTCTGGATCCGCCCCTTGTTTCACCAGTCATTGGTTGTGTTAAAATATGTGCATACAAAAAAACATGGCCCTGCAAAAAAAGCACCCCCTCCCCCAGCCCCCCCCCCCCCCCCCGGTTCCGCCGCCCCTGCTAAAACGCACGTTCTAAGATTGAATTATAGCCTATGGGTGCCAATACAGTAGAGATGGGATAGCCCAATCTAAAATCTGTCGCAAAATTGTATTGGTATATCCGGAATCCACCCATCCACCGGCAAAAAACTATCTATACCCAGTTATAATGTACAACAATATTATCTTTATAGAACAGATTATTGTTCCATTACTGTCGGATTGTAGAGCTGAAAGGGTTAAGAGGTTTTCTTGATCGCTTAATCACTTGTCCAAATAGATATCTGAATTGTTGCCATACCGTTGATGATTTACAGCATGAACCCTTTACCCAACGTAACAAACAAAACCGACTAGGCTTCTATACAAAAATCTCCATTCAAATTTATTAGGATTTCAATTTTTGTCTCAAAAACATAACGAGCTCATTCCAATGAGGGGTCATAAGCTATATTTTTGAGACAAAATTTCAAAAATTTTAGTAATTCATGAATTCATTTTGCAAGTATCGTCTGCTACCCACAATGGGTAAAGGGTTAAGAATGACCATTTCCAGCCACTGATACAGTATGATGATCATGCAAGTAAACAAGTATGTCAGCAAGTAATTTGCATGCTTTACTCTGTCTCATATAATTAATATGAATCAGTTTGACTATATTCGGTGTCTTGGTAGTATATGGCATGGATTCTTTGCGGTCTTTACAGGAGTTGAATAAGCTACGGTACCCTTTCCCAAAGACATTTGGGCATGATTTTTCCCAATTCTAATCCCCTAAGTTCCCAATCCTAGTCCCTACTCGGACAAACATTTGATTGCACCAATTGGTGTCCTGACCTGGGTGGTTATAAGGCCTCAGAAAACCGAAGGGTTTTCTGAGGCCTTATGACCACCCAGTTCAGGACACCAATTGTGTAATAAATTTAAACAAAGCTCAAAAAGTGTCAAAATTCAAAGATAAGTGAATGACATGTTCTTCAATAATACTATAAGAACAGTTTAATAGAACTACAGTCTGTGATGAACATGATTCCATGTGATTGTTAGAAAACTTTATTGTACGCTATACTATTCTTGTATACATGCTGTTGCTTAGATATATTGTCTGTTCAGTTCAAATGTAAAGCTTTGTAGTCTTTGTACGTTTCTTCCCCTCCAAAACAAATTCCCAACTGGTGCCCCCATGACGCAAATATTCCCAATGGCAGACTCCTTCCCAGAGAAGGTAGAAGGATCCCTGTATATGGGAGGTTTTATTTGCTGGTGGTTATGTTAAAGACTTTTTGTATCTTGAATTGAAAGGTGATGAATAACCATTACCCCTCGAAGTGACTGTTCCTAGACAATGTTGACTTTAAACCATTGGGTGGAATGGCATTGCAAAGGGTGGCTGGTTACAATCTACGAGAAGGAGTGAAATTGTGGGATTTGTGTTGTTGATTTGTGTTGTTGTAGTTGTTGCTGGTGGACCTAATTGTTTGACTTTTATAAACCTACAAGAAAAAGGCCTTAAAGATCATTTTTGTAATTATAAAAGAAAGTATTTTTGGCAACATGTCTTTACTTGTTGCTGGTGGATATTCCTGTCCTAGCAAGCAAATCTCTTGCCAAAATACTAAGAACAATTTGTGCATTTTGAATTAAATTTACCCTCTGTAGATTAAATCAAGGTTTTGACCAATGATTTCTTGAGTTTAAATTCCCAAAATATTTTCATCAAATCTAGTCATGGCTGCTTTACAGCAGCCATGACTAGGTTTGATAAAAATATTTTTTAAAAATACTCAGCGGTTTAGAGATATGGAGCCTCTTTTTGAGAATATTTGATTAATTTTCCTCCAAAAATCTTGATTTTGTGGGTCAGCTTTCCAAGATTGTCCCCAATACTTGTTTGAAAAACATGTAAATGTCTTCATTAGTTTATTCTTTCATTTAATTATTAGTTTGTTCATTTGTTCGATTATTCAGTCATTCTGTCACGGTTATGTGTTGAAGAGTTATCATTATAGCAAAATATTGATTCTGATTTAATTTTGTTTGAACGGGATCTACTGCGGAGTGGGCCAAAACTGTTTCCTCTCTGTACTCCAAATATCCACTGGCACCTACTGACGGTCCAATAATCTTCCACAAATAGAGGCCATGTTGCAGAGACCGGTTCCAAGACCTTGATCCATCATATAGTTCAAGTGTGGACATCTGTGAAGTTAGCTTGACGTCGAGCGTTTGACATTCATGTGTAGTCAGTTGGACGTTGGGAATTGGATATTTGTTTGACATTCGTCTCCAGTTGGTTTGACACTCGGCGTTTGACATTCGCCTGCAGTCAGTTTCACAAATTTATTTGAACTTTATGGAATTTCAGAGTTAGGAATTTAAAAGTAAATTATTTTTTCATACTTATATTGCACCTTATTTTATGAGGTTGACTGGTCCCCGATGTTGGTGGTGGTCTTTGCATTAATGGTAATTATAACTTTTAGTCATGCGCTCGTTTGCCGCGGTTCTCGTGTGAGCAGAAGGCCTTGATTACCCTTGGCCGTGGGCTCCCAAATGTTGCTCTCTCGCCTATCCTTTCTCGTCGGCACGCAGAATAGAACTGTTTAATGCTATCCTGTATTTCTGTCTTCTTCCCAATTTCTCTTATCAGCATACTAACCTTTTCCTTTGTATCACCCACTAACCACCTCCCCAACCCCACCTCCCCCATCCGACTTCCTCAGTGTACTCCTAGTGAATGCTACTCTGTCAGGCTGATACTTTGAACATTCTAAGAGAGGTGCACCAGGGTCTTCGTTCCTCACAAATTACACATTTGGTACCCCCTTTCGCTGTCTTTCTCATCTAGTCTCAAGGTTCAGCCACCTCGACCTCTCAGCTTAAACGACTGTGACCCCCAAAGGTGCCGTCAAATTACTCCTCAGAACCTGAATTCTCTTCAAGCCAGAAAATAAGCAATCTGTCATTTGCAGAATGAGGTCCCTAGAAGGAGGGGGGGGGGGGGGTCATGCTATCTCATACAGTGGGTCAATGTAATTCTGGGTACCTATTTTTGATTAGGTTTGAGACCTTGATTCCGACTGAGGTTCACAGAGGGTAAATTTAGTGACGCTACCATGCTGTGCAGAGTAGCATCAGCAAATTCACCCTCTGGGAACCTTTTGCAGATGACAGTCTGCTTATTTTCTGGCTTGCTTCTCTTTATCATGCAGGTCATGCAAAGACCTCGTGGCTTTTTCTCTCCCCCCCCCCCCCCCTTCCATTATTTCGGTTACAACCCTCCATGAATCTTTGTCTGGCGATTTTTTTTACTCTTTGATATCCCCACTTCTAAATATTGAATAGTTCTGTATTAACTGAATCACTTGTCCATGAACTCACTCATATCAAATCCTGTTTTGATATGAGAATTCTAAATATCCTGGAATATTAGTTTGCGCCATCGGGAGTCGGTTACATCCTCCAAATAGTTAACCCTTTACCCAACGAATCGCCCGCATCCGCCCTCGTAATATGCAAATTCAGCAGCTGAAAAAAATATTTTTCGAAAAATTTCAACAAGACCATACCATGTGATCCATCTTTGGAACGAGCTCGTCGAGCTCGTTCCAAAGAGGGGTCACATGATATGGTTTTGTTGAAATTTAAAAAAAAAAAAAAAAAATTAAAAAATGATATTTAAAATAATAAATTTTGATATCGTCTGCGTTGGGTAAAGGGTTCATTAAGTCTATCATGTCTTTGATCCTCATCCAACCAAGCTCACCCATGATTGCTCCAAGAACTTACTCGACCCTGTCATAAGCAATCGACCTGTATCGTTCTGCAGACTTCCCAAGCTCTTTACAATCGTATGGTTTGGCTGTATCACTTCCCTACCATATGTTATACTTGATACACCCATCATTTCCCAAATAGTTTCCCCGCGAAAACCTTATGGAAGCTGTTCCTCCCTAAAAGTCTCATTTGATTAATCCTTTTCCCGACTTGCCTGACAAAACCGACCAGCGATATTCACAAAAATCGCCACCCAATTTTCTTCTTTTTTCACTTTTTGTCTCAAAACCATAGCTTATGACCCCTAATTGGAACGAGCTTAACAAGCTCGTTCCAATGAGGGGTCATGAGCTATGTTTTTGACGCAAAAAAATGAAAACAAAATTATGTATTGTGATCTGTATTGACGCTGTTCCCCGACAGGCCCTTTTTCGGACCAGGAAAAATCATGATACGTCATCATTCCATTCAGTGAGATGGGTGCGTGTGTGGGGTAGACCAATTAATATTTTCAATGTGAAGCCCCAAAGTTGCACGTTGAAAATATTAATTAGTCTATCACTAAATAATGAATATGGACACTTCCATTTGCTGTCATTGAACTGACATTTTGAACTTCCTTGCCTGGTGATATTATATAACATTTCACACATAAAATAAAGCTGAAAGTACGATAAAAAATGACATTTTCCGTATAACTGTAGCAAGATTTTGTCGACTCATACAAAGAAATTATTGAAAGGAATGAATGAGAAAGAAACTTCAAATTAATTTAATCGAGACTTGGTAAAGAGTCTTTCTTGCTGATTGTGCGTCACGCTATTCGTCAGAGAAAACAACTGTGTGACAAGTCGTTCACACCATATCAGCTCGTGACAATGAACATACAAATCGCTCGGGTATGTTCAGTCGGGTAAAGCTTTCATGAACACCCTCGCGATTGTATATCCAGTATCACTTCCTTTCTTTGGTGTATCCTGTACGTACAGTCACGAGGCTGCACGTTGAAAATATTGATTGGTCAACCCCAAATTATGCATCAAACTGCGGTCATGATGAACAGAACACGAAAAATGTATGCAATCAGCTCACAGAGTTGACAACAGACACCAATGGTTCGTGGACGTCTGCTATCGTATTCGTCACCGAACTGATAATAAAATAATATTTCAGAACCACTCGTGGCCAAATTATCAGTTCTGGTACGAATTCTGTAGCAGACTTCCAGGAACCATAGAGCATGCAAAATATATGCAGTCAACTCACAGAGTTGAACTCACAGAGCTGACTGCATATATTTTGCATGTTCTATTATTCTATACATCACAACCTTCATTTAGGTGTATAATTTGTGTTTATTTGATTTGAAAACATGGAATATCGGAGGTGCGAATTTCAAAGTAATTTCAAAATAAACCTTAAAATAATAGCCCCTTGATATTCAGAAACACCATCAACATCTTTTGGGCTTTCACAGATTCTATCATTTGGAAGACTTGCAGTGTTGACTGTGATACAGCTTCAACGATTGTGGAAAAAAAACGGACTCGAAAAAACATCTGTTTCATCTTGCAATTACCTTCTGACCCGACTGGAAGACTGGAGGCAAAACTCAAAAAATTTACCCACAGTCTTCTTGTCAGATTGTAAGGTACTTGCAGGGCAAAATCTGTGAAATTCCGAACATGTGGGTAAAATTCAGAAAATACTCTGGAATCTAAAAAAAAATAACCGATTGTGGATAGTTAACATAAATATAAGTTTCAACCATCTACGTATGTAGAACGGATGGCGCAGTGGATAGGATACTGAACTCGGAAGCTCAAGGTCCCGTGTTCGAATCCAGGGAGATCCGTTTTGTCAAAACGGCCGAAAATGCGCCAAAAATGACGAAAAAAAGGAATATTCCCGCTTTTTCTGATGACACACACACACACCTACCTTGTTTGTGATCACCCAAGTACTCACCTTCTACCTACTTACTCTCTTTGTTGGTGTTTTCTGACATTTGCAGATACCCTTTATGTTTGTTTATGGTTTTTTTTTGTTTTTTTTTTTAACGTAGTTTTTATTATGGTTTATTTTATTATCACCTATTTATTTATTTTGCCTCTGATGAGGCTCGAACACGCAACCTTGTGGTTTGTAAACCACGCGCATACCGATCGCGCTACGCGGAACACGATAATTAGTTATTGTATGTTTGGTACCCTCGTATTCTCTGTACATCGCAATGGAAATCTTCAAAATAGATTTGTTAAACGTTATTTTAATATTCGTCCCCAATGGGATTCGAACTCGCAACCTTGTGATTTGCAAAGCAACGCCTTTACTCATCGTGCTACTCAGAACACGCTAATTTAATGTTGTATGATTGGTAAACTCATATTTTCTGTATATCGGAAAGGAAATATTCAAAGTGGATTTGTAAAAAGTAAAATAAATGCTTATTTTGGATTACGGTCCATCACATATTTTCACTGCTAAATCATTTCAAATATTTTAAATGGCAAGAAACATTCGATGAAACTATTTCATGAGTTAAAAAATTTCATTGAGGACCATGCGGGATTTGATCCCGTGCCGACTGAGGAAGGAGTAATTTAGCCGAACAATAACAAAAAGTTTCAACTGTATCCACTACGCTAACCGTTCTGAATGTTTCATCTTTCGATTCGTGAATCTATAAGCTTTCGAAACAAATAAAACACCATTAAAAGCCAGGATGTTCTTGGAGTTAACAGAAGAGATATGCATTGTTTTTACAGAAGTTAAGCTTTATTCTATTGTAAATAACTTGAAACATTTTGAAACGCAAAGAATATTCGACTGAGCTGCTTGTTTGACAAGAAAAAAAAATTCAGGTGAAGTTTCATACGGGATTCGATCCCAGATCGACATGATCCAAACTTTGAAACAATAAGAATTAACAAACGCCTTTAACAACTGTGCTATACAATTTAACACGAGTGTGTTTCACGTTTTACAAGCGTGTATTGTCAAAGCGGTAGGAAAGAATATCTTAATAATATAAGGAAATTTTATAACGCGTAAAATCACAAAGTATCTTCACCGTTTTCTCTGCTTTTTTCGAAAGAGTAGGCCTATATTTAAAAATTGATGTCAGTGGAATTCGTACAGATATTAATTTGTTCTGAAAAATTGCTTACCCCGACACACCAAAACAATGCAAACTTTGCCACAGCTGGGGTTTGAACCTTCACCGAGAGCACTCGCCAACAGCAGGATGTGAACGCCTCGACCACCTCGGCTATATTGAAAAAGCGGGAAAATAGGCTTGGATTCGGAAACGCAAAGAATATTTCACTGAGCTGCTTGTTTGACAAGAAAAAAAATTCGCTTGACGTTTCATTCGGGATTCGATCCCGGATCGACATTATCCAAACTTTGAAACAATAAGAATTAACAAACGCCTCTAACAACTGCGCTATGTAATTTAACACGAGTGGGTTTCACGTTCTACAAGCGTGTATTGTCAAAGCGGTGGGAAAGAATATCTTAATAATATGCGGAAATTTTATAACGCGTAAAATCACAAAGTATCTTCACCGTTTTCTCTGCTTTTTTCGAAAGAGTATATTTAAAAATTGATGTCAGTGGAATTCGTACAGATATTAATTTGTTCTGAAAAATTGCTTACCCCGACACACCAAAACAATTCAAACTTTGCCACAGCTGGGGTTTGAACCTTCACCGAGAGCACTCGCCAACAGCAGAATGTGAACGCCTCGACCACCTCGGCTATTGAGAAAGCGGGAAAAATAGACTTGGATTCGGATGTTCCGACCATAACTTTACAACCAATAACCTCTTCTATCGGCAATCGATGGTGAAGTGATGACAGAAAAAGGAAGGCATGTTAGTGAAACGACCGAGCGCAGCTAATCTCCAAAATAATCAGTTGCATATGGTTGGGGGATACCAGGGAAGGCATGGAGAACAAAGATGCA
Source organism: Pictodentalium vernedei (assembly GCA_031216915.1). Classification (NCBI taxonomy): domain Eukaryota; kingdom Metazoa; phylum Mollusca; class Scaphopoda; order Dentaliida; family Dentaliidae; genus Pictodentalium; species Pictodentalium vernedei. Next base: position 431,530,315 of record CM062289.1, on the reverse strand, counting down.
TGAAGCCTTCACGAAGAGGAAGAAACCAAACGAATGGGATGGCGTTCTTAGTTTTGTTTTTTTTTTACAAATAATCTTGAGTTTAGCTGGTTTCAAAGCGAGTATTGATTAGCTAAAGCTTGTATGACATTTTTAATCTTTAAACTTTATTTGTCTCAGACAGGATTCGAATTTTAACTTGTTGAGCATGTCGTCGCCTGAGTGTTAGAGATTTCTATGTCCCCTATGGGCCATGAAACATTGTAGCATTCAGGCGACGAATTATGCAATTTATCACACCGGACAGTGAAATTTTCAGAGTACATTTGTAATAAGTAAGATAAATGCTTATTTTCGTATGCTGTCCATCACATTTTTCACTGGTAAATCGTTTCGAATATTTTAAATGGTAAGAAACATTCGATGAAACTATTACCGAGTTAAAAAATTCCCTCGAGGACCATGCGGGATTTGATCCTGTATCGACAGAGGAAGGTATAATAATAATAATAACTCTTTGGCCAGCCGCTGATTTGTCGCGGTCCTCATAAGAGAAGGCCATCATTCCCCCTGCACCCCACCCCCTCTTCCCCTCCTCTCCTCCCAGCATTCAGATATAAACTGCTTAATAGTGTCCCTCACTTCCTCTTTTTCAATTTCTTCAATAAGCATTCCTACCCTCTCCCTCGTGTCCCCCTTCAGCCATCTGTCCTTTGTTTCTTCACCCCACTTCTGCATTATTCTTCCAGTAAATTTTATTCTATGAGGTATATACTGTGGGCATTCCAAGAGAAAATGTTCCAGGGTCTCCACTACTCCAGAGTGGCACATTTGGCATCCCTTTTCCCCATCTCTCCCAATTTTTCCCCGAAGCTCCAGTGATCTTGATCTCAGTTTGAACAGCAGTGACCCTCCAAAGGTGCCATCTAGGTACTTCTCAAAAGCTGGCTTTTCTTTATATTATAACCCCTGCAGTGATCTTTTCACGCTAACCCCTGCTCGCCAGTTTCGATTGCAATCTTCCATGACTCTCTCTTTGACAAACCTTTTGCCTTCTTTCATTCCTACTTCTATGTTTGTGACCTCTATAGAGTAATTGTCCATTAGTTCCCTCACATGTTTTGACCACCCCGTTTCTATATTAGAATTCCAAATGGTATCGAGCATCAATTTGCACCACCGGTTGTCAGGCAGGTTTCTCAAGTAGTTAAAGTAACACAGTTTTCCCAAATCTACCCTGTCCTTGATTTTCATCCACCCAAGCTCCCCCCTTACTGCTTCCAAAGCTGCAGCATTACTCGACCCTGTTATCCATCTGCCGGCATCATTCTGAGTACTTTCCAACTTCTTAATAACGGTTTGGTTTAATGGAATCACGTCCGTGCCATACGTTATACTTGGTAAACCCACCCTCTCCCACAGTGTTTTCCCCACAAAGACCTTGTTGAAACTATTTTTCCCTAAAAGTTTTAGTTGGTTCAGAATTCTTTTCCCCTTCAGAATCAGTTTGGCTGAGTAATTTCTGTACACCCCTCTTCCCGTTATATTTATGCTTACCCCTAGATACTCATACTCTCCCGTTTCTCCTACAGTGATTTGTTTGCTTTCCCCTTCGGGGATTGAGAACTCCCCCACTCTCCATCTCTTCGTCATATCTACCTTGCGTCCAACGGGTATTACCTTGCTTTTATTTTCATTTAGTTCGAGCCGCCAAGTGTTCCCATATCTACCAACAATTTCCAGCAGTTTCTCTAGCCCCTGTTCAGTTCTAGACATTAACACCATGTCGTCCGCAAAGAATAAGCCTGGTATCTTTATGTCTCCAACATTTACCCCCTCCGCACTCTGAATTAGTTCGTCCCCTAAATCTTTAACATACAATGCAAACAAAATCGGTGAAAAGATACACCCCTGCTTGAGGCCTATATCCATAGGGACTCGTTTTGTAGTGATAGTTCCTAGACTGAGTTGGCTTTGCACATCTGTATACAGTGCTTTCATGATTCCCACAAAGTCACCCCCCAGTCCGATGCCCTCGAGCTTTCGCCACATACCTTCCCTCCACACTCGGTCGTACGCTTTTTTCACATCTAGAAATGCCAGAAACATCTTTTTCTTTTCAGCCTTTGTTGATTCTATCAGTTGGGTGAGTGTAAATAGGTGATCAGTGACTCTTCGTCCTTTCCTGAAACCATTTTGAATTTCTCCTAAAAAACCTTTCTCTTCAATAACTTCCTCTAGTCTACCGTATATGACCTTACAGAATACTTTTCCGATGTTACTACTAACTGATATCCCCCTATAGTTATCTAGAACTTCCTTATCCCCCTTTTTGTGTATGAACGACACCTTACTTTCCCTCCACTCTCTGGGGACCTCTTGCTTTCGCAGAGCCAGGTTGAAAAGGTTTGTCAGGACTTCTATAAGTGCCTCCCCTCCATTTTTGAGGAATTCGTTCGGAATTTCATCCGTCCCTCCCGCTTTACCATTTTTAATTTCGAGACCACGTTCCGCACTTCTTCTGCCGTTATTTCGCTACAAACACGATTGGATAGGTTCTCCTCCACCAGTGTATTTCTTTTTGGTGGGGACCCACTGCCCCATCGCCTATCGTTTATCTTTTCCCAGTGCTTGACTAACTCTGAAGCGATACGGCCTTTATCTTCTGTACTTTCCCCATCCACTTTGATACTCTGTACACTACTTTTTCCCCGTTTATTTAATTTATAATGTGGTCTTATTTTCAATAACAAATTTATGAGCCGAACTCACTGCGCTTATCGTTCCGGATAGTTCGTGTTTCTATTTATGAATCTATATGCTTTCGCAACAAATAAAAAACGATAAAAAGTCACGATGTGTCAACAGAAGAGAAATGCATTGTTTTGACAGACGTTATGTATTTTTTTTTCTGTAAACAACTTGAAACATTTTAAAACGCATAGAACATTCGACTGGTCTGCTTGTTTGACAAGAAACAAATTTCATGTGAAGTTTCATACGGGATTCGTTCATTGATCGACATGATCCAAACTTTGAAACAATAAGAATTAACTCAATGCCTCTAATAACTGCACCATGCAACCGAACACAAATTAGTTTCATTTTTTACAAGTGTGTATTGTCAAAGTGGTTAGCAAGAATGTCTTCACTGTTTCTCGGCTTTTTTTGAACAAAGACAAGAGTAAATTTAAAATTTAAGTCAGTGGAATTCGCCCTTTACCTAACATGTAAAGCAGACGACACTTGTAAAAATAATTCTTGAATAAGTAATTTTTTTTTTTTGTCTCAAACACATAGGTTATGACCCCTCGTTGGAACGAGCTCGAGGAGCTCGTTCCAACGAGGGGTCATAACCTATGTGTTTGAGACAAAAAATGAAAAAATAATGAAAATTAATTGGCGATTTTTTAGAATAGCGCTGGCTGGTTTTTGACCGTTACGTTGGGTAAAGGGTTAATTTGTTCTGAAAATTTACTTATCGATACGCCCCCCCCCCCCCCAAAAAAAAAAATCAAACTTTACCGTCGTTGGGGTTTGAACCTACACCGAGAGCACTCGCCAACAACAGAATGTGAACACCTCGACCACCTCGGCTGTGGCAACCATTTTTGTTATACCACCCACTTTTGTTACACCTCACCAGTTTTGTAACGGCGATCGCCCATTTTTGTTATACCGCACCAGTTTTGTAATAGAACGCCAGCTTTTGTTATAGTACATTAGACCCCACTGGACATACACCCTCTATAAGTCTACCAAGGCCTTATGTGGTAACTTTCGCCAAATGAAAAATTATACCACATTAAACATTTTAAAATAACAACAAGATTGTGGTTTACCACATTATCCCAGAATACAACTTAAGATTTACCACATTAGATACAAAATGTAAACACGGACGGACGGACGGACGGACGGATGTACTTGTGAGGTGATTTCAGTGTTAGATACGGGTAAAATTCCCGGGGCAGCTCCTCAGAAGAGGGGACTGGACCAGTGGTTAAATCACCGGTTTGCACAAGTAACGTCTGTACGCACAACTTGTTCACACACGTAATCTGAAGTAGCCTGAACGGACAGACGGACGGATTGACAGACAAGTGGGTGGTCAGGCGAGTGGGAGGGCGGGAGGACTTCGGGGGGCTTCCCGGTGATCATCGGGCAGGCAAGCAAGGAAGCAGGCAGACAGGCCGGCAAGCGGACAGGCCGGTCGGTCAGCGGGCAGATAGCTGGCAAGCATGCAGGCCATCGAATAAAAACGAATTTGTGTTTCCCTTTTCCTTACATGTACGTTTCAAATACACCCAAACTCCAACCAAAATCACTTTCATCAAACACACGTTAAAATAGGGGCGAATGCAAGTTTTGATTTCAAGTATTACAAAAACTGGCGATTTATATAACAAAAGTGGCTAGCTGTTTTTTATAACAAAAATGGGCGATTTTTATAACGAAAATGGTAACCTCAAACTATAACAAAAGCTGGCGTTCTATAACAAAACTGGTCAGGTATAACAAAAATGGGCGATCGCTATTACAAAACTGGTGAGGTATAACAAAAGTGGGCGGTATAACAAAAGTGGTTGCAACACTCGGCTATTGAGAAAGAGGAAAAAGAAACTTCGATTCGGATGTTTCGACCGTAACTTTACAACCAATAAATAATCTTGATTTTAGCTAGTTTCAAAGAGAGTATATTGATAAGCTGAAGCTTGTATCACATTTTTAATCTTTAAACTTTATTTGCTTCAGACAGGATTCGAATTTTAACCCTTAAGCATATGCAATTTATCACACTGGACAGTGGTTTTCGCCGTTACGCCCTTGGCTCTGAGGGATAAGCAGAGAATGTGAGAAGAATTCATTACAGTTAATTAACCAGTTTTTCACAGGAATAACTCCGACTCCAATCAATCAAACTTTTCTTTTTGAAATCCACGGGACCGCGATCAGAAAAAATATAAAACACCATCAACTCCTTGACCGACTGAGCTTTATGTACATTTTTGCATCTCGTATTTTTTATGGAGTGAATGAATATTTTTGGGATCCATGAAGCTGCGGTGTTGTGAAATACCGCTGTCGCCAACAGCGGTATTTCACCACACCGCAGCTTCATGGAGCCCAAACTGTACTGAGCCGAACCGAGTTGAAGAGAAGAAAAAAAAAAACAGTTTTTGACCTCCATCTATGGGGGAGCGCTCTGTTATACAAGCACGAGGTGAAATGAAATCCGGGTGGCGGAGAATATTTTTCTGCTGCAATTGGAGGCAGAATAATATTTTGCCCATCTCACTTGCACCTTCATTTGGTCTGGGTTCGCCCCTTCTCTCTACTTGAGATTTGTTTTAACTCATATTTACATAAAGCCATTTATCTTTACGATGATTGGACATACATAACGACACACTCATTAAACTTTGTATTTATATTTATTTTTCTTTGATGTTTAGATATTTTAATTCACGTGTTTAGTCCGCCTTTATTGGGGGAGTCGAACCCGCGATGTGACGATTGACGCACCGTAACGTTACTAACTGCGTCACGCAAGTTATTGGATTGATTGGACATTTTAACAAGATCGTAGAGTAGTAGGCAAGGTTCGACATTTCGATCAAGTGGACATAGATTGGCCTTTCTTTATCCAACTTCTCCATCACTCCCATCGAGTGAATGAATATTTTTCTACCCTTTAAAATTGTTTAATGTAATTTCATCCCGATATTTCTAGGGTTATTTTTCTGCAGTTATTCCTTTAAATTCTGACTACTTGAGCCTTCAAAACGTACCTACTGTGATCCAATTGTCATGTTTTTTTTAAACAAACAAAAAAACAAACTTTTTGGCCACCAATGAGGGAAACGCTCTGTTAAACCTACACTAGCCGAAATGGTGTTTGGCTGGGGAGAATATGTTTTTGCTGCAATTGTCCCGTTTCGGTTATTCGACGTACCGCGGACTGCTGGGCACCGGAGTCGTTCCTTCAAAGAGAACCATGAATTAGAATCGATTCCGAGAGTCACTTTGGAAAGACGAAATGTTGATTCCACAAATGGGAAACGAAATGTCGACTCTTAAGACAAAAGGCCAAACCTCTAACCACTACACTGTCACATCAACACCAAGTTCTCTCTGAAAGCGTTGCATATATATAAACCAACAGATATGTAATCGTTTCAGATACACCTTTCTTCTTCTATATTCTGCATTTGTTATTTGGTGACTTCTGTGACGATGAAAATTTTTTATTATTTTAATATTCTTGATATGTCATCGACGACAAAAAGTCTACAGCACCCTTCGTGGGGTTTGACCCATTGCCGGAATGTCATTCACATAAGAAATGTAATACAAACGTTTGATCCAATTGAGCTGCTGGATACACAGAGCAGCCGTTGAATATTGTTGACCAAACCATGACTTGACGTCCGACATTCTTGCAGTCGGGAGATTTGTTTGTGGGTGGGAAGGGATATTGGGAAGATTATGTATTGCCCAAAAACAGATAGGAAAACGAACAGAGAATAATTAGGAAGTATTGGCCATAACCCCATTGAACCGGAAAGGCCACCTTTTCAGTCCAGGATCGTGATACGACCAGTGACCAATACTGTAAACCGTTTACAATTGTATTTTCTAGAATTGTATTTTCTACCTATTAATATAACTGACTAAAATGAACCAATATCATTTTAAAAGATATGGCAATTTGCCAGCTGGCAAATTGCCATATCTTTGAAAATGCTAATGGTTGATTTCAACTCATTTAAAGTCGCACCTAGAAAATACAATTCTAGAAAATACAATTGTAAAACTTTTGTAACACTGGGTCCTGGACTCATAAATCAGATAGCTGCTCATTGAATTGTGTTTAACTTGGCTCGATTTGACCTCCATCTGACAATTGACTTCAACTGACTTGACCAAGTTCCACTTGCATTACCTTACCACGACTTGACCTGTCCATGGTTTCAAATTACCCCAACTTTACTTGTCATGAGTATCGTAATTACACTTGCTTCTCTTCGTCCATTTTCGGTCATTCGGCCACAAAACCACCCGCCATCTTCACGTTTGCCTCGTATTTTGCTCACGTAGCAATGTCTATCGCTATGCCTGCTCAGTTTGCGCCTTCCATTAGCAGTCTGTTTGAGAGCTATACCTTCAGTCTAAGTGTCCTCTTTACCTCCTCCGCCCATATATTCAATTCTCCCTATCGCGCGCATCTAAAGTCCAAGGGACATATAATTTCAGTGGCGTAAACAAATGCCCCATTCTAATCTGTAACGCTCAGAGTGTGCATCCGACAGTCTGGTTTTGCTCATCTTCAAAAGAATATGTAATTTCAAATTCAAATAATCCTTGAATATTTTTTTCCAGACTGATACTGAATTTGACTCCAATACTCCCCAACACAAGTAATTTCAATTAATTTTCAACCAGGTTCTCTGCGATTCAAAAACATGTTTTCTGTTTGAAATGGTTGTTTAGGTATTTACGCAATGGACCAATGTTAACATAGTGCGCAATGTGGTAAACACGGCCAGCTGATATGGGTCTTTGAATTTTGGCGATCTGACAAGGACAGATCAGTTAGATCAAACATGACGCCGTAGGCGTCGTGTTTGACCAAGCTGATCTGGTCTTGTCAACGAGACAGAATAAGACAAACCCAGATTACCTAAATGTTCTAATAATTTGTTTAACAGAGGCCTTTCGCAAAACAAACGACGAATGATAAAACTTACGTAAAGCTAATGGTAGTCATAAATTTGTCGGATGGGCAAAAGAGGTTTCGCAGAATTGACGACAACGAATTCGTTTGTGCTAAAATCCTAAAGTTTCAACTTCGTAACACTCGGAGTTAAACCCTTTCCCAACGTAACAGCCAAAACCGACCAGCCCTATCCTCAAAAATCGCTACTTAATTTTCATTTTTTGTCTCAAAAACATAGGTTATGAGACCTCACTGGAACGAGCTCGTTCCAATGAGGGGGTCATAACCCGTGTTTTTGAGACAAAAAATGAAACATTTAGTTATTCAAGAATTTTTTCCAAGTGTCGTCTGCTTTTCATGTTAGGTAAAGGGTTAAGAACACTACATAGTAAGGACACAATCTTAGAGTAATCATCAACATAAAGGGGCTCAGAAACGCTCTCAAACATTTTGCCATATGATATATCTGGGAGTGTTGATGAGAAGCCGCAATCGTAACTACGGATAAGAGAAAACTACAACTGATAGGAAAAAACACATATTCCGGTGACGTAATACCACATTCGTATTTTTTATTAGTCGTCGTTCGTTTTGCGAACAGTCTCTATAAGAGCCTCTTCGAACAATGAACGACAACTGATGAGAATTACGAATTGGGTACAACGTCACAGCAATTTGTGTTCTTCTTGGAGTCTTTTCGGAAAACGAACGACGACTAATAAAAATTACGAATGGGGTATTACGTCACCGAAATATGTGTTCTTCCTATCAGCTGTCGTTTTCCCTTATTCGTTGTTAAGATCACGATTTTTCATGAGAACACGCAGGTATATGATATTGCAAAAAGTTTGAGAGCTTTTCTCCGCCCCTAAATGTATGTGTGGGGGTGGGGGTGGGGGTGGGGGAAGGGGCACTCTACGGTTATGTCTTTAAACTGTAATTGCCATGTGGCCTAAATTTCCATCTCTGAATGGCAATCAAATCATTCGTCGCCGCGCAACACGAAAAAATTGCGAAACACAGACGGACTCGTAATCTTCAATTCTGCGAAAATGATTTTTGACTGCCCGACGAATTTACGACAACTATTAACCCTTTACCTAATGAATCGTCCGCATCCATCCGCGTAATATGTAATTTCAGCAGCTGAAAAAATATTATTTTTCGAAAAATTTCAACAAAACCATATCATGTGACACCTCGTTGGAACGAGCTCGTCGAGCTCGTTCCAATGAGGGGCCACATGATATGGTTTTGTTGAATTGAAAAAAAATTAAAAAATGATATTTAAAATAATAAATTTTGATATCGTCTGCGTTGGGTAAAGGGTTAACCATTCGTAATTTTCATCAGTCGTCGTTCATTATGCAAAATGTGTCTATTATCTTCAAAAATTGAATACAACAACCAAATTGTAAACAAAAGAAAACATAAATTTGCATGGCGGGGGTTCGAACCCACGACATGCCAATGTAAATAAAACCAGCGTCCTTTCTTAATTCTATGGCATCCGGGAAATTTGAAAAATACAAGTGTCGCTGATTTCTTCTGAGGTGCAGTTCGTAGAATTAAGTACTTAGATGCAACTATCTGATGAAAACATAAATGTTTGCCCGGTGTGTTCAGCGCCAAGGCACATGCAAGGGATTTTATTTCCCGTTTGTAAAATTGTCCCTTTGAAAGTCTCCGAACGCCAATAACGTCACGAAAGGCTCATTTCGGAAGGCATACTACTGATTTGGAGAAAATGAGACTCTCGTTTTCTGTCGAACCAGAAATGAAGCTCAAATTACTGCGGTATTGAGGGGATAATAGTGACAGTTAAGCGATAAGTACGTATTAACGACATGTGTTCTCAGTTTGGGACATCAGCATAGCGTGATGTTCCAATATGAGCCTCGCTGTAGAACACAGAAAATAAGTGAAACTAGTGTTCCAACAGAAACATGAAATCACAGAATATAATTTTGACGTATCGATGTCAAGGCGCCGGCATTTTATGACTTGTGGAGTTAAAAGTGTAGAGTACTTGGTTAATTTTGATTAGGGCTGTCACGATTTTTTAATTTAGGAATCGATTAATCATTGCAAATAATCGATTATAATCGATTAATCGTGCATAGATGACCCCTCCCCACATTTCCCTCTCTTTAAGTTGTTAAAAATGAAGTTCAAGTCAGTTGACCTTCCTCAAGTAAACAACGAAGGCGATCCTCTTTTAGGTACATTCAAAGGTTTGATGTTCTGAACTTTTGAACCGTCAGTGTAATAATCAATACCGGTCGTCAGTTGCGAACTTTGCAAGTTCGCAACTGCCGACCGGTCTTGATTATTACACTGACGGTTCAAAAGTTCAGAACATCAAAGCTTTGAATGTTCCTAAAAGGCAAATGCTTCTAACGGATTCTTGAGATTTAACGTCGACGTTCTTGACCCTTTACCTTAAGAAACAATAGTTTTTTTTCATTTTTTTAATTATTAAACGTCTAAAACGGGGTAAAATTTACCGATTCTTCGACAACGAAAAATACTAATCGATTTCGGCATGATCGATCAGCAATCGATTAATCGAATAATCGTGACAGCCCTAATTTTGATACTCAGAATTTGTTGATATTTATTAATTTATTGGTGTTTAACGATACTTTCGATACAGGATCACCTCGTGCCGGACAGTTTTACTGGTGGATGAAGCCGGAGTACCCAGAGAGAATCACCGAGCAACGGCGAGCAACTGTCAGACTCCCCAACGTACTAACTCCACACAAGTAGGGTTAGCATTGGTTGAAGACAAGTGCAACATCGACGTACAGTACGTCCTTAGTGCACGGTGCCACCGTGCCCTCACGTGAGCAATAGGGATGAAGTGCCTTGCCCAAGGACACAACGTAATTACGCCTGGCGGGGATCGAACTTTGGACCATTCAGTTTGAAGTATGAAGTGCCTTGCCCAAGGATACAACGTAATTACCCCTGGCGGGGATCGAACTTTGGACCATTCAGTTTGAAGTATGAAGTGCCTTTCCCAAGGACACAACGTAATTACCCCTGGCGGGGATCGAACTTTGGACCATTCAGTTTGAAGTATGAAGTGCCTTGCCCAAGGACACAACGTAATTACCCCTGGCGGGGATCGAACTTTGGACCATTCAGTTTGAAGTATGAAGTGCCTTGCCCAAGGACACAACGTAATTACCCTGGCGGGTATCGAACTTTGGACCATTCAGTTTGAAGTATGAAGTGCCTTGCCCAAGGACACAACGCAATTACCCCTGACGGGGATCGAACTTTGGACCTTTCGGTTTGAAGTACAATACCGTAACCACTGCGCCACGGCGCACCCAAATTGTTGAATTTGTTGATATAGAGTTGGTTAAGCTCTCAAGCCACCAATCAAATTCAGTTCGGAATCTGACGCTGTTATGGGCTGTTTGTTTACCCACGTTTCGTGGAAAATTGGGCGCCGACTACCCTTGGTGTAATCTGATGTCCTTTTACTCACAAGGATATGTAGATATTCTTTCGTGCTTCAGTTATAGTAATTCCACTCAATAAGTATTTAATTCGATTTAAAAACACAAAGATGTTAACACAATTACTGGAACCATGTGGCGTAATCACAAACTACGGTTGTGATGAGTCTTCTAATCAAGCGTCGATTCAGTAACATTTCTAGCGGTGATTCAAAGAAAATGAGTCTTTATGATAGTTTTTTACATTCAGTTGTCGAGAATACATCAGTTGGTCGGAAATGCGAACCATAGGTTCGCATTTCCAACCAACTGAAATATTCTAGACGAGTGAATTACAAACAAAGGCGATGGGTTGTTTAAGGGCCGGACTGGTTCCAGTCCATGACAGCGTCGAATTCGTTACAGAATTAGATTGGTGGCTGGAGATTTAATGTGTTTGTTTATTTAAGTGCTGGAGTTTAATGACATTTTCAACAGCCAGGGTCATATCGTGTCTGACAATTGTACTCATGGAGGAAGCCAGAGAGAACCACTAAGCAACGACGAGCAACTGTCGGACTCTATAACTCAGTAACCCCCAGAAGCGGCGATGGCAGCGCTTGAAGGCAAGTGCACTATCGATGTACATAAGACCTTTGTATGTAGAGCCATCGTGTCACTATATGAACAATCGCGATTTAGAGTCCTACCCAGGGACACAGCGCCGATAACGTGGATCAAGATCGAACCGTCGACCTTTCAATTTACAGCCCATTGCTCCAACCAATGGACCACATGGGCACTCTTCAATAAATTGTACAAAAAGAAATTGCATATGAACAAAATGAATAAAAATTAAAAACATATTTTCGCTTCTGATTGAATTTGAATAAAAATATGAAACCTTTCAATTTTGATACAATCTGTTTTCATTAGAGCCCAGATTTAGGCTTTTAACACTCTACCCGTTAATAAAGATAAGGCTTGGCCTCTAACACTGAACGAGTTAACGCTTTACCTTACGCAACTGTGAGGTGGCACAGATGCCTTGAATAAGTGGAAAAAATCATTTTTTGACCCAAATCATAGTTTATGAATTATGATCGCTCAATGGGACGAGGTCGACGAGTTCGTTCAAACGAGAGTTCATAAGCTATGTTTTGGGGGCACAAATTGAAAAAATAATAAAATTTGGATAGCAAATTTTGTGAATATCACTCGCCGGATATGAGAGTTACGAAAGATAAAGGGAAGGTGGGTAACGTGCCCGTTCATATGAGTTTCTCGTCGGTGAAATCTGTTCACGAACGGCGGCAAATAGAAACACACATCGTCCCTTGAGTTCCAATGTGTTCTATGTGCCAGTATAGGCACATAGAACACATTGGAACTCAGGGGACGACATATCAACCCTAGACGCCCCCCCCCCCCCCCCACACACACACACATACACCCAAGCATATAATAGACTTCTTCTGATGTCACTCTTTTCACCGTATGCGATTGACATTTAGAGCATGTAGTTTACTACAGCAGATAATGGGGACATGCACAATTCTATTATCTTATGCTTTCTGTTGCTGAGTGATGGTATCAAGGTGCAACTTTGGATAAACTGTTGAAAAAAATTCGAATATAAAATTGCTAATTCTTTCTGAGTCTTCTCAAAGTGTGGTTTAATTTGATGTGAAGACTCTTAACGAAGGATTTGAAGGAAATAACGACTTCCCAGAAGATGCTCTTATTGAATAATAAATTTTCAGTAAAATTCTCCCTCTTACTGCGTCATGATTGCATGTACTACATGTCGTGCAGATTGCGGGAATTTTGCATTAAGATTTTTTTTTCAAGGTTGAGACATGTTTTTTATTGGGGTTGACCTTCCGCTGAAGTCGATGTCAGGGGCGATGGAGCGGAATAACTTCAGGGCAGAGCTCAGACCTCGGGAAATGGGAATTTACTAGCACTAGCAGCCTCGCTATGACATGCCCAAGCATGCAGGTCTCGAGGATCGAAGGTCCGAGATAGGGGAGTCTGAGAGGAGGTATTCCCTCCCTCCTACTCCCACCCTTCACCACTCCCATTGAATTTTGAAAGCTTCCAGAAAGAATTTGGAGTGAAATTTAGCTTTTCGGGAACAAATCAGTGAAAAAGATGGGTGACGAACCTGGGAGTGGCATTGTCTGCCCCTCTCGCCATAACTCGGCCAAAATTTATCGGACCGAACCCGAATTCGAACCACACCAGAGTATTCTGGGAATAAAGCCATACACCTAATTTGATTGCGAGTAGATTACCCAAACTGAAGTTATCATGAGGACAACGAATTTTCGAAGTTGAGAAATCTGCATAAGGAGGGTCATGCAGCCAAAATTAGTCAGATCAAACCCAAATTAGAAGCTGACCAGCGTATTCTTGAGACAACCGCATATAACAAATTTGGTTTCGATTCGATCACCCAAGCTTAAATTCTCATCCAGATAACATATTTTGCGAAGTAAAAAAATGGAAAAAGCACCATAACTCAGCCAAAATTGGTCGACCTAATCCAAATTCGAACTTGACCAGTGTATTATTGAGACAAACTCATATACCAAAATTGAGTTTCGATTCGATCAACCAAACTAAAATTATCATCCGGACAACTAATTTGTGAAGTCGGAAAAATGGAAAAAGGTCCATAACTCAGCCAAAATTGGTCGGAGCGAACCCACATTCGAACTTAACCAGCGTATTATTGAGACAAATCTATATACAGATTTTGGCGTTGATTCGATACCTCAAACTAAAGTTATCACCCGGACAACAACTTTCCCAAAGTTGCGAAAAGGGCCGAAAAAGGACATAACTCCAAGAAAAATTATCGCATAGAACCCAGATTCGACATTCGCCATCTCATTAGGGTAAGAGACGTATATTCCAAATTTGGTTGTGATTCGATGACCCAAACTATAGTTAACACCCCGGACGTACGCACAGGTGCACGGATGGACGCACGCACGGGCGGACGCAGCTGATTACAATAGTCCTCCGACAAAATGTCGGGGACCAAAAATAACTCCTCCAGCTTGTTCCTAATAGATAAATATCAGGTATACCAAGGTAATCCACGGTATTGTCCGAAAACACTGTGGTGTTTCGGGACTATATGGTTCTTTACCATACACTTTTTAATGAAGGATATTTAGCATGCCTCATCCGGCGGCGTGAAAAAATTCGACAAACAGTGACCTCAAGCATCATGTCAATACCCCGGCGTTGTTCCTCATAGATCCTCGACAAGGGCGTTGTTTACGTTCATCTAATTATTTTATCTAACAATTATATAGATTTTGGCCTGAAAACTACGAGAAACGGTCCGTGTCACATAATGTGCTCCGATTCCGCATCATATAGATGACTCATTCTGATTCCGTATCATACAGACGACTCGTTTCCGGTAGCGCTACGGGCTGTCATAAGAGGCGCATGGATACATTCTATGTGCGTTTCAGTGATCGACCGAACATTATGTCCCAAAAATGTTTGAAAATAATTTAACCCTTTACCTATCATGAAAAGCAGACGACACTTGCAAAAAAAAAAAATCCTTGAATAACTCATTTTTTTCATTTTTTGTCTCAAAAACATAGGCTATGACCCCTCGTTGGAACGAGCTCGTTCCAACGAGGGGTCATAACCTATGTTTTTGAGACAAAAAATGAAAATTAATTGGCGATTTTTGGAGAATAGAATTGGCCGGTTTTGGCCGTTACGTTGGGTGAAGGCTTAAGATTTAATCTGTTTATGTGACAGAATTGTTAGATAAATGAATTATGATAATGTGCATGTCCTGTGATTTGTATCAGATTCTCGGTGGTGTCCAAAAATGGGATCACAACTCGCCGGCAAAGCCGGCTCGTTGAGATCCCATTCTGGACACCACCTCGAATCTGATACAAATCACAGGACATGCACGTTATCATGATGATCTGTATTTATCTAACAATCATATAGATTTTGGCCTGAAAACCACGAGAAACGGTACGTATCACATAATGTGTTCCGATTCCGTATCATATAGACGACTCATTCTGATCCGTATCATATAGACGACTCGTTTCCGGTAGCGCTACGGGCTGTCATAACAGGCACATGGATACATTCTATGTGCGTTTCAGTGGTCGACCGAACATTATGTCCCAAAAATGTTTGAAAATAATTTAACCCTTTATCTATCATGAAAAGCAGACGACACTTGCAAAAAAAAATCCTTGAATAACTCATTTTTTTCATTTTTTGTCTCAAAAACATAGGCTATTAACCTCGTTGGAACGAGCTCGTTCCAACGAGGGGTCATAACCTATGTTTTTGAGACAAAAATGAAAATTAATTGGCGATTTTTTAAGATTAGAATTGGCCGGTTTTGGCCGTTACGTTGGGTGAAGGGTTAAGATTTAATCTGTTTATGTGACAGAATTGTTAGATAAATGAATTATCATGATAATGTGCATGTCCTGTGATTTGTATCAGATTCTCGGTGGTGTCCAAAAATGGGATCACAACTCGCCGGCAAAGCCGGCTCGTTGAGATCCCATTCTGGACACCACCTCGAATCTGATACAAATCACAAGACATGCACATTATCATGATAATCTGTATTTATCTCACAATCGGGGCGTTTTTGCACTGTTACGCAACTAAAGTTTAATGTATCTGGGGCCACATTCATGAAACCTACTTATGACACAACTTGGTCGTAGGACGGTCCTGTGTATCAAGTAGTGACATAAGTGGTATTCACGAAATTATCGTAAATTTGTGAATGTCCTAAATATTGCTAAAAACTTAGGATTCACATGAGGTACCTTAGAAAGTTCTTAAATATAAAAAGTGACTCCCAAGTTTGAATCACGGAGAAATGGCTGCGATATATTTCATTTTACAAGCACGGAGAGATTTGCGCCGTCAAAGAGCGTTTCGTGACAGGAACAATCCTCTCGGCTACATGGATGATGCAGATATTGTGCAGAAATATCGGCTTAGCAGACCTGCAATTCTTGAGGTCTGCAATCGTTTAGAGAATGACTTGAAGCATTCAACCATGCGATCACAACCTTTTCCTGTATCATTGCAAGTTTTAGTGGTATTAAGGTTTTTGCATCTGGCAGTTTTCAGAATGTGGTCGCAGACATCCATAATATAAGTCAACCGACAGTGTCGCGGGTCGTACGGTCCTTGAAAAATATTGTTGGAGCACTTTACTGTACCCAAATCGTGATGAAACCCTATCAATGAGAAGTGGCGTTCGTAAATAGGAAGAGGCACCACTCCATCAGTGTAAACAGGCAAGAGGAAAGATACAACAAGCCACACAAAAGTTCAAGAAACCCCACTGAGCGTAATTTGGTGTTCTAAAATCAAGATTCCGTTGTATTGAACCTTCGGGTAGCATTTTGTTTTCACCCGAAAGAACATGTACAGTGACAGTAGCAGCATTCATTCTGCACAATATATGTATTAACCACGGCGTGTCATTACCGAATGATGCAGAGCAACAAGGAATGATGAGATGGGGATAATACATAACGGGAACCTCAACGCCGATATTCAGGCAAGAGCAGAGTTAATCACGCGTCGTTTCTGAAATTCTGTAATCAGTTATCTGTTCCTTTGACAAAAGTAGGTAATAAAATGTCCAGTTCAAACTGTTTGTTTAAATGCAATTATGGTCATGGAAAATGCTTATTTCTTTGTTACAACAATATTGTTGAGTTTTTTTCACCAGAAATAACAAGTAATCTGAGATAGTTACGGCATTGAATTTGTATAATATAATTTGTCATTTAAATGCTAGCAGAAGCTTGTTTTTGTTGACTACAGGGTTAATGCCGTTTACACGTCTATGCAACTTCTTCACATTTTTAATGAAAAATGTTATTGCTCACACGCATTTGCTTACAGCTGTACCCCGAAGTTGATGGTTATATGTCCTAACTTCTGTGTGTCATAAGTTCGTTTTGTGAATGTGGTTTGTGAATACAACTAGGAAGGTCTTAGGACCGTCCTAAAGTTATGACTTGAGACATCCATATGTAATAACTTAGGACAGTTTTCATGAATGTGGCCCCTGGGCCCTTGTTCCGAATCCATATCAAGGGCCCCCGATACAAGTGCGTGATTCTGCTGTTGCCAAAACAACGGCATTAATATCATTTTTCGATCACTTCGCGTTTTTCCATTCAGAGAACACAATATAGGTGAGGCGAAGCCGAACCTAATATTGTTTTCTCTGAGCCGCATATGACACTGTATCTGCCAACTAAACGCCCTGTAACGAATTTATTGTCCACGCACGGCATTCCAAAATGTCACTGGGGAAGTTAACTCAACGAATAGTTAAATTATGCGCACTTTTCGGCATCTTGGGCTGGTTTGAAGCCTATTATTGGGATTTTCCTGAACGCTCGAGTCGAGGCTTCTCTCTTGAAGTTAAAGGATTAGCTTTCGCTATTAAAAGGCAACCTTGCTAAACTGAACCCTTCCGTCAAACCACCGACATATTTCTACACAGGAACCAGGAAAGGAAACGTTCTCCACTTCAAACTACGAAACTGTTGCAGTGATCTAAACCACGACAAATTTAACAATTTGATCTCCTCTACCCCACAATGTACCTGTGGCCATCCCCAATAAGATGCACACCATTTCTTCTTTCAATGCCCGAACTACCACCCTCAAAGATTGACTTTTTTTTAATGCTGTTATCATGTTCAATATATCTAATGTCGACGATCTACTTTATGGAATAATCGGTTTAACAACAAAGCAAAACGAACTTTTATTCAGGAAAGTTCAAACATTCCTCCTTGCAACTGGCCGATTCGAATAACATCACCTGAACCCAAACGATGCATAATGCACCCTTAGTTGTGTACTAGCGTGCGTTGGGACAACGTGGCGTGTTGTGGGACTGCATTTTAATTTCCACCAATTTGTTCTTAACCCTTTACCTAACGAATCGCCCGCATCCGCCCCCGTAATATGCAAATTGAGCAGTTGAAAAAATTAAATTTTTCAAAATATTTCGACAAAACCATATCATGTGACCCCCTCATTGGAACGAGCTCAACGAGCTCGTTCCAATGGGGGGTCACATGATATGGTTTTGTCGAAATATTTTGAAAAATTTAAAAAAAATGATTTTTAAAATAATAAATTTTGATATCGCCTGTGTTGGGTAAAGGGTTAAATTACACGCTCTCTTTTTGTAAAGACGATAGAGATCCAATAATGCAAAAGTCACCAGGCGAGCCTAGACAACGGCAATCCTTCACTCTCTAATCCTATAACTCTTTAACACTTTGAGCCCCGATGGCCCTTTTTCGGGCAAAACCCGTGAAACACCCCATTTTCCTTGACAAAATAATGTTAAATAAATAAGTAGTGTAGACCAACCACTGTTTCTAGCGTGTGGACCCAAGCCTCCGCGTTGGAAATATTGATTGGTCAGCTCTAAAATAATGAAAATAAACCCTTCCAGCTAATTCTACTGAATTGATGTGGAAGATACCACCAGATTCAAAAACGGTTCAATCCTTATCTCTCTAAATCTTCAACCCTTTAGCTGATGCCAACACCAATTCTTAGTATTTCTATATTGTATATAATTATGCCGCAAATGTTTAATTATTCTTGTCTAAGGAGAGGAGTTTTTGTAAGTTGTGATAACTTGTTCTCCAATCCTTTTTGCTGTATGGTGGCAAATAAAATATGTTTAAACTAAACTAATAACCAAAGCTGTTCCACCTGCTAGACTTTTCTATTCTACTGGTGTCTACTCCAGGACAAACGAACATGGTCGGGTAGATGAAAGCTATGACATAGACAGATAGAAGAAGAGGATTCTGAAAGAATTCAAAATAGTAAATTTTGTCGGGTTGTTTGTGGTACTTCTACGAATAGGGAAATTACTCCTGTTCGAAGGAACACACCCTCCGAGCATACCCCGTCTTGTTGTAAGCCTTTTGGGTAACTTAGCAAACACGTGCTACCATAGAAACCAAGATAGCGGCCTCCCCGTATACAAAATGGCCGTCGGAAACACGTATCACCCTGACAACACGGGATGCGCATGCGCACTAACATCACGTATCACTGAGGGGATGACGTCACAAGATGGTCGCTCACGCGGGTTCCCATAACAACTAAACATGGCGTCACAAGGTCACTTGACTATGACGTCACATATGAGATCCCCAATTGGGCCCCGCTTATCTCATCTCCTACTACTCGCATTTAATGACCGCCTAATATATTGCAAAGTTTGTACATGTATTTTCAAATTCAAAAATAGGGCGGGGCCCCAAAATATTGGAAGTGGGTCATGTTCATATCTGAAGTATGGTATAATGTATGGAAATGGGGCCTACACAAAATGAGTTGAAACTCAATGTTGGTTCAAAATTAGGGGCGAGGACACTCAGGTCACCAGTCTGAGGTGTTATTGAGTTCATTGTTTAGAACTGCCGGATCTTAATAGAACCCATGTCTCCTGATAGGGGATGCCCAAACCCTTTTGGGGAGGGGGGGGAGGGATATATAATTCGGAAGGCCATTGGGGTTCGGGGCCTGTGGCGAATATTTCAAATACGATGCAAAGCCCAATCCTAACACCACACCGCCTTCATCAGTGAAAGTTGGGAATGACAGTTTTGCCATTCACAGTGTGTTTAAATGCCAGTGTTAGTAAATCAGAACGATATAATTGATGGTTGAATGACATAATACTTCGTGGTCTTGAAGTATTTCAGTGTATTATTGATCGAAAGGTAGTTTAGGGATTCGAGAGAAGTAGACAGCTTGCGTTTTGGATGGGCTGAAGGATACCAGCCACTTCTGAGACCAGAAGTATATTTTGGCCAGATCATTATTCAATATGGTTGTTAGTTCAGAACTCGATCTTTTACCGTTTGTGAGACATGTATCATCAGCAAACAATCTCGTAAGGGATTCTAAATTGACTGCAATATCGTTGGTATAGACTAAAAAAGGAAGGGTCCCAGGTCAGATCCTTTAGGAACTCCGGCTTGTATTAGTTTGTATGGAGAGTATGTGTTATTCACTAATTCTCGTTGTTTACGATTTTTCAAGTAACTGTCAAACCATTTTAACAGAGGACCTGAGATGCCAAAGTGCTCTAATTTATAGAGAAGACCTTTATGCCATACCCTCTCGAAAGCCTTTGAGATGTTACAAAAGATAGCACAAGTCCTCTGTTGTTCATCTGGTGATTGACATAACGAATGGAATAGTTCAAGAAGTTGTAACGTAGTGCAGTGGCCAGAGATGAAGCCGGACTGATATTTATATAGAAGATTATTCTGATGAAAATGAGTAAAAACCGATTTCAGGAGAACTTTTTCACAGATTTTCCCTAAGATTGGTAAAAGGGAGATCGGCCGATAGTTGTTTTTGTCCGCGGGATCTAGTTTTTTAAAGATGGGGATTAGGCCCTACATTGGCTTTCTTCCATTCGTCTGGATATGTTGCGGTATCGAAACTTTCTTGAAAAAGCATACTCAAGGGTGCTGGGATGGTATCGACAGTCCCCTGCAGCATTTTAATGCTGATCTCGTCATGGCCATGGGCCTTGTTCGCATTTAACGACTTAATAACATCTACAATATCTTTTATATCAAAGAGAATCCTCGAAAGGATAACGTGACGTTTCGTAGGAAAGACTGAAAGTTGGATGTTTTCATCATTAATTGTACTGTTTTTTATAAAAGTTTCGTTCAAAATTACAGATTTTTCTAAGTCATCCGTTGTTAAATCGGATGGATCGGGGCTATCACCACGATAAAGGGGCGGGATTATTTTTTCGTCAGTTTTGTTTAACAAATTTCTGATAATATGCCAAAAATCTTTGGGGCTGGGGGCGTTCGATAATCTGTCTTGGATGTTATCTTCGTCAATTTGTTTGGCGTGCTTTTTTCATGTTATTTACACTATTTCGTGAATGTTTGTACAAGTTCCAATGGTGTGGGTCTTTTGTTTTAGAACTCTTCTTCTGAAACGGTCTCTACGCCTAATCTCGAGTTGGAGTTCCGAAGTAAACCACGGTTTGTCATTAGGGCGTATTTGGACTGTTGATTTTGGGATTGTGGTGTTCATTATCTCCATAAAATTCTCACAGAAGTTTTTTTGGGACACATTAACATCTGCATTGTCATCTATTATTAGATTAGATTCTTTATTTACAGTATACTTAAAAAAACAGTTACAGTTATATAGTACAAGTAGTAATGATGTGTATACTGAGGGAGATAACATAGCCAGATTGGCTGTCTACCTGTTACCCCCCTTGGAATTGCAGACAGACTGTGACCAAAAATAGTTTATATGTAGCAGATTACATGCAACTGATATATGACGACAGAGTATGGGTAATTTCATAGCTGAGGCCATGCTACTTTCATATACAGGTTCCGTCCTACACTTACACCTACACCTATACCAGCTGGAGACTGGTGGTTTCAAATTGAAAGAAGGCATCCTGCTTATCGTGCCCACCTCACCACTTCATAGAACTCCAAGTCCCTGCGAAAACTCGCTGCGAAACCGGCGTCGAGAGTACACTTGGTATGTTTGGGGCACAAAGTCCACGTCGGTCAGCATACCCATTGAGCACATATTTAAGAGTGCTCAGCATGTGCGCTGACCGACGAGTCCTGTGTCACATCAGGGAGTACATGTATGCGTTATGGTACATCCAAATGCGAGAGTATAAGTCTGGTGGATATGCTTCGGTTGAAAATTGCTGAATATTATTGATTTCCAGATCAGTTCGTTTGCTCGTATAAAATTTGCTATGATTATTGTTACTATATTTGGCTTTTCTGGTCTGTTCTTGTTAGTTCTGACGCTATTCCGAGCCCTCTTGTTGTTTCGTTTATCGTGATCCCCCAATGAATTTCTTTCCTGGTGCTAACTAACCAATCTCAGGGGTAGGGGTTGTGGGGTGATCAGTTAAATGTCTAACTGGGGCTGGGGTCCCAGCACTGGGTTACTACTAAACACCTACATTTTCATCCAAAAAGAAAAGAATCCAAATAATTAGTTCTCAAAGCAGCTTTTAACCCTTTACCTAACATGAAAAGCAGACGACACTTGCAAAAAATTAAATTCTTGAATAACTAATTTTTTTCATTTTTTGTCTCAAAAACATAGGTTATGACCTCTCGTTGGAACGAGCTCGTTCCAACGAGGGGTCATAACCTATGTTTTTGAGACAAAAAATGAAAATATTTTGAAAATTAATTGGCGATTTTTGAGAATAGCGCTGACCGGTTTTGGCCGTTACGTTGGGTAAAGGGTTAACACCGTGTCCGTAAACCAGGGTTTATATTTCGATTACCTTAGTGAGAATCCAAATGAAAATTCTCTTATAAAACACGTGATTAAAATAAAAAAAAATTCGCCGAAATATAAGTCCTGTGTTTCCCGGGGTTGTTGATATGTTGATTATTCTTTGATTGCGTGCATGGCTGAGTGAGCCGAGGACCAGTGATTCATTCATTCGCTCACTTATTCACTGTTATGCTGTACGATGTGCATCTACATTCATTCACTCATTTTTTATTTGTTCATTCATTTATTCACTCCATCATTCATTCATTCATTCATTTTGTGCATCCAAATTACTGAACATCTCACTTCATTCATTCATTCATTCATTCATTCATTCATTCATTCCTTCATTCATTCATTCATTCATTCATTCATTCATTCATTCATTCATTCATTCATTCATGTTGCAAATTTCATCCCATCCATCTATTCATCCACCCATCCATCCATCCATCCATATATCCAACCACCCATCCTTCCATCATTCAACAAATCTTTTTTGTGTCAATCCATTCACTTATTTTCTCTTTGTCATTTGATGATAGTATGCATACATTATCGACCACAGCAACGGAAGGGTAAATTAATTTTGTTCTCGCCTTGAAGTCGCATAGTATTCTGATGCTGAAAGACCGTCACATATCAACTACATTGTTCATCAGTTTGAACCTTTGGCCATGGATATATCCACTCATTCAGATTCTAACCCATTGGATTGTTAGATGGACATGTGAATGAATGAACGGCTAGGACCTAGCCACTCTAAACCGTATAAATTGGCCTACCCATTTTTTGGTTTACTCTTTTAGCTGCTCGTTCAGCTCAATGCTAAGATACTTAATTTTGAATAGGAAAATCTTACCATCCTATGAACTAATCGAATATTGTAACCTCTTTCTAGCCCAAACCTCTACATGTTGTGAATACCATTCCTATTTAGTGAACATCCCTAACCGACACACAACAAAGTATACGATTATCACTGGCTCTATAAACTAGTCAAATATTGAGACCTCTCTCTAGCTATGTTTTTGAGACAAAAAATGAAAAGATAATAAAATTCATTGGCGATTTTTTAGGAAAGCGCTGTCCGGGTTTGGCCGTTACGTTGGGTAAAGGGTTAACTGACCAAACTATCTTACGGGGGGTGGGGGGGGGGGGGGTGGGGGCTGGACTTACGGCCACTACGGACTCTCGTCAGTTAGACTATCAGGCAAAGATGCAAATACGTATTGTTTTCATAGACTCATTTTCTCCCTTGTTGACTCCAGTGTTTTCATTGGCACTCTTTCTCCCTTGTTGACTCTGGTAATTTCATTGTCACACTGTCTCCCTTATTGACTCCGGTGTTTTCATTGTCACATTGTCTCCCTTTTTGACTCTGGTATTTTCAGGTCTCGTTACAGTTATTCGGGTGAAAATGTCAGCTTTTCAAGAAATGTGCAGCTTTTGATCAACACGGTCGAGGATATTTCGCATTTAAATTACCTCCCCTATTCACAATACTCACAATGTGAATAGGTTATGGAAGCTCAGAATATGGCCCTTTCTGGAGACAACTGTAACCAAGAAAAATCATACAATATCACTCAAATAGACTCAGCTGAATGGCACAGTTGATGGCTAAAAAAATGGCTCAAAATGGTCAAAATTTTCTCATTTTAGGGATAAATCTCCAATTTTCGTGCATCGATCAGCATCGATAGTGATAAAACTGTGTTATAGGAATTCCTCGTTCCTCCACTGAGGATTTTACAGCATAACATGATCATTCTGACAAGTAAAAAACATATGGGTTTCTTATTCATTTTTTCAGAAGGTTTTCTCAAAGCAACTTTACACAAAAATTGTCCCATTTGTAAACTGCAAATTGTCAGGTCCCAAACAGGTCTGGGTTAGTCATTTAACACTTCCATGTGACCTTGACCCCCAATTGAAATGCACTTGACAATACACAGTTTGAATCAAGACCACCAACAGATTATTTTGGCCATATCACCATTAATGAGAATTATTTATTAGATGCACACCACCATAAACTAAAACTATAGCTCAAAATAGCCATTTGGCTGAGGGATATCCAATAACCTCGGAAATGACCCTTTAAAAGGAAAGGAGACCCTATTGTCACATTGTCTCCCTTGTTGACTCTGGTGTTTTCATTGTCACATTGTCTCCCTTGTTGACTCTGGTGTTTTCATTGTCACATTGTCTCCCTTGTTAACTCTGGTGTTTTCATTGTTACATTGTCTCCCTTGTTGACTCTGGTGTTTTCATTGTCACATTGTCTCCTTTGTTGACTCTTGTGTTTTCATTGTCACATTGTCTCCCTTGTTGACTCTGGTGTTTTCATTGTCACATTTTCTCCCTTGTTGACTCTGGTGTTTTCATTGTTACATTGTATCCCTTGTTGACTCTGGTGTTTTCATTGTTACATTGTCTCCCTTGTTGACTCTGGTGTTTTCATTGTCACATTTTCTCCCTTGTTGACTCTGGTGTTTTCACTGTTACATTGTCTCCCTTGTTGACTCTGGTGTTTTCATTGTCACATTGTCTCCCTCGTTGACTCTGGTGTTTTCATTGTCACATTTTCTCCCTTGTTGACTCTGGTGTTTTCATTGTTACATTTCCTCCCTTGTTAACTCTGGTGTTTTCATTGTTACATCGTCTCCCTTATTGACTCTGGTGTTTTCATTGTTACATTGTCTCCCTTGTTGACTCTGGTGTTTTCATTGTCACATTTTCTCCCTTGTTGACTCTGGTGTTTTCATTGTTACATTGTATCCCATGTTGACTCTGGTGTTTTCATTGTTACATTGTCTCCCTTGTTGACTCTGGTGTTTTCATTGTCTTGTCACATTTTCTCCCTTGTTGACTCTGGTGTTTTCACTGTTACATTGTTTCCCTTGTTGACTCTGGTGTTTTCATTGTCACATTGTCTCCCCTGTTGACTCTGGTGTTTTCATTGTCACATTGTCTCCCTTGTTGACTCTGGTGTTTTCATTGTTACATTGTCTCCCTTGTTGACTCTGGTGTTTTCATTGTTACATTGTCTCCCTTGTTGACTCTGGTGTTTTCATTGTTACATTGTTTCCCTTGTTGACTCTGGTGTTTTCATTGTCACATTGTCTCCCCTGTTGACTCTGGTGTTTTCATTGTCACATTGTCTCCCTTGTTGACTCTGGTGTTTTCATTGTTACATTGTCTCCCTTGTTGACTCTGGTGTTTTCATTGTTACATTGTCTCCCTTGTTGACTCTGGTGTTTTCATTGTTACATTGTCTCCCTTGTTGACTCTGGTGTTTTCATTGTTACATTGTCTCCCTTGTTGACTCTGGTGTTTTCATTGTTACATTGTCTCCCTTGTTGACTCTGGTATTTTCATTGTTACATTGTCTCCCTTGTTGACTCTGGTGTTTTCATTGTTACATTGTCTCCCTTGTTGACTCTGGTGTTTTCATTGTTACATTGTCTCCCTTATTAACTTGTCCACCTGACGAGTCAATAAGGGAGAAAAAGTAACAATGGGAACACAACAGTTTAGATGAACTTTATTCATTCGTTACCCTGATTTATGTCTTTTTCTGACTGATTAGGATTAGTATCTGATTCCCTAGAAACCTTAAGAATGATTAAAGGGAATTTGGGTTGAATTTAATACATTTTTGTGGTCGAGTGGTGTCGTACAAACTATTTCAGATTTTTTTTCCAAGTTAAGGAGCCTGAAGTGTTATTTACTATCTGCTCTTAACACAAAGACAAATCGAGCCGAAACCTATTTGCTTTCCTGAAACCGAACCGAATCTGAAAAATCAGAACCTCCCAGTTCTATAGGGCATCGACCGCCTATTATAGAATCCTGGCTATGCGCCGGCTTAGGCCTGTCCAGATTAATCGTTAGTCGTTCCCAGTCATGAACCCTCTTCCTATCCAGTTTACTGACACATCACTGCCAGGGAACATTCGTTAGTTGGCACAACACCAATTTTTCTGCTTCTTATCAGTCGAGTGTGGATAACAGGATAAGTTGTTGAAAAAATGTAAGACAAATTCCGCGCCATGCCCACTGGATACCAGCTCCCAATGCCTGTGTCATAGAGGGGGTGGGTGGGGGGGGGGTGGCTGGGAGAGCAATGCCCTCATTCCCTTTACTTCCTTAACCCTTTACCCAGCATAACGGCCAAAACCGGCCAGCGCTATTCTAAAAAATCGCCAATTAATTTTCATTATTTTTTTCATTTTTTGTCTCAAAAACATAGGTTATGACCCCTCGTTGGAACGAGCTCGACGAGCTCGTTCCAACGAGGGGTCATAACCTATGTTTTTGAGACAAAAAATGAACAAAATTAGTTATTCAAGAATTTTTTTTGCAAGTGTCGTCTGCTTTTCATGTTAGGTAAAGGGTTAATAATCTTAAATTAAAAATTCAAGTTCCGTCTAGCTTTCAACATTTTTTTCTGACAACGTTTCCTCTTCCTTGGACCAGTTGCGTAATGATTGTTGTGACATATCGTCCTTTTCACCAACAAGGGTTTGTCCGAGTTCTTAGAGGGCATTAAGATGTGCAGGAGGGTCTCCCCTGTAATCTTGAGCATGTCCCATGCATGCTCCGTGGAGTTGAAGTCAAGTGGGCATGCTAGCCAGCACATCCACTCATTCACGCACCCTCTACTTAATGGTCACTGATCTGGCTTGATGGAGCCTTGCATTATCGTCCATTAGGATGAAGTCTGTGCTTACTTCCCTTATACGCAGTCACCCAAAATATTATAGAATCTCATTTCTGTAATATTTTCCATTCAGATTCTCATTCTAGATGAGACAGTGATTATCTAAACTTACCATTACCGAGCCACAACTATACCGGTAATGATCTGCCACATTGACATCACCTAGCCTCTCATTGACCCTCCTCCATATTCTGGTACATCTATCCAAAAAGTCCAGATGCTATCTGGTCTCATGTGAATAGACATTGGACTATTAACCCTTTACCTAACCTGAAAAGCAGACGACACTTGCAAAAATAATTCTTGAATAATTATTTTTTCATTTTTTGTCTCAAAAACATAGGTTATGACCCCTCGTTGGAACGAGCTCGTTCCAACGAGGGGTCATAACCTATGTTTTTGAAACAAAAAATGAAAACAATAATGAAAATTAATTGGCGATTTTTGAGAATAGCGCTGACCGGTTTTGGCCGTTACGTTAGGTAAAGGGTTAAGTATGTGCCCAGTTTAGAGACCTCAGCACCACTCAACCCTATGTTATCTGTGTCCTGCTTGCAAAAGAACACAAACTGTGGGCTTTCTTGCACTTATTTTGTGCAGCATTGTGGAGTCGGTTCCTCATTGTTTGTGTAGATACAGCATTACAGGGGCTCCAGTTGCATTATGGGAGTTGCTTTGCAGAGCTGTAGCATTAATGGCGCAGTATATGCATTCTGTGGTAACAATGTAAATGTCTTAATCCTTTACCCGACGTAACGGTCAAAACCGGCCAACGCTATTCACAAAAATCACCAGTTAATTTTCATTATTTATTTCATTTTCTGTCTCAAAAACGTAGGTTATTACCCCTCTTTGGAACGAGGTTGTTGAGCTCATTCCAATGAGGGGTCATAAACCTATGGTTTTGAGACAAAAAATGAAATAAATTAGTTATTCAAGAATTTTGTTTGCAAATGTCGTCTACTTTTCTTGTTTGGTAAAGGGTTAATGAGCTATAGTGACTATTTGACGACCTGCACCATGTTTTCTCTCAACTCTACCAGAAGGTCTGAACTAATTCTAGGCCCTAGACATCATACTTTTGCTCACCCCGAGTGTCGCAGTAACCAGTATCATTGATATGCCTGACTGCCACATTCCTATGCCTCTTGAGAGTTTCTTGAGACTCAAATGACGTCGACTAGGCAAAAGATATACTGATTTTCATATGTAGACTCTCATAGTAATGTTTGAAATTCTAATGATAAAGTTAGGGAAACTTTAACAGTAATCAGAAAATGAGCCTTATGAGATTTTAGATCCCCAGAAAAGGGGTGGTCCACTTTTACATTGACCATGGATGATTGCACACATGTAACAACAAATTAACCCTTTACCCAACGTAATGGCCAAAACTGGCCAGCGCTATTCTAAAAAATCGCCAATTAATTTTCTTTATTTTTTCATTTTTTGTCTCAAAAACATAAGTTATGACCCCTCGTTGGAGCGAGCTCACCAAGCTTGTTCCTACGAGGGGTCGTAACCTATGTTTTTGAGACAAAAAATGAAAAATATTAAGTTATTCTAGAATTTTTTTTGCAAGTGTCATCTGCTTTTCATGTTAGGTAAAGGGTTAAAGAGTTTGGGGAGAGTGTACATTTACTTTCGTGAGTGATTAGAATCAAAATTTTACCTTTTTATGTACAAACTAGCGGGCCCACCGTCCCAGGACAGAAAGCCCATGATGCGGGGTGGAAAATTTCCAGCTGGGTGGAATGACAATCATACACTTCCCATTTATATAACAATTATGTTGATGAGTAGGTATGATCCTTAAGAAATTGTGAGTAGTATTTTTCAACGGTACACGGACAAAAACCGATGGTGACAAAACACCATGCTGCTATAGCCCAGACAAAACACCATATAGACAAAACACCATGCTGCAATAGCCCAGACAAAACACCATCCGGACAAAATACCATGCAGCTATAGCCTGGACAAAACATCATGCAAAAAAACACCATGCTGCTACAGCCCAGACAAAACACCATTTAGACAAAATACCATGTCACTACAGCCCAGACAAAACACCATGCACTTTTTATAGCCAAAATCTCGCCAAAATGGTTCTGTAGTGCTTTGAAAGGTTATGAACACAGTTTGCTCAAGACATTGCTTGCAATTTCGTAGTGCTTTCAGTCACAAAGTTATTATTATATGTTTAAAGCATAGACCTTTTGCTCTTAGTCTGTTAGACTAATCTATATTTTGGTAATGTTAATACTGTTTATATTATTGAATAAATAAAGGATATCTAGTGTTTTTGAGTGGATACCGAAAATTATCTCATGAGTGACAGAGACATATACGATAATACCATAGTGTGTTTTGATATGTTTGATATCTCAACTCGTTGAAAGTGAGTTTTTTTTCGCGAGGCTTGCCGAGCGAAAAAAACTCACTTTCAACGAGTTGAGATATCAAACATATCAAAACACACTATGGTATTGTTGTATTTATCTTATACCGACCATTTTTGTTCTTTTCTGCATTTTTAAAAGGGTTTGGGGGATGATTTCGTGTCAAAATGTCGGCTCATCTGGAGTGGAGTCGACTGCTTTCTCTTGTTGGGCATGAATACATGTGATGTGCCCGGAAAAGCTGTTGGTGCGTAACAAGGCTACAAATTCAAGTGAATGATAGAGTATAGTTCCTCTTAGAAAGTGGCCCTGTAACTGGGAAAACAATTACAGAAAATATACTTACGCCTCAATTCTTATGATTTATGACAAAAATATGTTTGATAATCAATTTCACCAGATTTGACACGATTTATAAACAATTTTGCGAATGTCATCATTATATTATAATATAGAAAAAGACTATAGTCCGTTCTCCAATCTATATGACATAGGGGTATGTGTTATAGATAATCTATAACACATGGGCTATATCTTCAACAGGTATAAGATAAAAATGTTTATTTTTCGCAAGCACTTGCGCAAGCGAAAATCTCCATTTGTCTCTGTCACAAGTGAGATCATTTACAGTATCCAATCAAAAACACTAGATTTTCTTTTTATTTTACGCTTTTTATAAGAATCTGATAATTCCACTCGTTTCAACCTTTAATTAATGCATGAAAAGCATCTTGCAATCTGATTCAGCTGGCGGGTTTCTTGTCCAAACATGGCCTGAAAGTCCGTAATATAAGTTTTTGGTTTGGTACGTCCTTTGAAAGGGGGGGGGGGGGGGGGGGGGTCATCGGTTCTTATTGTTCAAACATCCACCTGCTCCAACCCCCATATTCCAAAATTCACGAGATTTTGTCCGCCTGTGCGAGAGTTTTTGCTTGCTTATGGATGGATTTTTTTTGTCCTCATATGGCATTTTGCATCATGGGATTCTGTCTGACATTCATTTCAACATCACTGATTATCCGAAGAGAATGTTTTCATGAATAGTACAGTAACACAACAAATACAAAAGCACAATTGTTAAACTGTTACATAAATGGCCACATTCAGAGAATGAATTACAAACCTTATTCACACTGCTGTCTTGTAATGGATCTATGTCACGCCCAAGCCTGAAAATAAGCAGACTGCAAAATGAGGTCCCCAGAGGGTGAATTTGGTACACAGCAGGGTAGCATCACAAAATTTACCCTCTGTGAACCTGTGTCTGAATCAAGGTCTCAAGCCAAAACAGAAAGATGTACTTAGAGGATAAATTGGCCCACTGTATGGGATAGCATCAGCAAATTCACCCTCTGGGGACCCCATTTTGCAAATGACAGGTTGCTTATATTCAGGCCTGGTCACGTCACTCTCAATTATCAAGCTGTGAAATGAAGAACATTTGACACTTATGTAGTATCTGAGAAGCGAATAGAACCGAAACTGCAAATGCACTGGGCTTTTTTAGCCACTGATTTCTGCTAGTCCTAGGAAAGCTTCCTAGCAAGCTCTGTTTTGTAAAGTATTAAAAAAACAACAACCAAACGAAATTTTGGTTTGTTTTCAACTACTGTGGTTCCAATACAATCCCCCCCCCCCAAAAAAAAACAATTCTGGCATTAATGAAATACTTATGACCCAGTTATATACTACATGACAAATATTTTTATTTTTTGGTGTTTAAGGTCACATACGTATGCACAATGGCTAATCGTTAACGTACATGACAAATTTGGTTCACATCTGCCCATTGGATCTGAAAATAGAAATTTTGAGTGTAGTCCAACTCTGGGAGCCCAAATTTTGACTTACTGAGTTTCTTTGAAAAAAAGTGAATCTGCATCACTAAAGTAAGTTCCAAACAAGAAATCTAAGAATTATTGCAAGTGGCTTATAAAAAGAGGACTTTTAAAGCATTTTAGGCTTATGGGGCATTAACCCCACCCCAAGGGATATAGTAATTTGGAGGGAAATACAGAAGAGTAAATTCCACCAGCCTGAAGATGGCAGCAGCTTCAATTGAACAAAGGAGAAAAGGTTTACTCCAAAGATGGTCTGTGCCATAAATGAATGAATTTGGCCCAGTGGTTTTAAAGAATAAGAAAAATATCAAACTAGAGAAACAGAATTTACTGACACCAGTAAATTCAAGTCTGTGTGAAAATGGTTAAAGCATCGAAATAAACAAAACAGAAAGAGAATTTATGGAGGCTTATTTTGGAGGGTAAAATATTTTTAAAGAAATCAGAAAAAGGTTTAAATTAACAGTATTACATGAAATAAAATCTTTGGAACCCACATTGAAGTCTTGAGAGGGTTAAATTAAAGATATTCATGCAGAAATCAAATAAATTTTTTTCAAGAAACCAGACAAAAACATATGTGCACAGTATTGAAAGGGTTTTGTTCATGTCATCAATAAAATCTTTGGAACCCATATTGCAGTCTTGACAGGGTTAAATGAAAGATATGCATACAAGAATCAGATAAATGTTTCCAAGAAGCCAGATAAAAACATATGTGCCGAACATTGAAAGGGTTCAACATGAAATAAAATCTTTGGAAAACACACTGAAGGGTTAAATTAAAGATATTCATATGGGAATTTGATCAATTTTGTTTCCAAGTAATCAGAAAAACACGTGCAGCATTGAAAGGATTTGATCAAGCATCAATAAAATCTTTGGAACCCACATTGAAGTCTTGATAGGGTTTAATTAAAGATATTCATATGGGAATCAGATAAATGTTTCCAAGAAACCAGAAAAAACATATATGTGCAGAACATTGAAAGGGATCAACATAAAATAAAATATTTGGAAAACATGAAGTCTTGAGTGGGTTAAATGAAAGGTATTCAAACAGGAATCAGATAAATTTTTCCTCTGTCGCTTATGGAAGTCTTGAGAGGGTTAAGCTTCAACTTAAGCACTGAAGAAAATTATTTCATTCCATTAAGTTTAAAATAATATTGATAACATGTGTGTTTGACAGTTGGCAAGAGTCTCTCCTGTCTCTTGTTGACATAAGTGATGATAATAGTAAACAGTCTGAAGAACTCTTAACAATTTGTATAGGGAAAAATAAATACTGCAAAAATGCTGACTCATCATTTTTTCATTGCCTCCTACCGCACACCCTAACATAACCAAGGGCCATATTTTTTAACCGTTCGACTCTACTGGTCCTAAGGATGTTTCATACCAAATAACAGTTCTCTGCTCTGTGTGGTTTGGGAAATATGGGCTTTTGAATTTTTTTTCCACTTTTAGCCCTTGGGGTGGGCACAGGGCTGTGAATTTTTATTTTTTTTTTTGGGGGGGGGGGGGGGGGCAGCAATCAATTTCTTAGACCCACTTATACTACATGCCAAATTTGGCCCACCAGTTCTTGAAACAGAAATTTAGGACTGATGCCAAAATGGATGTGTCCTCACAGAGAGCCCAAATATTGACCTACCAACTTCCCTTGAACAGACTTTAATCTTCAACACCAAAGGATGTTCCATACCAAATATCAAGGCATTCCCTCTGGTGGTTCGTGAGAAGAAGATTTTTTAGCTTTTATGGTATTAATCAGAGCCTGAAGATGGCAGCTACTTCATTTGAACAAGTAGAAAGGGTATACTCTACACATGGTCTGTGCAATATATGTTTGAATTTGGCCTAGTGCTTTTGAACAAGAAGGCTCGTGGTTAACACCACTTCACCACTCATGGTGAACATTTGGTACACCAAGCTACTATGGGTATATTCTATATATATGGTAGTCATTAAATTAAAATGCTCAATCTGTAGTACTTAAGGGTTCAGAGGGGTGCGCGGTGGCTCAGTGGTAGACTGTTGGACTTCTATGCAAGAGGTCGAAAGTTCGATCCACGTTTTGTGTCCTTGGGCAAGGCACTTTATCCCAGTTGCCTACATGGGGGCACGATGACGCCGTGTACTAAGGCGCACTGCACATCGATGGTGTCTTCAACTGCTGTAACCCTGTTTGAGCGTAGCTTGAACCGAGTTAGAATATTGAGGAGCTGACAGTTACTCATCGATGCTCAGTGGTTCTCTCCGGCTTCCTCCACCTGTAAAACTGTCATGGTCACGATTATCCATTGTGCAAAAGTATGTGACCTTAAACACCAATAAATAAATAAATAGTACAGGTTAATAATCATAAAAAAGAAACACTTACCCAGAACCTGTTTTCTGTCTAAAATCTTCATCGAGTTGCATTTTTCTGTTGACTTTTTCCCTAACATCAATGTTTTAAATATCTGACATGAATATCAACAACACATGGCATGACATGTTTAAAGCAAAAATATCTTTGGGATGCATTCTATGTTTCTTCTCTGTCCATATCTTCTCATCTATAAACGCAATAAAATTCCGACAACCATGGCGTAGAGCAACTCTAGAGCCTAACTGGAAAATATCAATTTCTCCATCTGTTCATATTTCATGTGTACCTACGGAGACTAAATGTGAAACAGCCTTTTATTGCTTCCAATGAATCCTATACATGCAGGTGTACATTCTGGGGTGAGTGGGGGAAAACTGCCCCATCTGCCACCCCACAAAAAATATATATATATTGCGAGTGGGAGATCTCCCCCCAATGATATGATATTTGAGTTGGACCAGCTCTAGAAATTAGCAAATGGTAATGCCATGGAAAAAACCATGACAGAGTGGCATTTCTGATTATTGTGGAAAATTATTGTGAATATACACTTCTTTTCTACTTAGCTTGCCAAGAATCATATATGTAGGTATATTTACATAAGAACCCTAAGCAATTCATGTCATGGAAGAGTAAACATGGGTCTGTGTGCGTGTATTATACCATGAATACCTATTCTACTGGATATATAAGAGGCCACAAGGGGCCTTAATTGCTCACCTGACAAGTTGTTCAAAGAAGTATTATGGATCACATTCAGCTAATCATGCCTCATCAACACTTCAGAAGAATGAAGTCATGAAATTATTATTGGGGTCCTTTTTTCATAAATTCACTAATTCCTTCAAAACGCATTTCTCCACTTAATTATCCCTCGGGGATGGGGTTGGTGGTCATAGGGGTATTTTATTTCTGAAGAAGATTTTTAAAGAATATTCCAAGTATTGCACAAAGTTAAAATTAGGAAGCCCAAATATTAACCCGGCAACTCGATTTGAACAAACTTGAATCTGAATCCCCTAGAGATGTTGTGTACTAAATATGAAAAGATTCTGACTGGTGGATCTGAAGAAGATTTTTAAAGAATATTCCTCATATTGCACTTAGTAAAAATTTGGGCTCCAATAGGGAGCCTAAATATAAACCCAGGGACTCAATTTAAACAAACTTGATTCTGCCCCCCCCCCCCCCCCCCCCCCCCCCCCGAGATGTTGTGCACGAAATACGAAAAGATTCTGACCACAGGATCAGAACATAGAAGAAGCAGAACACATAGTTTCTAGTGGTTATGCTGCATCGTAAGATTAGCAAAAACAGCGTAGTACAAACCACATGACTTGACTCCTTGTGTAACGTGGAAGTTGTGCAATTTCTGAAGAAGACATCCTCGGCAGTATTTTTGCTGTGGATATTTTCAGTTTACTCAGCATTTTCCTCGGCACTGCTGATTGATGAGGGTGAATTACCAGGACTGCAACCAATAGGGTGATGCAAATAACCTTTAAAAAATAACCACAATTAAATGCAACTTCAGGAAGCCCTGAAAAGAGAAAAACCAGAAAGAAGAGCCCGTCCACCAAGCGGAGGGATTCCCGACGCTTGGAGGCTTTCTTGGATAAGAAGAGAGAGAAGAGCGGGGAAGTGAAAGTGAGGAAGCAGCCACCATTTCTACTCCAACTCCCACAGACCCACCCATCTTGTCTCCAGCCCCACAGCTGGAGACGCCATATGCGGACGGTCCCGTGGAGACAGAGATGGAAATGGAAGCTGTCTTCTCACCACTTCCAGTTCCCCACTCGCCTCTCCCTTCAATTCCAGAAAGCCAGGACCAGGATGCCGAATCTACGCCACCAACAAAGACCAGGGAATCCTTTGATGACATCCACAAAGAGGCACAAGATGAACTCAAAGAAGCATTCAGACAAGTTCAACTGCTTCGCGAGAGACTGAAAAAGAGGGTCCTAGCAAAGAAAGACACCCCTCCACCTACAACCACGTCATCCGATACAACCACAGCTTCCTCCCTCCAAGAAGAGAAGTAAAAGACACAAACGCCGCTAACTCTCTCCTTTTTCTCCCTCAACACGCTCGGACATGGTGAATGACAAAAGCAAAAAGGAACAATACTATACAGTAATCGAGGGTCGAAAGGGCTTGCTCCAAACCGTCCCGGCGTGCCTTTGGTGCGCTAAAACCATTCTTCATCATTCATCATGCAACTTCAAGAACTTAACACCAAGGCTGTAAGTTCAATTACTTATCTGATTACTGATAGTCAAGTCTTGATTGTTCAAATATTGTTTCATTCCAACGAGGGCTCACATGATATGGTTTTGTTGAAATTTTTGGAAAAATAATATTTTTTCAACTGCTGAATTTGCATATTACACGTGCGGATGCGGCCGATTCGTTGGGTAAAGGGTTAAATGGATATAATGATCATTATGTAGCTAGATGACACTTCTGCGAAAGACACTACATCAAACAGACACTTCTTCAAATTATCATTTGGTCAAATGGATACTAATTATTTATTGGAGTTTAAGGTCACATATTTCTGCACAATGGCTAATCATGACCACGACTGTTTTACGGGTGGAGGAAGCCGGAGTACCCGGAGAGAACCATCGAGCAACGGCGAGTAACTGTCAGCTCCCCAGCATACTAACTCCACACAAGCAGGGTTAGCATTTGCTGAAGACAGACGCACCATCAAGCCAGAAAATAAGCAGACTGTCATCTGCAAAATGAGGTCCCCAGAGGATAAATTTAGTGATGCTACCTTGCTAAGCAGGGTAGCATCACTAAATTTACCCTCTGTGAACCTCTATCTGAATCAAGGTCTCAAAACTAAACAGAAAGAGCTACCCAGAGGATAAATTGGCCCACTGTACTGTATGGGATAGCATCATCAAATTCACCCGCTGGGTACCTCATTCTGCAAATGTCAGACTGCTTATTTTCAGGCCTGCGCACCATCGACTTGCAGTATGCCTTAGTACACAGCACCACTGTGCCCCCACAAGGACAATGGGGTGGTGAAGTGTCTTGACCAAGGGCACAACGTGGTTGCCGCAGGTGGGATTCGAACCACGGACCCCTCGGCTTGCGGCCAGCACCTCTACCAACTGAGCTACACTGTGCCCACTTTGTCAAATGGACACCTGGTTGAATGGACATTTGGTCGAATACAATTTTCGTGGAACTTTCATCGAGTTTTTGACGAAAGTTGAATGAAACTTTTATTTGGGTTAATTTAATTTTTTTTTTTTTTTGCTAAACATTGTTCAGTGATTGGGGAATATGCATTCTTTAAATGCTGATTTTACATCGGCACTAGGAACAAAAGCTAAAAGCACTCATCATTCTTATTCAAGCTTGGGATCGTTTATGTATCTATTTTGCAGTCCCAATGCCTGGACATGGCTCCACAAATTCTGAGAAAAGTGGAAAAAACAGCTCTCAGTTTTAATGTCACCATACCAAGCCGATGCAGCGTTCATAATTGCCCATTCAAAAGAAATAATCTGAAAAGTATTCAAGTATTCATATTTATATTCATGAATTCACTGTAAAGTATTCGTATTCAAATACACTTGGAATTTGTGTATTCATATTCATAAAATTTCAAAATTCAGTGGAGCCCACTTAATTGGATATCTCTTAATTGTATATCCCTGTTAATTGAATATAATTTTCAAACACAAAACCATTTACCATATCTTCAGTACAAATTCGATTTGTTAATTGCATATGGGTTGTAGAGTAAATTCCTCTTAATTGTACCGTATATAAATTTTTGTAATATGTCGAAAAAATTATTGTGACACGCACCAAATTCCCCTTATTTATCAGCCTTTTTGGCCTCACTACATCCAATACAGGCAATTAGTCTATTATATCTTGTTTGACAGAGCTCTATGAGCTCTGTCAAACAAGATATAATAGAATAAATGCTCAGTTTACCTCCAGAACACAGGAAACTGACCAAATCCCTGTTAATTGTATACTCCTGTTAACTGAATAATTTTCACTGGCAAAATGGATATTCAATTAAGAGGATTCTGCTGTGTTTGTATTCACTACATTTGCAATGTATTTGCCCAGACCCTGCCCAGAGGGTGAATATCGTGATATTACCCTGCACAGCAGAGTAGTGTCTCTATATTTACCCTCTGTGAACCTCAGTCTGAAGCCAAAACAGAAAGAGGTACCCAGAGGATAAATCTGCCCACTCTTTGGGATAGCATCAGCAAATTCACCCTCTGGGGACCTCATTTTGCAAATGACAGATTGCTTATTTCCATGCATGATTGTATGTTCTTGTAATATTAATACTTGATTGTATGTTCTTGTAATACAGTAGAACCTGTCTTGAGACACCGCCCTTTGGGCCACACAAAAGTGGTCTCTCAAGACAGGTGGTCTCTCATAACGGGTTTCAGGTTTACTCAAGTCAGTGAATAACCAACCACAAACTTGAGAAATGGAGAAAAATGGATTTTTGTAATTACTTTGTAGTTGTTCTTTTTTTATGAAGTTTCTGTAACAAATTGAAATGGACTGTTATAAAAATTATAAAAATAAATTAGTGTTGAAAATCTTCGATTTTCAACACAAATTTATTTTTATAATCCTATCTGTCACATTTCAGGAATGTATGAAATTGTTATTCAGCAATAATCCTAATCTTTTCACAGGGGTCTTATAAAAACATCTCAGTATTTAATGAGTTATGTAACTGAATAACAATTGAAACCCAATTAAGAGCTTTAAATACTTTTAATTATGTTAGTATAACCACAATGAATTTTTCAATTCCAGAATAGGTGAAAAGTTTTTGTCATAATTCAGTCTTCAAAGGGGCGGTCTCTCAAGACAGATCCATTATGGCATAAAAATACAAGTTGGTACCAGGGCACAGTGGTCTATCAAGACAGGTGGTCTCTCAAGACATGTGGTCTCCCATAGCAGGTCCATTATAGAGTAAAACCAATCAGTGCCTGGCAGATGTGGTCTCTCAAGACAGGTGGTCTCTCAAGACAGTGGTCTCTCAAGACAGGTTTTACTGTATTAAGATTGGCTACAGTTCAGAGAAACCTATCAACAATGTGTTACATGAACTTACATCACAGCACAACATTAGATCAGGGATATATACAAAACCAGAAGAATGATGGTTGACTTTGTGCAGCAATTATTTTTCTAGTTCACACAAGTACAATTGGATTTAATGAGTTATATAATGTTTATTCTAAATCAACTTGGGGTCAGTGGAGCTTTATTTGCTTCACTGATTCCCAATGTTCAATCATGTTCCAGAAAGGATAGTTCCATTTGCACGTTGCTGTCATGACCAATGAGATTTTACAGGGAATCCTGGTCACATGATCATCTTGTTTTGTGATTCATTCACTGACAAAAGTTTGAGGTGACAAGTGTTAACAAGAGCGCACGTATCGCTGAAGCAAAACAATGTCGCCTACCGGACTAATGAGCATTAATAATTATACAAATGTTATAACCTAGATCTGATCAGCATGAATTCCGTTGAAGCGTTTCCAAAAAAAAGTCTGGAAAACTGATATTTTGGTGCTTTTCCATATTTCCAAGGGCCATAACTCACACAAGAATACTGCAATCAGCATGAAACTCAAACTTGATCTGTAAGTCATCGTTCTACAGTAGGTTACCAAGAATGAAATCATTCGGTTGAAGCATTTCCCCCAAAAGTCCGGAAAACTAAAGTATGACTGACAGACAGACTGACTGATGGATGGACAGAGTGCAAATGAAACTTGATCTGTAAGTCATCGTTCTATAGTAGGTTACCAAAAATGAAATCATTCCGTTGAAGCGTTTAAAAAAAAAAGTCCGGAAAACTGATATTTTGGTGCTTTTCCATATTTTCAAGGGCCATAACTCACACAAGAATAATGCAATCAGCATGAAATTCAAAGTTGATCTGTTTGTCATCGTTCTATAGTAGTTTATCAAAAATGAAATCATTCCATTGAAGCGTTTCCAAAAAAAAACTCCAGAAAACTGATATTTTGGTGCTTTTCCATATTTCCAAGGGACGTAACTCGCAAAGAATAATGCAATCAGCATGAAACTCAAACTTGATCTGTAAGTCATCGTTCTATAGTAGTTTACCAAAAATGAAATCATTCCGTGGAAGCGTTTTCCAAAAAAACTCCGGAAAACTAAAATGTGACTGACAGACTGACGGACTGATGGATGGACAGAGTGCAAACCTATAGTCCACTCCGGTGATGCCGGTAGGGGACTAAAAATCCCTCCCACCTCAACCCATCCATTGGATTCCTGACTTAGATCGGTGTGGCTTTGCTTCCCCATCTTATCTTATATTGGTTTTGTGGGCGTTTTATTTATGCCGCCCATTTTGCTCTTGTCAGGCTAGTTTTCCCTTTGAAACTCCCCACTACTGTAATTAACATTAATGTTAGTGAATTATCTGTTTGGCTACACTGTACGTTATCCGAAATGATTGAAGTACAGTTGAACCCTGTTAATCGAATAGTCACTTTGTCAGTGAAAATTATTCAATTAACAGGAGTATTCAATTAAGAGGGATTTGTCACTGTGGTGTATACTTGAGATAAACTGAGCATTTATTCTATTATATCATGTTTGACAGAGCTCACGGAGCTCTGTCAAACAAGATATAATGTATTAAATGCCTGTAGGGGATGTACTGAGGCCAAGTATGTCTATCAATAAGGAGAATTTGATCATTTTCAGGGTATTTCCATGACATATTGCAAGATTTATTATTCTATTAACAGGAGTTTACTCTATAACCCATATGCATTTAACAGGGCAAATTTGCACTGAATGTATGGTAAATGGTTTGGTGTTTGGAAATTATATTCAATTAACAGGGTTATTCAGTTAAGAGATATACAATTAACTGGACTTCACTGTAATAAAATCTACATTACAGTGTAGTCCTTAAAAGCATTCATATGTTATTTTCTGTTCATAAAATTTATTGCACACTGCTCTCTTACATTTGTAGGTTGTCTCAGAGAGTAGAACATTCAATGGTCAGAGTTATATGCAGAACAGCCTATAAGAAAATGTACCATTTGTCAACATTTTACCCTTAGTAACTCCCGACAATTGCCGCATTATTGCCAGTTCGCTATAGCAATCAGGAAAAAATGAGTGTATTCTTCTGGCCCTATAAAGGAGGTGACCAATTTGTGGAGTAAAGAAAATGCATTATTATTTTAAGCAAAAAAAAAAAACAAAATGAGGCAAATAACGCTAAACAAATGAAAGTGTCAATGACACTGTAGCTTAACTTGTGTGTTGTGTTTGATGAAAAGGATAATGTTCAATGTTTATGAAAGGATTATGAAATAAGACAAGAATTGTGATAATTGGGAATATGTTCATTTCTGTTCCCTGTATGCTATGTTTATGATAAAAATAATATGAGGTGTACACTGTACTAAAGAGCTGAGGGGTGGGTTAATATGACCTCACAGTTAATGTATGTGGCCCTCACAGTTAACATATATCAACAAAAGTTATCAAGTTACAGTGAAATTATTCCAAAACGAGTCATCCTATCAAGTTACATTAAAATCCCTTCATAAATATGGC
Source organism: Pictodentalium vernedei (assembly GCA_031216915.1). Classification (NCBI taxonomy): domain Eukaryota; kingdom Metazoa; phylum Mollusca; class Scaphopoda; order Dentaliida; family Dentaliidae; genus Pictodentalium; species Pictodentalium vernedei. Next base: position 431,488,789 of record CM062289.1, on the reverse strand, counting down.
CTGTAGACTGTGCTAAAGGTTTTCGGGCTTCGGGTCCCTGTAGCCGTCAGTTTCCCAAATGCGTCCAAAGGAGACATTCTCATCTAGACATTATATGAAGTCAACCTACCAAGTTACAATGAAATTCCTTAATAAATATGACCTGTAGACTGTGCTAAAGGTTTTTGGGCTTTGGGCTCTAGCAGCCATCATGGTTGAATGATCGCAACCAAAAGGGGACATTCTCATCTGGGCATCATCTGGAGTGATCCTACAAAGTTACAATGAAATCCCTTCATAAATATGACCTGTAGACTGTGCTCAAGGTTTTTGGGCTTCGGGCCCCTGAAGCCGTCACAGTTGACCAATCACGACCAAAAGGGGATGTCATCATCTAGGCATTATATGGAGTCAAACTTACGGGTTACAATGAAGTCCTTCCATAAATATGACCAATAGACTATGCTAAAGGTTTTGGGGTTTTGAGTTCGGGCAGCCATCAAGGCTGAATGATCGCGACCAAAATTAGATTCATCATACCAAGGTACAATGAAATCCCTTCATAAATATCACCAGTAGACTGTGCTAAAGATTTTCAGGCTTTGGGCCCCTGTAGCCAACACAGTTGCCTAATGGTGTCCAAAAGGGGCTGTTCTCATCTAGACATTACATGAAGTCAACCTACCAAGTTACAATGAAATCCCTTCATAAATATGATCTGAAGACTGTGCTAAAGGTTTTCGGGCTTTAGGCTTGGGCAGCCATCATGGTTGAATGATCGCAACCAAAAGGGGACATTCTCATCTGGACATCATCTGGAGTGATCCTATGAAGTTACAATGAAATCCCTTCATAAATAGGACCTGTAGACTGTGCTCAAGATTTTCGGGCTTCAGGCACCTGTAGCCATCACAGTTGACCAACCACGACCAAAAGGGGAAGTCATCATCTAGACATTATATGGAGTCAACCTAACAAGTTACAATGAAATCCTTCCATAAATACGACTTACAGACATGCTAAAGGTTTTTGGGCTCGGGCAGCCATCAAGGCTGAATGATCGTGACCAAAAGGGGACGTTCTCATCTGGACACTATTTGGAGTCATCCTACCAAGCTACAATGAAATCCCTTCATAATTATGACCTGTAGACTGTTCTAAAGGTTTTCGGGCTTTGGGCCCCTGAAGCCGTCACAGTTGCCCAATCGTGTCCAAAAGGGGACGTTCTCATCTAGACATTATATGAAGTCAATCTACCAAGTTACAATGCAATCCCTTCATAAATATGACCTGTAGACTGTGCTAAAGGTTTTCGGGCTTCGGGCTCGGGCAGCCAACATGGTTGAATGATCGGAACCAAAGGGGACAATCTCATCTGGACATCATCTGGAGTGATCCTGCGAAGTTACAATGAAATCCCTTCATAAATATGACCTGTAGACTGTGCTCAAGGTTTTCGGGCTTTGGGCACCAGTAGCCATCACAGTTGACCAATCACGACCAAAAGGGGATGTCATCATCTAGGCATTATATGGAGTCAGCCTAACAGGTTACAATGAAATCCTTCTATAAATATAACCTTTTGCCTATGCTAAAGGTTTTTGGGCTCGGACACCCATCAAGGCTGAATGATCACGACCAAAATGGGACGTTCTCATCTAGACATTATTTGGAGTCATCCTACCAAGTTACAATGAAATCCCTTCATAAATATGACCTGTAGACTGTGCTAAAGGTTTTCGAGCTTCGGGCACCTTTAGCCGTCAAAGTTGCCCAATCATGTCCAAAAGGGGACGTTCTCATCTAGACATTATATGAAGTCAACCTACCAAGTTACAATGAAATCCCTTCATAAATATGACCTGTAGACTGTGCTTAAGGTTTTCGGGCTTCGGGCTCGGGCAGCCATCATGGTTGAATGATCACAACCAAAGGGGACAATCTCATCTGGGCATCATCTGGAGTGATCCTACGAAGTTACAATGAAATCCCTTCATAAATATGACCCGTAGACTGTGTTCACGGTTTTCGGGCTTCGGGCACTTGTAGTCATCACAGCTGACCAATCACGACCAAAAGGGGATGTCATCATCTGGGCATTATATGGAGTCAACCTAATAGGTTACAATGAAATCCTTCCATAAATATGACCTTTTACCTATGCTAAAGGTTTTTGGGCTCGGGCACCATCAAGGCTGAATGATCACGACCAAAATGGGACGTTCTCATCTAGACATTATTTGGAGTCATCCTACCAAGTTACAATGAAATCCCCTCATAAATATGACCTGTAGACTGTGCTAAAGGTTTTCGGGCTTCGGGCACCTTTAGCCGTCACAGTTGCCCAATCATGTCCAAAAGGGGACATTCTCATCTAGACATTATATGAAGTTAACCTACAAAGTTACAATGAAATCCCTGCATAAATATGACCTGTAGACTGGGCTAAAGGTTTTTCGGGCTTCGGGCTCGGGCAGCCATCATGGCTGAATGATCGCAATCATAGGGGACAATCTCATCTGGGCATCATCTGGAGTGATCCTAAGAAGTTACAATGAAATCCCTTCATAAATATGACCTGTAGACTGTGCTCAAGGTTTTCAGGCTTCGTTCACTTGTAGCCATCACAACTGACCAATCACGACCAAAAGGGGATGTCATCATCTAGGAATTATATGGAGTCAACCTAACAGGTTACAATGAAATCCTTCCATAAATATGACCTTTTTGCCTATGCTAAAGGTTTTTGGGCTCGGGCACCCATCAAGGCTGCATGATCGTGATCAAAATGGGACGTTCTCATCTAGACATTATTTGGAGTCATCCTACCAAGTTACAATGAAATCCTTTCATAAATATGACCTCTAGACTGTGCTAAAGGTTTTCGGGCTTCGGGCCCCTGTAGCCATCGCAGTTGCCCAATCACGTCCAAAAGGGGACTTTCTCATCTAGACATTGTATGAAGTCAACCCACCAAGTTACAATGAAATTCCTCAATAAATATGACCTGAAGACTGTGCTAAAGGTTTTCGGGTTTTGGGCTCGGGCAGTCGTCACGGTTGGCAGATCATGCCCAAATGAGGACATTCTCATCTAGACATCATAAGGAGTCATCCTACCAAGTTACAATGAAATCCCTCCACATTAAACATGTCCTGCAGACTGTGCTAAAAGTTTTTGGGTTTTGGGCTTGGGAAGCCAGCACAGTTGATAGATCATGCCCAAAAGGGGACGTTCTCATCTAGGCATTATACAGAGGCATCCTATCAAGTTACAATGAAATCCCTTCATAAATACAACCTGTAGACTGTGCTAATGGTTTTCGGGTTTGGGGCTCGGTTAGCCATACCAGTTGCCTGATCGCGGCCAAAAGGGGACGTTCTCATCTAGACATGACCCCAAACCAGCATATGAAATTTCGTGACGATCAGACAAGAACTGCGGGGTGTAGCCCGTGCTAAAGGAAAATGTGAACAGACTCACAGACGTCACAGACTCCCAGACTAACAGACTTCCGCACGCGTGATGGCAATAGCTTATCTTGACTATGTCAAGTTAAGCTAAAAATTAATTAACCATGGCCTAATTGAATAAAAAATCTTGGTAATATGTCATTAAATCCAGACAATCACCAAATTCCCCTTGTTTTTGTACACATTTGTCTTCAGTACATCCAATGCAGGCATTTATAATATCTTGTTTGACAGAGCTCTGTCAAACAAGATATAATAGAATAAATGCTCGGTTTATCTCTAGAATAGAAGGAAGTGACCAAATCCATGTTAACTGAATAATTTTCAGTGGTAAAGTGGTTGTTCAATTGGCCCTTGGGGGCGCGGTGGCTCAGTAGGTAGAGGAGCTCTGTCAAACAAGATATAATAGAATAAATGCTCGGTTTATCTCTAGAATAGAAGGAAGTGACCAAATCCATGTTAACTGAATAATTTTCAGTGGTAAAGTGGTTGTTCAATTGGCCCTTGGGGGCGCGGTGGCTCAGTAGGTAGAGGTGCAGGCTGCAAGCCGAGAGGTCCTCGGTTCGAATCCCACCTGCGGCAACCGCGTTGTGTCCTTGGGCAAGACACTTCACCCCGATTGCCTACATGGGGGCACGATGACGCTGTGTACTGAGGCGTACTGCACGTCGATGGTGCGCATGTCTTCAACCAATCTAACCCTGCCTGTGCTGTAGTGCAGAGTTCAGAGTTACGATGTTGGAGAGCTGACAGCTGCTCGTCATTGCTCGGTGGTTCTCTCCGGGTACTCCGGCTTCCTCCATCCGTAAAACTGTCACGGTCACGATTAGCCACTGTGCATAAGTATGTGACCTTAAACACCAATAAATCAATAAATAAATAAATAAATAAATTGGCCCTTAACCCTTTACCCAATGCAAACAATTCCAGACACATATCCTACTTTTTTCTCTATAACCACTTTTGGGACCCACCCCCAACGGTGGATTATGAAATAAGACAAGAATTGTGTTAATTGAGAGTATGTAAATTTATGTTCCCAACAAGCCTGAATGTAAGCAACCTGTCATTTGAAAAATGAGGTCCCAGAGGGTGAATTTGCTGATGCTATCCCATATAGTGGGCCAATTTATCCTCTAGGCACACCTTTCTGTTTTGGCTTGAGACCTTGATTCAGACTGAGGTTCACAGAGGGTAAATTTTGTGATGCTACCCTGCTGTGCAGGGTAGCATCACCAAATTTACCCTCTGGGGACCTCATTTTGCAGATGACAGTCTGCTTATTTTCAGGCGTGGTTCCCTATATACTATGTTTTCAATAAGAATAATGTGAGGTGTAGACTGTACTAAAGAATTGAGGGCTGGGTTAATGTGGCCCTCACAGTTAATGTCAACCAAAGTTACCAAGTTACAGTAAAACTATTCCAAAATGAGTCATCCTACCAAGTTACAATGAAATCCCTTCATAAATATAACTCCTAGACTTTGCAAAAGGAATCTAGGTCGTGTGATGGTTCGGCGGTCACGTTTGACTGATCATGACCAAAATAGGAGAGTCTCATCTTGATATCATACCAAGTTATCCTACCAAGTTACAATGAAATCCCTTCATAAAACCAACCTGTCAATAATGCTAAAGGAACCTAGGTCAAGTGACCAGGCGACAGTAATGGCTGACCGATCGTGATTAAAATAGGACAGTCTCAACTAGACATCATACCGAGTTATCGTTCCAAGTTAAAATGAAATCGCTTCATAAATATGAACTGTAAACTGTGCTAAACAAATCTAGGTCACGTGCCTGTGTGGTCATCATGGTTGACCGATCATGACCAAAATATGACGTTCTCATCTAGACAATATACTGAGCCATCCTTCAAATTTGAAATGAAATCTCCTCGTAAATGCAAGCTGTAGACTGCTAAAGGAATCTAGGTAACGTGCCCCTACAGCCGTCACAGTTGACTGAACCCGACCAAAAATGGACGTCCTCATCTAGACATGATACAGAGTCACCTTACAAAGTTACAATAAAATCCCTTCATAAACACGACCTGTGGACTGTGCTAAAGGTTTTTGGATTTCGGGCCCTTCTAGCCATCATGGTTGACCGATTGTGACCAAAAGGGGACGTTCTCATCTAGACATTATACAGTCATCCTTCCAAGTGACAATGAAATCCCTTCATAAATACGACCTGTAGACTGTGCTAAAAGTTTTTGGGTTTCGGGTTCGTGCAGCAGTCAAGGTTCACCGATCGCAACCAAAAGAGCACATTCTCATCTAGACATTATACAGAGTCATCCTACGAAGTTACAATAAAAATCCCTTCATAAGTATGACCTCTAGACTGCGCTAAAGGTTTTCGGGCTTTGGGCCTGCGTAGCAGTCACGAGTGACTGATCATGAACAAAAGAGGACGTTCTCATCTAGACATTAAATGGAGTAATCCTACCAAGTAGTCCAAGTTACAATGAAATTCCTGTGCTAAAGGTTTTGTGGTTTTGGGTTCGCGCTGCCATCATGGTTGACTGATCGTGACCAAAAGGGGACGTTCTCATCTAGACAATATTCAGAGTCATTCTACCAAGTTACAATGAAATCTCTTCAAAAATATGACTTGTAGACTGTGATAAAGGTTTTTGGGTTTCGGGCTTGCGCAGCAGTCACGGTTGACCAATCGCGATGAAAAGGGGAAGTTCTCATCTAGACATGACCTCGAATCAGCATATGAAATTTCGTGATGATTGGACAAGAACAACAGGGTGTAGTCTGCGCCAAAGAAAATGTGAACAGACTCGCAGACTTCCGCAAGCATGTTGGCAACAGCTCATCTTGACTTTGTCAAGTTAAGCTAAAAATCATCATTGTCAAAATTTTAATGAAACACAGGATTGAACCTGGTGCTTCATTAATAAAATTTTTGATGATTATTCCTAATATGAATGTTTGGAATCTAATATTATTGCATCCATGGAAATATTGCCCACCTGTGGAAAGTGTCCAGCCCAGTCCACGGCGACCATACTAAAAGTTCTACTGAAGACTTTCACTGGAAATCCTACTTTCCCACATAGATTTTTACAATGGTAGCATGCCGATTGTAGTCAGTTTGTTACCAAAATCACTTGCATTCTGTATTTTGGAATCACAACAGGCTTTTATTTCTGGATACAAAATTCATGTTACTCCCAGGTTTCCAATACAGCAACAAGCACTTTTAGAACTTTCATTTACATGTAACACCTTTTCTATTTTAGGGGTGTTTTTTTTTTGGGGGGGGGGGGGGGGGGGGGGGGGGGGTGACAGACACCTCCTCCTCGCCAACAGGTTGGACAGAATATATGGGGTCTAACATGCTGAATTTGGTGGAATTTATAGACCTGCTGGCTCACTATGCTTGGTTTCCATTGATTTAAAATGATACAATATTCCAAATTTTTTTTTTGAGCCTCCAAACATGGTATTTGTCTAATATATATCATTGGTCTTGTGTGACTATCAATTTTTATAGCTGACTAATCACAAGAGTTGAAACGGTTAACAGATTCATCGATTAACCAATGATTAATGTCTTGATCGATCAAAAAAGTAATTGATCAATTAACCATTACTTTTGTACTACTGTATTTTCTGGGTTAACAAAGTAACAAACTTGCTCCAAAACAGGCAAACATTGTCACACTGACTCACATCAATTATATGAGACAGAGTAAAGCATGCAAGTTACTTACTGACATACTTGTTAACTTGCATGATCATTATACTGTATCAGTAGCTGGAACTGGCCATTCTTAAGTTAACCTTTACCCAATGCGGGTAGCAGTCAACACTTGCAAAATAGATTCTTGAATTACTAAAAAATTTCAATTTTTGTCTCAAAAACATAGCTTATGATCGCTCATTCCAATGAGGGATCATAAGCTATGTTTTTGAGACAAAAATTGAAAACATAATAAAATCTGAATGGAGATTTTTGTATGGAGAGCTGGCCGATTTTGTCCTTTACGTTGGGTAAAGGGTTAATGCTATAAATCATCAACGGTACAGCAATTATTCGGCTATCTATAAGGGCAAATGATTAATCGGTTAACCAAGGTTTATCCATGTGATTAATCAATCACATGGATTGATTTCAAAATTTATTATTTTAAATATCATTTTTTAAATTAAAAAAAAAAATTTAAACAAAATCATATCATGTGACCCCTCTTTGGAACGAGCTCATTCCAAAGAGGGACCACATGATATGGTTTTGTTGAAATTTTTTTAAAAATAATATTTTTTCAGCTGCTGAATTTGCATATTACGCGGGCAGATTCCGGCGATTCGTTGGGTAAAGGGTTAACCGATTCAGCTCTACTAATCACCACCATTAATCAACAGTTGAAAACGGCACAGGAAATTATGGCACACTTTTTCAGTAACTCATAAAAAACGGAAAATTGGAAAAGATGGCACAGTTTGGTTTCAAAATGTGTACATGTATTTGGATTTATTTTTAAAAAGTCTCTCTATTGTTTTTCTGTTTAATATTGTTTTCATTGAGAATTTTTTTTTCTACTATTTCTGTTTTGTTTTTTACGAATCTGTGTGTGTGTCTCTCTATCTTGGTTTGTATGTTTTTTTGTAGGCTATAGATTCTGACGTGCCTTGACTGATACAGACAAAAATTTGGCACACAGGAGAAATTTTACCAGGCAAAGGACATTAAATGGGTGCCAATTGTACCTGATGTCGTTTTATTTATTGGTGTTTAAGGTCACATACTTATGCACAATGGCTAATTGTGACCGTGACAGTTTTATGGGTGGGGGAAGCAGGAGTACCCGGAGAGCAACACCGAGCATCGACGAGCAACTGTCAGCTCCTCAACATTGTAACCCTGTTTAAGCTCCGCTCAAGTAAGGTTACAACAGTTGAAGACATGTGCACCATCGACGTGCAGTACGCCTTAGTACACGGCGTCATCGTGCTCCCATGTAGGCAACCGGGATAAAGTGTCTTGCTCAAGGACACAACGTGGGTCGTCCCGGATGGGGATTGAACTCGGGACCTCTAGCACAGATGTCCAACAGTCTTCCATTGAGCCATCGCACTCCGTGATGTAGTTTTAATCCTTCAACTATCTGCAGACATTCATTTATAGGCAAAAGACTCCATCGTGCCTAGAACAATCAAGACAAAATTTGTCACCTTCAAGTAATTTGACCGGAAAGAGGCATTGGGATGGCCTTAATCACGCCTGACGTCTCATTAACCCTTCAAACAAAGCAAAGTTCTACATTTTTGGAGGCTATAAAACAACTACTCCTTGACTGACCAAGACAAAATTTAGCACTCCGGGTAACTGGAAATGGATAGGGGAATGGAATGGGACCTGATGGTATCTGACATAGCATTAACCCTTGACAATTGCAACACTGTGCAAAGTTCACACTGCTGTGTTTGACTGGTTGAGACCATTTGACCAGAAAAAGAACATGGGATGTGTCTCGGCTGCATCAGCCAAAGCATTAACATTAAACAATCAACCCATGCAATGATGGGTATTGTTCTACTCAGCTGTGCCTCTGATGATCTTAACAAAATATGGCAACTGGAGGAGTAATTTGACCAGACAAGGAACATGGGATGGTGCCTGATTCATCTGATGCTGCATTTTGATGTTAACCCTTCAACCTGTGCAATGCCAGGTATAGTTCACTATGTTTGTTTGTAGATTATAGACTGCAGTGCCTCGGCCGATCAAGATGAATTTGGCACCTGGGTAAGTTGACCAATAAAGGGATATTAGATGGGTTCTGATCATGTCTGACACCGCATTAACCCTTTACAACAGCAACACTGGGATGCACTCCTACATTTTCAGTGGTATGAGGCAGAATATACATACCTTGGGGAAATTTTTGGTATGTTTAACATGGCCAGGGTGTTAACTTTTCAAGTATATCAACATGGGGGTGCCTGCCAACATTTTCAGTTTGGCACCTGGCCTGGGATATTCCTGGGTACTTTAGAAAAATAAATTTCTATGTTTTTTTTTTCAAAGTATACTCAAATGATGATTTTGAATGATATTTGTTGTCTTGATGTATCAGATGTCATGTTGTTATGAATAGATTTCAGAACAATTCGATGTCTTGACTGAAAAAAATCGCGACATCGACGCCGTAGCTGCGACGGGTGGTGCAATCTCACAAAATTCTAAGTTCATCAAGGGCCATAACTCCAAGAAAAATAGGGCCATAACTCAAAGTAAAATATTTGGAACAACACATGCATTGAACAGTGGCTAGACATCACATCAATAAGATACACTTACATGCGAAATATAAAGTCATTCCATCAAGTATTTCAAAAGTTATTGAGTTTTGAAACTCGTTGGTCACAGACAGACAGACAGACCGACATTGCCACTTATTGAGCTGCTAGTCGCAGCTAAAAAAATAGGCCGATGAAATCGTCAGATGTGTACCCATACGCGCAACTAGTAGAAAGCTGTATGACGGAGGGCGACCACGGATGCCGACATTATGTACACCATACAAGGTATGGGTACATATAGAAATGGATTGGAGGAGTGTCTAATTTGATGGATAAAGGGTTAATATCTCCGGATCAAATTATCAGATTTATATAAAAAACTATACATCACAGCACATCAGTAACCTGAATAAATATATAAAGTAACATGACAATCGGATTGATATTTTTTGAGTTATCTCCTGCTAAAGGGTTTGGAGGAATTTTCAATTTGAAGGATAACGGGTTAATATCTCCGGATCAAATTATCAGATTAACACCAAAAACTATACAGCTCAGCACTTCAGTAACCTGAACACAATTATAAAGTAACTTGACAATCCAAGTAATATTTTTCAAGTTATCAAATGCCAAAGGGATTGGAGGAATTTTCAATTTGAAGGATAAAGAGTTAATACCTCAAGATTAAACTAACAGATTTACACCAAAAACTATACAGCTTGGTACATCAGTAACCTGAACACAAATATAAAGTAACTTGACAATACAAGCAATATTTTTCAAGTTATCGAATGCCAAAGGGATTGGAGGAATTTTCAATTTGAAGGATAAAGGGTTAATATCTCAGGATCAAAATAACAGATTTACACCAAAAACTATACAGCTCAGCACATCAGTAACCTGAACACACATATAAAGTAACTTGACAATCCAAGCAATATTTTTCAAGTTATCAAATGCCAAAGGGATTGGAGGAACTTTCAATTTGAAGGATAAAGGGTTAATATTTCAGGATTAAATTATCAGATTTACACCAAAAACTATACAGCTCGGCACATCAGTAACCTGAACACAAATATAAAGTAACTTGACAATCCAAGCAATATTTTTCAAGTTATCGAATGCCAAAGAAAATGGACACGGATGCCGGACGGATGGACAGACAGATGGATGGACGAACGACGGATGGTCACCCCGGATGCCGGCATTATGTGTACCATACATAGTATGGGTACACATAAAAATACATAATTATCAGGTATGAGCTATGCATAGCAAATTTCAATGGTTTAGGGCAGACGATCAGGAATTTTCACGCTGGAACTGGGAAAAATAAGGCTGATTTGGCACTGTGAAGGGGCCCTTTTTTGGCCCACGGCTGGTGCTAGCTTGGATTATCCCACCTCGGGTATTTTTTTTCCATCGGGATAGGTGAATGGGATGGGAGTATCATGGGACCTAACTGTATCCAGGGTAACATTAACCCTTCACCCAGTGCAACACCACACACCATACAAAGTTTGAATCTGTTATGCCTTGACAGACTGAGACAAAATTTGGCGCTTAGGGGTAATTTAACCAGAGGGACATGGGATGTGTCCTGATTGTAATATGTCCCATGTCGGATTAACCCTTCAAGACATACAGGGGGAATTGTTCTCCCCAACCAGGGGTTATTTTGGTTGTCTTTAGAGGCCAAATATGGGACCCTATCCCAATGGTATTTTGGCATGATATAAATTTCCCAATTTAAACCAAACATTTCCCAATCTCAGTCCTTATTCAAATAAAAATTTAATTCTTCTTTAATCTAGAAGGTTTAATTCTGACTTTCACCACTTTTTACTGCAACCAAAATAGGTGCCCCAACAGGCAGTTTTTAGACACGTTTGCAAGTTACATCTAAGGAACCTTGTCAGTTGTTTCTAGGCAAGACTTGGCTGCCTACATAGGCAACCAAGTCTTGCCTAGATACAACTACAAAGCCACATAAATATCTTCATCATTAATAGTATAGGAACAATTTATTTGATAGAGATTACAGAGACTGATCATTATTTCATGCAACTCTTTGTTATAAAACATACTACATGCATGTACTATACATGTAGTAACTTCTGTATTAATGTTCTCAGTTCAATATGAAGGTAACATTTCTTATTCTTAGACTATTGCATAAATATCGTTATTATTAATAGTATAAGAACGATTTATTTGATAGAGATTACAGAGACTGATCATTATTTCATGCGACTGTTTGTTTTAAAACCTATTACATGTACTATTCATGTAGTAGCTTCGGTATTTATGTTCTCAGTTCAATATGAAGGTAACATTTCTTATTGTTTGTGTGTATCATCTCCCAATCAAATTCTCAAGTGGAGCCTTCATGACGCAAGATTTCCCAATTGCATGGGCCCTTGACCCTTTCCCAAAGAGGGCAGAAAAATCCCTGCCAACCATGCTTCAGATGATCTTGAAAACATTTGGCACAGATGCCACAGAGGAGTAATTTGACAGGCCTGGCATTCTTAACTAGAGTGATGTCACGCATGCAGCCTGACTGTCCCAGGAATGGCAATGCTTAGAAGCAAAATAGTCAGAGCCATTTTTTGTTAACAGTTTACCTAACGAATCTGCCATATCTGCACTCGTGATATACAAAATTTGCTATTCAAATATAATTTTTTCATTTCTCTACTTCAAAACATACCTCATGACCTATTAATGGAACAAGTTTGATGAGCATGTTCCAATAAGGAGTAATAAGCCATGGTTAGAAGTAAATAAATGAAAGTGTCAATGACACTGTAGCTCAACTTGTTTAAGACATGTACATGTATAGAATGTGACACAGCAATGACGAACATCTAGGTAATGACTTGATAACAAAGGTACATATAAGGTATTGTAACGGTCTGTACATAAATACTGACCGTAGCCTGCAACAAATGTATAGGTAAAGTATTGTAAAGGTGGGTGACAGTCAGATGCTAAACTGGAAAAGAAATCTTTAGTCCCAGAGTGGGTCTGACTGAACCCCAAAATATTTGTTCTCATAGCACAGTGATAACAAAGGCACCCCAAAACACACTCGTTCCTGTCCCAAGGCGAAAACAAAAGTATCCAAGAAGTTTCGTGAAGATCAGTTCATAAATACGAGCTCTATCGAAGTTGTGACAAAAAACTGATTGGACCTAATTTTGGTACAAAATGGCCACTGGCAGCCATCTTGAATTTTGGACCGTACCCAGGAACACTTGTTCTCGTCCCAAGGTGATAACAAAGGTACCTAAGAAGTTTCGTAAAGATCGGTTCATAAATACGGCCTCTAGCCTGAGCCATATAGAAGTTGTGTACAAACAAGAGGCCCCACAGAGTCTGAAGCGCTCATCTTGTACAGAACACAATTTAAACAGAGTCCAAGAATGAGTCTACATTAAGCAAGCCATCTCCATAGGCTACACTGTCAATCTTTGAGTCCCTCAGGAGTGACAAAAGTAATCTGGGCATCATGCCTTTTCTTCAGTTGATCATAAAGTAAAATGTAGAGCTCCCCTATGAAGCCCCTTGATACAACCTATGTGGATTAATCTTAGTACCTCTAGAGGGTAGTGAATACAAATTTTTTAATTCTTCAGCAAAATGGCCAATTCCAGCTCCCATAGAGAGCCCAAATATTAACCCAGGCTCTTGATTTGAACACAGTTAAATCTGACTTCCCTAGAGATGTTGTGTACCAAAGATGAAAACATTCTGACTGTTGGATCTGAAGAAGAGAAATTGTAAAGAAATTTCTTCGAATTGCATTAAGTTCAAATTTGGGCTACCATAGCGAGCCCAAATATTAACCTATGGATCCGATTTGAACAAACTTGAATCTGACCCCCCTAGAGATGTTGTATACCAAATGTGAAAGCATTCTGACAAGTGAATCTGAAGAAGAAGATTTTTGAAGAAATTCCCTCATATTGTACTAAGTTAAATTTCATGTTCCCATATGGAGCCCAAATATTAACCTAGGCACTCAAATTGAACAACCTGGAATCTGACCCCCTAGAGATGTTGCATACCAAATATAAAAGCATTCCGACTGGTGGATCTGAAGAAGATTTTTAAAGAAATTTCCTCATATTGCACTAAGTAAAAATTTGGGCTACCATAGTGAGCCCAAATATATACCTAGGGATCTGATTTGAACAAACTTGAATCTGAGCCCCATAGAGATGTTGCATACCAAATATCAAAGCATTCTGACTGGTGGATCTGAAGAAGAAGATTTTTTTTAAATTACCCTCCATATTGAACAAAGATAAAATTTGGGCTTCCGTAGGAAGCCAAAATATTAACCTAGGGACTTGGTTTGAACAATCTAGAATTTGACACTCATAACAATGATGTATATCAAATATTAAAAGATTCTGACTGGTCATTCTGAAGAAGAAGATTTTTAAAGAATATTCCCCATATTACCCTATGTTAAAACTTCGGGCTCCTGTAGAGAGCCCAAATATGAACCAATGAGCTTTATTTCAACAAACTTTTATCTGAACCCCCTATGAATGCTGTATACCAAATATCAAAAGATTCTGATGATTGGTTCTGGAGAAAAAATTTTTAAAAATTTTTGCACATATGCTGACTCAGCATTTTTTCGATGCCCATTACAGAACACCCTAACATAACCGATGGCAATTTTTTTTCACCATTCAATTCTACTGGTCATAAGAATACTTCATACCAAATAAAAGCTCTCTGTTCCGTGGGGTTTGGGAAATATGGGCGTTTGAAAATATTTCTATTTTTAGCTCCCAGGGTTCCCATGGGGATGCGAGAATTTTTTTTTTTTGCATGGGTCAAGTACTTATGACCCAATACTACCACAAACCAAATTTGGTTCATACCGGACCATCGGTTCAGAAAATAGAAATTTTGGGCGGGGCCAAAAATCTTACTCCTCCCATTAGAAAGCCAAATATTACTTCACGAACTTCGTTTGAAAAAACTTGATTCTACACCTCATATGGAAGCTCCATAGCAAATATTAAGTCATCGTACACCCTGGTTCTTGAGAAGAAGATTTTGAAAATATTTTGGAGCATTGTCCCCCACTCCCTCCCTATGGGGCTGGGCATGTTGAGTTGAATAAAAATGAAATGCCCCTTTGGGACCATCACTCACACAAACTTTCACATGAATTGGCCCAGTGGCTTTGGAGAAGACCAAAACATGGTGTTGACAGACGACGGACAACAGACGACGGACGGAGAGCGATGAGATTAGCTCAGCTTGACTTTGTCAAGATGAGCTAAAAACTGATTGGACCTAATTTCGATACAAAATGGCCACTGGCAGCCATCTTGAATTTTGGGCCGCACCCAGAAACACTCGTTCTCATCCCAAGGTGAAAACAAAGGTACCCAAGAAGTTTCGTGACGATCAGTTCATAAATACGAGCCGTATAGAAGTTGTGACAAATGAAAGTGTCAATGACACTGTAGCTCAACTTGACGAACTTGAACTTGGTAAGTTATAAATGAAATGGCAAAATTGAAGATCATTGGTACCAATGTTATTTTTTAAAATTTCAACATACTAGCATTGTGTGTGCACAACGTCAAATCCATGCATTTTTAAATGTAAACTGTAAGACTGGCTAAAGGAAGAATGTTGATACACAAATGCAGTGTGTTCAGAGGTTATTGTAAATGGTAACTTTTTTCACAGAAATGAATGCTTATCAATAGCTCTTATCTAAAGGTCTCGCCTAATGAGCACACCAAGTTCAAAAACAATCCTATGATAAATGTGGCCTGTAGGCCATGTCAAAGAATGTTGATGCACAACTGCAATAAATTCAAAGATTGTTACTAACAGCAACAGTTTTTGATTGAAATGAAAAGAAAATCAATAGCTCCTATCTTTGTCACCCTGCATAAGCATACCAAGTTTCAAAACAACCTGATAATGAATGTGTCCTCTGAGGCATGCCAAAGGAAGATGTTAATGCACTAAGTAGAAGGGCATTGCTTGTGGCAATGGGCTTTTTTATGGAAATTCATAAATATACCCTGCAGAGAGTGCAAAAGGGATAAGTTGATGCACAAATGCAGTAAGTTCAAAGGTTGGTGATAACGACAATAAATTTTTATGGAAGTGAAAAAAAGAAATAGCTCACATCTAGAGGTCACACGGAACACACATACCAAGTTTCAAAGTGATCCGATCATATTTATTTATTTATTATTTATTTATTGATGTTTAAGGTCACATTTATGCACAATGGCTAATCATGACCGTGACAGTTTACGGGTGGAGGAAGCCGGAGTACGTGGAGAGAACCACCGTGCAGCTGCCAGCTCCCCAACATCGGAACTCCACGCTGCAGCACAGGCAGGGTTAGATTGGTTGAAGACATGCGTACCATCGACGTGCAGTACGCCTTAGTACACAGTGTCATCGTGCCCCCACGCGGGCAATGGAGATGAAGTGTCTTGCCCAAGGACACAATGCGGTTGCCGCAGGTGGGATTCGAACCGAGGACCTCTCAGCTTGCACCTCTAACTACTGAGCCACCGCGCTCCCGATCCAATCATAAAAGTGCCCTGAAGGCCGTGTTAAAGGGAAATATTGAAGTCTGACTAAGTTCAAAGGTCAACATTTTTTGACAGAAATGGAAGAAAATCGACAGCTCCCATATTGATGTCACCCCACACAAGCTCACCAAGTTTGCAAGCATCATAAATGTGCCCTACAGGGTGTGTCAAAGGAAAATTTTGATGCTTAACTGCACTAAGTTTTTACTAAGTTAATTGAAGGTCATTGCCAGTGGCAACATTTTTTGACGGAAACCGAAGAAAATTGATAGCTCCCATCTAGAGGCCTCCCCAAACAAGCATGCCAGGTTTCAAAGCAATCCGATCATAAATGTACCCTGTAGGGTGTGCCAAAGGGAAATATTGAGTTTTCTGACTAAACTAAGTTCTAAGAACGTTGGCCGCGGCAACATTTTTAGACGGACATTGAAGAAAATCAATAGCTCCCATCTAGAGGTCTCCCCAAACAAGCATGCCAGGTTTCAAAGCAATCCGATCATAAATGTACCCTGTTGGGTGTGCCGAAGGGAAATATTGAGTCTTCTGACTAAACTAAGTTCTAAGAACGTTGGTCATAAATGTGCCCTGTACGGAATGCCAAAGGAATATATTGATGCCTGTCTAAACTAAGTTCGAAGATCGTTGCCAGTGGCAACATTTTTTTGACGGACAGAAATGGAAGAAAATCGACAGCTCCCATCCAGAGGTCACCCCAAACAAGCATGCCAGGTTTCAAAGCAATCTGATCATAAATGTGCCCTGAAGGGTGTGCCAAAGGGAAATATTGAGGTCTGACTAAACTGAGTTCTACGAAGGTTGGCCGTGGCAACATTTTTTGCCGGAAATTGAAGAAAATCGATAGCTTCCATCTAGAGGTCACCATAAACAAGCATACCAGGTTTCAAAGCAATCAAATCATAAATGTGCCCTGTAGGGTGTACCAAAGGGAAATATTGTGGTTTGACAAGACTAAGTTCTAAGAACGTTGGCCGCGGCAACATTTTTTGACGGAAATTGAAGAAAATCGATAGCTCCCATCTAGAGGTTACCCCAAACAAGCATACCAAGTTTCAAAGTAATCTGATCATAAATGCGACCTGTGAGGTGTGCCAAAGGAAATTGTGGACGTACGTACTAATGTAGGTAGGTACATAAGTACGTATGTACCTACGTACGTACGCCGATGGACGAGAAGTCAAGTGATGGCAATAGCTCAGCTTGACTTTGTCACATAAATATGACCAATAGACTATGCTAAAGGTTTTGGGGTTTTGGGTTCGGGCAGCCATCAAGGCTGAATGATCGCGGCCAAAAGGGGACGTTCTCATCTAGACATTATTTAGAGTCATCCTACCAAGGTACAATGAAGTCCCTTCATAAATATGATCTGAAGACTGTGCTAAAGGTTTTCGGGCTTTAGGCTTGGGCAGCCATCATGGTTGAAAGATCGCAACCAAAAGGGGACATTCTCATCTGGACATCATCTGGAGTGATCCTATGAAGTTACAATGAAATCCCTTCATACATATGACCTGTAGACTGTGCTCAAGATTTTCGGGCTTCAGGCACCTGTAGCCATCACAGTTGACCAACCACAACCAACAGGGGAAGTCATCATCTGGGCATTATATGGAGTCAACCTAACAAGTTACAATGAAATCCTTCCATAAATACGACCTACAGACATGCTAAAGGTTTTTGGGCTTGGGCAGCCATCAAGGCTGAATGATCGTGACCAAAAGGGGATGTTCTCATCTGGACCCTATTTAGAGTCCTCTTACCAAGCTACAATGAAATCCCTTCATAATTATGACCTGTAGACTGTTCTGAAGGTTTTCGGGCTTTGGGCCCCTGAAGCCGTCACAGTTGCCCAATCGTGTCCAAAAGGGGACGTTCTCATCTAGACATTATATGAAGTCAACCTACCAAGTTACAATAAAATCCCTTCATAAATATGACCTGTAGACTGTGCTAAAGGTTTTCGGGCTCTGGCAGCCATCATGGTTGAATGATCGCAAACAAAGGGAAAAATCTCATCTGGGCATCATCTGGAGTGATCCTGTGAAGTCACAATGAAATCTCTTCATAAATATGACCTGTAGACTGTGCTCAAGGTTTTCGGGCACCTGTAGCCACAGGTTGACCAATCACGACCAAAAGGGGATGTTATCATCTAGGCATTATATGGAGTCAACCTAACAGGTTACAATGAAATCCTTCTATAAATATAACCTTTTGCCTATGCTAAAGGTTTTTTGGCTCGGGCACCCATCAAGGCTGAAGGATCACGGCCAAAATGGGACGTTCTCATCTAGACATTATTTGGAGACATCCTACCAAGTTACAATGAAATCCCTTCATAAATATGACCTGTAGACTGTGCTCAAGGTTTTCGGGCACCTTTAGCCGTCACAGTTGTCCAATCATGTCCAAAAGGGGACGTTCTCATCTAGACATTATATGAAGTTAACCTACCAAGTTACAATGAAATCCCTTCATAAATATGACCTGTAGACTGTGCTCAAGGTTTTCGGGCACTTGTAGCCATCACAACTGACCAATCACGACCAAAAGGGGGATGTCATCATCTAGGCATTATATGTTGTCAACCTAACAGCTTGCAATGAAATCCTTCCATAAATATGACCTTTTACCTATGCTAAAGGTTTTTGGGCTTGGGCACCCATCAAGGCTGCATGATCACGATCAAAATGGGACGTTCTCATCTTGACATTATTTGGAGTCATCCTACCAAGTTACAATGAAATCCCTTCATAAATATGACCTCTAGACTGCTAAAGATTTTCGTGCTTCGGGCCCCTGTAGTCGTCACAGTTGCCCAATCACGTCCAAAAGGGGACTTTCTCATCTAGACATTGTATGAAGTCAACCCACCAAGTTACAATGTAATTTCTCAATAAATATGACCTGTAGACTGTGCTAAAGGTTTTCGGGTTTTGGGCTTGGGCAGTCATGGGTTGGCAGATCATGCCCAAACGGGGAAATTCTCATCTAAACATCACAAGGAGTCATCCTACCAAGTTACAATGAAATCCCTCCACATTAAACATGACCTGCAGACTGTGCTAAAAGTTTTTGGGTTTCGGGCTTGGGCAGCCATCACCGTTGATAGATCATGCCCAAAAGGGGACGTTCTCATCTAGGCATTATACGGAGGCATCCTACCAAGTTACAATGAAATCCCTTCATAAATACGACCTGTAGACTGTGCCAATGATTTTCGGGTTTTGGGCTTGGGCAGCCATACTGGTTGCCCGATCGCGACCAAAAGGGGACGTTCTCATCTAGACATGACCCCAAACCTGCATATGAAATTTCGTGACGATCAGACAAGAACTGCGGGGTGTAGCCCGTGCTAAAGGAAAATGTGAACAGACGTCACAGACTAACAGACTTCCGCACGCGTGATGGCAATAGCTTATCTTGACGTCAAGTTAAGCTAAAAACTGATTGCACTAATTTTGGTACAAAATGGCTGCTGGTGGCCATCTTGAATTTCGGACCACACCCAAAAACACTCGTTCTCATCCCACGGTAATAACAAAAGTACCCAAGAAGTTTCGTAAAAATCGGTTCATAAATGCAGCCTCTAGCCTGAGCCATATAGAAGTTGTGTACAAAAAGTGATTAGACCTAATTTTGGTACAAAATGGCCACTGGCAGCCATCTTGAATTTTGGACCGCACCCAGAAACACTCGTTCTCGTCCCAAGGTTATCTGATAAAGGTACCCAAAACGTTTCATGAAGATCGGTTCATAAATACAGACTCTAGCCTGAGCCGTATTGACGTGTACTTACTGTGTGTAAGTAGCACTGAAAAAAACAAAGTTCATCTAATTTGCATAATTTCTGCATGAGAAAAACCCGTATTATCTGTGATGTATCCCATGGTACTAAACATTCACACAAATTTTTTTCAAATCAGCGCTTTCATATGGAAGTTCTGTGCAAAAATCTGATTGCACCTAATTTTGTACAAAATGGCTGCCATCGGCCATCTTGAATTTCGGACCGCACCCAAAAACACTCGTTCTCGTCCCACGTTGATACCAAAGGTACCCAAGAAGTTTCGTAAAGATCGGTTTATAAATACGGCCTCTAGCCCGAGCCGTATTGGCATTTGCACTTACAGTGCTTGAAAGTAACACTAAATACATCAAAGTTAGTCTAATTTGCATAATTTACGTACGAGAAAAAAACCTGTATTATATGTGAAGTATCCCAGGTTACTAAACATTCATACAAAAAATTATTCAAATCACTGCTTTCATATGGAAGTTCTGTGCAAAAAACAGATTTCTGCATAGTCTACAAATTGGCGGCTGGCAGCCATCTTGAATTTCGGACCGGACCCCAAAACACTCGTTCTCGTCCCACGGTCATAACAAAGGTACCCAAGAAGTTTCGTAAAGATCGGTTCATAAATTGAATTGTTGACGGACAGACGGATGACTGGCCATGGCATAAGCTCAAATTTGGCTTCACCAAAGTTGAGCTAAAAATCAGTAGCACCCATCGAGGTAACCCCAAACATAGAAAGTTTCAAACCTATCTGATCATAAAGGTGCCCGGACTTTTAAGTTCAAAAGTCATTGTAAATCGATAGCTCCCCTCTGGAGGTCACCCCAAACAAGCATACCAGGTTTCAATGCAATCCTGTCAAATGTTCCCAGTTGTGTGCCCAAGGGAAATATTGTGGTCTGACTCAACTAAGTTCAAAGGTTGTTGCCAGCTACCATATTTTTTGATGGGAATCGACGAAAATCGATAGCTCTCATCTTGAGGTCACCTCAAACAAGCATGCCAGGTTTCAAAGCAATCTGATCATAAATGTGCCCTGTATGGAGTGCAAAAGAGAAATATTAAGGTCAGACTAAACTAAGTTCAAAGAACATTGCCAGCGGAAATGGAAGAAAATCGATAGCTCCCATCTAGAGGTCACCCCAAACAAACATACCAAGTTTCAAAACGATACAGTCAAAAATGTGCACTGCAGGGTGTGCCAAAGAGAAATATTTATGCATAACTGCACCAAGTTCATCTACGGTCATTGCCAGCAGCAACATTTTTTGATGGAAATCAAAGAAAATTGACAGCTCCCATTTAGAGGTTACCCCAAACAAGCATACCAGGTTTCAAACCAATCTGATCATAAATGTGCCCTGAAGGGCATGCCAAAGGAATATATTGATACACCAGTAAACCAAGTTCAATGGTTGTTGCCTGTGGTGATATTTTTTGACGGAAATGGAAGAAAATCGTTAGCTTTCATCTAGAGGTCACCCCACAGAAGCAGACCAGGTTTCAAAGCAATCTGATAAATGTGCCCTGCAGGGTGTGCCAAAGGGAAATATTGAGCTCTGACTAAACCGAGTTGAGAGTTGCCAGTGGCAACGATTTTTGACAAAAATGGAAGAAAATCGATAGCTCCATGTAGAGGTCACCCCAAACAAGCATACAAAGTTTCTAAGCAATCTGACCATAAATGCTTCCTGTGCAGTGTTCCAAAGGAAATTGTGGACATACGAACATATGCCCGCCCGTACATATGTAGAACAAGTGATGGCAACAGCTCAGCTCGACTGTCAAGTTGAGTTAAAAATTCCAATACCGCTCATCTCAGTCATTTATTGGTGTTCATTATATTTAATGCCATTATATTTATTGCTGTGTAAGGTCACGTTTCTGCATGATGGCTAAACATGACCACAACATGGTGATAAAGTCAAGTTTAGTCAAGTGTTTATACCCGTGTCTCCCATTTTAGAGGACTTCCACCCCAATCATTGTTGATTGGGTCCCATTTTACCATAGAGCCTCTTTACCACAGTAAACAAGCACTGCTTTATCTCCCGGGGCTGCCACCAGGGATTCAAGTTCACTTTCTGCACAAATTACCATATCATGACAATTTGAAAGTCAAACCTGTTGTTTATAAAAATTTTACTTACTTCCCCCAAGCCTGGAAAGAAGCAATTTGCTGAATGAGGTGCCCAGAGGGCAAATTATCCCAAACTGAGTTGGAACCACCAAGTTATTCTCCGGTACATCTTTGGCGCCTTCAGATTGTTCACCAGGGCTCAATTTAGTTGTGCAGGGTCAATTCCTACGCGGACCTTGTTTTGCAGATGACCGTCTTGTTTCCAGGCTTGACTACCCCAGGCACTTCTCAGCACCACAGGGGCAAATAAAATAGTCCTTACAAAGTTTTTGGATGCCTTATGACATCATTTCAAGAACAAGAAAATTGCGTTTCCTCGATGTCTTGAAATCTGGGGTGCATCCAGCAAACCGCTGGAGATTTTCTCATGTGGAGGCATAATGGTCAACTGATTAGAGCATTAACTTAAGATTGAAATGTTTATGTTTTAACCCTCATCTGTGCAATTTGTGGAGTGCCCTTGGACAAGCCACATTAACCCTTTACCTAACGAATCGCCCACATCTGCCCGTGTAATATGCAAACTGAGTAGGTGAAAAAATTAATTCTCAATTTCAACAAAACCATATCATGTGACCCCTCATTGGAACGAGCTCATTGTGCTTGTTCCAATGAGGGGTCACATATGGTTTTGTTGAAATTTTTTGAAAAATTTAAAATATTTAAAATAATTTTGATGTCGTCTGCGTTGGGTAAAGGTTAACTAATAACTTCTTTACAACGGGAGACTGAGGTACAATTCTGAGATAATTTGTAAAAGTCTGAAATGACCTTGGAAGGGTTTAATATGGTACCAAATCATCTGCAAATTTAATTACCTCTGCAGAAATAAAGCAACATTCTAAACTTCCAGGATGTGTACAAGTAAACTGCCAACAAGGATTACACATCGCTGATGTAGGGGGTCAGTTTTTTTTGGCACCAGTAAAGCTTGTCATAAGAAAATCAAATCCAGAGCTGAAAAGCCGGCAAAAATTAAGGGCTATGCAAAGCGTGGACCACTGCCCCCACCCAACCCGTAGGCATGTTCGAAGTAGCTTTAAAGGTATTGTGGGACAGAAAAACATTTATTAAAGTTCCAGGAACTGAAAAGGGCCAGAACTCTGGGAATTAAAAGGCCGCTCAGCCACATGTCCCCTGAAAAAAAAACAAGTCGAAAAAGTAATTACTCTAGTAATGAAAGTATCAATGACACTGTAGCTTAACTTGTGTGTTGTGTCCGATGAAAAGGAAAATGTTCAATGTTTATGGAAGGATTTTGAAATATGACAAGAATTGTGATAATTGGTTATATGTTCATTTCTGTTCCCTGTATGATATGTTTTTGATAAAAAAAATATGAGGTGTACACTGTACTGAAGAGCTGAGGGTGGGTTAATATGACCTCACAGTTAACGTATGTCAACGAAAGTTACCAAGTTACAGTGAAATTATTCCAAAACGAGTCATCCTATCAAGTTACATTAAAATCCCTTCATAAATATGGCCTGTAGACGGTGCTAAAGGTTTTCGGGGCCCCTATAGCTGTCAGTTTTCCAATTGCGTCCAAAGGGGACGTTCTCATCTAGACATTACATTAAGTCCACCTACCAAGTTACAATGAATCCCTTCATAAATATAACCTGTAAACTGTGCTCAAGATTTTTGGGCTTTGGCAGCCATCATGGTTGATTGATCGCAACCAAAAGGGGACATTCTCATTCTCTGGGCATCCTCTGGAGTGATCCTATGAAGTTACAATGAAATCCCTTCACAAATATGACCTGGAGACTGCTCAAGGTTTTCAGCCTTCGGGCCCCTGAAGCCGTCACAGTTGACCAATCACAACCAAAAGGGGATGTCATCTAGGCATTATGTTGTCAAACTAACAGGTTACAATGAAATCCTTCCATAAATATGACCTATAGACTATGCTAAAGGTCTTTGGGCTCGGACAGACATCAGGGCTGAATGATCGCGACCAAAAGGGGACGTTCTCATCTAGACATTTGTTGTCATCCTACCAAGCTACAATAAAATCCCTTCATAATTATGACCTGTAGACTGTTCTCAAGGTTTTCGGGCCCTGTAGCCGTCACAGTTGCCCAATTGTGTCCAAAAGGGGATGTTCTCTTCTAGACATTATATGAAGTCAACCTACCAAGTTACACTGAAATCCCTTTATAAATATGACCTGTAGACTGTGCTCAAGGTTTTTCAGACACCTGTAGCCATCACAGTTGACCAATCAGGACCAAAAGGGGATATCATCTAGGAATTATATGGAGTCAACCTAACAGGTTACAATGAAATCCTTCCATAAATATGACCTTTTGCCTATGCTAAAGGTTTTTGGGCTCTGGCACCCATCAAGGCGGAATGATCGCGATCAAAATGGGACATTCTCATCTAGACATTATTTGTTGTCATCCTACTAAGTTACAATGAAATCCCTTCATAAATATGACCTGTAGACAGTGCTCAAGGTTTTTGGGCTTCGGGCCCCTGTAGCCCAATCAGGACCAAAAGGGGACTCTCTCATCTAGACATTATATGAAGTCAACCCACCAAGTTACAATGAAATTCCTCAATCAATATGACCTGTAGACTGTGCTCAAGGTTTTCAGGTTTTGGGCTCAGGCAGTCATTATTGGCTGATCACGCCCAAATGGGGAAATTCTCATCTGGACATCATAAGGAGTCCTACCAAGTTACAATGAAATCCCTCCAAATAAGACATGACCTGCAGAATGTGCTAAAGGTTTTTGGGTTTCGGGCTTGGACAGCCATCACGGTTGACAGATCATGCCCAAAAGGGGACGTTCTCATCTAGGCATTATACAGAGGCATCCTACCATGTTACAATGAAATCCCTTCATAAATACTACCTGTAGACTGTGCTAATGGTTTTCTGGTTTTGGGCAGCCATACCGGTTGACCGATCGCGACCAAAAGGGGATGTTCTCATCTAGACAAGACCCCAAACCTGCATGAAATTTTGTGACGATCAGACAAGAACTGCAGGGTGTAGCCCGTGTTAAAGGAAAAATGTGAACAGACTCACAGACTAACCGACTTCCACACGCATGTTGGCAATAGCTTATCTTGACTATGTCAAGTTAAGCTAAAAATGATCGGTATGAACCCATATTCGAACTTGACCTGTATTATTACCCCAGAAAGTCACATATCAAAATTCTTTCTGATCAAATAATCCTAACTGAAGTTATTCGGACACCGCAAATCTTGAAATTTCTAAGTCAAAAAATAGGCCGATGAAATCGTCAGATGTGTACCCATACGTGCAACTAGTAGAAAGCTGTATGACGGAGGGCCGCCACGGATGCCGACATTATGTACACCATACAAGGTATGGGTACATTTTGAAATGGATTGGAGGAGTGACTAATTTGATGGATAAAGGGTTAATATCTCCGAAGCAAATTATCAGATTTACATAAAAAAAAATATACAGCACAGCACATCAGTAACCTGAATAGATATATAAAGTAACATGAAATTGGATTGATATTTTTTGAGTTCTCATGCCAAAGGGATTGGA
Organism: Pictodentalium vernedei; assembly: GCA_031216915.1. NCBI lineage: Eukaryota > Metazoa > Mollusca > Scaphopoda > Dentaliida > Dentaliidae > Pictodentalium > Pictodentalium vernedei. Next base: position 431,462,970 of record CM062289.1, on the reverse strand, counting down.
GGAATTTTCAATTTGAAGGATAAAGGGTTAATATCTCGGGATTAAATTATCAGATTTACACCAAAAACTATACAGCTCGGCACATCAGTAACCTGAACACAAATATAAAGGAACTTGACAATCAAAGTCGTATTTTTCAAGTTATCGAATGCCAAAGAAATGGATACGGACGCCAGATGGACAGTCTGACGGATGGTCACCCCGGATGCCAGCATTATGTGTACCATACATAGTATGGGTACACATAAAAAGGGGTGTAACTCAAAAATAATAAGGCCGAATCCATATTCGAACTTACCTGTGGTTTGGGTTAGTAAGGTCACATTCCAAAATTGGTTCCAATCAAATGATCCAAAATGGAGTTATCATTGGCACACCAAGTGGGACGGACACACACACGGACAGACACCGCCGATTTCTATAGTCCCCCCAAAATGTTTTCGGGGGACAAAAAAATTCTAGGACAGAACCTGTTACTTGTGCATATCCCTTCTCCCAGAGAGGTCTATCGCTTACCAAAGGAGATCCAAATCAGACCCATGACTTTAAAATTCCAAAGCAAAATGTTTGTGCGAACAGATTGAGGGCTTCACTCGATACCCCCGAATCCTTTTTTCAGGGGACTATTAAAATAGCCGGTGCCCACCCCCACTTTGGTTTCCCGATAACTTTATAGTTGGCCAAATCAAATGAAATAAATATGTATAAACAAAGTACAGGTGAAGTTTGAATCAGGTTGATGTCAAGACAATTTTTGCCAGTTATTCCCCTATTTTGACTTCAAAAATTTGTTTTTTTGGGGTTTCCTGATGACTTGTTATAGTTGGCCAAATCAAATGGAAATTGGTATGTAGGTGTATCAACGTAAAATACAGGTCAAGTTCAAATAAGGGTGTGGTAAGACAAGTTTTGCCAGAGTTTTGCCCCCTTTTCAACTTAGAAAATGTTTTTTTTTTTTGGTTTTCTCTGACAACTTTAGTTGATGTTGACCGATTCAAATAAAATTTGGTATGCAGGTGTATCAACAGGTCAAGTTCAAATCGGGGTTTGGTCAGACATTTTTTGCCAGAATTATGTTCCTTTTTAGACTTAGGAAAATTCAATCTTTTTCCAAATCTCAAATTGCACACTTTTTTTCTGGGGACATGTGGCTGGACGGCCTTTTTATTAAGGGATATAACTACTCAGAAAAGCTGAACCATCCAACTTTTCAAACTCATTCAAGACATGGTTACAAAAGTCTCATACCAAATACTGACATTTGTTCTTGCCCAAACAGGCTAAAAAGACAAATTAACTAAGGGACATAATTCCACTGCACAGTATGGCAAAACCACACCAGTTTTCAAACACCAAATCCTTTGATATTTGTTATAGTGCCAAGGCAGGTTTTCTCGAGTACACATTTTTATTCAAGTATTTACACTGTGGGAATATCCAGAATTTCTGGTGATCTTAAAAACAAATGAGCAAGCAAGATTGACATATGTTTTCTTTATTTCATCAATGACAAGTGATGCGATACTGACGAATGACAATGACCATGACTTCACATGAAATAAAAGTGAGTTCTTACTTATATACAACAATAAAACCTTTGTATTACATCAAATATATCTGTATGACTCAAGCATCCTTAATGACATTTTGACAAGTGCGGTCAAAACAAGAACATAGAATGTAGCCTGTACTTTATCATATTCGGGCAATTCTAAGATGTTCTGCAAAATGTTGCAGACTATGTAATCTGAATGTTAATTTTTGTCCTATTCATTACTTTGAACATAGAGCACTACCAAAGAAAATTAAAGGACAATTTTTTAAATGATACGGGCAAACTTTCATAAAATTATGTGCCTGCAGTAAGATGTGAAATACTATCACTGACTGGAGACCGAAGTCAAAATATTGAAATTTCAAGCTGAAATTTTCTCCCATAATGCATCATTTGCGAGCTGAGCTGTCAAACGATATTGAATTAGTTCAATTCTTGAGTAAAATTATGAGAAAAATTTGCTACTTTCAGTTTCAATATTTCACGTCCCCAGTTTCAATGTGTTCTGTATGCCAGTAGGCACATAGAATACATTGGAACTCGGGGGACAATAAGTCTACACAGGGTTAAAAATACTCATCTGACAATGCAGTAGCTTTCAGTTCTCCATTCAATAGTGTCAAAATCCAAATCCAAATGTGCAAGTAATAAATGCAGGGTTATAAATGAAAGGTTATACAAGACATGACCTTTAGACCTGATTTTTACAAGATACTTAAAATGTATATTTGAAAGGAGAAATCAAAAACTTGGGGTAACTCTTTCAGTGTAATCAGTAGGATGAAATTTAAAACAAAAATACTCTAAGCAAAAAACAATTCTAATTTTCAGGAATGAAAAATTCTTGCTTCAAATAAAAAAATTTCCCTATGACTGCACAGTTAAAATTCTAAAATTTCAAGTAAATGTTTCCTACAATGCAACTAGGAATTTTTAACCAAATTAGTTTTGACAGACCTCAAGGCCTGTCAAACAGTACTAAACTGGTTACAAGTAGTCTTACATTGGATATATTTGAAGCTTCACAGTCGCACAGTTCTAAAATAGCAGCTGCTCTGAGAATGTATGAAATAGACCACAATTGGTTACATGAACATTTCTATGTCTTTCACCATGGTTTATTTTTACTAATGCTGTCTTCACTGGATGTAAATTATCACAGGTGATCTTGCTTTTGATCAATGCCGTATTTAACCTGTTGACTGCAACCTTCAGACATTGTTCAAGCGAAGTGGATTTTTAGACTGCAAACCAATATTTTATCTATGTCTTCCTCGGATTTACAAAGAACTGCACTGCCTGTTTACATCATCTGGTCTAGTCGACACTAAACTGCCTAAATGTGAAAGAAAGAAATAAATTTTTAATCAAAGGAACTGATTTATGTGAAACTTGCACCCCACTACCAAGGACATTTAATTGACCCTGTAACCAAAGCTGTACAGACGGTATCAAAATTTAAAATGTTTTCCTTTTTTCAAAAAATGTCAACCAAACCATATCATGTGACCCCTCATTGGAACGAGCTTGTTCCAGAAGGGTAGCATGGTTTTGTTTTTATTTTAGAAAAATATTTTTTCAGCTGCTGAATTTGTATGTTACGTGGGAGGATGTGGCCGATTCGTTTGGTAAAGGGTTAACACATTTGTCAGTATATATCTAATTTGTAACTTTTTACAATGACCACAGAAAAGGGAACGTTTTCTGCTGTAACATGGACACCAAAAAATTGGGTTTACATGGAATTAACTGCCAACATTTATTTATTGTTGTTTAAGGTCACATTTTTATGCACAATGGCTAATCATGACCGTGACAGTTTTACGGGTGGAGGAAGCCGGAGTACCCGGAGAGAACCACCGAGCAACGACGAGCAGCTGCCAGCTCCCCAACATCGTAACTCCGCACTGCAGCACAGGCAGTGCCAACATTTAAAACAGTACACAAAGAGCGAATGCTGGAGCTTCTTAACTTCCAGCATCTGTAGGCAAGACCCACTCCGCGTTAAAGCTTTATCCACATGTTGATGTGTCTCTCGCCAAAGAACAATCGAATTGTACATCAATATTTATTTATTGGTGTTTAAGGTCACATTTTTGCACAATGGCTAATCATGACCACAACATGAGTATCAACTCAAGACCAGGGGCGAATGTTAAGAGGCCCCAAGGGGGCCTGAAGGCGCTCACCTGACAAGGTAAACTAAATATCAACCCAGAGAATTGATTTCAACAAGTTGCATCTGCTCCTCCTAAGAAAAGCTTATACCAAATATCCAAAGATTCTGACCAGTGGATCGAAAAAAAAAGATTTAAAAAATATTCCTCATATTGAACCAAGTTATAATTTGGGCTCCCACTGCGAGTCCAAATATGGACGTAGGGACATGGCTTGAATAAACTTGAATCTCACCCCCTCAGTAACATACCAAATATCAAAACATTCCGACTGCTGGATCTGAAGAAGATTTTTGAAGAAATTTGCCTGAAATGCACCAAGTTCAAATTTGGTTCCTATACTGAGCCCAAACATGAACCCGGGGGGGGGGGGGGGGGGGGGGGGGGGGGGGGGGGGGGGGGGGGGGGTTTTGAACAAACTTGAATCAGATCCACCCCACAATGTTGCATACCAAATATCAAAAGATTCTGCCTGCTGGATCTGGAGAAGAAGATTTAAGAAATTTGCCTGAAATGCACCAAGTTCGAATTCAAGCTTTTACAGTGAGCCCAAATATGAATCCAGGGGGGCCGATTTGAACAAACGTGAATCAGACCCATGCCAAGATGCTGCATATACAAAGTATCAAAAGATTCTGCACACTGGTTCTGGAGAAGATTTTTTAAATTTTTTTTCTATAATTCATACGGTGCTATCAGAGTTATGCCCCATACAGAGCCCCCAAGGGACGTGGCCATTTCATTTGAACAAACCTGAATTGCCAAAAAGTAATGAACATCCACATGAAGTTTCGTGAAAATCGGACCAGTGGTTTCAGAGAAGTCGTTTGGAAAATGTTCATGACGACGGACGGCAAGTGATAAGTTAAGCTCCCTTTGGTGAGCTAAAAACTGATTGCACTAATTTTGGTACAAAAAAGGTTGCTGGCGGCCATCTTGAATTTTGGACTGCACCCAAAAACACTCATTCTCGTCCCACGGTGATAAAGGTATCCAAGAAGTTTTGTAAAGATCAGTTCATGAATATAGCCTCCAGCCCGAGCCGTATAGAAGTTGTGACAAAAAACTGATTGGACCCAATTTCAGTACAAAATGGCCACTGGTAGCCATCTTGAATTTTGGACCGCACCCAGAAACACTCGTTCTCATCCCAAGGTGATAACAAAGGTGCCCAAGAAGTTTCGTGAAGATCGGTTCAAAAATATAATGTAATAATAATATGTGTATAAGTAGCATTGAATAAATCAAAGTTCATCTAATTTGCATAATTTCTGCACGAGAAAAAACCTGTGTTATATGTGATGTATTCCATGTTACTAAACATCCATACAGAAATTTATTCAAATCAGAACTTTCATACAAAAGTTCTGTACAAAAAATAGGCTGATGAAATCGTCAGATGTGTGCCCATACGCGCAACTTGTAGAAAGCTGTATGACGGAGGGCCACCACGGATGCCGACATTATGTACACCATACAAGGTATGGGTACATAAAGAAATGGATTGGAGGAGTTCTAATTTGATGGATAAAGGGTTAATATCTCAGGATCAAATTATCAGATTTACATAAAAAACTATACAGCAAAGCACATCAGTAACCTGAACAAATATATAAAGTAACATGACAATCGGATTGATATTTTTTGAGTTCTCACGCCAAAGAGATTGGAGGAATTTTCAATTTGAAGGATAAAGGGTTAATATCTCAGGATCAAATTATCCGATTTACACCAAAAACTATACAGCTCGGCACATCAGTAACCTGAACACAAATATAAAGAAACTTGACAATCCAAGCATTATTTTTAAAGTTATCGAATGCAAAAGAAATGGATACGGATGCCGGACGGACGGACAGACAGACAAAGGATGCACGAACGACAGATGGTCACCCTGGATGCCGGCATTATGTATACCATACATAGTATGGGTACACAACTGATTGCACCAATTTTGGTACAAAATGGCCGCCGGCAGTCATCTTGAATTTTGGACTGCACCCAAAAACACTCGTTCTTGTCCCAAGGTGATAACAAAGGTGTCCAAGAAGTTTCGTAAACATCGGTTCATCAATATGGCCTCTAGCCCGAGCCGTATTGGCATTTGCAGTTACAGTGCTGAAAGTAACATTAAATAGATCAAAGTTATTCTAATTGGCATAATTTATGCATGAGAAAAAAACCCGTATTATATGTGATGTATCCCATGGTACTAAACATTCACACACAAAATTATTCAAAAAAAACAAAAAAAACACTTTCATATGGAAGTTCTGCGCAAAAATCTGATTGCACCTAATTTTGTACGAAATGGCCGCCAGTGGCCATCTTGAATTTCAGACCGGACCCAAAAACACTCGTTCTCATCCCACGGTAATAACAAAGGTACCCAAGAAGTTTTGTAAAGATCGGTTCATAAATAGCCCGAGTTATATTGGCATTTGCACAGTGCTGAAAGTAATACTAAATAAATCAAAGTTCATCTAATTTGCATAATTTCTGCACGAGAAAAAAACCTGTATTATATGTGATGTATCCCATGGTACTAAACATCCAATAAAATTATTCAAATCTGTGCTTTCATATGGAAGTTCTGCGCAAAAATCTGAATGCACCTAATTTTGTACAAAATGGCTGCCAGTGGCCATCTTGAATTTCAGGCCGGACCCCAAAACACTCATTCTCGTCTCGCAGTGATCAAGGTACCCAAGAAGTTTCGTAAAGATCGGTTCATAAATAAATACAGCCTCTAGCCCAAGCCGTGTGTATGGCGTGACGGACGGACGACAGGCCATGGCAATACCTCAAATTTGGCTTCGCCAAAGTTGAGCTAAAAAACAAACAATCTCACCCCCCATCCCCCCCAAGAGAAATTGTACACCAAATACAAAAGCATTCTGACTGGTGGATCTGAAGGTGATTTTTAAAGAAATACACTCATATTGCAGTTAAGTAAAAATGCAGGCTCCCATGAAATGTCCAAATATTAACTCAGAGGCTCGATTTGAACAAAACTGAATCTGCCCCCCTACAGATGTATACCAAATATCAAAACATTCCAAGATAGTTCTGGAGAAGATTTTTTAAAGAAATTCCCCCGTATTGCAAGAAGTTAAAATTCGGGCTACCATAGGGTGCCCAAATATTAACCCAGGGACCAGATTTGAACTAGAATCTGACCCTCTCCCCTTAATGTTACATACCAAATATGAAAGCAATCCGACCGATGGATCTGTAGATTTTTAAAGATCATTCCCCCCATATTGCTCCAAATTAAAAATTCAGGGTCCTGTATCGAGCCCAAATATGAACCAAGGGCTTCAAACAAACTTGTATCTGACACCCTATGGTTGCTTTATACCAAATATCAAGATTCTGACCAGTTATTGTGGCGAAAAATTTTGATTTTGCACCTCAAAAGGAAGCTCCAAAACCAAATATTCAAGTCATTGTTCGCACTGGTTTTGTAAGCATTGGATATTCTCTCCCCCCCCCCTCCCTATAAGGTTAAGTTAATTTAAAAAAAAAACAACAAAAAAACAAAAAAAAACGATGTCAGAACAAGCAATCACCTCAAATAACTGGTTCAGCAGTTTTGGATAGGCAGGTGCAAACATGTTAAAACAGAACTTGGCCTTCCTTTGTAATAAGTTAAACAGACATTTCAGATCAATATGGCAGAAGGGTTGAGAAAATATGTAAACAATGTATTTCTACAATTCCTTAAGAGTTCCCGCATATTTTTCCAAATGAAATCAAAGGATTTTCTGAGAACTTCAAAATAATGCTTTTCATGTGCAATCACCAACACCAAATATTTCCGATAGAAGTCACTGTATTAATCAGAGTGCCGTGTGGATTATCACTGTTCATCCAATCAACGGTCTTTAAATTTACATTATTTCGCAAATGGCACTGTTCGGACATTCTACCTCACTAAATGTATTCAATTCATGCACCAAAGAGAGATGACACTATGTATTGGACGAAAGATGGTAGCATGCTTACTACCAACTTGAATTTCAGTAATTCAGTGGCATACATTTTATTGGCAATTTTTAAAGTGAACATTTTGTTGTAATTTGAGATTTTCTATTTACAGAATGGTCCATTCAGATTGAAATAATTGGTCAGGAAAATATGCCTTCGATATTTTTACAGAAATATTTTTGATTATCATGTGACAATGAGATGCTCAAATACAACTAAACTTTAATTTTCCTCTCACTGTTACATAGAGATTATTACCATTCGAGCTCTGGGTTCTAAGGGCGGATCACGACGAGTCGCGATCTACCCTTAGAACCCAGAGTGAGACTTGGATACAAATTTTGTACATCCACATAATGGTCATCATTTTATCTTGCAATATATTGGGGATAGGTCAAGAATGTAGATGACTATATAAACTATTTGTACGGATGAACAAAAAGAAAAAATGGAACTCACACAAAAAGAACGTGCTTGTATCCGACCCCTGATACAAACATCTGTATCAGGGGGTCGAATACACGACAGTTGCGGAGTTAATAGACAAAATACATGTTGATTGCAAGATAAAAATTTTTTCAATTCATACCTCTATGAAGAACTAAAACATTACTCACCCGAGTCATATTCAAATTTAATGTTTACTTCCATCTACCATCCTCCACCACCACTACCTCCCTGACCATAACTACTGGAACCATAGCCACCTTCAAAGAAAACATGTTTTATCTTACACCAACAACTAAAATACACTTTAACACAAGCACCTCAATAGGCAAAGGAAATAAAGTGACATAGCATACATACATTGAGGGCAATGTCATGGAATGATGAATCACCCTAGTCCAACAAGGGCACTGACTCTTGAAAGAAAAAAATACAGCAAACATTAACCCTTTACCTAACATGAAAAGCAGATGACACTTGCCAAAAAAAAAAATGAAAGTGTCAATGACACTGTAGCTCAACTTGACAAACTTAACTTGGTAAGTTTTAAATGAAATGGCAAAATTGAAGATCATTGGTACCAATGTTATTTGATGAAATTTCAACACAACAGTATTGTGTGCACAACGTCAGTAATTCATGCATTTTTTTCTTTTTATGGAAATTCATAAATATACCCTGCAGAGTGCAAAAGGAATAAGTTGCATCTCAGGGTTCCCCCAGGTTAAAATCTTTGAAATTCCAGGCCATTTCTCGGCAATTTTCGTGGCCCCCATTTATGAAATTCAAGGCTTTTCAAGGCCGAGGCTGGCAAAGTACCCTAAATTATCAGATAACTAGAAACTTTCTCTTACATTTCCCTTTGTTGGTAATTCTAACACTTGACATCATTTCTTGGAAAACTCTTTCTGAAAGCTATCCAAGCAATGATATCACTGATTAGAATTAGTGAGCCTGAGAAAGACATTTTCTTGTGTTTATCCTACAACTGCAGTGTAATTACCAGGTGGCACAATAGCTATGTCTCTGGTACATGTACCGCTATTCTAACTGAATACTTACTGAATGCAAATGAATTGATGTCATCCTTTCTCCCAATGAGTAAACTACATGTTACATGTAAATGACACATTTCGTAACCCACAATGTCTCCGGAAATGTCAATCGAAAAGCAAAATGTAATTCCATTGTGGGGAAGTGTACCTTCCAACAAGCTTGGATTAAATCAACTGCATACTATAACTGGTTACTGCCTGTTCCAGTTGAACGGTATTCAGCCAAATGCAGTAAGTGTCGAAGAGTTTTTAATGTTTCATACATGGGCGAATCATCCTTAAAATCGCACATATTAACATTTGAGGTGAATAAGACAATAACACTTTCATTTGGAAATCCAAACTCGGAATCCACCGTGATGGCGACTGCCCGTGCCAGGACTTTAAGATGACGTTGTGGCAAATTCATCAGACATACATGCTTCGGAAATACTCAAATAGTTCAACTGAACAATCATCCATTTGTAATATTTTCAATATGAATAAATTATCCACGCACATGCGCTCAACATTCGAACAGGCAGAATTTACAATAAATCATCCCACTGGCTTAAATATACACCATTGTGCTCGCCCACATCAATAGCAACCATTCACAATGCTTGATTCAAAGGATTTCAGTGTCACATCACTGCAAAGTTCTATCAATAATGCACGCATTGGCACTGCCGTAAATACTCCAAAATATGACCGGATTAATAAACCACACAGTTACATTTCCTGTAAATGCCGCAAAATATGTTCGGATTAAATTATGCATCACAAAATTCTCAGATTTTCCAGGCTCCCATTGGAAATTCAAAGCTTTCAAGGCCTTGAATGACCTTTTGACGAATTCCAGGCTTTTCCAGGTCTTAAATTGCACTAAGTAAAAATTCACACCCCTTTAGTGAGCCCCAATATTGATCAAAGGACTCAATTTGAACAAATTTGAATCAGACCCATACCAAGATGCTGTATACCAAATATCAAAAGATCCTGCCCATTGGTTCTGGAGAAGATTTTTTAATATTTTTTCTATAATTCATGCGGTGCTATCAGAGTTATGCCCCATACAGAGCCCCCAAGGGACGTGGCCATTTCATTTGAACAAACATGAATTGCCATATAGTAATTAACATCCACATGAAATTTCATGAAAATCGGACCAGTGGTTTCAAAGAAGTCGTTTGAAAAATGTTCACGACGACAGATGACGAAGGACGGCAAGTGATAAGTTGAGCTTCCTTCGGTGAGCTAAAAATTCCTCATATTGACTTAAGTTATAATTCGGGCTCCCACAGGGATCCCAAATATGGACCCAGGGACTTGGCTTTAACAAACTTGAATCTCACCCACCTAAGGATGCTACACACCACATATCAAAACATTCTGACTGCTGGATCTGAAGATTTTTCAAGAAAATTCCTCGTTTCGAACTAAGTTACAATTCAAGCTCCCACAGTGAGCCCAAATATGGACCTAGGGACATGGCTTGAACAAACTTGAATCTCACCCTTCTAAACATGCTGCATACCCAATATCAAAAGATTCTGCCTGCTGGATCTTAAGAAGATTTTTAAAGACATTTGCCTGAAATGCAATAAGTTCAAACTGGCTCCTATACTGAGCCCAAATATGAACCCAGGGGGCCGATGTGAACAAACTTGAATCAGATCTACCCCACAATGTTGCATACCAAATATAAAAAGATTCTGCCTGCGGGATCTGGAGATGATTTTTTAATAATTTTTCTATAATTCATACAGTGCTATTCGAGTTATGCCCCATACAAAGCCCCCCCAAGAGACGTGGCCATTGCATTTGAACAAACCTGAATTGCCCTATAGTAATGAACATCCACATGAAGTTTTGTGAAAATCGGACCAGTGGTTTCAGAGAAGTCATTTGAAAAATGTTCACGACGATGACAAGTGATAAGTTTAGCTCTCTTCGGTGAGCTAAAAAGTATGGAAAACTGATATTTTAGCGCTTTTCCATATTTCCAAGGGCTATAACTCACAAGAATAATGCAATCAGCATGAAACTCAAACTTGATCTGTAAGTCATCGTTCTCTAGTGGTTTACCAAAAATGAAATTCTGTTGGAAGCGTTTCCCCCCCAAAAAACTCCGGAAAACTAAAGTGTGACAGACAGATGGACCGAGTGCAAACCTATAGACCCCTCCGGCGATGCCAGTAGGGTACTAAAAACCTGGATACTATGATGTATTCCATGTTACTAAACATTCATACAAAAATTTATTCAAATCAAAACCTTCATATAGTTCTGTACAAAAAACTGATTGCACCTAATTTCAGTATAAAATGGCCACGGCAGCCATCTTGAATTTTGGACTGCACCCCAAAACACTCGTCATCTATGTGATGTATTCCATGTTACTAAACAGTCATACTAAAATTTATTCAAATCAGAACTCTTATTATATTTGTTTTAAGGTCACATACTTATGCACAATGGCCAATTGTGACAGTAACAGTTTTACGGGTAGAGGAAGCTGGAGTACCTGAGAGATCCACTGAGCATCGACGAACAAGTCAGCTCCACATTCAAACTCTGTTCAAGCTCCGCTTAAGGGTTACAGCAGTTGAAGACATGTGCACCATCGACGTGCAGTATGCCTAAGCACACAGCGTCATGGTGCCCCCATGTTGACAACTGGGATGAAGTCCCTTGCCCAAAGACAATGTGGATTGTCCCGCACAGGGATCCAACTCGGGACCTCTAGCATAGAAGTCCAACAGTCTACCAATGAGCCACCGCGCTCCCCAATCATAACTTTCATCCAGAAGTTCTGCACAAAAAACTGATTGCACTAATTTCGGTACAAAATGGCTGCTGGTGGCCATCTTGAATTTTGGACCGAACCCAAAAACACTCGTTCTCGTCCCACTGTGATAAAGGTACACAAGAAATTTCGTAAAGAGCGGTTCATAAATACGGCCTCTAGCCAGAGCTGCACTGAACTGTTGACAGACAGACAAAAGGCCATAACAAAACCTCAAATCTGACTACGTCAAAGTTGAGCTAAAAATAATGAAAATTGGCTATTTTTTAGAATAGTGCTGGCCAGTTTTGGCCGTCACGCTGGATCAAGGGTTAATTGAATAGCCACTTGGCAGCAACTCCTTTAGAATAGTGCTGGCCGGTTTTGGCCGTCACGATGGATAATGGGTTAATGAACAGCCACTTGGTCAGTAACTACTAGCATTTAGGTAGTATTTCAAAAGCACAATGAGCAATGTCAGGCAGAATATTTTTTAAAATCTCAGTTGCATTGTGGGGAAAAATTTACTGCTGAAAACTTGTATTTTGACATCAGCGTATAAAGGGTTAACATGAATATTCAATATAATCTGGTGATACTTTGACAGCTGGTTTGCACTCCAATTGTGTCACCCAAAAGCTACATATTAAATTTGGAAAAACTGGTTTTCCTTCAAATGAAAGGAAGGACAGACAAAACCCATTTCTGTATCCCCTTCTCACTTGGGTAATTATACTTAGTTCAACGTTCTGCACACTGATTTTGAAATCACAATTTCAAACTGCATATTCCGTTAAGTTTGTTTGTTGGTGGTTAACGTCACATATTTATGCACTATGGCTAATCGTGACACAACATGGAGATGAAGTCAAGTTTAGTCAATCGTTGATCTACATGTTGCCCATTTTAGAGGACTTTCACCCCAAGCATTGGTGACTGGGTCCTATTTTACTAGTAAAGCGGAACTGGTTTACCACAGTAAACAAGTGCTGCTTATTTCCCGGGGTTCCCACGGGGATATTCCGTTAAGGCAAATGGGAATTTAACCATTCAATCTTTGGCAAAATTCCTAGTTGCATTAGGCCACATAAAGTAGATCTTGTTTCTCAGGCCACGATTTGTAAAATTGCATGCGGGCGAGTGTTTTTTAATTTTATTTCGTTTGTAATTATTTCTTTGCCATCAAATGTTCATGTTCTTTATGTTTTAGGCCTCATAATCTACGGAATAGCATGAGTGGTGATGTATTTCAGCCCTTGAGAGCAAGCAGGCTTTAGCATTGCAAAGCCTTCTTGTACTTGAAAAAAATTCATCAATTTTTTTTTTTTTTCAACTTTTTAACTTGGGTACTAAAATATCAAACCATTTAATTTTTATTTAGTTTACATTGGTTGAAAAAGAGTCTGCAGCAGCCAAAAGGACCGTGTGGGAGGGATTGAGAAACATTTTTTTTTTTTTTTTAGGCCTTATGGAAAATATTTGTCATTTAAAATTGGTCTTTCGCCATTTGTATGGAGTGGATTTTATGGATGCAAGAATTTGGACAATCAGATTTATTGTCAGATGAGTGTCTGTTCAAAACAGCCTAAAAATAAGCTAGCAATCTCATTTGCAGAATGATGAAACAGAAGCTTGAAAATTACAGGAATCGAATGGGTATGTTGTCACTCAATACGAGCAAGTGAAGAGGGAAAAAAAACAAACAATTTTTACTACATGGCAGGCTTGGCATTCTGAAAAATGCAGGAGGGCAAAAAATCGCTCTCCTCAATCAGCTTAGGAGAGCAATTAGTTTTACACAGCTTTTTAAGTATCCAGTTGAATGAACTCATTGAAACTGAAACCAACAGACTACATCAGTGATTTTATTAATGTTACTAAGGTAAAGCGAAATCTTAAGACATCCAGATGTCTCACTCAACAACCGAACACGCACTTGACAAGACCTGTGTGTACCCAGACCTGTTGTCCAAGAAAGTCATACCCCTACCACTACCACCTTCAAACCCCCTTGGGGGGTTGAAGGTGGTAGGGGTATGACTTTCTTGGACAACAGGTCTGCTTGAATCTACAGTTACATCCTGGTGCAAGTGCGTCAAGTGACAGGATAGTAGTAATGGTAGTATATTATAGTGTCAATATTCCTTGAATAGTTACCTCTCAAACTGTGATGTCAGTTGTTGAACTTGAAACTGACAGAAAAAAAAATATTGCTGTGACCCATTTTGCTTCAAATGATTGCAACTGTGTTTGGGTATGGTTGCAGCCATTACCTTTTACCACTTTCAAAATGAAATTACGTGATGTTATGTGACTTCGAAGTTAAATTACAGTTTTGCTTTACAAAAATTTAATGTGAGCATAACACATGTAATCTCAATCATCCCAGACCAAAATATTTAGGAGGGCAATTTTTCGCTCTCCTTAATTCTTTCAGGAGGGCAGTAAGGAGAGCTAAAAAATCGCTCTCCTGAAATTGCCAAGCCTGACATGGGTTTTAAAGAACTGGAAACTATTCTCATTTCCAGTACTTTCCAACAGAAGAGCATACAAACCATTCCAAACTTATTAAGTGGAGCCACCAAAAAAATCGATTCAGATTTTATTTTGCTAGTTTGGTTGCTGCATAACAAATAACTGGTGCTGTGCAATTTAACAAGCTTTATTTTTGCCAGTTGTGTCAACATCGGAGTGCAAGTGCATTTTCTTTTGTTTTGGGGGAGGGGAAGGCCCACATTTTAAAACTGCCCATGGGTTCTGAAACAAATTTTAAATTGCAAAGATGTACAAATAATTATGAACTTAATTCCAACATGGCACTGTTTAGAAATCAATATGCAACTGTATTTCTAACTCAACTGTCATCATACTGTTTAATATTCCCGGATTTTCCAAAACCCCAGACCAAATATACTATGAACTGGACATTTAAAAAATAAACTGAATTAAACAATTTATCAAAAAAATATGCAATAAGCAAACAAATTTGCAGATGTTCAACTTGATGGCCTGAACTGTTTCTTACTTCTACATTTTGTTTGCATTTGTTTCTCCAATGAAACGGATAAAGCAAGTACTAGCAACGATTGCAAACGATTCCCAGTATCTCCTTAGAAATGAGAAATGGGGCTTTTTTATTGTTGTATGTGGTGGCTGACAAACTATTGAGGATTTTATCCAAGTTGACAAGCTTATGTGTTTACTAATCATGTTTTTAAGCACAGAAAAATTGAACAGTTTCCTGACACCAAACACGACTAACCCAAAGGAGCCTTAATCGCTCACCTGGTTCCAAGATGTATTTGGGGCCACATTGAGTTTGTCATGGTTCATCAACACAACAGAGGAATGTAGCCATGAAATTATTTATAATTCAAGTGTCCATGTCAGATGATTAACATAGGTCTTCCGGACTGCTTCCAATTGTATCAGCTGTAGACATGCACTACCAAACTTCCATGTGTTATGACACTGCAGTTTGAAAGGCAAATTTTATGGAAAACCGCCAAGGAATGGATTTGAACAAAATTAACCACCCCCCTCTCGAAAGCCCAAATATTAAGCCAGGGAACCAACTTGAACCTGATCCCCCTTGAGATGAAATAAGCCAAATATGGAATTCTGACTAGTGGATCTGAAGATTTTAAAAGAAATTTCGTCGTATTGCACCAAAATTTGGGCTCCTATAGGGAGCCCAAACATCAACTCTTGATTCGATTTGAACAAACTTGAATCTGACCCCCCTCTGGAGGTTATACACCAAAATAGATTCTATGAATGGTTCAGGAGATTTTATTAATTTTGAAAAACAAAATATGGGTGTTATCAGAGTAATGCCCCTTGTGCCCAGTGGGCGTGACAAATTTGAATAAACTTGAATTGAGAGGAGCTTGCATATCAAATTTTGTTAAATTTAATCCCATGGTTTATGAGAAGTCTATAATGAAAAGTTCACGCTGTACAGATGACGGACGGCAGATGGAAAGTGACAATTTAAGCTCCCCCTGACTTTCAGTCAGTTGAGCAAAAAATCAGAACCTCCCAGCTCTACTGCAGAAAAGCATTTTCAGCACAAAGAAAAGTTGCATTCATCCTACTGATTTACTGCAACATTAACGATTTCATGTCACACTACAAATCTGTACAAAAGAGAAACTCTTTCCAATTTATTGTTTAACCCTTTTACCTAACATGAAAAGCAGACGACACTTGCAAAAAAAAAAATTCTTGAATAACTAATTTTTTTCATTTTTTGTCTCAAAAACATAGGTTATGACCCTTCGTTGGAACGAGCTCGTTCCAACAAGGGGTCATAACCTATGTTTTTGAGACAAAAAATGAAAATATTTTGAAAATTAATTGGCGATTTTTGAGAATAGCGCTGGCCGGTTTTGGCCGTTACGTTGGGTAAAGAGTTAAGGACACTTCAGCATCTATGGCTATCTTACGACTACATAGGACAGAAAATGCTTTCCAATAATTTCAATAGCTAATCATTTTTGTGCAATCAGTTAGTCAATGTAAGGAATGAATGGAGAAGAGTTAGTTTAAGTGGTGAATTGAGAAGGGTTAGTCAGGTTAAGTGGTGTATTGAGAAGGGCAAGCCAGGTGCTCTAATTGTCAAAGGAAAAAAGAAACTCAAGTAAATATTTCTAACACAGATTACAGTACTGTGAAAACGAAAGTGGTCTTTCTTGGCTTGATCGCAATCTAGTCAGGACACTCAACAGTGAGTCAAGACTTCATGCAAGGTTCCTGCAGATAAGGACTGATGAAATTTAAGACCATTTCAGCATTTTTCAAGGCCAACAGCCCTATTTTAAGGCCTTGCCTTCGCTGGTCCAAACTGGACCCTCCAGTCATTACCCCATCCTTCCACTTCCCTACAAGGGAAATGGGAGGACAGGGTAGTGACAGGAGATCCTAGTTTAGGACCATGTATTTGCAAACTTTGGCACAAAACTATATGCTTCATCAGCATTTCCTGAATATTCAAGGCTTTCCAAGGCCTCCAACACATTCTCCAGGATTTGAAAGTTTTGAATGACCCTTAGTCAAATTCAAGACTTTTGCAAATCCAAAGCCCTGTGGGAACCCCATTATGAATAAATCAATGAATTAAATCCTGAAGGAAGCAAAACAAATAGCATAAGATATTCAATTTTGTTTCGTCTTTTTTGACAGGCGAGATTATACAATGAAGAGGAAAGAATTTCGATTGGATAATGGATACCAAAATTCTCCACATTTATAATCACTGTACTGTATGTACTTAACTGTTAATTCTTAAAATAATTGTCTGTACAACAACTTAACTGTTAATTCTTAAAATAATTGTCTGTACAACAACCGATGATCAAAATCGGCAGATTGTGGGCAATCTGATAACAGCAATGGCTCCTGGAACACAAATTCAACCAATTGTTGCCAAGCATTTTTTTGTTGATAATTCGTTACGCACATTTTATTATCTTCTGCAACTGTTGATGAAAAATTATGTCAATAATACAGCAATGTGTATTCTTAATTTCTCTTGACATCCCCTTATGGGATGTACAAGTAAAACATGCACAGCTTACAATTGAGTGTACTTGTGGCAATTGCCTGTTCATACTGGAAGTGAAGGTTGCACATCATTTACTCAGGTCGCAGTAAAATGACCAGTGCATGCACTTGGGCGGTACACGTGTACCGCCCAAGTGCACGCATCTGGTCATTTTACTGTGACCTGAGTAAATGTTAAAACACCAAAATATGTTCATTTTAATGTTCTTGACTCGTGTAGTAGTGCACAGAATTACAATTGGAAATGGCATTGGCCGATTGTGAGCTCAAATAACTGGTAATCAGTCATTGGACATTTTGGGTAATCGGTTGAGCACTATCTCCGGCATCTCAATCTCATTGAAGTTAGCCCAATTTTTACCAGGAAATTCCCTCAATTACACTATTACACCTGTGGAACCAAAAATTTAACCAACTATGTTAAATTTTTGGTCCCACAGGTGTAATAGTGTAATTGAGGAATGTATAGAGCTCACATACCACTGTCCAAGATATATTTGGTTACATTTGCAGCTGCACTGCAAGAAATTTTCACAGCTGAAAAAGTTTTAGGGAAAAAGCTTTAAACAAATTTATATGCCTAAATGTTCAATTTTGGGGGGGCTTGGAGAAGACTTCATATAAACAAATGGACAGCGATGGATTTTTAAAAAAAAAAAAAAGACTTCCACAAACAAAAAGGACAGCAAAGAGTGCCTAAACAATTGAACATTTATGTTGTACAGACTGACTTCAAGGATTAAGAGTTGTCTAAATTCATCGCAGGGCATATTAAATTCGACTTTTCAGAAAACCCTGAACAGATGAATTTAATTACTTTCACCCCTGTCTCGGAGAGCACCTGGGGAAAGTCAATATTTTACCCACCTCCATATGGCCCTTGTCCTCTCTGTGTGTGACCACTTTTCATAGCACCACCACCATAGCTGTCTCCATATCCAGAACCCATGCTACTGTAATTACTGTTTCCTGAAATCAATTTTTATTCTGTTATTTCTTGGGAAAGTCACCTTCAGCATCTGTACCAGTTTTATGACCAAATGAATGAAACAGTTCAGGTGATCATTCAAGTGTACATTAGCAAACTGACAGGAAATGATTTTTGGAGTAACTTTTTATATGACTTCCTACTTTTGCATTTCTATTTGTAACACCGGCTGCATTGTTTGAACATATACTAATTTACAATGCTGGTTTAACGTTTTGGGAAGATTTGTATTCCAGGTTCAGGTTTTTAAACTCGTGGCAATAAGGTCATTCCCACTTGTACATAAAACTGAATGTGCTCCTGCAAGACCAAAAGAAAAGAAAAGGTTTTCACATCATAAAGGTCAATAATTGCAAAAATCATCCTACCTAACTTGACTAAATTTATAGGTGCCCATGAATCATCCTACCTAACTTGACTAAATTTATAGGTGCCCATGAATCATCCTACCTAACTTGACTAAATTTGTAGGTGCCCATGAATCATCCTACCTAACTTGAATAAATTTATAGGTGCCCATGAATCATCCTACCTAACTTAACTAAATCTGTAGGTGCCCATGCTAAAACCAACTACCAGAAAACAGCAGATTATCTTGATGTAAGGTGGAAAATTTATTTTGGCATGGATGGACAGAGGCAACACTTCCTCTGGCCATTTTATGGTGAGGGCATAAAAAATTCAGTTCTTGAATCTCCCATAACGCACGAGGCAATAAAAAGTACAGCAGTGCAAATCTGTCTGCCTATTAAAATTGAAAATTATAATCCCTTGGATTCTCAAAATTTATCCATGTGGGTAAAACAATGAATTGTTTACTCACAACTAATTCCCATCTTAATTTTAAAGTAAAGGGTATTGAAGTAGTAGTTGTGAACAGGAGTTTTACCTATATATTCTTACATGGTGGCCGGGGAGGGTTCTTTTAACAATTCGCTGGTTGGGGAATATCCAGGAGAGATATCCTAGGTAATCTCTGCGCAGAACTCCAAGGGGAGGATATCAAGGAGATAGGAATTTCAACAAGAGTCTCTCGGAAGTGACTTTGCCCACATGACTAGGATCTGTTTAGTTGACCTCCATTAAAAAAAAATTTGTATGCGACAGTCTCCCCACAGGCAACATGTATGCAAAGTTTCAACAAAATCCAACAAAGCATCTCAGTTACGGAGTGGGAACGAAAATCTTTGACGGACACACAAAAATCTTCCTGACGCACGGACGGAAATGACACTATGCCCCCAAAATGTTTTTTACAGTGGCATAAAAACAAATTTAGGGTAATGCCATAAAATTTAACCCTCCTGCAACAAGCCAAAATACTGCCAAAGAATCTTTCTTGTGACAAAATTGAATCTATTCCATTAAAAGGTGACTTCCTTCCAAATATAGGGTGCCCTGTGCAATGACCAACAGCAGTTTTCTGTTTGCCCAATTGATTCTACTTGTGCTCCATGGAGTGCCCAGCGAGAAGCAATAAAAATTAGCAACTGTCAATCTCAAAATAACCTGGCACAAGCAGAGTTAGCAGCAGTTGAAGGAAAGTGTACACTGACATGCAGTACACGCCGATGGTGTGGGTCAGATCTGACAGTCTGCCTTTCAGTTTATAGTCCAATGAGCCTCACACTTCGTAATTCGTGAGTCAAGTGCTCACAGCATGATCATAAGATTAAATTCAAGAACAAATAAGCATATACCAAGTGTCGGAGTGGAAATCAGTCCATCACATGATGGTGACATGGCATATGAAATTCTTCAGTAATTCTATTTCAGGTGTCATGTGTTTGCAAACATTAGCAAAAAATTAGAACTGGGCATTTTTTGTTTGTATTCCAGTCTGGCTCCGGTTTCAGAGGCAAACGGAACAAAACACAACCTGCAAAAATTATCAACGGTTTTAATGTGATAGTGGATAAACTGACCAACTGGACTGGTGCCCCTATGGACTCTCGCCACTTTGTTTACCCAGCAAAGGAGCTAATAAGTCATGTTCTCAAGACCACAGCATTGATTAGGTGAACTTGATTCATTTGTTACCCTAATTTAGGCATCTCTGACTCCACAGGCATTGAAACTGATCACCTAGAACCCCTAAGAATATAGAGGAAGTTTGCCGTAATCCAATGGAGATACAGATGAGGCTTCACCCTTTACCCAACGAATCGCCCGCATCCGCCCACGTTATATGAAAATTAAGCAGCTAAAAAATATTTTTCGAAAAATTTTAAAACCATATCATGTGACCCCTCTTTGGGACGAGCTCATCAAGCTTGTTCCAAAGAGGGATCACAAGATATGGTTTTGTTGAAAAAAATGTTAAAAATAATAAATTTTGAAATCATCTTTATGTGCTCTCTGGTGGCCTCTGGGGCATTCTGGTCGCTAAATGCTGAATTGAAGTGGAAAATATGCATTTTTTCCTCCTACAATTCTCTAAATTCCCACGGGACACACAATACTACATCTGGTCGGAGGTTTCATAAAAACAAATCCACGAATCCCAAGTGACTGCGACCCTTTACCTCAATTTTTTTATACAACCCGATGCGTGCCAACGTAAATAATTGGAAATGCAGAGAACGAAATATTCTAAAAGAACCAGGATGCGGACATGTGACGTCATGCATGTGCAATTACATCATTTATCGCTCGAAATCAGTGCTTTCGGACCAAACACAATTTGCAGGGATGTAAGTGACCCACTCTAAAAAATCCTGAAGTTTTTAATCACATTTCTAGCCAATGATCTAGGGCAAATAGAGGACTTTCCATGAAAGCTAAAGCTTTCTTGAAGGTAACAGCCCGATTATGAGGCATTTTCCAGCCTCTAACATACGAAGGTTTGAATATTGTCCTTCCCACAAGATGCACATCCCCTTTGGTCCAACTTAGTAAAAATCCTGAAAACTCCTAGTAACTAGAGGGCTGCCACATCCACGGGGCAGCTGATCCCCCCCGTGGTCATAAGATTTTCTAAGTTGAAAAGGGGCATAACTCTGGTAAAATTAATCAGGACAAACCCATTTTCGAACTTGACCCGTATTTTGATATGTTTCCACCACATATCAAGTTTGGTTACAATCAAACTATCTTGAGGGAAGTTACCATCCGGAAACCAAAAATCATAAGATTTTGTAAATTAAAAAGGGGCATAACTCTGGTAATATTAATCAGGATGAACCCGGATTCGAACTTGACCTGTATTTTTATATGTTTAAGCCACATATCAAGTTTGGTTACAATCAAACTACTTCAAGGGAAGTTATCCGGAAACGAAATGTAAACGGACGGACGGACAAAAAAAAACCGCGTGACGACTATATCCCCCGAAATTTTTTTTCGGGGGGATAAAAATCCTGAATTCAGGAAAAATCCTGAAAAGTTACAACCGTGAATTTGAGTCAGAAATTTTATAGGCGACGTTTAGGATTTGAACTTTGTTTCCCCCTCTTGTCTGGGGGTTATAAAGTATCAAGTTGTCGCCAGTAATAGTAGGCATAATATACAACATAATTGTGCCTATATTACGCGGAAACAAAGGATCCTGAGTGTCGTTACGATACAGCCTTGCACTCTACATTTTAACCACAAGCTTTTCGGACTGATCATAGTATGATCGGCGGTGAACGGGTCCGGTCGACAGACCCGCAGCTGGTCTAGCGGAAACCGTGGTTAAACATACCCGTGTTGGAGGTGTCTAAAAAAAAAAATAACGGGCAAATAAAATTATCTTTCCTTGTTGAAAGTGTATTGGTGAATTAAATGGCAATAGCAATACATTAGGTTTTCTAAATTTATCAAATTATTATGAACATTAACCCTTTACCTAACTTGAAAAGCAGACACTTGCAAAAAAAATTCATGAATAATTTTCATCATTGTCTCAAAAACATGGGTTCCAATGAGGGGTTATAACCTATGTTTTTGAGACAAAAAATGAAAAAATAATGAAAAAATAATGAAAATTGGCAATTTTTTAGAATAGCTCTGGCCGTTTTTTCCCATCACGTTGGGAAAAGGGTTAAGAGCCAACTGCAAGTGTTGGTGATATTGGGTTATCAGTCAGACTCACCACAAAATGAACACATCCAATCCACTAGCTGTAATGACTTCTATTAGACCATTACTGTGATACAATAACAGGGTTTATGCACTCAAGGACAAGATTCAAATCATTCATCAGCAATTTTATCGTGGACTTTTTAACAAATCCTGCAAGCATTTTGGAGAGGGTGGGTGGGAGCAGAACTGGCCTAGTGCTACATTATGTTTGGTGGTAAAAATTTATTCTTCAATGTTTATTTTATTGCAAATTATTGGGAGTGCCCACAGGCTCATGTTTTATAATAAAGTAAATTGATGCGCCGTGTTTGCAACTGAGTGAATATTGAGTATAAGCCAATATGAAAACCAAGTCATGACCTCTCACTTTTCTGTAAAGCCCTAATGGTGGTTTACAGCAGTCCAGTTATTTTTGATATGCATATTAATTACCTCTTTTTTTTAACCCTTTACCCAACATGAAAAGCAGACGACACTTGCAAAAAAAAAATTCTTGAATAACTAATTGTTTTCATTTTTTGTCTCAAAAACATAGGTTATGACCCCTCGTAACGAGCTCAACGAGCTCGTTCCAACGAGGGGTCATAACCTATGTTTTGGAGACAAAAAATGAAAATATTTTGAAAATTGGCGATTTTTTAGAAAAGCGCTGGCCGGTTTTGGCCGTTACGTTGGGTAAAGGGTTAAAAAAAAAAAAATGGAAAATGCGAGACTCAAACTGCAACAAAATTCCAAGGACATTCAAACTTTTCAGTGACACTCTGAACATTTAAAATTCAAGGAATTTGACCAAAATTAAAAGATCGGAAACCCAGAATGAATTTGAAATGCCGCGATGGATCAGATTGTATTTACTGCACTGGAATAAGGCATTTGTGCAATGATGTAAAGTTAAACAAAGTTACCTCCATAACTACTGCTTCCATAGCTACTACCTCCTCCATAGCCACCGCTTCCTCCATAGCTACTACCTCCTCCATAGCCACCGCTTCCTCCGTAGCTACTACCTCCTCCATAGCCACTACCTCCTCCATATCCACCACCACCACTAGACTGGCCATAACCGCCACCTATAAAGTGTACAAAACTATAAATTTTGTATGTAAAAAGGCCCTCAATATTTCTGCCCTGAGTTTCTTGCCTATTTGCCATCGTGGAGCATATCTTGTATAGTGTAGAACATGAGAACACAGGAGGATTAAGCTCTGGCAGTGTGGGAAGAGTTTTTGATGTAAATACTCCAATTTTTTAAACTACTCTTGAATCAATCTAGTGGTAAAGTTCAATCAAATCATACAAGATGTCTTCTCTTGAACTCTTCTCTTATCAGGTCTGTCCTGATAATTAAAGACCTCAAGTTGGTTCTGTTTTCAAAATTACAGATTACGTTCTAGAATATTCCACTTTTTCTGCTAGATTTCCATATTTACTCTATGTATTGGGACAGCTAAAAATAATTATTTTCACAGGTGTCCCAATTCTTAGAAAATGGGAAAAGAACACAGCCTGGTCTTGATTAGATGCTGAATAAAGTTGTGTGCGATTCATTTTCCATCACCATATACAAAAATCGCCGAATTTTTTTTATATTTTCATTTTTTGCTTCCAAAACATAGCTTATTGGAATGAGTGCATTGCGCTTGTTCCAATGAGGGATCATAAGCTATGTTTTGGAAGCAAAAAATGAAAATTTTTAGTTACTCAAGAATTTTTTTTATGAGTCGTCTGCTACTAACGACGGGTTAACTGGAGACAAATCTCCTGAATGTCCCAAACTTTAGAGCATAAAAAAATATAGTTTTCTGGAAAAAATGTGTGTCCTAATACATAGAGTAAATACGGTAACACAAGTCATCTTTGTACACAATACTTGCGAAACAATATTACCGTAGTAAGATGCAATAGTCACAACTTGAGATTCAATTTCTATTCAAAATCCTATGCCATTTTCGACCCAAAATTTAAGGTTCGCATGGTCCTAGGTTATATATTATAGGGAGAAAAAATGCTGAGTAAACCTGTACAGACTGAGTACACCCGTGTTCTCATATACATGCAAATCCTGCAAAAATCTTCAATACTGAAATACTATCAATGAGATCGACCTAAAATATATTCAATTGTAATCTGAACCGACCTAAAATATATTGAAATGTTTTAAAGCAACCTATAATATATTGAAAATAGTATGCTTCAACATGTAAAATATATAGTCTATGCGATACAAAATATTGATAGTTTCACTTTTTTCTTCCAAAAAATATTGAAAATACTAACTCATTTTACCATCTGAGAAACAAAAGAAAAATGGTTGTCTCCAATTAGAATGCCACCAAATCTTTTATGAATTTGTTTAATTATTGTAAAGCACAATTTCAACTTTTCAATTACAATTTTTGAGAATGGTATCAGTAAACATAACAGAAACCAGAAGCCAAGAATGTTTTTTGAAAACTTTTCCTGTGAAAAGTTTTCAAAAAACTTTTCTCAGAAATATGAAACTAGAATCAACTTCAGGTTTGACAAGTACAAAGAAACTGCACTGGAACTGCTACATCTTTTGTTCTCATTGCAGCTAGCCAAATCATTTTGTAAAGCCTACTCTAGATAAATTTGAACACAACATGCCATGTTCTTGCAAGATATTTTAAAAATTTTGTATATGCTTCACAACTCCACATCCAGTAAATAAATGCAAGAAATTCTATCACAAGCACTTGACTCAAAACTACACAACTGCAATATTCAGATTGCAGTGACCAACCATTAGAACTTTTTATCTAATACTGACTTTGCAAATTCAATTTTATTTCTTAAATAGTTTTAAACTTTTGGTACTAGACTTCTGAAGAATGGTGAAAAAATTGCTTTTCTGTGTACAAAATCATTTAAAAATCTGCTGTATTACAAATGATTATCTCCTTGCAAGCTGCAGGCGGATATTCTTGCCCAGGACCAAATTTCTCTGGCACTTAATTATAATCTGGGCATAATTGTTTCCTGTGCAAATTGAACGTAGTTTTGACAATTTCTTGAATTTAGATGAATTTTTCATTGAATCTAGTCATGGCTGCTTCACAGCAGCCATGACTCGATTCTATGAAAAATATCTTAAAAATACTCAGCAGGTTAAGAGTTAAATACCATATACACTGAATGAAAAGTTTTCAAATCTAGCAGATAGCATAAAAGCAAAAATCAAAATAAATGGACAAAAAGTTCAATATGTGTCTATAAGTGCTTAGTTGGTCTTGCATTGAATCTAAAATTTTTTCAATGATTACCTGCAATAAATGTACATAGTTAAATTACCCAAAACACCTCCACTTCCATTCACCAGATGGTCCTGAAATGTCCCCTTGGGCCATCCCAGTCGCCATGACCTGTAAAAATATAGTTAATGCATTCCTTTTAAAAAAAAATTTGCAAAATGCTTGTAATTTTGTCGACAGGTTAAGCAAAATCTATGTGCATCTGTCAAACTAATCTACAAATTTCTATTCTTAAACTTTATCCAACAATGACAAAATGCATTTTCGTCTCGAAAATAATGAATTCAGGCTTATTCATTCCACTTTTCAAAACATAGCCTGTGACCACTCTGCAAGGACAGCGTTGAATTTAAACCAATAAAAGGTTACATGCTATGTTGGTAATTCATATCACTAAAAATGAAATGATTATCCACAATTCAACTTTTTCCCAAAGTTATGGTTTAACCCTTTACCTAACATGAAAAGCAGACACTTGCAAAAAAAAATTCTTGAATAACTATTTTTTTCCATTTTTTGTCTCAAAAACATAGGTTATGACCCCTCATTGGAACGAGCTCGTTCCAATGAGGGGTCATAACCTATGTTTTTGAGACAAAAAATGAAAAAAATAATTAAAATTAATAGGCGATTTTTTAGAATAGCGCTGGCCGGTTTTGGCCGTTACGTTGGGTAAAGGGTTAATATCAGCCAGGAATTTCTGGGCTGCATTAACTCAAGACAATATTCAATATTTGTACACAAAGCTGTAAACAGTCTATCTAAAAGTACCTAAATTCTTATATGCTGATCAGTTAACCGATCTCTGCTATGTCTGCAACGTTTTGCAATTGTTTAGACAATCCGAGATATTTTCTGGTAGTGTATTTATTTATTGTTGTTTAAGGTCACATACTTCTGCACAATGGCTAATCATGACCACAACATGGAGATAAAGTCAAGGTCAGTCAATCGTTTATACCCCATGTTGCCTATTTTAGAGGACTTTCACCCCAAGCAGTAGTGACTGGGTCCTATTTTACCAGTAAAACAGCTTTTTTACCACAGTAAACAAGCACTGCGTCACTTCCTGGGGTTCCCACGGGGGTTCTGGTAGTGCAGATTAGATTCTGATACCCTATAATCGGCCGCTTATGTCAACCAATCACGAATCGGTTCAGAAAATAGAAATTGGGGGGGGGGGGGGGGGGGAGGGGCAAATATCTTGCCCCCACCCATTACAAATGGCAAATATTAATCCACAAACTTCAGGCTTGGCGTTTTGAGGTGCACTATTTTTTCGTGCGCCAAGAACCGCTAAGGTCCGTGAAATTTCGCTCTCCTGGGTGCACTAAGTATAACACTTTTGAAAAACGCAGCTTCAAAATTGAAGGATGCGTATTTATGCTTGCGTGTCATAGCGCAGGGAAAATCAGATGGTCATCATTTTTTTTTTGCTTTCATTTCAGAGGTTTCGTACCTATTTTTCCGACATGTAAACTGTAAAACAAACGACCGTGGAATGATTCAGGTGACCCTCACAAGTTCAGTATCATAAATCCATGGAGGATATCGTAACGTCCCCAACAACAAAGTCTATTACTTCCTCAGTTCCTGGTGTGACAACATGCGCGCTTTGGCTTGGGACGATTCGCAGGTTAAGTTGCTCAATATCTCTTTTAGTGGTTACTGTATCACAACGCCATCTTTCGTCAGTTACACTGGGCATCACTGAACAGCATAACACAGGCTATTTATAAACCTCTGTTGTGTTTACTTTCACTTTCGGTTGTCATGACATTTGATTATCAATCTTGATTTTTTGTGAATTTCCGCGAATATTCGAAACGTCACTGTCACCTGCCCACGAGAATTATTTGATTGGTTTCATTTTTCACCGGGTATGTACAGTTTCTATTACTATTCAAACATTGCCCCATAATGGGCCATTTCAAAACCAACTTATATTCCCATTAAATGACATCGGATAAGCCAAGAACATAAATTGATAACCACGTGGAGTGACTGTATTCCAACACAAATTTGATAGGCATGACTACGGACGTACACTTTCCGAAAGCCGTCCCCGTCTAAGAGTGTTCACATTTTTTTATTTACTGCATCAAGAGTAATTTCGAATGCGATGAATAAAAAAATTGAAGATAAAAAATTGTGTTATCCCAGGACCCTTTAGAAAATCTTCAATTGGCATCATGTACTGTGCAGCTGGCTCAGGTGCAATGAACTGAAATTTAAAATTTATCTGATGGGATGAACTTGAAGGGGATGAAGCTGAACCATGATTGGCTTGTGACAGTTGAGTCGTCGGGACCGACGACTTCAACACAGTAGAGTAACTTTCGAAATAAAATGCATTACAACTATCCAAATTACGCAGTGCAATGCAGAGCATCATGCATGTCTGGTCAGTGTTGAACTGCTTTTATATATCATGGTTCAACTGCCTTCCATGTCAAAAAAACATTTCGAGAGCCATTGGCTCTCCATTTCAGGAGAGATTTTTAGTCCCCTAAATTTTTCAGAATGCCAGGCCTGCAACTTCGTTTCAACAAAGTTGATTACACCTCAAAAGGAAGCTCCATACCAAATATAAAGTCTTTGCACCCACTGGTTCATGAGATTTAAAAATAATTTTGGCTTTTCCCCCCACCCCTGCCTTATAAGGCAGGGAAAGTTGGTTTGAAATTTTATGATGTCAGAAACTAAATTTGGTTCAGCAGTTTAGAGGCAGGTGCAAACAGCATGTTCAGACGAAAGACAGCTAGTGATAACTACAGATCAGGGGAGCTAAAAACCCACTTTTACAAAATCTATGTCCGCCTGGTAGAATATACATTATGCAAATCTCACCCAATAAACTGTCCTGGTGATTGTAAGCAAGATGAGCATAAGATGCATTGTGTACTTCTCACTGTCAATCCACGAATTAAGGTTCTTCCACTATCCAGAAAAAAAATAGTTTCATACTTTTTCCATACATTTCAGCCCATTTTGCATACCTATTAATCTCTCAAATTGACAAGATTCTGATACTGCGAATGGTTAAGATTTCTTTGAAAATAGTAAAAAATGAAAGATATTCGTTTTTAAATATATTTGAAAGAATGTCATTTCCTCATTCTCAAGTAGTTCAGCAAAGCAGCTTGTTCAACTGGACTTAATTTAGTAGGAACTAGATTTAATTTAGTAGGAACTTTCTTTTAATTTCATATAATTTAATCCTAATGTGAAAATAAAATTTGAAGTAGCAAATTTTTCCCACAATGCAACAAGGAGTTTAACCAATTCAGCTGTAGTTTCCTCAGTAATTCCTCGTTGCATTACGTAAAAAATTTAGCTTCTTGGAATTATTTTTTTTACATAATTGTTGTGGAGAAAGCTTAAGTTAAATTAACTTCCTTCTATTCTTTTCAATACCATCAAATCTTAAGACTTTTTTCCATACTTTAAAAATTGCAAAATGGCTCAAGAAACCTGACAAATACATTACAAATGGTTTCCATAGTTCTGTCATGAGCAAACAGTTAATCGCTGATGAAATTGTAAACTGAAAAAAAATGTAACCATTCCATACAGGTAAAGTGATTAATCATGTCAACACTACCAACAAATTATGCAGAATTGAAGACTTTTTTCACATATAAGAAATACTCGTCAATGTGTTCCAACCCTAATACCTATCACATGATTTTTCACACAAGGATACTGTCCTGATGCTTTTTTTTGTTTATAGGAACCTTCAAAATGGACACCAACTTTTAACCCTTTACCCAACATAACTGGTACATCTGCTCACAATTTACAACTATATATTTTGTAAAAAAATTTTTTTTAACAAAACCATATGGGACTTCCATTGATCAAGCTTGTTCCAATGCGGGAGTCAATATGGTTTTGCTGAATTTTGGAAATTTTAAAATGGACTAGATTTTAATATCTCGTGCATTGGGGAAAGGGCGAGCTTCAAAAACAAACTTGATTGTTACAAGGTTACAAGTTACAAGGTCTCCCCTTTTATAACTTTACAATTCAGATCCTGCATCTGATTTGGTCTGATTTATAAAAAAAAAAAAACTCATTTCTTATTTTGGTAAAACAAAGATTAGTTCTAAAAAAAAAAAAATGTTTCTCAGGTCCTCCCTCGTGGTCCTTTTGGCTACTGCATGTTCTCTTTCATGACCAATGCAAAAAAAAATAATGAAATGGTTTATATCTGATATTTTACCGAAGTCAAAAAAACTCCCTTGAGTGCAACAAGGCTTTGCAATGTTAAAGGCCTGAAACATGACCAAGAACATGAATGGCAAAGAAATTACAGAAATAAAAAAAAACACCCGCGAGCAATTTTACAATAAAAAATGTCCCAAGAAATAGAAGATCTACTTTGAGCCCTGAACAAGCCCCTCTTCTTTGTGTTCCATGGACAATTCATCAAAATTAGCTCATCGAAGGATAAAGATGTAGTTTATGTACAAATGTTTAACCCTTTACCTAACATGGAAAGCAGACGACGCAAAAAAAAAATTCTTGAATAACTAATTTTTTGTCTCATTACCCTTCGTTCCGAGGGGGTCATAACCTATGTTTTGAGGCAAATAATGAAAATTAATTGGCAATTTTTAATAACGCTGGCCAGTTTTGGCCCTTGCATTGGGGAAAGAAAGGGTTAAAAGTGAAAGTATCCATGCAACTTCATCTGGAATGCATTTTTGATCCGATAATGTCGAGTTATTGCTAAAATAATGCAATTGTTAGTGGCAATCAAATATTTGAAATACAAGGAAGACCTTCAAATATCTCCCCTGTAGATCAGAAATATAAGATGGTTTTGTTTATTTACGATCATTTTGGACAAATTTGTTTCTCTTCGCAATGTATCTTCTGATGTCTAACAATGTTTTTAAACACTTTTGCACAAACAATCTATGGAGAAGAAACTTGCCAAAACTAGCAGCTGGTCCCTTTAAAGACTGGCTGCCGTGTTGGCCATATTGGAGTCCATTTGTTGACTATCCCAGAGCTGGCATCTGCTCTGTAATGATAAAACTTACTGTTATGACATGATGAAATGCTGTGATGTAGCACAGATGGAAAGGGCTCTCTGGAGCCCTTTACAACAGTATTTACTCTATGTATTGGGACAGCTAAAAATATTTTCACAGGTGTCCCAATTATTAGAAAATGGGGAAAGAACAGAGCCTGGTCTTGATTTGATGCTCAATAAAGTTGTGCGCGATTCATTTTCCATCACTATATACAAAAATCGTCATCCAATTTTTTTTACATTTTCATTTTTTGCTTCCAAAACATAGCTTATGATCCCTCATTGGAACGGGTGCATTGCTGACTCGTTTCAATGAGGGATCATAAGCTATGTTTTGGAAGCAAAAAATGAAAATTTTTAGTTACTCAAGAATTTTTTTTATGAGTTGTCTGCTACTAGCGACGGGCCAACTGGAAACAAATCTCCTGAATGTCCCAAACTTTGGAGCATAAAAAAATATAGTTTTCTGGAAAAAATGTGTGTCCCAAATCAAAGTAAATACGGTACATCACAGCATATTCTCAGATTACTGACAGAAAGGCATGAATAAACTGCAAGGATCTAGAATCTACACACCAGACTGAGGTGGGTTTATGATGAAACTTTTGTCTTGGGACGTTGTTGGCAAACTGGTGGTGGTAGAAGATCAAATATTTTTCTAGGATAGAAACAAATTCAAGCACTTCTCACAAAAGGAGCCGAAATTCAAGGACTTTTGAGTGGGAACCCTGTTATTACAGTGGAGCTTTGTAGATTGAAGAGCACTGAAAATATTTAATTGATAAGAGCATGCAATTAACAGGCAATTTTCCAATCTTCCAGTTATAAATTGAGCACTAGTCCTATTCCATCTTGTACAGTGCTCAAAATAAATTTTTTTCTTTGTGAGCAAAATGCTACTAATTTCCAAAAAATGAATAGCATTTTGTAAAAATTACATCTCAAAATGGAAGTTGGGATTTTTAATTTGATGGGCTTGAAGTTATTTTTATGGACATTACATAAAAAATGTTAAAATGGGAAGAATTTAAATCAGAAGTAAAGCAACAGTGAACTAGTTTTCAAATTTGTTTGCAAATTTTCATTTACATTTTGCGATACAAGATAATCAACTGCAGCCTAATAGGTTGCAGTTGATTATCTTGTATCGCAAAATGCTATACATAACTGAACATTGTGTAGCTTTTTGCAAGTTTTGCATACCAAAAAGCGACGCGACACCGCTTATTTTGAGCCCTGATCTTGTATGCCAAAGCTCACTAAACTCTCAAAGTATAATAGATTAAATACCGATATTGGATTGATACTAATAACAGGCACTCGCCATCACTCTCCTAAACATTTCACCAGGGGAGTAATTAATCACTCGCCTTCATGTGTGTAGAAATTATGTGTAAACATCAAGTTACATGTGCATTTCAATAACCTCTTACCTGACCCAACTAAGAGACAATACTTGCAAAACATATTGCATAACTAAAATCTTTTCATTTTTTTGCTTAAAACAGATCGCATGACACCTCATTGGAACGAGCTCAATGAGGTTGTTCCAATGAGCTGTCATAAGCTATGCTTTTTTTAATAGCAAAAATGAATTATAAAAAATTGGACGGCCCGTTTCGAGTATAGTGCTGATCATCAGTTTGGGATGTCATAGGTTGGGGTTTAAAATCACTCCTGAATTTTTCACTATCGCAAAATCAAAATGGGGAGGGGTCATTCATTCTGCTGCACTTTCTTCCTGGCAGTTATTGCTGAGAATGTTGGTAGATGGGAATTAATGTGGGGAATTCAGTGGATGTTGAATAATTCTTTGACAGGTGACATTTTTAAAGCCGTCAGCTTATAACCAATTTGAAAATAACAGGTGAAGTTTGTACTGAAGGCACTGTAAATCGTTTGTTGTTTACATTAAATACAATACGGTTACCCAATTAAGATACACCAGAGGCCTCCATGCAAATAATTGAATTTTCAGATATAAACTTGCAGTTTTAATACAACTAAAACTTTCAGAAATCTATGGGCAATGTGGGAAGAAGCTCAAAGAAAAATTAATATAGGTGTGAAATAGCATGCTCAAGTAACTGCTGGTAGTGGCATCAAAATTTGTTTTGTATGTTGATTCACTCCATTATGAACTTTTACATGAATATATTTTGCATGAACCAGTCTATCTTGTGTTTCAAGATAAGACACTTTGTGAACTCACAAATACAGAAGCAAATATTAGAGCTGTAGGTTTTTAAATTTCTTGTGCAGTTTCGGTTTTGGTTTTTCAGGTGGAGTAAAACCTCGGTTCGGTTTTCGTTTTGTTCATGAGGCCAAGTAAAATTCAATAAAACTCATTCTTATGTCCGGAATCATAACTGAATGGTAGTGAAATTGAGTGAAACTCAATGAATGCCCGAAATGAGCTATATAATACATGAAGAATCAGAAAGGCCAATATAATAATTACCTAAATATACAGAACTTTTATTGTGCTTGGCTATTTTTCGAGGTCTGACACCTACATGCAACTTGAGGAAAGTTGCAAACACAACTAAACTGAAATGTAAATCTACAGAATGTAGCCTTCCCAGAGTAGTGAGAGTACCCAGACACTGCCATTGGCAGTGTCTGGGTACGCTCACTACTCTGGGATGGCTACATTCTGTAAATTTCTGCAGCAAGAGAGTATTCAATAAAAAAAACGAAAAACCTTAGATTACGGGAGGTCGACGGTTTTGGTTTCGTTTTTTTTAAAAAACGAAAAACCTCGGTTCGGTTTTGGTTAACCTACAACTCTAGCAAATATAGCTTTGACAGCCTATGAAATAACCGCTAACATAATGGTTGGACACATACCTCTTCCCCTTCCTCGACCACCTCGACGACCACCACCTTCTCCATCTTTATCACCTTTAGGCAATGCTTTGCTCACATCAATTGTCTTCCCAGCTATGGGGTGTCTCTTTTTTACTGCAAGGAAATGAAAAAGGAAAAACTACTAAAAGCCCACAACTTTTCCAAAATATGACATGCAGCGGAATAAATACCTGGTCAGCGCCTCAGCTGGGCACATTTAGGCAATGAGGGTTTATTGCTAATTACATCCAAGCCGCCGGAAACATGCCTCCAATTCAACAACAATCAATAACTAATTTCTCACATATCTATTTCACACACAACTGTAGTTGCAGAGCCCGCTTGCGGATTAATCCTTTGTGTGAAATCGACACCCTCGGTATGGTATATGTCTCCTTTGTTTTAGTGACCGGCGGCTATTTCATTGGTCAGAACAGCGGAATAGAATGGGTAATTAGGACCAAACAGTTAAAGCTTGCTTCTCAGTCGTAAATAGTTCTCTGCTTTCAGATTATTTCAGCCAGCAAAAAGTTTACCCACCTCCTCCCCTTCATCCACCTACAATGTTTGTTTATCATACGATTAATAGACTTAATTTTATATAGGGCCTTATTCTATCCCCAGGGACTCCATGTGAAGGGGGATGGGTTCATTATTCTAGGTCAGATTACCATATAGATTATCTATCCCCAGGGACTCCATGTGAAAGGGGATGGGTTCATTATTCTAGGTCAGATTATCATATAGATTATTTTATTTTGTTATTTCACTCTGCTTCGATTATTTAGTTATTATATTCTTTGTTCACTTTTCATGGCTACACTGTAGAGTTAAACATAATTATATTTTAATAAATTTTGCAGGACAGTGTAGTCCAATACAACAATACCATCTTTTCCTTTCGTCTTTAAACCCACAGTGCCTAAATAAAAATTAGTTTCAAAAAGCTACAAAAACTGCATCAATGAGATTGTGTCCCCCCCCCACCCCACACCTCCTTGCACATCTTTTCACAGGAGTTTCTGGAGTTTTTGGGAGGGACAAATTGGAAGTGCTCCAAGAGGTATTTTTTTCCATGAGAAAGCCCAAGACATTCACATACTGGAGATACTCCTAAACCAGAATGAGGTGAAATGAAGTGCGTATGATATGCATTGTCTCCACTTTATTTTTGATGCCAATCAAATGTTCTTTAAAGAGGGCTTAGTATACTAATATACTAAAAACTGTCCATACCCCTGCCACCATTCTAAAAGGGGCATAAATCTAGTGAAAAAAAAAGAAGTCTGAAACTACAATCGCAGATACACAGGTTCCCATGGTAGTGAACATCCAAACCAGGTTTCAAAAGAACAGACCAATAAACATCGGGAGAAAATTGAGACAAAATTCAAGCCTCTGCAACTGCTATTTCAAGATGGAAAGGAGCATAATTCTGGCAAAAATAATCTGACTAGAACTATAATGGCAAGTGCACAGGTTCCCATAGTGGCAAACATTGAGACCAAGTTTTGAGCAGATTGGTAAAAAAAACATCAAGAAAATCTTCGGACAAAACTAGAGGTGTGACTGTCCCATCTGGTCCCATCGAAACTATAATCACAGGTTTCCATAGTAGTGAACACCCTTACCATGTTGTAAAAGGAATCAACCCATAAAAATACCAGGGTAAAATTCTTGGCAATACAGGCATTTTGAGATGAAAAGGGACAAAACTCGGGGGGGGGGGGGGGGGGGGGGGGGGGGGGGGGGGTCCGAGTGAAACTAATAGCAGGTACACAGGATCTCATGGTAGTGAACTTTCATACTAAGTTTCAAAGGAATCGACCCATAAATCAGAAAATAGAACAAGAATTGCTCTCATACCAGTCTGCTCCAACATTCATTTTGCTGGTGGGTGTGAATAGAACTTGATAGCATTCAACTCAGCAGCTGAGTATGGACTGCCGCTTCCTCTTGTGATGTCATACAGCTCATCCCCATACTTTTCCAAGCCTTTTCTTGGAAAGGAAAAGTGCACATTATAGTCATTAACTATTTGTAAACTTGCTAACAAATCAGGTTTGCTATTCCATTCTTATGAGCGTCTGTCGACGTTTCGGGGGCGCAGTGTCTCGGTAGAGGTGCAGGCTGCAAGCCAAGAGGTCCTTGGTTCAAATCCCACCTGCGGCAACCACGTTGTGTCCTTGGGCACGACACTTAACCCCCATTGCCCATGTAGGGGCATAGTGACGCCGTGTATTAAGGCATACTGCACGTCGATGGTGCACCTGTCTTCAACCAATGCTAACCCTGCTTGTGTGGAGTTGGTATGTTGGGGAGCCGACAGTTGCTCGCCGTTGCTCGGTTCTCTACGAGTACTCCGGCTTCCTCCACCCGTAAAACTGTCATGGTCATGATTAGCCATTGTGCAGAAATATGTGACCTTCAACACCAATAAATAAATAAATATATTGACGTTTCACTTTCAGCACCTAATCTTTTTCACAAGCGCTACAGAAATGAAGTCCAGTTTAGCCAATCTAATCTCCACCACATTTACATCCTTAACCAGAGATGCTACTGACATCAATAAAAGACTGAAAAGTCATCAATCCTGGGCAAGCTAATGCACACTAAGGCAATTCCAATGTCCCCTTCCATGTATTTTATTAACTGAAAATATCAATGAAAGTGTCAATGACACTGTAGCTCAACTTGTTTAAGACATGTACATGTATAGTATGTGACACAGCAATGACAAACATCTAGGTAATGACCTGATAACAAAGGTACATATAAAGTATTGTAACGGTCTGTACATAAATACTGACCGTAGCCTGTAACAAATGTATAGGTAAAGTATTGTAAAGGTGGGTGACAGTCAGATGCTAAACTAGAAAAGAAATCTTCGAGTCCCAGAGTGGGTCTGACTGAACCCCAAAATATTTGTTCTCATAGCACAGTGATAACAAAGGCACCTGAAAACACACTCATTCCTGTCCCAAGGTTAAAACAAAGGTCCAGAAAGAAGTTTCATTAAGATCAGTTCATAAATACGAGCTGTATAGAAGTTGTGACAAAAAACAGATTGGACCCAATTTCGGTACAAAATGGCCACTGGCAGCCATCTTGAATTTTGGTCCGCACCCACAAACACTTGTTCTCGTCCCAAGGTGATAAAGGTACCCAAAACGTTTCATGAAGATCGGTTCATAAATACAGAACTAGCCCGAGCCGTATTGACATGTGCACTTAGTGTATAAGTAGCACTAAATAAATAAAAATTCAGCTAATCTGCATAATTTCTGTACGAGAAAAAAACCCCATACTGTATGTGATTTATTCCATTTTACTAAAAATTCAAATTTATTCAAATCAGAACTTTCATACTGAAGTTCTGTACAAAAGACTGACTGCACTAATTTTGGTACAAAATGGCTGTGGTGGCCATCTTGAATTTCGGACCACACCCAAAAACACTCGTTCTCATCCCACGGTGATAAGAAGTTTCGTAAAGATCGGCTTATAAATACGGCCTCTAGCCTGAGCCGTATGGAAGTTGTGTACAAAAAACTGATTAGACCGAATTTCGGTACAAAATAGCCACTGGCAGTCATGTTGAATTTTGGACCGCACTCCGAAACACTCATTCATCCCAAGGTGATAACAGAGGTACCAAAGAAGTTTCGTGAAGATCAGTTGATAAATACAGCCTCTAGCCTGAGCCGTATTGACATGTGTACTTGCTGTGTGCAAGTAGCACTGAATAAATCAGAGTTCATCTAATTTGCATAATTTCTGCATAAGAGAAAAACATGTATAATATGTGATGTATCCCATGGTACTAAACATTCATACAATAATTTATTCAAATCAGTGCTTTCATATGGAAGTTCTGTGCAAAAATCTGATTTCACCCAAGTCTGTACAAAATGGCTGCCAGCAGCCAACTTGAATTTCGGATTGGACCCCAAAACACTCGTTCTCGTCCCATGGTCATAACAAACGTACCCAAGAAGTTTCGTAAAGATCGGTTCATAAATACGCCCACTAGCCCGAGCCGTATTGAATTGCTGACGGACAGACGGATGACTGGCCATGGCATAAGCTCGAATTTGGCTTCGCCAAAGTTGAGCTAAAAAGTATCAAGGATGAATGGCAGTTTCAAAATCAACATTCTGCATTCAAGCAGGGCAATACTAGACCAGAAATTGGATAACAGCCTGAAAGCTAGCATCTCTGACTAGGGCCTGTAACAAAACTTTTGGTTAAATAAATACAACAGGGTTCATACAGGTGTGACAGTATGGTTTTCCATAGCCTTACACTTGTCAAACTATGGCATGCACAGGGACACAATGAGTGGAGAAACACCTATACCCTCACTCTTAGAACAATAGGGATGAGGATATAACCATACAGATGAGGATCCAACAAGGAAATCTAATGTAAATGTAAAGGGCACCGGGCAGAATACCCGACAGTCCATGAACAGGAGATCAGCTTGTTGGGTCCTCAACTTTCTCCAGAATTCGCATGTCACTGTTTGGACTTCTGTGATCTGGAACGTACTGAATTTATGTAGCCCTTCCAGAGCGTGTTGAAAACCCTCTGATTTTCCAAAACCTGTATGAAGCCTGATATATATACTGTCACGAGCAGAGTATCGCATGGAATGTTTGCAGCTTGTGAGATGCCGTCAGTTAAGTTGATTTATCTAGTAGTGGACTTATCTAAAGGCAATATCAATGTAAGCATGCCATCTATTGGATCGATAGGAATTGATTATTCCGAAAACTCTGCATCAAAACAAAAAGCCCAGGCCAATTATACTCACAAACACATTTGTCTACAGGATCATAGTCATCAAATTCTATGAATGCGAAGCCTTTGTTTCTACCAGTATCTTTGTCTGTGATGAGATCTACTTTCAATAAATTTCCATAGACCTGAAAATATTCTCTTAGGTCATCTTCTGTAGTTTCTGCTGATAAACCTCCACAAAACAACTTCTTTATTAGCTCTTGAGATTCGTTACCCTGAAAAAGAAAAAAAAAACTCTCAAGTGTTGGAAATGACCTGCTCATGATCATTTGGGCCACATGGGGGTTACATCAATTGGAAAAAACAAAAAATATACAACTAATTTCCTAATCCTGCATGAAATTTCCATACTTTTTTCAAGGATTTCAAATCGGTGTACGAACCCCGTTTTAATTATTCTGTAAGGGGTTTTTTTGCACCAACTTACTGTCCCCCAAAATATCACCTGGTCTTCAGAAAAACACAATCGTAATTTTTTAAACAGAATATTCAGCTGGGAGCCCCCGGACGATGGAAGGTTGGCAATAAATTTCATCGACAGGTCATAAGGAGGAGGGGGGGGGGGGGGGGGGGGAGGGCATGCTTGAGGAACAACAATTTTCTTAGATCAAGAAATTGAGACATTGAGATCTACCAGTTACATTAAGCTAACATTGCATGGCTAGTATGTCTATGTGTGCGAGATTAGAAGTGTAGCTATGGTCGCCCCAGTGGAAGGGGGGAGGGCAGCATATTTCATGCCGCGAGATAACGCAATTTTGCCTGCCTCCCTATCTAATCTCTAACGACTGACGTCCCTTATATTCAAGTGAGTTGTTCCCAAAATGTCAAATCCCTTAGGTAGTTTGCACCAGTTTTCAAGTTTTGAACATTCTTTTTTAATATCCGCCTTTGAAAATGATATTTTTAATGGTCAACGAAAAGTTCAGAACGTTGAACCGTCACTTGAGGAAGGCACGTTATCGTGTTCAACTTGTTACTGTTATTATGGGACAAGCCAGGTGTTCTGGTTGCGAGATGTCCCAGGGAGATCTCCGCAGCAAAATGAGGGGGTATGTTGTGAATCTCAAGTTTCAAAATATGTTTCACCAGTATTTTAGGTTACCACAACAATGAGTTGAAGTATTATTCCCTCTTTATTATACACTCACCCAAAAAAGAAAGTGTGCATTACAGAAATTGATCAAATTCAAAAAAAATAATTTCGTAGGTGTAAAGAGTGTTAACCTGTTCATGAATAAGTTATATTGAACACAAAAAACAGCTTTCCCCGTTAAAATTGCATTAACGTTAAATGACGTGCTGCACGTTTGTGAAAAGGCATGTTTTGCACGCGGAGAGTCTGAAAATTCATGCAGCAGTGTGAATCCTTGGGTATTTAAACACTAAAGTAAGGCCTTCCTATCGTTCACATTCAAACCTGTGCTGCTGTTAAAACGACTCCACTCCACAGTAGCATGCCAAGATTGACAATGAATCAACGTCTCCTTGCCCTGGGTATGATTAGAGCTGGCAGAACACAGAGGTTGCCCAGCATTTGAACTGCCACCGTAACACTGTAGACAGGCTAGTCCATCGACATACACAACGTGACGTTCGAGACCAACCCCACTCCGGAAGGCCCCCGAGTTACCACCCCTGCATAAGATCGGTATATCCGTGTCGTCCATCCCTGGAACCGGCAACGACGACAGCCAGGAACATCCCTAACCTGAGACGGATACATCCTCGAACAGTAATCAACCGGCTGAGAGAATACAGCTTACGTCCTTGAAGACCTGCAATTCGTCCGATTTTGACGTTACGTCATCGTCGTGCTCGACTGCAGTGGTGTAGACAATATCTCAGGCATCCCTTACACTGGTGGCGACGTGTTTTATTCACAGATGAATGTCGTTTCCATCTTTCATCAGATGGCCGCCAGAGAGTGTACAGACGTCGAAACGAACGCCACGCAGATCCATGTGTCGTGGAGCGAAACCGTTATGGGGGAGGGTCTCATGGTGTGGGGTGGCATCACTGCCCGTAACAGAACTGAGCTGGTCATTATTGATGGCAATCTCAATGCAGCCAGATATTGTGATGTGAAGTGCTTCCACCTGTTGTCCCCATTTCTGCAACGTCATGGCCCCGGCGTCATTCTACAGCAGGACAACGCGCCGACCCCACGCAGCTCGTGTTGTTCAACAGTATCTGCAGCAACAACAAGTGGATGTTCTTCCCTGGCCCGCAAATTCACCCGATATCTCACCCATTGAGCATGTATGGGACGAAATGAACGTCGGCTACACCGGCTTCCCCATGCACAGTCAACGCTTGTGGAACTCCAAAGACAGCTTATCAGAATATGGAACAACATCCCACAACACTTCCATGCTAACTTGTTCGCTTCCATGAGGCGTAGATGCACAGCAGCAGTAGTCGATGCAGACGGAGGTCATACCAGATATTGAGTGTATGACTTTTGTGTTTGACCCTTCGTGTCTGACTCTCCATGGCACCAAGAGTATTCGTCCTAGCATAATGAAATTTCTCGTGTTGATCATAAATTGATTCATCTGTGATTGAATAAAATTTCCATGAATGAAAATGATCTCTTTTTTTAGTGTTATTTTTTAGCATGCACACTTTTTTTTTTGGGAGAGTATATTAACATGTTTCAATTAACAGATTATGCAATGTTCAGCAACACAGAGGTCCGATTTTTAATAACGGTATTTGTTGAAAAACAACTACATTCTTTTACAAGTGAAGTCTGTACGGGGGAAAAGAGGGGGAGGGGGGCAAATGTCAACATTGAAAGGAAAAACTATAGGAAACAGAACTTGATAAAGCCGTCCTGCTTTTAACCTTTTTTAAATTAAATTATATGCTGATTTTTCACAGGTTAACACCAACTAGAGGCCCCACGGGGCCTGAAGCGCTCATCAACAGAACACAATTTCCAAGAATGAGTCTACATTAAGCAAGCCATCTCCATAGGCTACACTGTCAATCCTCGACTCCCTCAGGAGTGACAAATAATCTGGGCATCATGCCTTTTCTTCAGTTGATCATAAAGTAAAATGTAGAGCTCCCCAATGAAGCCCCTTGATACAACCTATGTGGATTAATTTTAGTTTACACACCTCTAGAGGGTACTGAATACACAATTTTTAATTCTTCAGCAAGATGGCCAATTCCGGCTCCCACAGAGAGTCCAAATATTAACCCAGGCTCTTGATTTGAACACAGTTAAATCTGACTTCCCTAGAGATGTTGTGTACCGAATATAAAAGCATTCTGACTGTTGGATCTGAAGAAAAATTGTAAAGAAATTTCTTCGAATTGCACAAAGTTCAAATTTGGGCTACCATAGCGAGCCCAAATATTAACCTATGAATCCCGATTTGAACAAACTTGAATCTGACCCCCCTAGAGATGTTGTATACCAAATGTGAAAGCATTCCGACAAGTGGACCTGAAGAAGATTTTTGAAGAAATTCCCTCATATTGTACTTAGTTAAATTTCATGTTCCCATATGGAGCCCAAATATTAACCTAGGCACTCAA
Organism: Pictodentalium vernedei; assembly: GCA_031216915.1. NCBI lineage: Eukaryota > Metazoa > Mollusca > Scaphopoda > Dentaliida > Dentaliidae > Pictodentalium > Pictodentalium vernedei. The sequence continues at coordinate 431,420,837 of CM062289.1, read as the reverse complement.
ATTGAACAACCTGGAATCTGACCCCCCCCCCCCCCCCCCCTCCCAGAGATGTTGTATACCAAATATAAAAAGTATTCGACTGGTGGATCTGAAGATTTTTAAAGAAATTCCTTAATATTGCACCAAGTAAAAATTTGGGCTACCATAGTGAGCCCAATATATACCTAGGGATCTGATTTGAATAAACTTGAATCTCTGACCCCCATAGAGATGTTGCATACCAAAATATCAAAGCATTCCGACGGGTGGATCTGAAGAAGATTTTTTTAAATTACCCTCCATATTGAACAAAGATAAAAATTTGGGCTTCCATAGGAAGCCCAAATATTAACAGAGGGACTTGGTTTGAACAATCTTGAATCTGACCCTCATAATTAATGAATACCAAACAAAGATTCTGACTGGTGGTTCTGAAGAAGATTTTTAAAGAATATTCTCCATATTACCCCCCATGTTAAAACTTCGGGCTCCTGTAGAGAGCCCAAATATGAACCAATGAGCTTTATTTCAACAAACTTTTATCTGACCCCCCTATGAATGCAGTATACCAAATAAAGATTCTGATTGGTTCTGGAGAAAAGATTTTTTTAAATTTTTGCAAATATGCTGAAACGTGACCATTATGGGTACCACCGGATGCGAAACATACCCAACCCTGAGGTCGACTGTGCCCATCTTTCGAATTTTGCTTTTGTCTCTGAATGGTTTGTGATTTACGATTATAAAGTGTGCGAGCTGGAACTTTTTTACGAGCTGTGCCCGATGAGCGAATGCATACATGCTGATATTTTCCCGCAAAGTAGTCTGGCGACCACCACTGCCAGCACTTTTCTCTTGTCCAGTTGCCAGGGGGTCGAAATGTTCAAAATACTTTACTAGTCACCTGTGACAAGTAAATTTTTTTTTCCACTTGTCACCCATTGAAACCAAATTGAACAAATTGACTTTCAATACATTCGACCCCGTTTGTGCATTTCGCAGATTTTTCTGGAGTCAAGTGGGTTTTTTTTCGTTACAAATTTACCCAGGACGAAACTTTTTGCAGATGACACTGAACATGTTCGGCCCCCTTTGTGCATTCTGCAGATTCCCCCCTCCCCAAGTCAATTCAGGGGCTTTTCGTTACAAATTTACCCAGGACTAAACTCTTTGCAGATGACGAACACGTCTTTCAACTGTTGTGTAGTTACACCGGCATAGCATGATTGCGCACAGAATCTCCCTCAATATCTAAGACATGTTTGGTTCAAAATAGAAATGAGTTTCCCGCCCACAAACAAAATGGAAGTGGAATGTAAGTTTTGATAACTGCCGATTGTTTCGGAATGATTTCAACATAACAGTCATGGCAAAAATACACTAGTCGCCGGGACAAGTGAATATTTTTTGGTTGTCGCTGGTAGAAATTACTTGCCGGTGACAAGTAGACAAGCTTTATTTCGACCCCTGGTTGCCAGTACTGTCTGGCGGTGAGCACTCCATTTAGACATGTGGTCTAAAGCATCGCACTTTTTTATCACACTAGTCCCATTGATTTATCAAACTTTTGCAACAACTCCTCTGTGTCCCATTCCTGTAGTCGGAACTTTGACACGAATAAAACTCCTGGCATGTTGAATCTATTTCCTTTACTGTTTTACCAACTTCTAGTTTACTTTATACATAAAATTCCCTACCCATTGTGTTGAAATGACTACCTATTTTTCAAAGTCGACTAGTGCGAAGAGAGTAATAGATTCAAAATCAACTAGTTGGCTTTTCTGTTGAAAACATAATTGTCTCAGTAAATTATATGATAGGAGACTGTTACATGTAAGTTGATAACCCTTTCATTTAATGACTCGTTTAACAGGTGTTTGATGAAGTTTCCTTGTCAAAAGTCATGAATGCAGCGGTTCTCTTTTTCGTATTTTGAGTTTAAAACGTTGTGTATACGATAGCTTTAACCATTCAGTAAAAAAAATTAGGATAACTGGGAAGTGCGTGCCTCCTCGTCCTCTGTCCGTAGAGTGGAAAAATTACCCAATGATGTTAAAACATAAGTTTCGTGAATTTGTAAAATGTTTAGTGTGCCGCCATTCGCCAGGAGCAATTAAAAACTCCCGGCTCATATTTTGTGACAGACAATTTCCTCACCTTCATATCCGGTCTTTGCCAGCTCGCACCCAAACCAGTACAGTAATATAGAATATGGAGGTATGGCATTGATTTAACTTTGAGGAAGACAGGGCAATTGGCTCAAAAGATTCACTTATATACATGTTTAAGCACGGGAATGCTGCAGAAACTGCAGAGTTATGGCACTTCAACTGACTCTTGTGTGGAGTGCAGAGAACTGCGGACGAATGAGAGGAGCAACGACTTAGCGTGCCCAAACCCTCTACCCGACAAAGGCCAAAACCGGCCAGCGATACAAGTGTTTCAGGCATGTATTTTATTTTTATATCAATTAAAAAAGTGTGGGCGACTTGGGTGAGGGACAGAACGCTTGAATGAATTAACGGCATCTTTGAAGTTGTACATCAAAGTATTTTTCTTCAACGCGTGCCAGTGATTGGGTAAGGTGAAATCTGTGCTTGTAATGTAACATTATCGGCATCAACAAACGACAATGATTGCATTGATCTCCACTTCAATACAATTTAAATTAGGAAGTGTTTTAGCACACTAAAACATATGTCTCCCCTTCCTTTTGAGGTCAGAGGTCAAGGTCACATGCAGTTCAAGGTAGCGGACATGCGGTTTCATGGTGACACATCCACATGTCCAAAAAAATAAAAATCTGGTCTGGACAATTACTCCCTATTTAAAGTACATAAATTTGACCTTGAGGTCAAGGTCACATGAAGGTCATGATTACATGTGACATGCGTTCTAATTGCGATACATCCACATGTCAAATATCTAAGTCCGAGGTCAAAAACCAAAAAAGTTCTGGTCTGGACAATTATTCCCTATTTGAAGTACATAAATTTCACCTTAAGGTCAGAGGTCAAGGTCACATGTAGGTCATTGAGATAGATCACATGCGGTCTCATGGTGGCACATCCACATGTCAAATAACCAAGTCCTAGGTCAAAAAGCAAAAAATTCTGGTCTGGACAATTACTCCCTACTTGAAGTACATAAATTTGACCTTGAGGTCAAGGTCACATGAAGGTCACGAAATGCGGTCTCATGGTGACACATCCACATGTCAAATAACCAAAAAATTCTGGTCTGGACAATTACTCCCTATTTGAAGTACATAAATTTGACCTTGAGGTCAGGGTCACATGAAGATCACAATGGTATGCAACACACCGGCTCATGGTGATACATCCACGTGTCAAATATCTAAGGCCTGGCTCAAAAGACAAACAAGTTTTGGTCTGGACAGTTTCCTTGAAAAAAGCACAAATCTGACCTTCAGATCAAAGGTCAAGGTCACATGAAGGTCACAATGGTACACTACACACCAGCTCATGGTGATACATCCACATGCCAAATATCTAACGCCTGACTCGAAATACAAAAAAGTTCTGGTCCACACACTTTCCCTTAAAAAGCGCATAAATCTGACCTTCAGGTCAAGGTCACATGAAGGTCACTATGGTACACTGCACACCGGTTCATGGTGATACATTCACATGCCAAGTAACTAAGGCATGGGTCAAACGACAAAAAAGTTATGGCCCGAAGAAAGTTTGTATGAGAAGAAGAAAGTTTGTATGAGAAGAATACGCACTAAAACAATATGTCTCCCTTCTGGGAAGGGGAGACAAATAGGTCCACCACATAGCAGAAACAGCTGTAATCATTGAGCCTGAACTATTGGCATTTTACGACTTCATCTTTTGAGTTTCCCGACTAGTCGACTGGCCAGGGTTCTTACACTTTTTTGGCCAAAAATTTCCATACTTTTTCCATACCTTATCCAGACCTGACGTACCATTTTTCCAGACTCAAATCGCATCATTTACGATCATGCCGAAGGCACAGGCACCGTCTCAAGTGGAATCTAGGGCCCACAACCCTTGAAAGTTCATTACTACATGTACATATATGCTAACAAAGTGGTACTGGTAGCTAAACTGGCAGTGATTCTACATGTTGATTAGCTGCAAACATGTATGTATTCAGCCAATGAAAATGTACAATCCCTACAGCTGAAAATCTGTTTTCATACGGTGTTCAGCGCACATCTATAAGGAATGTGTCCCACCCATATAACAATAAAGCAAGTTCTCTCTTAGAGAGCACTTGGTTTGTTGTTATATGAATGGGTAGTTCTGGACAGCATATGGACTTCAAGATTAAATACAAATTTCTTGACATTGTTCTATCATAAGAGTAAAAACGTCTAACTTACCACAAGACAGTCTGTGTGCCAGAATATATCAAACGTTGTAAGATAGTGTGATTTTGTCTCTGAACAAGAAAATTTTGAAGCAATCTGACTATCAGGAAACATGAGGCGAAATACGTCAGAAACACCCTGACAACTCTTGTAAGAATGGTGTTTTTCCATCATATTCACACCTGTGATATCTCGGTTGTATTCCATTGAAAATGCACGAAGTTTTCCGATCCGAATTTTTCTGTTATCGAATGCGGGGCGTTGACAAATAATAATTCTTGTTTGCTGGTTCTTTTTACTCAGAATGATTACACCTTTGTTAAAAACAATAATTTCCATACTTTTTCAAGACCCCAAGGCTCGACACACATATTTTCAAACCTTTTCCAGACCTTTTCCAAACCGCCCCAAATTTCCATACTTTTTCCAGTTTTCCAGACCCATGTACGAACCCTGACTGGCGGATTTCCGAGCCGATTTTTTACCGAAAATCGAATTGACTTGTCGACTTATCGTTTCAACACTTTTTTGCCGACGTTACAGTAATTACCGTCGGCATTGCCGAATGCCGACGTGAATTAGCAGGGCTGTTTAAGTGAAATTTACTCTATGGATTTGTTTTAAAATTTATGGGAGTGTCTATATGTCCCATAGGCAGAAATATGTGAACTTAAACTAGTGCTGCCGCGGTTAAGACTTTTTTCTGACCGGTTAACCAGCGTGTTTGACCGTGGTTAACCGCATTTGAGGTACCTATATTTGTATGTGTTCTTGCTTCAACTGTAACTATTATATCGGGCGGCAAATGTTATTTACATTGACCATAAATAATAAAGTATTCTATTTAGTCGTTCAATCGCCCATGTGTTTACATCAGTGAGTGTACCGGAAATCAACAGGTTTGTGGGGCCAATATGGATGAAACCATAAAAAATACAAAATCATCAAAATAACGAATAAATAAATAACACATTAAATGTTTGCCAGCAGTACCTGGAGAGAAGTATTTATTTATTCCATGAACTCCAATTCACTGATGTGTAATGTCCGGTTATAAATTACGCACACGTGCACCAGGTAAAGTTAGTTTCAATAGCACCAACAATGCACGCTGTAACCTGCACATTTGTATTTTTATTGGTTTTTCCAGAACATTCTCGCATTCCGGAAAAACCAACTTAATCACAACAACTGCGCAGGTTACGGCGCAAATGGTGCTCTGATTCTGAAATTATGAGCTTTCGGTCACAAACGAGCGTTGGATTTTCTCGACGGGGATGAAGAAAGACATTGGGGTGATAAATAACGAACAAATAAAAGCGAGTATTTTTTAAATCTTTAGTAATAATTTTCCTTTATTCTTTTATCTTATTCACCACGTGGTAACTCATCCCAAACTGCCCCAAATTGGCAAAACGTAACTTGCAACTAATTCTTTTTGACTGCATATATTTAATGAAAGTGTCAATGACACTGTAGCTCAACTTGACCAACTTGAACTCGGTAAGTTATAAATGAAATGGCAAAATTGAAGATCATTGAGACCAATGTCAGTTTTTTTGACAGTGGCAACATTTTTTGACAGAAACCGAAGAAAATCGATAGCTCCCATCTAGAGGCCTCCCCAAACAAGCATGCCAGGTTTCAAAGCAATCCGATCATAAATGTGCCCTGTAGGGTGTATAAAAGGGACATATTGTCTGACTAGACTAAATTCTAAGAACGTTGGCCGTGGCAACATTTTTTGACAGAAATGGAAGAAAATCGATAGCTCCCATCTAGAGGTCACTGTAAATAAGCATGCCAGGTTTCAAAGCAATCTAATCATAAATGTGCCCTGTAGGGTGAGCCAAAGGGAAATATTGTGGTCTTACTAAACTAAGTTCTAAGAATGTTGGCTGCGGCAACATTTTTTGACGGAAATTGAAGAAAATCGATAGCTCCCATCTAGAGGTCACCCCAAACAAGCATGCCTGGTTTCAAAGCAATCCGATCATAAATGTACCCTGTATGGTGTGCCAAAGGGAAATATTGAGTCTTCTGACTAAACTAAGTTCTAAGAACTTTGGCCGCGGCAACATTTTTTGACAGAAATTGAAGAAAATCGACAGCACCCATCTAGAGGTCTCCCCAAACAAGCATACCAGGCTTCAAAGCAATCTGATCATAAATGTGCCCTGTAGGGTGTGCCAAAGGGAAATATTGAGGTCTGACTAAACTAAGTTCTACGAACGTTGGCCGTGGCAACATTTTTTGCCGGAAATTGAAGAAAATCGATAGCTCCCATCTAGAGGTCACCCTGAATAAGCATACCAGGTTTCAAAGCAATCAAATCATAAATGTGCCCTGTAGGGTGTGCCAAAGGGAAATATTGCCGTTTGACTAAACTAAGTTCTAAGAACGTTGGCCGCAGCAACATTTTTTGACGGAAATTGAAGAAAATCGATAGCTCCCATCTAGAGGTCACCCCAAACAAGCATGCCAAGTTTCAAAGTAATCTGATCATAAATGCGACCTGTGAGGTGTGCCAAAGGAAATTGTGGACGTACGTACTAACATACTAACGTACGTACGTACGCCGACGGACGAGAAGTGATGGCAATAGCTCAGCTTGACTTTGTCAAGTTGAGCTAAAAATTGGGGGTGTGACTTATACACGGACATATACGGTGAGTATAGTGAATGTAAGGTTAACCGGTTAAAACATTTTCTTGACCGGTCAAAGTTTTAACCACAGGTTAACAGGTTATCCGGTAAACCGCGGCAGCACTAACTTAAACAAAAATAATTCAGCATTTCACCAGTTAACACAGTAACTTGTTTTTCGACATTGTTTGTGTACTACAATCTTTTTTCATGGGCTGAAAATTCACTAATTAGGCACCATTACATGAAACAAACAAGACCTAGAAATAACTCATGAACGAACTTTTAGCTTATGCCAATTTAAAATTCTCCAAAGGAATACAGATCACGACGAACACTAACAACTTCATTCATTAAATTGCTAATCTCGCATATTTTGCAAGAACAGGCCTTAAAATTTGCCTCGATTCACGAGAATCAGTTTCGATTCTCACGAGCTCCTATTGCGAGAATCAATTTCAGTTCTTAAATATTTTGAATGTGAGAGTACTGTTATGTGAGTGCAACATTTACATATGCCATAGTAAAAGGCAAAAATCAGTTTTTTCAGAGAGTTTTCCCTTTATGGGCCCCGTTTCCATTTTGTCGAGTTTCTCATACACGTAGAACACATGTTCCAAAATACAGGCTTTTGGTGGTCTGGCTGATGGAAATTACAGTATCGTGGCAGTGGTGTCTAGTGAAGTCTTGGCTGCCTATATATGGTTTTAACCCTCTATTTCCAGGCTTGCAAGGGAAATAGGTGTACTAGAATATTAAACTGCCACACAACATACCCTTAAAATGAACAATGAATACCCTGCTCACAAAACATTTAGTAACAAGTTTGCAATACGTACATCACGTGGCATTGCTCTCTTGCATTCTACCTCCCTGCCATCAATTGTGTGTGGTCTGTTATTCTGTGCTTCATCAACCTGCTCTGACAGTTTGTAAGTGACGAAGCCAAATCCTCTTGACCTGGAAATTAGAAAAACATTTTATTTCATGAACTGAAATCCAAAGCAATCAATTGCTCTTGGGTAGAGATTGACAGGAAACTCAGGATAACTTGTTTTCGGTTGTGAAAAAATAACTCTGCAGACTGCCCTCCCCAACATCACTTTGGCACTAGGGTCCTGCGAATATTCAACTATACGTATGCTTTGAGATCGATCCCGAATTTGACTCAGGATTCGATTTTTTCGAATCTCTCGTACTAACTTCAATTTGTTACATTTCTAACAAAAATAGGATAAAACTGTCATTAGAAAATTCATTCATGTAGGCTCAATTCCTATTTGAGTAACTGACAATGTTTAATTGTTAGGTAAGAATGACCAGTTTCAGCTATTGATACAGTATAATATAGTGGTCCAAAAGTAAAGGTTAATCGATAAAATATTTTTTTGATTTATCAAGATGTTGATCATTTGTTTACCCTTTACCTAATGTAACGGCCAGCGCTGTTCTCAAAAGTCGCCAATTTTCATTTTTTGTCTCAAAACATGGGTTATGACCCCTCACTGGAACGAGCTCGTTCCAAAAAAGGGGGGGGGGGGGGGTCAATCTGTTTTTGAGACAAAAACTTAGTTATTCAAGGGCTGTTTGCAAGAGTCGTCTGCTTTGTTAGGTAAACGGTTAACCTTTTCAACTAATACTTTTCGTCATACCTTTATCAAAACTATGTCTGCACTTGTGCAATACTCACCTCTTTGTGTTGGGATCTTTCATTACAACTATATCTACAACTTCTCCCCATTCCTCATAGTGCTCTTTCAATGTACTTTCTGTCGTGTCATATGACAAGCCCCCAATGAAAAGCTTACGAAACCTTTCAGCTTCAGGATCACATGAAAAGTCTGCATCTCCAGATCCATATCTATCTCCTCCTCTACCACCACCACCACCGCGACCACCACCACCACGTCCTCCTCCAAATCTTCCACGAAACTGAAAAAAAGAGCATTCCATCATACACAATTTCAACTTGAACCCTGTCAACTTTTACCAGATATTTTATATTGACAAGGGCAGATAAGAGCAATGCAAAGCATTGCATAAAAATACTCGACTACAGAACCGAATATTGGAACAAAGATTTATTATTAGTCCCATTTATTTTTTGTGGAACCAGTTGTTTGGTCGTGAGGACATGGAGATGTTGCCTTCCGCAATGTCGCGCAGTTACCCAGTTAGGCCCATTTATTGTATCGTAATTTGGAAGCCACTCCAGTCCAAGAATCAGTTAAAACCAGTTTTGTAGAATTTATTGCTTAGTTTAGCATCTGACATTATATAACAGACTAGTCGTTTTATTGTTGACTACTACACGATAACAGGGGGCAGCTGATTTTAGGGATAAGTGACTTCTCTCTCCAGAGACTTTAGGGAGATGTCAGAAAAAAACAAAACGTATGACATCGTGACAAAATAAATGTACACAGAGAAAACAATTGTGGAGAAAAAAATAAATGTTAGGCTAAAAAAAAAAAAATGTTTTGATTCTCAGGCCCTCCCTCATTGGACATTTGTGAAAACTTGGTATGGTCATTTTTTTCACATAACTCTACAATTATTTAGCTGTGTTTGCAGTAATTGGTTTTTCTTGTTTATGTTTTAAGTTTATGGGAGAGTGCCCAGAGGCACTCTCCCATAAACTGTAACAAGGCAAATTCTGATATACTGGATCATTTATTTATTGGCTGGTGTTTTGAGGTCATATTTCTGCACAATGACTAATGACAATGACTAATAATGGCCGCAACACCCATATAAACTCAACTTTAACCAATCATTTAGAGCCATGTTTCCCATTTTAAAGGACTCCTATCCCAAGCATTGGTTACTGGGGCCTATTCTAATGGATCATGATGCTTGACAGATCTATACCATTAAAAAGAATAAAATACAAATCCTTTTAGCTGTCATGGCAGTTATAAAAGGTAAATGACAAAATATTTCAGTTGTCTCCCTTATCTGCTGCGCTGTGTGATGATGCACTGTTCAGAAACATTTCTGCCAACCATCTTCAATTGACATGTGCGATTGGTGCTATAAGGCCTGCCTTTTTTATCCATCCTAATATGTGATTCCTATCGTAGCCTTATTGCATTCAACCCCCTTCCAACACAAGTTTTGAAAGAAAAACTTTCAATGCAAATTGCAGGGGTGAACTTCAACCAATTTTTCAGTGGAACAGAGCGTAACCGTAAGCAATTTTGACATTTTTATGGATGAACTGTCTCCAACACATTTTTGAGGGTTTTGAAACCGTTAACTTTAATAAATTCTAATTAACACGATGCGCGTCATGTGTGATTCGTTTTTCCTGGCACATTTGTTTTTAAATAGCATAATTTGCTGGTTGCTATCAGCAGGGGCATATTGTTTGAACTACAACATTTCAACTTTTCAGAAATATAAAATTGGGCTAGTTTAGGCTATTTTCAGAGACGTATGACTGATTTTAACAGCAGCCGTGTTTACTTTTTTTGTGAATGCGGAAGAGTTTTTTTTTTGAAAATAAAACAAGAAAATACAGTAAACTGCCATGTCTCCCAAGGAAGTTTTGGAGGGCGACTTGAATTTTGCCCCCAATGTAAGCCAAGGCGACTTGAGGAATGACAAGGCGACTTCTTCGCCACAGTCACCCCCTCGACTCACCCCTGCACGGCGATTAGTCGATTACTCTCACAATCCAAAATTTTGTTAAACTTCGCACCCCTACATTGCTTATTTGGACCTCTATGTTTATTTATTTTGATCGGAGACTGATAACATGAAAAAGTTCAGGCAAACAAATGATAAAAGACAGCAGCGAAGGCAAAAATCCTGCTCTTCATGTTGACACACTTTACAACGAAAAATCCCCACCCCCTGCTTTCTGTATAAATAAATTCTGTCCCTACTTTTATTCAATTTTATTAAAGTTTCCACCCCTTACTATTATTCCGCCCCTTTTATTTAATATGAAATTTTCCACCCCCTACTATTCCGCCCCTTTCATCTGGATTCCGAGAGTAGAAAAAATCCAAATGGCAGTAATCGTTTCAACACAAGGTACTGTACACATAAAATGTGTGTTTTTGTCATCCAAGTCATGAGGCTTCTAGAGCGTGTTGTCACCCAGGTGAGATGGGGTATCTGGGGAGTCGCTAAAACTTTTACCCTGGCTTTGGAGGATATGCAATTGTGCTTATTTCGGTAATTATCACATCGTTTTGAATAGACTGTTTGGTTTCAAATGGTACGTGCTTCAAATGAGTGGAATAAAAGGAACAAATCATATTTATGATTTTGATAACTATTATTGAAGTAAGTCGTGATATACGAATCACTTTTGTTAACTCACTCCAATGCGTTCACAATATCTCTAATTTCCACTGTAGAGGTTCCTGGTGCTAAGGCGAAGATCTTGCCAACTTCACTTCACCCTCTTGGCCAATCCTTGCGTTGATTCCATCTCGGCCAAGGCAGACGATTGATGTTTGTGAGGGGAGACGGCTGCTTAATGGGATTTGAAAGTTCGCAATATCTTTGGGATTTGTTGGGTATAAATGAGGATTGGGAATGCAGTGTTAACTTGACACTTGAAAGACGTGCAATTCTGCGCAATTCCTTAAATGTTCAAATAGAAAGAATTTGCAATAACAAGAGGCCCCACAGGGCCTGAAGCGCTCATCTTGAACACAACACAATTTAAACAACAGAGTCCAAGAATGAGCCTACATTAAGCAAGCCATCTCCATATCCATAGGCTACACTATCAATCCTTGAGTCCCTCAGGAGTGACAAAAATAATCTGGGCATCATGCCTTTTCTTCAGTTAATCATAAGTAAAATGTAGAAATGTAGAGCTCCCCTATGAAGCCCCCTTGATACAACCTGTGTGGGTTAATCTTAGTACCTCTAGAGGGTACTGAATACAAATTTTTTAATTCTTCAGCAAAATGGCCAATTCCAGCTCCCATAGAGAGCCCAAATATTAACCCAGACTCTCGATTTGAACACAGTTGAATCTGACTTCCCGAGAGATGTGTACCGAATATGAAAGCATTCGGACTGTTGGATCTGAAGAGAAATTGTGAAGAAATTTCTTTGAATTGCACTAAGTTCAAATTTGGGCACCCAAGCAAACCCAAATATTAACCTATGGATCTGATTTGAACAAACTTGAATCTGACCCCCCAAGAGATGTTGTATACCAAATGTGAAAGCATTCCGACAAGTGGATCTGAAGAAGACTTTTGAAGAAATTCCCTAATATTGCACCAAGTAAAAATTCGGGCAACAAAAATGAGCCCAAATATATACCTAGGGATCTGATTTGAATAAACTTCAATCTGACCCCCTTAGAGATGTTGCATACCAAATATCAAAGCATTCCATAGGAAGCCCAAATACTAACCTAGGGACTTGGTTTGAACAATCTTGAATCTGACCCTCATAACAAATAATGTATACCAAACATTAAAAGATTCTGACTGGTGGTTCTGAAGATTTTTAAAGAATATTCTCCACCCTTACATAACCAATGACAATTTTTTTTTACCATTCAATTCTACTGGTCATAAGGATACTTCATACCAAATAAAAGCTCTCTGTTCCGCGGGGTTTGGGAAATATAGGCGTTTGAAAATATTTCTATTTTTAGCTCCCGGGGTTCTCATGGGGATGCGGGAATTTTTTTTTTTGCATGGGTCAAGTACTTATGACCCAATACTACCACAAACCAAATTTGGTTCATACCGGACCATCGGTTCAGAAAATAGAAATTTTGGGAGGGGCCAAAAATCTTACCTCTAATATTACTTCACGAACTTCGTTTGAACAAACTTGATGCGATGAGATTAGCTCAGATTGACTTTGTCAAGATGAGCTAAAAACTGATCAGACCTTACTTCAGTACAAAATGGCCAATGGCAGCCATCTTGAATTTTGGCCCGCACCCAGAAACACTTGTTCTCGCCCCAAGGTGATAACAAAGGTACCCAAGACGTTTCGTGAAGATCGGTTCATAAATACAGACTCTAGCCAGAGCAGTATTGACATGTGTACTTACTGTAAGTAGCACTGAAAAAATCAAAAGTTCATCTAATTTGCATAATTTCTGCACAAGAAAAAAACCTGTATTATATGTGATGTATCCCATGGTACTAAACATTCACACAAAATTATTCAAATCAGAGCTTTCATGTGGAAGTTCTGTGCAAAAATCTGATTGCACCAAATTTTGTACAAAATGGCTGCCATCGGCCATCTTGAATTTCGGACCGGACCCAGAAACACTTGTTCGAGTCCCACGGTGATAACAAAGGTACCCAATAAGTTTTGTAAAGATTGGTTCATAAATACGGCCTCTAGCCCGAGCCGTATAGGCATTTGCACTTACAGTGCTGAAAGTAACACCAAAAAACATCAAAGTTAGTCTAATTTGCTTAATTTACGCACGTGAAAAAAACCCTGTATTATATGTGATGTATCCCATGGTACTAAACATTCATAAAAAAAATTATTCAAATCAGAGCTTTCATATGGAAGTTCTGTACAAAAAAGCAGCCATCTTTAATTTCGGACCCCAAAACACTCGTTCTCGTCCCACGGTCATAACAGAGGTACCCAAGAAGTTTCGTAAAGATCGGTTCAAAAATATGGCCTCTAGCCCGAGCCGTATCGTATTATTGACAAACAGACAGGCGGGCCATGGCATAAGCTCAAATTTGGCTTCGCCAAAGTTGAGCTAAAAATATTTGGAACAACACATGCATTAAAAGTGGCTTGACATCAACAAGATACACTTGCATGCCAAATATAAAGTCATTCCATCATGTATTTCAAAAGTTATTGAGTTTTGAAACTCGTTGGTCACAGACCAACATTGCCACTGATAGAGCTGCTAGTCGCAGTTAATGGTCAAATGCTAACCATTTTTCTCCCACATTAGCCTTATATTCACTATTTATCATCACTTTTTGAAACCAAAATACCATGACAAGGGGTCGATTTAATTTGAAAATATTGAGCAGCATTGTGCTGGTCGTATTTGAGAATTGATTAGCAATTTAGTCAATTTGACTATCATTTTTGTGGAGTTTAAAAGATGTAAAAACTGCTTAGAATACCCTGGTCCACCAAAGAACCAAAGCAAATTGCTATGTATGTGACTGATGTTCAAAACATCAGTCACATACACTGCAATTTGCACTGGTTCTTTATAAAAACTGAGAATAATGTTACGTATAGTTCAATCATGTTTTAAAACACTTTTGGTCACCGATGTATTTATTAGATTAGTGTACACCATGTTTTCATTACATCACTTGGCATCTGCTTTGGTTTGTGTGGGGCCCAGTGGGTGACATAATTTCTTCCTTGACAGCCAGGTTGAGAAAGATGAGAATCATGCGATGAAAATGGTTGATTCAGGTAATATAACCAGCTGGACGATAATCAGTATTTTGATACGGTTAGATACAATTTTTGTAACCAGTAAAAAATTGCTTGTCTTGGAAAATTACCGCTATATCAAATCTTTCGGTATTAGGAACACAGGGGTCGATATTTGTATTCTTGGACTTTTACTCAAAAGCCGTCTTGTCTGTGAAAGTTGACAGAAATATAATTAATAAAACTGCATTATTTGCAAACTTGTTTTTACCTGCATCGCCATCGGCGAAGCAGGTCTAGTAACCGCTCAACTCTGTCCGTCAGTCCGTCCGAAACACTTTTTCCGTCAAGGTTTTCTTGGCTTCTATGAAAGGGAACGATTTTATATTTGGTCTGCTGCTTCATAATGATGAGTTGTATCGTGTAAGCAATTTTCAGATCTGCCGTGCAGCCACTTCCTGTTTGCTGATTCAATTGCATGCAGTGACGCAGGTCCAGACCCGGTACTGGTCTTGGCTTATGTATCGACTGGAAAGCATTGTTTTCTTCAAAATAACATGTCTAATGAACCGACCAATCAAATTTTGTTTTTAGAACCATGTGCTTTTTGTCAAAACTTTTGATAAGACAAAACTCACAAATATGTTGCACAAGCCTTAAATTACTATAATTAAAAAGTCCCAAATAAATCCATATAATGCAGTACAGACCAAGCACCATCAACAGAACCAGGTAATTATCGCTTCGAATAAACACATCCACAGACATGGTGTACTGAACTGCAATAAAATTCCCCAACAGTAAAAACAGATCGAACATCAATGAGGTCAGCACATGCGGGCGGCTGTTGGTGGGTTTCACAAAAATTACCACCACCAAAGCTTATCGTTGTTCGACATTTTATTTTACCAATTTCCTCAGACGTCTGCAAAGTATGGTGGATGGGTTAAAAAAGCGAAAGAAAACAGTAAATACAGGAGAGCTGTGGAGAAGATAGAGCTGTAGGTTAACCGAAACCGAACCGAGGTTTTTAGTTTTTTTTAAAAACCCAAAACCGTCGACATCCCGTAATCTAAGCTTTATCGTTTTTTTTTTATTAAATACTAGCTTGCTGCAGAAATTTACAGAATGTGGCCATCCCAGAGTAGTGAGAGTACCCAGACACTGCCATTGGTACTCATTACTCTGGGAAGGCCACATTCTGTGAATATCCGACATTTCAGTTTAGTTGTGTTTGCAGCTTTCCTCAAGTTGCGTGTAGGTGTCAGACCTCCAAAACGGGCCAAGCACAATAACAGTTCCGTATATTTAGGTAATTATTATATTGGCCTTCCTGATTCTTCATGTATTATATTGCTTATTTTCGAGCATTCATTGAGTTTTACTCAATTTCACTGCCATTCAGTTATGACTCCGGACATAAGAATGAGTTTTATTGAATTTTATTTTGCCTCATGAACAAACCGAAAACCGAACCGAGGTTTTACTCCACCTGAAAAACCAAAACTGAAACCGAACAAGAAATTTAAAAACCTACAGCTCTAAAGATATTGGCCATTATTTCAGTTTACCTCGACGTCTGCTTCATATTTTGGAGAGGGTGACGCACAGGTACCTGGCACAAGCTAAACTGGAGTTGATCCATCGCCAGGGGGGGGGGGGGGGGGGGGTGCGATTCCCCTGCAATCCATCGCCAGGTGGTGTGTTACCCCCGCACAAATACTTGAGGGTAAGCAAGGTCAACAATGTGACATCTTGGTGTTCAGAAAATAGATGTCACCTAAAAGTGACACAAACAAATACCCCCGCCTTTCAGTTAAGGGAAATAAATGGAGAAACAAAATTTTCGCAAGACTTCATACATGTTGCACATCTTCATTGTGTGTATGGTCATATTCTGAAGTTTCAACTATGTGAATTGAAAAGTGGGAGGAGTTGATTACAGCATGACGGTACCCTCCATTAAACAATTTCGCGGCGGAAGTACTGACAGACGGACAGGAGGAATCATATACCCCAGCATTTTGGATCATTTCTGACATGCCTGAATGACGGTTTTTCTAATATATTTCTCCACAACTGTATTTCATGTTTCCTGACCATTGTATCATTTGATATCCCCGCGTAATATAATTGACAAGATCAATTAATAGTGCTTTTTGTTTTTTCGCTCTGTGCTCCAATTACTTGTTAATATTAGACACCCATGCTCGATGTAAATAGCAGCCCTAGAAAGGAGATGAGTGCAATCGCTCCCGTCAGCACCCGCGTTTTCAGTTTTACAGGAGCTAGAAAATGCACTCGTTGAAAAATATTGTAGCACTAATATACTGT
The DNA here is from genome assembly GCA_031216915.1 of Pictodentalium vernedei. NCBI lineage: Eukaryota > Metazoa > Mollusca > Scaphopoda > Dentaliida > Dentaliidae > Pictodentalium > Pictodentalium vernedei. The sequence continues at coordinate 431,404,150 of CM062289.1, read as the reverse complement.
GAGGGCATATAAAAGTGTTTTGAGAAAGCAGTACTCTGCAGCCAGTGGCAAGTTACTGTAATAATTCATCAATTCCTTATACATTTAGCCCTGAACCCGATCAGCCGCTTTTCTGGCCAGGAACATATGTCATAACGTCATTAAATAGGAAGGCTGTTCAGTAAATGTGTGAGGTAGAGCAATCAATATTTTCAACGTGCAGCCTCAGGCTGCACGTTGAAAATATTTGTTCTACCCCAAATAATGAATATGGACTCTTCTGATTCTGATTGCTGCCATTAAACTGGCATGGAAAATACCACTAGAGTTCAAAGGGTTAAGGTTTCTGGTGTTGGGTGACAGTATTACCTCGAAAATTCATATACTAACATTGTACAGGTGCAATTTACTCCAGTCTCTGAATTCACGGGAGCTTAAAACTGCACTCAACAATTTTGTTCATTTCCAGCACTGAAATAGTTCAAGATCAGGCAGTGCTTTTTGTATGTTCGTCCCTGCACTGACTACAAATATATGAAATTGAACCATTGTTTGTTATTTTTCTGTTACTACGGGCTGTGGAACAATTTTGGTAGTGTGTGTGTGTGGGGGGAATGCCACAAGGGCCCGGGAAAACAAGAGAGTAAGGGGTGTGCTCCCCCGAATGCTTTTTCCTGCATTCTGAGCACTGAAATTTAAAGCTTTAGGTTTCTGCAAGTGCTGGAGAGATCAATGATATATTATGGTAAGTTATACCATGGTACATTTTGAAGTACTGCATAAGCTGAAGCCAAAGTTTCTCCGTCAGTCTCAATATCCAGAGACTACTTGTTTGCACTTTCAGTTCCTCAGGGTTCGACATTAACCCACGTTCGACCGACATGGTCTCGTAGATTTTGGTCCGGTCTTGCTGTTTCTCTGTCAAACTTGCCCGACTGGTCCTCATTTTTCTAGGTTAATAACTGATTAATTGAAAAAAATTATCATTTTTGTTATTGCAGCAACACCGAATGAGAGAGTCGGATTGGCACAAATATAATATATTTGTGTGCCGATCCGACCATCTCATATTTTCATGTCGAAACATACTATGATAATATCGAGTTATCTCCTGTCGCAACTGTGAAGGGATCTACGAGTCGACTCGTATCTGCACCGTGCTGAATGAAACACGGAAACTTGTGACGTCACGACTCGTAGCTTATAATTACCTGTTGCAAATTGAAAATTTGTTATGCAGAGAATGAAAGACAGCGTAATAGGTGTGTCCAATATGTCAGAGTGATATCAAAGTTTCAACTGTGTCAGTGTGACTGTCAGTGTGTGGGAAATTCCATTTTGAATCTGGAATATACTGTGAATTATCGTGATTTCTTGTGTGCAAATGGATTAAAATAATATTCTCTTATGATTCGATAATTCGCTGGGAAAATTAACTTCGAAATCTATTTGAACCCGAAACTTATGTGCACGGTTTTATTGGACTTGTACAGATCTGTCTTTACACAGTACTTTTTCCTGAAAATGTGGCGGCCAAAACGGAAAGTGACAATTCCACGAAATGAGAAACAAAATATCAAGGTGAGTTTTCTTAAATTTCTGTATGGACAAAATCAATGCATGATATTACATCTGGGAATAGGCGTGTTGACTTACAACTTACAAGACGCGCCTTTTGGGGGGCACGATACATCAGGAAATGGACATGAAATGATAGTAACTACATGTATCGTTTCACGCTCATTTTCTGATGTTATATGTAGCGTGCCCCACAAAAAGTCCCAAAAGCAGCGAGCAACGAAATGCGCACCTGGGTTTTTCAAAATCTAAGGACTGTACCAGTAAGCAAATTTGAGTTTACCGATAGTTTATAATAAAAATAAATTGTGGTTCGATTGGAAAAGTTAAACAAATGTACGATATAATTTTTTTACCGTTGCCAGTCGTGTCCCTGTTTTTCTCTAATTCCGTGGACTGGGTCAGGGCAAGTACAAATCAGGTCTGGGCTAGTAATTTTTGAAGCGACTAGACCGACATGTCGGGTGCATAAGAACGTTAATGTCGAACCCTGTTCCTCCGGCCATGATCTGGGCTGCTTCAATTTGAATTCGTTCTGGACCATGGGATTCTTCTACACTGCAGTTACCCCACATTGTCTGCATATTCCAATGCTGGGCGAACGAATGAAAAATAAACTTTCAAGGGCTTTACGATCTACTCTAAACTTAGTCTCGCCTCGCTTTGTGTGAATGTGTCTTAAAGTATCAAAATGACAATCCTGTATTAGTTGCATGTTTGGCGATTTTATTTTGGGGGAAAAAAAATTGAGGGGTGGGGGCTAGAGCTAGTGGGTGTTGGAAGAAAGTTTTCTCACGCCGGGCATTAACTTTAATTAAGTCTACCATTTGAGAGGCCGATTTGAGTATTTCAAAGGTGATTTCAAAATCAAATTTGCCTTTTAAGCTGGTTTTAAAACATATTGCAAATATAATTTGCCGAAACAAAGTACTGAGATCGTTTTTTATAACATTGTCACACACTCACCATGGACTAATACTCTTGTGTGCCATATAATACATGTATGATTATTAATTTTCATAACTTTTTCCGCCCTGTATGCTGCTTATTCAAATCTGTACGAATACTAAATTCCAAGTTTTAATCAAGGGACAAAACAAGAAACACCAGCTATTAATATTTAAAATTAGAAACATACCAGTCCCTATATGATTGAACTAAGCTCAAGACATCATTCCCTGGAAAGCTCTCCTCCTGGGAATGGTATCCGAGACATGAATTTTACCATGCATAAACTGGCTCACTTCAAAGAGCCCCTCCCCTGTACTGTTATTCTGGTCTGCACTATTAAATTCAGTCCATTTTTCCACCCTGTATTACTATTTAAGGTTGAAACGCCCCGATCCCAAGATACTCTCGGGGTCCAAATAATCGTACGTGTACGATTGTTATTTTTTCGGATAAAATCCCACCTGTACGACCCTTATTTGGGTCTGTACGATTATGTAATTTCAGCAAAATATGAATTGCCAAAATGTGAGGAACTCAACTTTACTCCTTTATCATAATAAACAACAGCTGATTGTATAAACAGTTTTAAATTCACGGAAACATCACCCAAAACAATTGTGTAATAGTAGCAGTTTATCTTCATAAAAACGCACTGTTCACCCGGGCATAAAACATTCTCGCAAACAGCCAGTATATTGCCGTGTACCCCAGTGTACCCTCAGAAAAATAATTCCTGCGGTCCAACTTCCAATTAATGCACAATTTAGATTAGCCCATTTATCGAGAAGGGGAGCTGTGCTGTATATATGAATATAAACAACGCTATCTGCGCACACGCACGAATGGTAAGAGACTTTACTCAGGCCATCAAAATCATTTTGTTGTTTCCTTATATTTCATTTTGATCACTCGCGACTGAACGTCTTGGCTAAACAAGCGGCTATCGGTTCTTCGCCGAAAATTTTTACATTAGTTCAAAGCGACGAGAATTGACTGTTTTCTTAGGGGTTTAAAATGTGGTTTAGGTAACAAAATAACGTCCCATTTCACCCGGTTTCTGCAAAAGACACGAGTCTCTAAAATCGTCGCGTGTACATTCCCCGCCCCAACGTGGTTTCCTTTCACATTTTGAAACCCCTAAGAAAACAGGCAATTCTCATCGCTTCAAACTAAGCCACGCGATGTAAAAGTCTTCAGTGAAGAACCCATAGCCGCTTGTTTAGCCAAGACGTTCAGTTCGCGAGAGAGCAAAATGAAATATAAGGAAACGACAAAATGATTTTGAAGGCCTGAGTGAAGTCTCTTGCCTTTCGTGCGCGTGCGTAGATAGCGTTGTTTATATTCAAATGTCCTGCCCTCTTCAAAAAAATAGTTGGCTGAAATTCTTGTACTTGGATGTTTTTCGAGATTTCTTCATATCACTACCATGTCCTCGTCAGAAAATGATTCTGACGCGTAAATAAATGTATCACAAATTGAAAGCGGTAAGCACAATGCTTATCTGATTTATTAATCGGCAAAACGATGCGTGAAGTGAGCCGGGTCGAATGTCAATTTTTAGTCAGATTGAATTTGGTCGAGCTTCTCAATGACTGTGGAGCCTATGTAGTGGGTGGGGGTTAGGCTCCTGGCCACAGTCATACAATGACTAAGACCAGACCAACAATGCACAGTGACCGATGTGTGATGGGTACTAGTAGATACTTGTCCCTCACCAAAACGTAAACATAAACAGATGCACCTGATTCAACTTACCATTCCTCTTAAAATACTCGACTTCGGAAAGCTACCTGTGAATAGTTTGCACTTTGTCATCAAATAAAATGCATTTTTGCGGTTGTTTACATTTTAGTGTGGAACAATGTCCAGCCATGATCGGTCATGGCAGATTGTTGGTCTGGTCTTCCAACTCGAAAGACTGAATGAAGCATGTGTGTTAATATCAGTAGAAAGGTTTTAAACTTTTACTAGTACTAGTAGTCACAAAAAATCAAAAATCGACATGGTTAACAAATTTCAATGCCGAGACAGCTCTACCAGTATCACTCATGCAAAATTTGTTCTAGTTAAATTTTTTGGGCTTACTATTGTTTTACTAGTAATAATTTGTTTCCGAAAATTGGAAATTCCCACCTGTACTATTATTTGGGTCTGTACTATTGTTTGGACCCCGAGAGTATAGGACATTTTGTCCGGAACACGTAGGGATTAGTAAAGACTTGAGGCGACCTGCAAGCATGGAAAAATTGACTGGACAATTAGGCCTGGCCGTTTGAGGAGCTATTGCTCCGGCTCTCCTAAAGGCAAATTGAGGAGAGCCATAATTGCTCTCCTTTAACTGTGATGGCTCTCAATTTTCATATTAATAACCTTGTATAATGGATATTAGTGTAGAACAGCTCCCCGGAAACAGATTTAGGAGGACCCTAGTGGCTCCCCTAGATTTTTCAGAAGGCCAGGCCTGGACAATCGCAGTGAAAGAGAGTTAAAAGCTGTTTTTCTAGTTGCTCTGTGGCCCATGCGGCTACTTTCAGTCTAAACCCAACTTAAGGGCAACAGACAAGAGATCACACAAAATATATAGCAGAATTACGCCCCTTGAACAAGTGGAAGCACTCGCAGGTGAGTTCTGTAGTGCTGCCGCGGTTATCCGGATAACCGGTTAACCTGTGGTTAAAACTGACCGGTCAAGAAAATGTTTTAACCGGTTAACCTCACATTCACTATACTTGTCGTATATGTCCGTGTATAAGTCGCCCCCCGTGTACAAGTCGCACCCTAAACTCACACCTGGAATCCTCCCTTTTGCCTAAAGCCCATGTATAAGTCGCACCCCCCAGTTTTAAATATATGCAGTCAAAAAGAATTAGTTGCAAGTTACGTTTTGCCAATTAGGGGCAAGTTTGGGATGAAACGGAAATAGGGAAGTTTTGACGAGCTACCACGTGGTGAATAAGATAAAAGAATAAAGGAAAATTATTACTAAAGATTTAAAAAATACTCGCATTTATTTGTTTTTCGTTTGTTTATCACCCCAATGTCTTTCTTCATCCCTGTCAAGAAAATCCAACGTTTGTGACCGAAACGTTCGAAAGCTCATAGTTTCAGAATCAGAGCACCATTTGCGCCGTAACCTGTGCAGTTGTGATTAAGTTGTTTTTTTCGGAATGCGAGAATGTTCCGGAAAAAACAATAAAAATACAACAAATGTGCAGGTTACAGCGCAAATTGTTTTCAAATTGTTGTCCCACTAAAGCATTGTTGGTGCTACTGAAACTAACTTTACCTGGTGCACGTGTGCATAATTTATAACCGGACATTACACATCAGTGAATTGGGTGTTCATGGAATAAATAAATACGTCTCTCCAGGTATTGCTGGCAAACATTTAATGTGTTATTTATTTTTTCGTTATTTTGATGATTTTGTATTTAAGGTTTCATCCATATTGGCCCCACAAACCTGTTGATTTCCAGTACATGCACTGATGTAAACACATGGGCGATTGAACAACAACGACTAAATAGAATACTTCTTTATTATTATTTATGGTCAATGTAAATAATGTTGGCCGGCCCGATATAATAGTTACAGTTGAAGCAAGAACACACTACAAATATAGGTACCTTAAATGCGGTTAACCATGGTCAAACACACTGGTTAACCGGTCAGAAAAAAGTCTTAACCGCGGCAGCACTCGAGTTCTGCATTCTGGAAGGTACCACACAAATCGTCAGAGAAAGGCTCATGGAGAAGTTCCCTCAAGTTTTTATGGGAACTCAAAAATATGTTTTATCCTTTATTATTTGAATACTCACGAGTCGTCAACTAATGTTTCGAAATCGTCCATGTTTTTGTATAACTATACAACAGTAAAAACAACCTGGCAAAGGCACCGAAACGAATAGACCTTTTCACCGATGTGGAATCGGAATCTCAATCTCATTCGCACAGGGGTTAAAACATAGTTTGGATCAGTAAACTCTGCCCAAATGTAAGGAAATGCGTGTACTGTCGATTGCAGCCGGTAATAAGAGTGAAAGCTTGATATATATTCCTATTTCCGAGTTTTGAGTTCCCATAAAAACTTGATGGGAACTTTTTTCTATAGGATTGAATGGGAAGAATCTGAACGTGGAGGGGTAGCCATAGTCTTTGTAAGACTTAACCCGGGGCCCTCCTGGCCCTCAGTCTTTGAGAGACCCGTTCAAATTTCATCTGACTAAAACTGAAAGAAACTGGCTGCATTTGGGTCGACTCAGTTCATGCTTCATATCGAAGACAAAAATCACATAATCAACATTCTACTTGCCGTACTCAGCCCAAATATTTATTTACGTGTATGCATCATCAAATTCAAGAAATGTTGAAAAATATCTGACTTCACCACGTTAAAAAACATCAATTTCAAAGATAAACAAATTGTAGTGCACATGCGCAAGTATCTGTGCGCATGCGTAGTACAATTTGTTTATAACCCGGGCCCTCCTGGCCCTCACAAAGACTGAGGGCCAGGAGGGCCCAGGGGTTAACAGTCTTACAAAGACTAGGGTAGCCACTACATTCAGATCGCTGAACTACCATCATAATAAGACCACAGAAACAAAGAAAGGTATAAAACTTTTCTGGTTTTAATGTTCACAAATTAGGACAAAACGGTGTCCTCAAAAATAAATCAACTTAAAGCCCTATGTATGGGGTTCTATCAATCTATGGAGTATCTGTGGGGTGAATCGTCGGGTCGCCGATAATACGATAAAATTTCGCGCCAAAAATTACTACACGAGGTTTTGCACGCCCATCGACGATATGCTTTCTAGGAGTTTCTCAGAGTATGGAGTCGTATAATTTACAACTCGGGACATTAGAATTACCAATCAATTCTTGTCTAACTTATGCCGCTTGTAATTTCTGTCATCAAAAGACCAATTTTTTTAGGGGAAAACTGAAATTTCAAATTTTGTGTACTTGTCTTTATTTGCATATATAAATTTGTGTCGCCATTCACCACTAAGCTTAATTCGTGTTTAATTTAGCCTTTTTCGGGCATCGTTGTAATTTTCAAAAAATGTCCTAAGTTTTGTTGGATGACGCGTTTAAAAAAAAGAACAAAGAAATCAAGATCTGTTTTTTTTTTTTTAAATAAATTGCCAGAGTCCTCTAGGAGTCTTCGACTTTACAAATGGGCTCTATAATATTATAATAAAAATGTAATTAACTATCAGATCGCGGCCATTGAAAATTGGAATGGCATCCCCTTTTTTCATTTGCGCCATGGCAGAGGGACAAAAATATATATGCAGCATTTTAACGCATTGAATGTGCCAAAAAGTTGTTCAATAAAATACACATAACACTATTAGTAAACTGTGTTCAATGCCAGGGTATGTTAACTCCTAATCACTTACCTCAGGCATGATATCTGTTCAGCACGATGGAAATTCAAAATGACGTTCTTTCACTTTTATCACGTGGAGAAGAAAGGAATTGACTCCACCAAGCGGTTTGAGACCACGTGACAAATTTGGGCGAATCGGTGATTGTTACGACTTACCCACAATTCCCCACATGCGCAGAGGAACGGATGTTTTCTTCCGGGTGAATCGACTATGGATTAACTGATTAACTTGACTCGGGTCGCGCTTATTTCGAGAAAAGGGATAAATCAAGACGAATACCTGACAAATCAAGCAAAAGACAACTCGGACCAAGACAAGTCGGCACAATTTTGAGACAACTCGGACCAATAATAAAGACAACTCGGCCCATTGCCAATAATAAAGACAAGTCGGACCACTATTAATAATAAGACAAGTCGGATCAAAGAAGATACCACTAGTCTATAAATTATAATCACAAATGACTTTCATCTTCATTATTATTATCACAAAAGAGGAGTGAGTGTTAATCACAATGATGAAAGTAATTTGTGATTATATTCACCACAATGATGAGTGACTCATGTCCCACAGGGGACATAGAGCGTTCTAGCACTCGGGCGACGATGTGTATCTGTGTATATATGTATGTGTATGTGTAAGAACGTAGACGTGTTCCCTATGCACAGTTCACATCCAACTTGTACGTGTGCTGTGACTACAGTCTGCTTGTATTCTCTGTAATACTAGATGAGTTACCGGATCAGTTTGCACCCAGGTTGGCATCTTGCTTTCTTTCTTCATTCCAATATTCTCTTTTTTCCTACAGTACCTCTCATGTTAATTTCCATGGTTTAAACAATATAAATGAAACTGTACGAGTGTCATTAATCCGATTATATCGTTATATTGTAAATGTCAAAAGTGGAAACGACCTTTTATAAGCTCTTTAGCTTTCTGTCGGATCCACCATCAACAATGTTGTACTTTGTATCTCTTGAAATGTTGAACAAATAAATATTGTTTAAACTAAATACACTCACAAAACACTAAATTCAATTGAAGAATATAACGAATAATATGAATTAGGTTAGACCAAGAAGAGAACGCAGCCGCACACGACTCTACAGTATCGTAAAACTGAAAGAAAATGATTCTTGCTACCGCCGGTAGTTTTATCGAATACAGGAAGAGTCGGCCGACAAGAGAAGTCGGCCCATGGGAGAAGTCGACCCCAAACGAAGTTGGCCAACGAGAAAAGTCGGTCCAAAACAAAGTCGGCCCAAACGAAGCCGACCCATGGGAGAAGTATATAGAATAAGTTTTATTAAAGTTGTACGCACTTTTATTTTCGAAAAAAAAAAAAATGATGAGATTAGATAACTTATCCAATATTTTCAAACTAAACTCATGGCGCGCAGCATATGAAGTCTCCCCAGTCCCCAAATGTAATTATACACGGTTGTGGAAGTTCCGTTGGGGTCAGGCACTTTGGAGAAAAGTTCAGGATCTAGCGGTTGCATATCGTTCTAGAGGACCAGTTCATGAATACATAAAAAATCTGTTTAAATGAGCATACAGAGCCTACGTTTCATCAAATACAATCTTGTACCACAGATCAATTGCGACCACTAACTGAATATATCCAAAAATACATGGTTTTCTGAGACTCCCTGGTCTTCATTCGACTGGTGCGTTTATAAGAGGGCCATCCAAACAAACAATGATGTCGAAGGTTGGCATCACCATATAAATGTCTACCGCCTACAAGACCATCGGCACCTGCTCTCGGCCATTTGACGAATTAAAATGCTGAGCTAAACGCTACACTTATTATGGGGAGGGAGATTTTTCTCAGCATTTTATTTCATCAAATGGCCGAGAGCAGGTCCCAAAGATCAACTTTTGATACTGGTAGTAAACCTAAAGAGAAAAGATTCGCGGTAAAAAGTGTGATTTTAAAATTTTCAACTAACAAAAGTCAATTTAATACTGAATTCTAGGAAGCCAGTGTTCAAGTTAAAAGAAAAACTGCGCCTGAAGCAGACCACAGTGGCTCTTCCCAATATTTGTAAACAGCAGACGACGTGTTTTGACTATTTCGAGATAACTATTTATCTGCGTTTTGATTGGAAGATATTATTTTCCAGTGCTCTGAGGTTCCGCTCCACAGTTTCGCACTATTGCACAGGAAATTCTAACCAAAGGGCGTATGTTGAAACTAAGGCCATGTAAAATAGAGAAATATTTTTAGTATCAGATATATGATTACATTAGGCTTTTTGTTGGACAAGAGAATTTGAAGTTTTGGTCCCAAAGTTGGAGTTTGATACATAGGGGTAAATTACCAGATGAATTATGGGAAACAGTGGCTTCGAAAAATTGGCTATTTCTTTAAATGTAATTTTTACACGGGTTTGTTACCAGACAGGTAACTAAAAAATGAGACGGAAACATATAATTTTTTTTTTGCATTTTAGAAACAGGGGATGCTCTGCTCCAGGGGTGGGTATGTCGAGTTGGTGGGAAAATTCTGCTTTTGAGGCTGCTAGGTGGCTGAAAATGACTGGTTTCGGTATTTTTTCAGGCAATTTTTCAGGTTGAAGTTTTGCCTTTGACAATAAATAATTCCACCCACATTCAGATTGTTTATTTCTACTTAGTCAGATAGTGTTATATGTTTTTGTGGATTTGGGAAATGTAATACATGTAATGGGTTTGATAACTGAGTTACAGGATATTTGCATTTGAAGAGAGTGTATGGCATGTCACATTTGGAAATGCCTGGAAAACTGTGGAGCGGAACCTGATTGAAAGATAATTTTATCATTGCTTTGATTGGAAGATATATTTATGGCGTCGTTGTTTTCCGGAATTTATCTGAGAAGTTACGGAAATTGCTGCGTTCATTTTTATTTTTTCACAAACAGCGTATAGAATTTATTGTTACTATTACCAACTGTTAGTAGCCACATAAATATACTGCCAAAATGTAGTATCGTTCTTTGATACATAAATAATTTCTTCAATTGCGAATGTCAATTTCGGCCATGCGCAAACATGTCAGCGGCCTTGTGTACCACTTCCGTTGAAAAATTTTGAAGTTGCCCTTATAAAAAAGTACCATGGTAAACCATGGTAAATCCCAAAATACCCTGGTATTACCAGGGTATTTTGGGATTTACCATGGTTTACCATGGTACTTTTTTATAAGGGTGATGTCTTTGAGATCAGCTTAGCTTTGAGTTCATACAAACGGTACATACGTGTTGCCAAATAGCTTATGAAGGATCGCTTGCACGCGACCCTGCGGATCGCTTTCGCTCGCTATTAACGTCTTTTATTGAGAAAGATTGACGCGACCGACACACGGTGCATTCTGTTGTTTTGGTTGCTATTTTTATTTTCAACTATCCAAAATTCAATATCGAACGAAAAAATGGTCGCCCCCAATGGGCAAACCGGAAGACACAATTTTCACTTTGTCAGGTGTACTGATTTATTGGAAATTTCGGGTTTCTCTTCATACGCGTGTGTGTTACCCATAGAGCTCACTGCACTCTCTAATAATATGAATTACGTTAGACCTAGAATAGAAGCTAGGCAGTCCTAAAGAACTCTATTCTATCGCCAAATTGAAAGAAAATTATTCTTGCTTCAGCCGGTAGTTTATCAGCTTTTGATAATGTATTACTGACAGTAAACCAAAAGAGAAAAGATTCGTGGTCAAAAGTAGGATTTTTAAAATTTTCAAATAACAAAAATCAATTTAATAATGAATTCTAGGAAGCTAATGTTCAAGTTAAAGAAATAATAACGTCTTTTATTCAGAAAGATTGACGCGGCCGGCACACGGTGCGTTCTGTTGTTTTTTAAAGGGCGATGGAGCCGACGGCTCCCGAGAGAGACGGCGGCGATAGCCGACGTGGAGCGAAATCGTCCTTTATACTGTTTTCAGATTTTTTTATCGTCAGAAGTTTTTCGCGAGACGTGATTCGCCGGGGCTTCACAGTGAATCAAGGATTATTCAAAGAAGCTCAGGTCATAAATGCAGCCTTTAAACGATTTCTTGGAAACTATGATATCGAAATCTTAATAACGGAATGGGGTGTCCAGTGGGTCAGGTAAATATAAAACGGGGATTAACATCGCGCACTCAACATGTTAGAATTATTCACTTGATTGACCCAAAATACAGCAAGAATCCGATCTATCGAGCCACTGACCAGCCTCTAAAACTTCCGTAGCAACACGGGACTCCCTAGCAACGGGCAGACTACTGCGCCGATTTTAACCGAATTTGGTACGTGGACCCACAATGCATTGCGAAGTCGACCTATTGGGTTATTAACCATGTAGCATAACTCCCATAGCGACCAACTCGACTCCATAGCAACGGGCAAACTACAAGGCCGATTTGAAACAAACTTAGTGAATGAAAACATAATTCGATCTATTGGGCTACTGGCCATGTCACGTAACACCCATAACAACCGGCGAGACTGCCTATCCACGGGCAGACTGCTGGACCTATTTTAACCAAATTTGGTGTCTGAGCCCATAATGCTTTGGAAAATCGACCCATTGGGCCATTTATCATGCCACGTGACATCCACAGTAACCAAAGCGGTCCCCTAGCAACGGAGAAAGTACATCGCCTGTTTTGACCGAATTTAGTATGACCCACAATGCATAACAAATTCGACATATTGGGTCACTGACCATGTTACATAACTCCCATAGCAACCAACGCAACCCCATTTCAACGAGCAAACTACTGGGCCGATTTCAACCAAACGTGGTCTATAAAACCATAATGCCGGGGGAATTCGTTCTATTGGGCAACTTGCCATGGCACGTAACACCCATAGCAACCAGAGCGACTCCCTCGCAACGGGCAAACTACTGGGCCTAATTTAAGCAAATTTGGTATCTGTGCCCATAATGCATTGGAAACGGACCCATTTGGTCATTTATAACGCCAGATGGTATCCACATTAACCAAAACGACTCCTTAGCAACGGGGAAAGTACTAGGCCGTTTTTGACCCAATTCGGTATATGGACCCATGATACATTTGTAATTCGACCTATTATGCCACTTACATTTACAAGGTCACGTGTTTCTCATAACAACCAATGCGACTCCCTAGCAAAGGGCAAACTACTGAACCGATTTTAACCAAATTTGGTATGTGAACCCATAATACATTTGGGAAATGGACTAACTGAGCCACCGACCATGTCATGTATCAGCGCAAACGCAATTCTGGGAATGCCCTAAACCCTTGAAGCATTCGGTATTTCTCATTAAGGGTACAAAAATAGGAAAATAACCGATACATCTGTTCTGGTGATTCCAGGTGTATAATCTTACCAAAAGGAATTTCTTCGTGCTTATGTTTTCATATTATTTATTGGTGTTTAAGGTCACATACTTATGCACAATGGCTAATCATGACCGTGACAGTTTTACAGGTAGGGGAAGCCGGAGTACCCGGAGGGAACCACCTAGCAACGACGAGCAGCTGCCAGCTCCCCAACATCGTAACTCCGCACTGCAACACAGACAGAGTTAGATTAGTTGAAGACACGCGCACCATCGACGTGCAGTACACCTTAGTACACGGCGTCATCGTGCCCCCATGTGGGCACTCGGAGTTAAGTGCCTTGCCCAAGGACACAATGCGGGAGTCCGAATCGATCGCTCAGACGGGCACCCATCCGATTGTGTTTTCATATCCGCTCTGCTGTGTCATTGGTAGTAATTAGATAATAACAAGGCTAATGGCACAAAAATAACTTCCTCTTTGTACCACTGAAATATACACGATATCAGATTTGTATCTGTATGGCGAGTGGAGAATCGCTGTCATTTTATCCCATCGCCCTTTTTTGCATAGTATTGGCAGGCTTGGCAATTTCAGGAGAGCGATTTTTTAGCTCTCCTTACTGCCCTCCTGAAAGAATTAACGAGAGCGAAAAATTGCCCTCCTAAATATTTTGGTCTGGGATGATTGAGATTACATGTATTATGCTCACATTAAATTTTTGTTGTAAAGCAAAAATGTAATTTAACTTCGAAGTCACAAAACCTCACGTAATTTCATTTTGAAAGTGGTTTAGTGGTAAAAGGTATTGGCTGCAACCACTCCCAAACACAGTTGCAATCATTTGAAGCAAAATGGGTCACAGCAATATATATTTTTTTCTGTCAGTTTCAAGTTCAACAACTGACATCACAGTTTGAGGGGTAATTATTCAAGGAATATTGACACTATAATATACTACCATTACTACTATCCTGTCACTTGAAGCACTTGCACCAGGATGTGACTGTAGATTCAGGCAGACCTGTTGTCCAAGAAAGTCATACGCCTACCACTACCACCTTCAACCCCCCTTGGGGGGTTGAAGGTGGTAGTGGTAGGCGTATGACTTTCTTGGACAACAGGTCTGGGTACACACACAGGTCTTGTCAAGAGTGTGTTCAGTTGTTGAGTGAGACATCTAGATGTCTAAGAGATTTCGCTTTACCTTAGTAAAGTTAATAAAATCACTGATGTAGTCTGTTGGTTTCAGTTTCAATGAGTTCCTTCAACTGGATACTTAAAATGCTGTGTAAAGCTAATTGCTCTCCTAAGTTGATTGAGGAGAGCGATTTTTTGCCCTCCTGCATTTTTCAGAATGCCAGGCCTGTATTGGTATAATTTTCCTGTTGTTGCTATTTTTATTTTCAATTATCCCAGAATTCAATATCGAATGAAAAAATGGCCGCATCCGATGGGCAAATCGGAAGACACAATTTTCAGTTTGTTAGATGTACTGTTTCATTGGAAATTGCGTGTTTCTCTACATATACCTGTGTGTTACCTATAGAGCTCACCGCATTCTCTATGAATTAGGTTAGACCCAGAAAAGAACGCAGCCACAAAGGTATCGTGAAATTGAAAGAAAAAGGTTCTTGCTATCGCCGACAGTTTTGTCAACTTTTGACACTGGCAGTAAACCTAAAGATTCGTGATCAAAAGTAGTATTTTAAATTTTTAATTAACAAAAATCAATTTAATACTGAAGTCTAGGATGTCCGGAAGTACGGAAGCGTAGTAGGGACATGATAAAAAATAATTTCCAGACCCAGAAAGTCGAAATTTCTACTTTTTATCTCAAAATTTCGACTTTTTATCTCGAAATTTCGACTTGAAATCTCGAAATTTCGACTTTTTATCTCGACTTAAAATCTCTAAATTTCGACTTTTTATCTTGAAATTTTGACATAAAATCTCGAAATTTCGACTTTTTATCTCGATATTTCGACATAAAATCCCGAAATTTCGACTTTTATCTCGGAATTTCGACTTTTTGTTGTACACTTGGTAGCCTTATCAGCTGCGACGGTGTTGCGCATTTACTGTTTATGGACACAATGACGCTTCACTTTGCTTTTGTGGGATGTGTTCTATTTTGATCTTCGTCTATTATGGGTGTTGGGTTTGAAATGGGGAAATGCTAGGTGGGGTGGAAGTTGAATTAGAGGTGGAAGGCTATTATTTCCACGATTTTTTTTTATTTTCTGCTGTAATTTTGGGGCACAGAACTGAGTGAAAGTCGCATATCTTCGTAAGGTTGGGCCACTCCAGTGATATTTACCGGCAGCACTTTTCGAGTAGTGTGTGTGGGGAGAGGGGGAGGCAACTTCCACAGCATTGCTCATTGGCGGGTGGGAGAAATATACGTGCACTGATATCATTTGGGTGTATCGCTCTTTTTGTGGATTATAATGGCGTGATGGGGAAGACATCCGAAGTTGTGGGACGTCTTCACGGAGCCTCATGTATATATTGTAGCGGTCGAGGTATAAAGGTCATTCACCAACCAGCCTGGTTGGTGCGGATCTCTTAGTCTCGTGGTAAATCGCTCGCTTTGTGTGCTAGAGATCGACGGTTCGAACCCCGGCTCCCGCACTTATTTCTCCTCCTGTTACATTTGGGGGCTCGTCCGGTCCTCAGCAGTAGGTGGCACCGCGGGTGTTTCGACCGCTTTGAGGGAGGAAGTTGGGTGAGGTTCACTTGTGGTGAATCTCAAAAGAACGGGAGAGTAGTGTAGATGTCGAGGTATAAAGGTCATTTACCAACTAGCCTGATCTCTTAGTCTCGTGGTAAATCGCTCGCTTTGTGTGCTAGAGATCGACGGTTCGAACCCCGGCTCCTGCACTTATCTCTCCTCCTGTTACATTATTATAGACGCGCTCTGTGGACTTTTATTGCAACGTGATTTAACGGTACTTGTCAATAACGTGTGTTGTTTGATATTTTATTAGAATGTTTATTGCACGGACATAACTCTGTGTGTGTGGGGGAGGGGGCAATTGGTAAATTTCACGTGGAACAGCATCTGTTAAGCTGCATCCTTTGTAAATACGGTTTGGAATAGAGCGTCAGTTTATTTGATCATCAACTTTAGGATGCTGGGCGGAGTTGCACTAAATTCTTATTTACCATTAGGCAACGGATGGCAAAGTCGATGGACAAAATTGGGCATTTGCATGGGTGAGGTCTTTTGTACTCGTCCGGAAAACAATATTCCACTTGGAGTGTTCGTTAATGAATGAAAAGGAGGCCTACCCCAAGCTGACAGAAATGTCAAGGTTCATGTGTGGGGGTATTATTCGTGTCCGCCTGTCCGGTCGGTAGGGCGAGAGTTTGTTAGAAATCAGTAGCCAGTGTATTATCGTGCATCCTAATGCATTGGAAAATTATTTTATTCGTCTTGGGGATAACATTGTGGTGGTGGCGTGGGTGGGGATGGGGCTCACCTATATTCAATTCTGGATAAGACAGGAAAAGGGAAGGTATAGAAAGATAACCGAGATAATTGCTGGTTGTTTCAGCAGAGTTTCGGTCACTATGGCTGACACAGCTGCATGCTGACCATCACTTGTGTTGGTGGCACCAATACTCTTCCATAGTTTATTTACACTGCCGTTCAAGGTTTTAATGAAACTAACGCTAGAATGGTATGCCCCAGTCCATAAGCTAAAATGGTGGAGAGAGAGAGAGAGAGAGAGAGAGAGGGGGGGGGGGGGGTGCGTCCCATGACCCTGTCCGTGTTGGAATTTTTCAAGTTGTCTGTCGGAAAACTTGTGGCCGCCCTCACGACAACGATGTCACACTTTTCATTGTGCAAAACTATCTTTAGGTTTCATAAATCCTTTGTGTGTAAACGCTTGTTCGTTTATTATTGTTGCATTAAAGAATTACTTTTGTGAAACGAAAGTAATTCTTGAAAATAATAATAAACGAACAATTGGGGTTTCGTTAATTATTGTTTTACGAAAAAATATTGAGCTGGGATTCAAGTTCATACCGACGGTCAGCGATCCGGGAACACTGTCGGAATATTTACCTCTCGACCCACCATGTCGGGAGGGGTGGGGGGGGGGGGTGGGGGTGGGGGGTTGAGATCCTATCTCTGTGCCTGGTTTTGGGGAATAACTGCAAGCTTGAATATTTTATTGCGGTTTACCGTTATTTACGGTAAGCCAGGGTCACCACATGTCTGGCAGTTTTACGGGTGGTGGAAGCCGGAGAAAACCACCGAGTAGTGGCGAGCAACTGTCAGACTCCCCAACGTACTAACTATGCATAGAGTCATCATTTCCTGAAGAAGGCAAGTACGCCATGAACGTATACCCAGTGCGCCTTAGTACAGCGACACCGTGCCATGGGCAATCGGGATTCAGTTCCTTACCCAAGGGCACAATGCCGATACCGCTAGTCAGGATCAATCGGTGAAGCCCTCGGTTTAAAGTTCAAAGATCCAACCACTGGCAAGCTTCAATGGACCGGTTGGTTCATCCATAAGACGGCCCTTATCAGGGCCATCGAAATGTTTGAAACGAACACTTGTTCACTTAACACATTGCCATCAACATTAACCCCTTCTCTTACCACCCTGCAATTAAACCCAGAGATAAAATTATTTCCACTCGATACGAGTAAAATTCCATTTGCCGAGATTCATATAAGTGTGTGCTAAATTTCGAAGAGTAAAAATCCATTATCCTGGCTCCTTACAAAATGTAATATAACAGGCGCATCCCGACGCCACCCCCTCCCCCGATGAGGAGAGCGGTGACGAAGTGTTTAGACCAATGCACTTTAAACCAAAAGATAGTCAGTCCGATCCTGATCAGAGGTAACTGCTTTGGGTAAAAACGCTTTATCCCGTCATGTGGGGCACGGAGACGTTGTGTTCAAAGGCGTGCATGTCGATGATTCACTTGCTTTCAACCGCAGCTAATGTTGCTTGTGCAGAGTTAGTAAGTTCGAGAGTGTCAGTTGCTCGCCGCTGCACGATTATTCTCTCTGGCTTCCGCCCACCATTAAACCGCCCAACACGATGTCACCCAGGCTGTTGAAAATGTGGTTAAATACAAACAAACTTCTCCCCAAAACAAACATCGATATCCAACCGGATAAGCCCAGACCCAAAGGGAAACACTCATAATTTTGAAAACTGTAACCTCCGTACAAATATCTACATACGTATACCCTTTCAAGTAGGTAAATTGTGGCTATATACTTTCCCTATACCTGTCTTGTCCAGAAATGAATAAATGTGCGCCCCCCCCCCCCTCCCCCGCCACACACACACACATGAGCGCGCAGCCACCACCACAACGTGTTGACTCGCTAAGACGAGTAGAATGATCCCCTATATGCATTAGAGTGTATATAATGATACACCGACTTTCTGATTTCTAACAATTTCTCACCCTATGGAACGGACACGAATGCCCCCCCCCCCCCCCCCCCTTTGAGATTTCTAACTGGGTTTGGGCGGTCACTGCCTCCTTTTTCATGCACCATTCATGACGCTATCCTGTCTGTTAGAAGCGTTGTTAAACCCCAGTGAAAAAATTAAAACAATCATGGCCCTCTACGCGGTACATTGTTTTTGTATATTGTTTTTTTCCGGAAGAGTATAACAGTCCACGCCCATAAAATGTCCAGTTTTATACATCGAATTTGCCAATCCGTTCGCTAATGGTAAATAAGAATGTAATACACCCGATACACAGCTTCCTAAAGTTTACGGCAAAATACATCGAAATGATCTCAGTGCACAGTACTGCGCACATGCTTCTCCCACCCTCGAAAAGTGCTGCACAATAAATATCAGTTTTACCCAGTGCGCTGTTCAAACACTTACGGCATTCACTTCTGGCAGTGCATCCCCTATAATTTAACTTGGTGGTGGTCGGGTGTGTGTGTCAGACTTGGGGTCAAATGCAAATGCATTTGCATTTAAATGCATTTAAATGCGTGATTTCAAGTATTTGCATTTGCATTTGAATATTTTAGAAGCAAGTATTTGCATTTGCATTTGTATTTGAAAGAAAAAGTATTTGAAATTTCAAATACTTTCCAAATACATTTCAAATACTTTTGTCTTAACTCCATAAATTGAACTTTGCATTTGTTACTCAACAGATTAATTATATCTAGTTTTACACAGTTGGCTGGAAAGGGAATTCCTTCTTGTTAACTGGTAGAGTGCTGGAAGCCCATATTTGGGCTTTATTTTGAAGTGCAGGTGCCATAACTTAATGGCTTCATATTCTGTAGATGTACGTCATATTATTTTTGAACTGAGAGTATTTAGTCTGTGAGGATTTGCCTTGTTACAATTTATGGGAGAGTGCCAATAGGCACTCTCCCATAAATTGTAACAAGGCAAAGAGACGTGGACAAATTTATATGACCAAAAATAACTTAGCACTCTACCAGTTAATTAATTTGTTTGTCCAGTCTAAAGGCACAGCATGGTATAATAAATGACCATCCACTTAGTCTTTGAATCAACTGAAGTAGCATATTTTTTATCAGAATACAGCCCAGGGCATAACACAGGTGGAAAGTGGATTAAGGCACAGTAACAAGAGAAATTATATGCCAAGCAGAAGAAACTGAATATTATTTTCTGTAACTGAACAAACTGAATTTGTTGATCAGTCATCAAAAGACCATTCTAAGCTTTTGTTTTTTTTTGGTGGGGATTATAGATTAGGACCCTTGTTATTACTCGAGATAAAAACCTATTGATTAATTTATTCAACACTTAGTCCATACACTTTATTATGCTTGCAACAATATTCAAGTCTTCTTCCTCTGATCAGGGTATGTTCTGAAGCACATGTGTGCTACAGATTATGTGTTTGAAAACCCAGTCAAAAATAAAATTCCAAGTTGAAGTAGTTGAAGGATAACTTTGGTCATTTTACAAATCTGTCACATAAGTGAAGCCTCAGCCAATGGACCTCTGGGTTCAACCTGAAAGTCTTTGGCTGAAACTTTGGTTGTCCTTCTTACAATGTTTTAAAAATACCTTTAGTTATTAGCCAGGTGGAATCGCCAGTCACTTCACAAGTGCTTCAGTGATATTACATTTCTAAGACACTGTTTATGTTGCTGAAATAAATTTATTATTTGATAGAATGTAATCAATCCACAATGGCCATGCTGGGGCCGAGATAGTAATACAAAAATGTTTAATAAACATTGAAAGAAAGATTTAGTTCATTTTTAGTTTTATTTTCTTTGTCAGAATGTATTTGAAAAGTATTTGAATTGATTTTCAAATGCATTTGCATTTGCATTTGAAAAATTTCAGCTGCATTTGCATTTGAAAATTTAAAAAGTATTTGCATTTAAATACTTTCCAAAGTATTTGACCCCATGTCTGGTGTGTGTGTGGGTGGTAGGAGGGGGGTTGTAAGGGGGGGGGGCATATTTGTTGTTTTTCCACACAATGACGCTTCACTTGGGTGGCATGTGTCTCGTTTTTTATTTTTTCTTCTGTAATATTTCGGTAGTGTACTGAGTAAAAAGTGGTACCTCTTCGTAAGGGGAAATACCACAGTGATATTTACTGGGCAGCATATCTTCGTAAGGGTAGACTACTCCTGTGATTCACCGTGGGTACCCCGGGACATGAAGTAGTGCTTAGTGCTCGTTTACTGTTGTAAACAAGCTCCGTTTTACTGTTAAAATGTAGGAGCCATTCATCAATGCTTGGACGGAAGTTCTCTAAAATGGGTATAAACGATTGACTAAACTTGACTTTATCTCCATGTTGCGGTTACGATTGTGCAGAAATATGTGACCTCAAACACCAATAAATAAATAAATAAATAAATAAATAAATAAATAAATAAATAAATAAATACTCCAGTGATATTTACTGGGCAGCACTTTCTGGGATTGGGATGGGTGTGGGGGGGGGTAGGGCTGATACAGCATTACTTATCAGAGGGTGGGAGATGCATGTGTGCATTGATATTATTTGGATGTATTGCTCTTTTTGTGATGTATAATGGCGGGATGGGGAAGACATCGAGGGGCATGTCATGTGGTAGTCTTCAGTGAACCTCTGTGGTCTACAATGGCGTGATAGGGAAGATTTCCAAGGGCATGTGGGAAGTCTTCAATGAACTTCAAGTATTGGATTTTATTGAAAAGTGAGTTAACTGAACTCTGAAGGGCCGGAGATGGAGTGGTGGGGTGGGCAGCATTCCTGTCTTGTTGGTTAGGTGAGAATTTGTTAGAACTCAGAACCTGGTGTATCGGAATCTATCGCACACTGCTACTGAACAAAAGGCCATGTGCATACCTAGCGAGATGAAATCTCGAAATTTCGAGATAAAAAGTCAAAATTTTGAGATTTTAAGTCGCAATTTCGAGATAAAAAGTCAAAATTCCGAGATTTTATGTCAAAATTTCAAGATAAAAAGTCAAAATTTTGAAATTTTATGTCAAAATTTTGAGATAAAAAGTTGAAATTTCGAGATAAAAAGATTTTAAGTTGAAATTTCGAGATAAAAAGTCAAAATTTCGACTTTCTGGGTCTGGAAATTATTTTTTATCATGTCCCTAATACGCTTCCATAGAAAAGTTGCATTCAGACTAAAAAAATGTTACGTACTGACCAGAAAGAAATTACGTTTTGACAAGATCAATGTTACGTTTTGATTAAAATTGAAAGTGTCAATGTAGCTCAACTTGTTAAGACATGTACATGTATAGCATGTGACACAGCAATGACAAACATCTAGGTAATGACCTGATAACAAAGGTACATATAAAGTATTGTAACGGTGTGTACAAAAATACTGACCGTAGCCTATAACAAATGTTTAGGTAAAGTATTGTAAAGGTGGGTGACTGTCAGATGCTAAACTAGAAAAGAAATCTTTAAGTCACAGAGTGGGTCTGACTGAACCCCAAAATATTTGTTCTCAAAGCACAGTGATAACAAAGGCACCCCAAAACACACTCGTTCCTGTCCCAAGGTGAAAACAAAGGTACCCAAGAAGTTTCGTGAAGATCAGTTCATAAATACAAGCTGTATAGAAGTTGTGACAAAAAATTGAATGGACCTAATTTCGGTACAAAATGGCCACTGGCAGCCATCTTGAATTTTAGACCGCACCCAGAAACACTCGTTCTCATCCCAAGGTGATAACAAAGGTACCCAAGACGTTTCGTGAAGATCAGTTCATAAATACAGACTCTAGGCCGAGCCGTATTGACATGTGTACTTACTGTGTGTAAGAAGCACTGAAAAAATCAAAGTTCATCTAATTTGCATAATTTCTGCATGAGAAAAAAACCTGTATTATATGTGATGTATCCCATGGTACTAAACATTCACACAAAAAATTATTCAAATCAGCACTTTCATATGGAAGTTCTGTGCAAAAATCTGATTGCACCTAATTTTGTACAAAATGGCTGCCATCGGCCATCTTGAATTTCGGACCGGACCCCAAAACACTCGTTCTTGTCCCACGGTGATACCAAAGGTACCCAAGAAGTTTCGTAAAGATCGGTTCATAAATACGGCCTCTAACCCGAGCCATATTGGCATTTGAACTTACAGTGCTGAAAGTAACACTAAAAAATATCAAAGTTAGTCTAATTTGCATAATTTACGCACAAGAAAAAAACCTGTATTATATGTGATGTATCCCATGGTACTAAACATTCATACAAAAAATTATTCAAATCAGCGCTTTCATATGGAAGTTCTGCACAAAAATCTGATTGCCCCTAATTTTGTACAAAATGGCTGCCAGCGGCCAACTTGAATTTCGGATCGGACCCCAAAACACTCGTTCTCCCACGGTGATAACAAAGGTACCCAAGAAGTTTCGTAAAGATCGGTTCATAAATGCGACCTCTAGCCCGAGCCGTATTGGCATTTGCACTGACAGTGCTGAAAGTAACACTAAATAAATCAAAGTTAGTCTAATTTGCATAATTTAAGCACGAGAAAAAAACCTGTATGATATGTAATGTATCTCATGGTACTAAACATTCATACAAAAAATGATTCAAATCAGAGCTTTCATATGGAAGTTCTGTACAAATAACAGATTTCTGCATCGTCGGTACAAAATGGTGGCTGGCAGCCATCTTGAATTTTGGACCGCACCCAAAAACACTCGTTCTCGTCCCACAGTCATAACAAAGGTACCCAAGAAGTTTTGTAAAGATCGGTTCATAAATACGGCCTCTAGCCCGAGCCGTATCCAATTGTTGACGTACGGACAGACGGATGACGGGCCATGACAAAAGCTCAAATTTGGCTTCGCCAAAGTTGAGCTTAAAAGTACCTTTCGATCAAAAAATGTTACGTTTTGACCAAAGTGAAATGTTACATTTTGGCATGGTTACGTTTTAACTAGTATTCTTACAAAGACATCTGCAATTGAAAAGTAAGCACGCATCAGATGTAATGGAAATTTTCACTCAGTGTAGTCACCAGTCAAGCATGGAATGTGTGTCACAGTGAGCCAATTTGGGTTCATGACACAATTTTCTGAACTCTAATGCATGAACCCACAAAGTTTCGTTGGTATATACCAAATTATATACTTGGAAATTGTTCAGCACTCTGCACGAAGACAGGATTATAGCACGGAAGTGATGAGGAAAATGCCAAAATGCACCATAACAGAGCTCATGACATTTAACGTTTACATACTGTGACATTGTGTTAAGATGGTGGTTGAGACATGCCTGTCCCACCGATTTAAAACATATTTTGGCATGCAGGAAGTGAGAGAAAAGTCGTTCCTGAAATATGACCTGGAAATGGAACCTGAAAAGCACATTACAGAGACCTAATTTTAGTTCATGTCTTATCTTTAGGTCATGATAAATGATGTGCCATGCTACAGTACAGTCGCCATGGGCTGGTCATAATCCACACATGAGCTGTGATGTTCACACATGCATTTACCAGCTACTCAAAATCATCATCGGAAAATTTTAATGAAGCACAGGTTTATAGCCAGTGCTTCATTAACCCTTTACCTAACACGAAAAGCAGACATTTGCAAACTTTTTTTGCGTCCAAACACAGCTTATGACCTCTTATTGTCACATAGTTATGACGTCACGCCTTTGTTAAAAGTGTGTGATATATTTCGAAGAGTTGGTTAGAGCATGTGTGATATTCAAGAACAATAGACAGTGATTGTGTAACCTGTCAGTTCTAATACAAACACAGCCGAGAGGAAAGATTAAGGGCACCTGTGCTAAAATGTTTTGAACAGAGAAACGAGAATTTACCTGACTTTTGATTTTATTGAAAGAGTTAAAGAAAGAAATCCACACCCGGGTGTAAATGATAAATGGAACGTTTAATTTCTCGCTCAACCTTTTGAGCGCAATGACGAAACGGAAAAAATGAAGTAATATCACTTGCTTTCCATCAATCTTCATGTGTCTTGCAAGTTTGGCTTAAGAAATTAACTAATTAAACGGGAATGGACACGTGTCAGACAAGGGTTCAGTGGAGTGTTTGATTGTTCGTGTTTTGATTGTTTGTGCAAACATCAATGTGACAAGTCGGTTACAGCACAAAAACTCGTGATATTGAACATACAATCGCTCGAGCTAGTTACTCGGACAAGTCCTCGTTAACTAACTCTCGCGATTGTATATTCAATATCACTCGTTTTCTATGCTGTAACCTATACTTGGAATGATCTCAATGAGCTTGTTCCAATAAGGAGTCATAAGCTATGTTTTTGTGACAAACTAATGAAAATTGAATGGTGAATTTTGTGAATAGCACTGGCTGGTTTTGGCCTTTACATTGGGTAAAGGGTTAATTATCCCCGCTTTCGTCGGGGATATTGTCGTTATCTCCGTCTGTCCGTCCGTCCGTCCGTCCGGTGTTACATTCACTTGCACAGGGTTCATACAGCTCTTGAAAAACCCTTGAAAATTAGTTTTTTCTTGAAAAACCCTGGAATTTGAAATTAGCCCTTGAGAAACCCTTGAACTTTAAGAAATCTCTTGAAAAACCCTTGAATACCAAGCTATTTCCTGGGCATTGTAAATATGTGTACTCGCCTTTTACTTGTTTGTTGCGCTCGTGTCGCTCAGTTAAAAAAAAACATAAAAAAGTATGGAATGTTTTACCAAGATTACTGTAACTCAGATCACACTTTGGGTACCAGTACTTCCTGACTTCCAAAGTCAGATCCGTGTAACATGAATCTTAGATTTTTAGAGCTCATACAACAAGCTGAATAGTATATGTAGCCCTTGAAAAAAAAAAGAAGTCCTTGTAAAACCCTTGAAAAACCCTTGAACTTTGTGAGCAAATTTTTGTATGAACCCTGATGCATTAATGTTTAAACTATGCTAATGTGTTCAGGTATCACCAGTACATGTGCATGAAGGTTTCGGGATTTTGATTTGGTTCCAAGTGGTTCCAGTGGAACCATTTTTATCCTTAGAAAATCTTTGTCCGCTCAAAGGTTCTTAGGGTATTGAATTCGATACGTTTAAACCATGTTAACATGTTCAGATAGCATCTGTAGATGTGCATGAAGGTTTCGGAATTTTGATTTGGGTCCAAGTGGTTCCAGTGAAACCACTTTTATCCTTAGAAAATCTTTGTCCGCTCAAAGGCTCTTAGGGTATTGAATTCGAAACTTTTAAACCATGTTAACATGTTCAGATAGCATCTGTAGATGTGCATGAAGGTTTCGGAATTTTGATTTGGGTCCAAGTGGTTCCAGTGGAACCACTTTTACCCTCAGAAAATCTTTGTCCGCTCAAAGGCTCTTAGGGTATTGAATTCGAAACATTTAAACCATGTTAACATGTTCAGATAGCATCTGTAGATGTGCATGAAGGTTTCGGAATTTTGATTTGGTTCCAGGTGGTTCCAGTGGAACCACTTTTATCCTTAGAAAATCTTTGTCCGCTCAAAGGTTCTTAGGGTATTGAATTCGAAACGTTTAAACCATGTTAACATGTTCAGATAGCATCTGTAGATGTGCATGAGGGTTTCACAATTTTGATTTGGGTCCAAGTGGTTCCAGTGGAACCACTTTTACCCTCAGAAAATCTTTGTCCGCTCAAAGGCTCTTAGGGTATTGAATTCGAAACATTTAAACCATGTTAACATGTTCAGATAGCATCTGTAGATGTGCATGAAGGTTTCGGAATTTTGATTTGGTTCCAGGTGGTTCCAGTGGAACCACTTTTATCCTTAGAAAATCTTTGTCCGCTCAAAGGTTCTTAGGGTATTGAATTCGAAACGTTTAAACCATGTTAACATGTTCAGATAGCATCTGTAGATGTGCATGAGGGTTTCACAATTTTGATTTGGGTCCAAGTGGTTCCAGTGGAACCACTTTTACCCTCAGAAAATCTTTGTCCGCTCAAAGGCTCTTAGGGTATTGAATTCGAAATGTTTAAACCATGTTAACATGTTCAGATAGCATCTGTAGATGTGCATGAAGGTTTCAGAATTTTGATTTGGTTCCAGGTGGTTCCAGTGGAACCACTTTTATCCTTAGAAAATCTTTGTCGACTCAAAGGCTCGTAGGGTATTGAATTTGAAACATTTAAACCATGTTAACACGTTCAGATAGCATCTGTAGATGTGCATGAAGGTTTTGGAATTTTGATTTGGGTCCAAGTGGTTCCAGTGGAAACACTTTTACCTTCAGAAAATCTTTGTCCGCTAAAAGGCTCGTAGGGTATTCAATTTGAAACATTTAAACCATGTTAACATGTTCAGATAGCATCTGTAGATGTGCATGAAGGTTTTGGAATTTTGATTTGGGTCCAAGTGGTTCCAGTGGAACCACTTTTATCCTTAGAAAATCTTTGTCCGCTCAAAGGCTCTTAGGGTATTGAATTTGAAACATTTAAACCATGTTAACATGTTCAGATAGCATCTGTAGATGTGCATGAAGGTTTCGGAATTTTGATTTGGTTCCAGGTGGTTCCAGTGGAACCACTTTTATCCTTAGAAAATCTTTGTCCGCTCAAAGGTTCTTAGGTTATTGAATTCGAAATGTTTAAACCATGTTAACATGTTCAGATAGCATCTGTAGATGTGCATGAAGGTTTCAGAATTTTTATTTGGTTCCAGGTGGTTCCAGTGGAACCACTTTTATCCTTAGAAAATCTTTGTCCACTCAAAGGCTCTTAGGGTAATGAATTTGAAACGTTTAAACCATGTTATCATGTTCAGATAGCATCTGTAGATGTGCATTACGGTTTCGGAATTTCAATTTGGTTCCATGTGGTTCCAGTGGAACAACTTTTATCCACAGAAAATCTTTGTCCGCTCAAAGGCTCTTAGGGTATTGAATTCGAAATGTTTAAACCATGTTAACATGTTCAGATAGCATCTGTAGATGTGCATAAAGGTTTCGGAATTTTGATTTGGTTCCAGGTGGTTCCAGTGGAACCACTTTTATCCTTAGAAAAATCTTTGTCCGCTCAAAGGCTCATAGGGTATTGAATTTGAAACGTTTAAACCATGTTAACATGTTCAGATAGCATCTGTAGATGTGCATGAGGGTTTTGGAATTTTGATTTGGGTCCAAGTGGTTCCAGTGGAACCACTTTTGTCCTTAGAAAATCTTTGTGCACTCAAAGGCTCTTGGGGTATTGAATTCGAAACGTTGAAACCATGTTAACATGTTCAGATGGCATCTGTAGATGTGCATGAAGGTTTCGGAATTTCGATCTGGTTCCAAGTGGTTCCACTGAAATTTTCCTTAGAAAATGTTTGTCTGATCAAAGGCTGTTAGGGTATTCGATAACCGATACCTTTTAATGATCTGAACAGCTCAATTACTGTCAGTTGATAATGTTGCTGATAATTCAGGGAATACCATGTACCAAGAATCACGTCCACAATGTGCTTTGAGTGATTGTGTTATTATTGTGATTCGTTAGTAACACAAGTACACTGCGGTGGTAGCTGATCATACAATTATTTTGTCACGTGCGAGTGGACACAACAAGCTACAATCAACTGAAAACTATTGACGTCACAGTACTACAGACTGTTTCGTCTGGAGTGTATGGAGCGCATCGAAAACAACAGGTACAGGTTCATCTAGAGACTGTCTTGACTGTCGTATGCAAACACCTGACGTTACGGGAGACGCACATGTTTATTGCCATATGCCCGCGAATACAATTGGTATGAGCTGATGAACCCTTTTCCAACTTGCTTAGAAGGAACAATTTGGAAAGATATACATCAGTTGATGATTACGCTAAAATTTTGTGGATAACCATTTATTTTCAAACAATTGATAATTATGCTGATAACCCTTTACCATAACATGTGAAATATACTTCAATATACTTCTTACTTGATTGGTTCAGTAACCCCTTTCCAGGCATGGATCATTGAACCAACCACATGCTAATTATCCCCGCATTTTAAAAAATGCGGGGATATTGTCATGATCTCCGTCCGTACGTCCGTACTTCCGTACGTCCGGTTTTGTAATTCGAAACGCTGTAACTTTCTACAGTTGTTCGATAGGGTCTGTGCAACCCAAAAATACAACTTTTAAATTTTTGTGCCACCAGGTGGCTTCTGTGGAGCCACTTAAAAAATGCGTTATTTTTTCACTTTTTTGCTGAATAGTCCCAACCTATGTAATTCGGAGTTCTAAAATTACACTAGGGTGTTGCTAAATGATCTGTAGATATGTAGGAAGGTTTCGGATTTTTCGGGTGCCACGTGGCTGTACCACCGTAGCCACTTTTGTGTTTTCTTAGACCGTTTCCGGCAAAAGGCTCGTAGGATATGTAATTCGAAATGCTAAATCCATGCTCAGATGTTGCAGTAGGGACTATAGATGCGCACGAAGGTTTCGGATTTTTCGGGTGCCACGTGGCTGTGCCACCGTAGCCACTTTTATGTTTTCTTAGACCGTTTCCGCCGAAAGTCTCGTAGGGTATGTAATTCGAAATGCTAAAACTATTCTCAGATGTTGCAGTATGGTCTATAGATGCGTACGAAGGAAATGCTAAAACTATGCTCAAAAGTTGCAGTAGGGTCTGTAGATGTGCACGAAGGTTTCGGATTTTTGGGGTGCCACCGTTGCCACTTTCATGTTTTCTTAGACCGTTTCCGGCGAAATGCTCCCAGGGTACATGTATGTAATTCGAAACGCTAAAACCATGTCCAAATGTTGCAGTGGAGTCTGTAGGTGCTCACGAAGCTGTGTCACCTGTGCCACTCAATATGATTTTAGTGTGACATATAATACATTTCATCTTTGTATCAAGCATTCATACAAAGTCAAGGATGCAAATGCGGGGATACACTATAGTGTGCTTTGCACACAAGTGACACCATCTAGTCAAATTTTTGATGATTATTCCTATAATTACCATTAATTAGTGTTTGGAATCTAATATTAGAGCTGTAGGTTTTTAAATTTCTTGTTCGGTTTTGGTTTTGGTTTTTCAGGTGGAGTAAAACCTCGGTTCGGTTCGGTTTTCGGTTTGTTCATGAGGCCAAGTAAAATTCAATAAAACTCATTCTTTTGTCTGGAATCATAACTGAATGGTAGTGAAATTGAGTGAAACTCAGTGAATGCCCAAAATAAGCTATATAATACATGAAGAATCAGGAAGGCCAATATAATAATTACCTAAATGTACAGAACTTTTATTGTGCTTGGCCATTTTTCGAGGTCTGACACCTATACACAACTTGAGGAAAGCTGCAAACACAACTAAACTGAAATGTCGGAAATTCACGGAATGTAGCCTTCCCAGAGTAGTGAGAGTACCCAGACACTGCCATTGGCAGTGTCTGGGTACTCTCACCACTCTGGGATGGCTACATTCTGTAAATTTCTGCAGCAAGAGAGTATTTAATAAAAAAACGAAAAACCTTAGATTACAGGATGTCGACGGTTTCGGTTTTTTCAAAAAACTAAAAACCTCGGTTCGGTTTCTGTTAACCTACAGCTCTATCTAATATTATTGCATCTGTGGAAATATGACCCACACGTGGAAAGTAACCAGTCCATGACAGTCTTACTGTACATCTCAGTATGGGCATTTGTGACAAATGGATGTAAACTACGGAGAATCTGATTTTAGTTTCTCTTTCTTCAAAATACAAAAAAACACAAGTCTACAAATTCTATTTATTGCTTTACGTACCAGCGTTAAAAATAGAAAATTCAACAAAAATTCATAGGTTTATTCAAACAACAAGCAGACATATTGTAGTTTTGAGCAACTGGTCAGCTTCAAAACATTTATGCCAATTTATTAGCCTAACACAAACTCATGTCATTTCTGCCTATCAAGCACCATTTGAACAACATGTATCAGAGAAGATTTAAAGTCAGAAGAATCTAAATATCGAATTTGGCGTATTGCTTCTTTGCCATACTGTTCAGCCAACATTCTTGTTTGTAAGACACCATCACTCTGCAATATAAATTATACATTTTAAGTAATTATCCCCGCTTTCGTCGGGGATATTGTCGTTATCTCCGTCCATACGTACGTACGTCCGTCCGTCCGTCCGTCCATCCGGTGTTACATTCACTTGCATTAATGTTTAAACTATGCTAATGTGTTCAGGTATCACCAGTACATGTGCATGAAGGTTTCGGGATTTTGATTTGGTTCCAAGTGGTTCCAGTGGAACCACTTTTATCCTTAGAAAATCTTTGTCCGCTCAAAGGCTCTTAGGGTATTGAATTCGAAACTTTTAAACCATGTTAACATGTTCAGATAGAATCTGTAGATGTGCATGAAGGTTTCGGAATTTTGATTTGGGTCCAAGTGGTTCCAGTGGAACCACTTTTATCCTTAGAAAATCTTTGTCCGCTCAAAGGCTCTTAGGGTATTGAATTCGAAACTTTTAAACCATGTTAACATGTTCAGATAGCATCTGTAGATGTGCATGAAGGTTTCGGAATTTTGATTTGGGTCCAAGTGGTTCCAGTGGAACCACTTTTACCCTCAGAAAATCTTTGTCCGCTCAAAGGCTCTTAGGGTATTGAATTCGAAACATTTAAACATGTTCAGATAGCATCTGTAGATGTGCATGAAGGTTTCGGAATTTTGATTTTGTTCCAGGTGGTTCCAGTGGAACCACTTTTATCCTTAGAAAATCTTTGTCCGCTCAAAGGTTCTTAGGGTATTGAATTCGAAACGTTTAAACCATGTTAACATGTTCAGATAGCATCTGTAGATGTGCATGAAGGTTTTGGAATTTTGATTTGGGTCCAAGTGGTTCCAGTGGAACCACTTTTATCCTTACAAAATCTTTGTCCGCTCAAAGGCTCTTAGGGTATTGAATTCGAAATGTTTAAACCATGTTAACATGTTCAGATAGCATCTGTAGATGTGCATGAAGGTTTTGGAATTTTCATTTGGGTCCAAGTGGTTCCAGTGGAACCACTTTTACCCTCAGAAAATCTTTGTCCGCTCAAAGGCTCTTAGGGTATTGAATTCGAAATGTTTAAACCATGTTAACATGTTCAGATAGCATCTGTAGATGTGCATGAAGGTTTCGGAATTTTTATTTGGTTCCAGGTGGTTCCAGTGGAACCACTTTTATCCTTAGAAAATCTTTGTCCACACAAAGGCTCGTAGGGTATTGAATTTGAAACGTTTAAACCATGTTAACATGTTCAGATAGCATCTGTAGATGTGCATGAAGGTTTTGGAATTTTGATTTGGGTCCAAGTGGTTCCAGTGGAACCACTTTTATCCTTAGAAAGTCTTTGTCCGCTCAAAGGTTCTTAGGGTATTGAATTCGAAACGTTTAAACCATGTTAACATGTTCAGATAGCATCTGTTAGATGTGCATGATGGTTTCGGAATTTTGATTTGGGTCCAAGTGGTTCCAGTGGAACCACTTTTATCCTTAGAAAATCTTTGTCCGCTCAAAGGCTCTTAGGGTATTAAATTCGAAACGTTTAAACCATGTTAACATGTTCAGATAGCATCTGTAGATGTGCATGAGGGTTTCACAATTTTGATTTGGGTCCAAGTGGTTCCAGTGGAACCACTTTTACCCTCAGAAAATCTTTGTCCGCTCAAAGGCTCTTAGGGTATTGAATTCGAAACGTTTAAACCATGTTAACATGTTCAGATAGCATCTGTAGATGTGCATGAAGGTTTCAGAATTTTGATTTGGTTCCAGGTGGTTCCAGTGGAACCACTTTTATCCTTAGAAAATCTTTGTCGACTCAAAGGCTCGTAGGGTATTGAATTTGAAACATTTAAACCATGTTAACATGTTCAGATAGCATCTGTAGATGTGCATGAAGGTTTTGGAATTTTGATTTGGGTCCAAGTGGTTCCAGTGGAAACACTTTTACCCTCAGAAAATCTTTGTCCGCTAAAAGGCTCGTAGGGTATTCAATTTGAAACATTTAAACCATGTTAACATGTTCAGATAGCATCTTAGGGTATTGTCGGGGATATTGCCATTATCTCCGTCCGTACGTACGTACGTATGTCCGTCCGTCCGCCTGTCCGTATGTCCGTCCGGTGTTACATTCACTTGCATTAATGTTTAAACTATGCTAATGTGTTCAGGTATCACCAGTACATGTGCATGAAGGTTTCGGGATTTTGATTTGGTTCCAAGTGGTTCCAGTGGAACCATTTTTATCCTTAGAAAATCTTTGTCCGCTCAAAGGTTCTTAGGGTATTGAATTCGATACATTTAAACCATGTTAACATGTTCAGATAGCATCTGTAAATGTGCATGAAGGTTTCGGAATTTTGATTTGGGTCCAAGTGGTTCCAGTGGAACCACTTTTATCCTTAGAAAATCTTTGTCCGCTCAAAGGCTCTTAGGGTACTGAATTCGAAACTTTTAAACCATGTTAACATGTTCAGATAGCATCTGTAGATGTGCATGAAGGTTTCGGAATTTTGATTTGGGTCCAAGTGGTTCCAGTGGAACCACTTTTACCCTCAGAAAATCTTTGTCCGCTCAAAGGCTCTTAGGGTATTTTTCGAAACATTTAAACCATGTTAACATGTTCAGATAGCATCTGTAGATGTGCATGAAGGTTTCGGAATTTTGATTTTGTTCCAGGTGGTTCCAGTGGAACCACTTTTATCCTTAGAAAATCTTTGTCCACTCAAAGGTTCTTAGGGTATTGAATTCGAAACGTTTAAACCATGTTAACATGTTCAGATAGCATCTGTAGATGTGCATGAAGGTTTCGGAATTTTTATTTGGGTCCAAGTGGTTCCAGTGGAACCACTTTTATCCTTACAAAATCTTTGTCCGCTCAAAGGCTCTTAGGGTATTGAATTCGAAATGTTTAAACCATGTTAACATGTTCAGATAGCATCTGTAGATGTGCATGAAGGTTTTGGAATTTTCATTTGGGTCCAAGTGGTTCCAGTGGAACCACTTTTACCCTCAGAAAATCTTTGTCCACTCAAAGGCTCTTAGGGTATTGAATTCGAAACGTTTAAACCATGTTAACATGTTCAGATAGCATCTGTAGATGTGCATGAAGGTTTCGGAATTTTTATTTGGTTCCAGGTGGTTCCAGTGGAACCACTTTTATCCTTAGAAAATCTTTGTCCACACAAAGGCTCGTAGGGTATTGAATTTGAAACGTTTAAACCATGTTAACATGTTCAGATAGCATCTGTAGATGTGCATGAAGGTTTTGGAATTTTGATTTGGGTCCAAGTGGTTCCAGTGGAACCACTTTTATCCTTAGAAAGTCTTTGTCCGCTCAAAGGCTCTTAGGGTATTGAATTCGAAACGTTTAAACCATGTTAACATGTTCAGAGAGCATCTGTAGATGTGCATGAAGGTTTCAGAATTTTGATTTGGTTCCAGGTGATTCCAGTGGAACCACTTTTATCCTTAGAAAATCTTTGTCTGCTCAAAGGTTCTTAGGGTATTGAATTCGAAACGTTTAAACCATGTTAACATGTTCAGATAGCATCTGTAGATGTGCATGAGGGTTTCACAATTTTGATTTGGGTCCAAGTGGTTCCAGTGGAACCACTTTTACCCTCAGAAAATCTTTGTCCGCTCAAAGGCTCTTAGGGTATTGAATTCGAAACGTTTAAACCATGTTAACATGTTCAGATAGCATCTGTAGATGTGCATGAAGGTTTCAGAATTTTGATTTGGTTCCAGGTGGTTCCAGTGGAACCACTTTTATCCATAGAAAATCTTTGTCGACTCAAAGGCTCGTAGGGTATTGAATTTGAAACATTTAAACCATGTTAACATGTTCAGATAGCATCTGTAGATGTGCATGAAGTTTTTGGAATTTTGATTTGGGTCCAAGTGGTTCCAGTGGAAACACTTTTACCCTCAGAAAATCTTTGTCCGCTAAAAGGCTCGTAGGGTATTCAATTTGAAACATTTAAACCATGTTAACATGTTCAGATAGCATCTTAGGGTATTGTCGGGGATATTGTCGTTATCTCCGTCCGTACGTACATATGTATGTCCGTCCATCCGTCCATCCGTCCGTCCGTCCGTCCGTCCGTCCGGTGTTACATTCACTTGCATTAATGTTTAAACTATGCTAATGTGTTCAGGTATCACCAGTACATGTGCATGAAGGTTTCGGGATTTTGATTTGGTTCCAAGTGGTTCCAGTGGAACCATTTTTATCCTTAGAAAATCTTTGTCCGCTCAAAGGTTCTTAGGGTATTGAATTCGATACATTTAAACCATGTTAACATGTTCAGATAGCATCTGTAGATGTGCATGAAGGTTTCGGAATTTTGATTTGGGTCCAAGTGGTTCCAGTGAAACCACTTTTATCCTTCGAAAATCTTTGTCCGCTCAAAGGCTCTTAGGGTATTGAATTCGAAACTTTTAAACCATGTTAACATGTTCAGATAGCATCTGTAGATGTGCATGAAGGTTTCGGAATTTTGATTTGGGTCCAAGTGGTTCCAGTGGGACCACTTTTACCCTCAGAAAATCTTTGTCCGCTCAAAGGCTCTTAGGGTATTGAATTCGAAACATTTAAACCATGTTAACATGTTCAGATAGCATCTGTAGATGTGCATGAAGGTTTCGGAATTTTGATTTTGTTCCAGGTGGTTCCAGTGGAACCACTTTTATCCTTAGAAAATCTTTGTCCGCTCAAAGGTTCTTAGGGTATTGAATTCGAAACGTTTAAACCATGTTAACATGTTCAGATAGCATCTGTAGATGTGCATGAAGGTTTCGTAATTTTGATTTGGGTCCAAGTGGTTCCAGTGGAACCACTTTTATCCTTACAAAATCTTTGTCTGCTCAAAGGCTCTTAGGGTATTGAATTCGAAATGTTTAAACCATGTTAACATGTTCAGATAGCATCTGTAGATGTGCATGAAGGTTTTGGAATTTTCATTTGGGTCCAAGTGGTTCCAGTGGAACCACTTTTACCCTCAGAAAATCTTTGTCCGCTGAAAGGCTCTTAGGGTACTGAATTCGAAACGTTTAAACCATGTTAACATGTTCAGATAGCATCTGTAGATGTGCATGAAGGTTTCGGAATTTTTATTTGGTTCCAGGTGGTTCCAGTGGAACCACTTTTATCCTTAGAAAATCTTTGTCCACACAAAGGCTCGTAGGGTATTGAATTTGAAACGTTTAAACCATGTTAACATGTTCAGAGAGCATCTGTAGATGTGCATGAAGGTTTCGGAATTTTGATTTGGTTCCAGGTGATTCCAGTGGAACCACTTTTATCCTTAGAAAATCTTTGTCCGCTCAAAGGCTCTTAGGGTATTGAATTGGAAACGTTTAAACCATGTTAACATGTTCAGATAGCATCTGTAGATGTGCATGAAGGTTTTGGAATTTTGATTTGGGTCCAAGTGGTTTTTCAATCATGTGACAATGATGTGATCAGAACACTACCCTTTATACATCATGTTGGGTGAAGTATCTTGTTTGAAATATTGAAGTAGTTTCACATGTGAGTCTTCAGAAGGAAATTAAATACTGTTTTATCATTTTAAATCACACACATGCGTGAAGCCTTTTTATCCAAGTCTGTATCCTGCACTAACCAAAAAGGAAAGTGCAAATGCGGGGATATACTATAGTGTGCTTCGCACACAAATGGCACCATCTAGTTTGTATATTTTTTATACATACTAATGGCCCAGACTAGCTGGTGCTAACTCAAAAATTAATCCAGGGCCAAACACAAATTTTGCCCCCCAATCCCCAAAATTTGCATGCAAAACCGAAAATTTGATGTCCTATCTGGTCCTCCATACTTTTCAGATCTGCGCATGCGCAGTATCCAGGAGGACACCGAAATTGGCGCCAACCATCATTCTTCCTACAGATTGCTTGTTAAATGTTAAAACAGTGGGGAGGTATGAGAGTCCACTCATGGGAGGGCCATACCCATCTGGGCCATTGGCAAGTATAAAAAATTACTTGAACTTTATAATATTTTTATACAACAACCAATGGCCCAGACTAGCTGAATCGTAAAAAGGCTGGAGGGCCTAGGACATAAAGGAAAATCCAATCTCTCAATTACTTCAGTAAAGGATATCACCTACATGAGAATGGGAGAAGATAGGAATTATATATGTCTTTCTCCTTTACGAGAAAAGAGAAAGGCATAACACCAACAATATAATTAAGCATTACATAATATATAATTCTCCATTTAATGCCAGCATAACCCATTATGCTAATTCGGTGAAGGAAAACCAATATATAAAGATAGTCCAGAGAATGAGACTCTTTATACACATTTAAAAGTGTCCAAGGATTGTATATTAATGCCTGTTTGACACACGGCATATACAATGCTTCACAGTGAGCTACACTTTAAAAACAGTACATAAATGAGACATAGTTATTACTTCACACCGAACTACACATTAAAACCATCCCAGCACTGACTCAAGACTACTGACACCGGAGGAGGTCTCCCCTTGCTTTTCACTATAAAGCCAGATGATCATAAGGGAAAAAACCTCCCCCCCACCCTTCCCCTTGTTCTTAGGTACATGTCCTCAGAATGAAGAGGGCAGCAGAACAGCGTCAATGCTGGAACAGATTGCCTAAATAACTGTAGATGTAACCATTAATAGACAACATTCTGAGCAATAGAAAGAGGACCTAAAGATCTAAGGTCACCGGAGATGGACTCTAAATTTCTCAGATAAAACTTGGTAAATGATGGACAGAGAGATGAAAATGTTGATTCATGACGTATAGGAGAATCTTCTCCGTTAATTTGCATAATGGAATTGAATGAGTGCCGCCTTGGTTCCTGATGTAAGCTACTCCTGTCGAATTGTCCGTCAAAATCTGAGCATGGACGTTCGCTATTATGTGAATCTAATGTTGAAGAGCTAGCCATATTGACATCATCTCTTTGATGTTTATATGCTTCTCTAGGAACCGAGGGTCCCAAAGACCCTGACACTTCAAGTCTGCGGGACTTAGGGTCGAGCCCCAACCCGTCTGATCCGGCAGTTGCAGCGGAACTCCGTGAGTTAACCACTGAAGATCTGCCCAAATCTGAACCCTTTGTTTTACTAGGTCCATTAAAACAATACTGGTTTCGAGCGAATGCGTCTTCACACTCCAGTTCTGAGTAAAGAATATCTGGAGGGACGCATGGGTAGACGGCCCAGTGGTATAAGATCTGCAGCCACTCCGCACAGCCCCATCAGTCGCATGAATTCCCTCGCTGTTAATGCGTCTGAGTGTAGACAAAAGCGAGCATAACAACTGACTAATTTCGCTCTGGGTAATGGCAGATGAACCAGATTGTTGTGAGTCTCGAAGCTCATCCCCCAAGTGAGTGAATGACTTGGACGGAGCTAGATCCGACTTTTTCTCATTTACGATGAAACCGAGACGTCGGAGTAATAGAAGCAGACTCTGAACATCGTTCTGAAGAATAATTCTGTTGCCATATCTCTGCAGAATGTCGTCCAAGTAAGCCGACGTTACCGCAGACAAATGAGCTCGGAAGTATGACATTACAAAGCACATTGCTCTGAACTGACAAATCTAACCTTGTACGGCGAACCGTAGGTACTTTCTGATCCTTTAGATCTGTGCTTGCCGCATAGTCGTTCACTCGAATGCTCGCTCTTACCGACCGAATGGTCTCCATATAGAATTTTGGAGCCACGATAAGCTTGTTTATCCAGCTCAAGTCTATTACCAGTCGGAACGAGCCATCTGGCTTCGGTACGATGAACAGGTGACTGTAAAAACCCAGAGAATCTTGATTCGCGACAACCTCTATTGCTTCCTTTAATAAGAGAGCATGTACCTCTGCTAGGAAAGACTTTCTTTTGAAAGGAATTCTACGGAAGATTTGTCCAACGCTGACATCTTGTTGGTGGGGGTTTCGCTCGGAATGATAGCCGTAGGCCATCCGAGACTACACTTCTCACCCACTGATCTTTTTTGACTGCTATCCAGTTTCTCGCGAAGTTTGATAACCTTCTGCCAACTGGCAAGCAATAGAGGTCTTGAACATCACCTGTATGACCTGCGAGGCTTACGGGAGGAGAAACTATGTCCCTCCCTGCAAAGAACCTCATCCCGTTGGCCTAGGGGTGTCTGACTGAATAGTCTCGATCAGACCTATGCCCCTTTCCCAAGTCGCTATTTTGACAACCTCCAGAGTAATTGTAAGAGGGTTTCTTGTACCCCCGTCAGGAGTTTCCTTTTGATGTTTTAGATCTGAAACATTCTCCTTTACTCTTGTCTGCTTAAGCAGGTTGTTGAGACGCAAACTTCAATAGCAGAGCACTTGACGCTTTCTTAGTAGCCTGTTCATAGACTAACGAAAGCTTGCGGAGACTGGAGCGACCCGGAGAGAGCTTTTCACCTTATCATCTGTAAGTGATGACGACGCAAGGGCAGTCTACATGGCCGAAGGCCTGCGACACCTGCCTAGACTGAACCGGAAAAGAAAGAACTTCTTCCTTTATCCGTATAAAGTTTGCATCCAACGACGCCAGCAGTTTCTCTCTTGTTGTCGCAGCATTCTGATTCATCGGAACAAATTTAGTGTAGTACTGATGGATGAAATCCATCGCAACCATGTGCTGTTCCGAAAGAGAAAGGTAATCCTCTTCCTTATCCCTTTCACCATCCGAGAGAATCAGTTATGAATCTCGGTCCATTGCATCTGCATGAACAGACAACTGGACCGACCCAGGTTCAGGTTCTGACAGTTCAGGTTCTGAGTCTGAGGGAGGCTGCACCTGCACTTGCTGGGATACTGCGATCAGCTGTGCAAGTCCGTCATCGAGGCCTGAGGAGCAGCTGTCTTCTGTTTCTTAGCCGTATGCTGCTCCTGGGATGGTGTGTCGGAGATGGATGGATCTCTTCTCCGAATGTCCCGATGATCGAGGCCTCGTCTCCCTAGCTACTGGTTGGTCCGACTTCACAGGCGTAGAGTGGTGCCTTCTTCGCACAGCAGGCTGGATATCCGAAGTCGGGTAGCTAGGATGTGGTCGTGTGTGCTTTATATTTGAAGCCGTGACTGTAGCCGAGGCTGGCTGCAATCTATACGGAACGTCCCGAACGGCAGGTGTGGACGTATGCTCCGGCCCGCGCAAATTCTTCACCACAACATCTGGCCCCAGATGTTGCTGGGATAGAGAGGAACCTCTCCCGCTCGTGGTCCTTTCAGACCTCGCTGAGCTTCCCAAAACACTTGCTGGCTTCTTCCCTCGTTCCGTCGCCGCTGGGTGAGCATGTTTAGATTTTAAGGTGCTCGCTCTACCCACTACACTTCCTTCGACCGCAACGGACATACCCAGCATCATGGCTCCCACGGACGGAGTAACCACTTCACCGGTCGAGCTAGCTGCTGGCAAGCAATTAAAACCACTGGCCAGTGGCTTTATCCCCGTCCTAATATTCAGGAGCACCTTGGCAGCTAGCTCTGTTTGCTCATCAGAGTGCGACGACGGTAGCTCACTTTTGGTAGGTGTCACATAACCATCACCATGTTGTTGTTCCTCTGAAAAAGAAACTGAGAAACTTGAATGACTTTGTGGTGAGAGGACCGGCATTAGCATCTCACCGCTAACAACATAACGTGACACCCGTGTCCAACGTTTGCCATCCCAATCAACACATGTAGGACAAGAATTCGTGGGAGTACAAGCATGTAAATTTGAGGAAAATTTCCTCTCCTTGCATTTTGAGCAATAAGCTTTCATAATTAATCAAACAAAGTCGATAGAAAGTGTGGACAAAATCCAAAAATTATTGCTACACTACCCAAATATTAAAACATGTATCTTACAACAATCCTACAGTAATAATAAGTAGAAACTACATATATTTAAAGGACGTTGCCATGTAAACAATGTCAATGAAAAAAATGGAAACAAGACCTCAGGCACTGAATAAAAAAGGCCCAAAGTCAGTAACAGATTTTAAAGCTACCTGATGTAAAGCAAGATCTTCCGATGAAGAAAAAAACATACATCGGATAGAAGATGCATGACCCAAGCGACCCAACACCCCTAGGGTGAGGACGTAACCATGGGGATATACAGAATAAACATTCTGTAATACACGTTAAACTCCCAAGAAATTTAATAAAAAATTTCAATAAAAATAAGCCAAAAAGCTTGGGAGTTTAACATGAGCGCTTCAAGGAAGGATACGGAAGGAACACTTAACAAACAGTGGATAAATCATTAGCAAGAATGATGACATCAGGCACATGTCCCGAATTTGGGAAACATGAAATAATTTTGATAAAAATTATAAAGTTACAGCCCTGAACGTTCCTAACCACCGTTGTTCACTTCCATCATCCAATTATGTCCTTGGATCCACCAATTTTACCATTGATTTGTGTCTGGAATCCTCAAAAATGAGATTTAAAAGCACAGATTTCAGTTCGTTGTTGCTGACCATAGGGCCATACATAGAATGATGGTCTGCGCCAAT
The DNA here is from genome assembly GCA_031216915.1 of Pictodentalium vernedei. Lineage (NCBI taxonomy): Eukaryota > Metazoa > Mollusca > Scaphopoda > Dentaliida > Dentaliidae > Pictodentalium > Pictodentalium vernedei. The sequence goes on along the minus strand of CM062289.1, from coordinate 431,362,983 downwards.
TTTGGTATCTTCCTGGATACTGCACATGTGCAGATCTGAAAAGTATGGAGGACCAGACAGGACATCAAATTTTCGGTTTTGCATGCAAATTTTGGTGATTGGGGGGCAAGATTTGTGTTTGGCCCTGGATTAATTTTTGAGTTAGCACCAGCTAGTCTGGGACATTGGTTGCTGTATAAAAATATAGCATTATTATAGACCTATCACTGATGTGTTTCAAATTTTGATCAACGGATCACACTCAGTGGTTTTCAGACTCCATGGCGGATCTCGGAACAAAGCAAGGTACATAAAGATTAATACAACAGATATACATTGTCATATTACATTGAACTGACAAGGCCACATCAAAGAAGATGCCAGAGGGATTGTGTTTGATCTGGCAGGTCTGGTCTTGTCGATGAGACTGCCCCTATTAATTGACTGCTGTAATAATTAGTGTAATATGAGAGTTGATATTTAAAAATTGAATACAACTTATGAAATGTAAACAAACAAGCCTTAACCCTTTGCCTAACATGAAAAGCAGACGACACTTGCAAAAATAATTCTTGAATAACTAAGTTTTTGTCTCAAAAACATAGGTTATGACCCCTCGTTGGAACAAGCTCAATGAGCTCGTTCCAATGAGGGTTCATAACCTATGTTTTGGAGACAAAAAATGAAAAAAATAATGAAAATTAGCTGGCGAGTTTTGAGAATAGCGCTGGCCGGTTTTGGCCGTTACGTTAGGTAAAGGGTTAATTGCTCACCTGAGAAAAAATGTTTAAGAAGGATTTAAAATTATATTCAGTATCTATGGCTAGTTAACACTACAGAACATGTGATTTAAACAAGCTTGAATCTGACAACCTCCATATCCCCCCCCCCCCCCCCCCCCCACACACACACACACACACACACACACGGCCAATGACGTTGTATATTAAGACTAAAAGGGATATTCAGTTAACTGCAGCTAATTACAGTTCTCACAAATACTGGTTAGGCCAAAAAAAATTCAAAAATCAGTTTCTCAGGCCCTCCCTCATGGTCCTTTTGGCTGCCGCATGCTCTCTTTTTATAACCAGTACAAACTTCAAGAAATGAAAATTAAATGGTTTATGTCTGATATTTTACCCAAGTAAATAAAACTGATAAATTTGTCCCTTGAGTGCAACAAGGCTTTGCAATGCTTTAGTATTGCAAAACCTTCCTGCACTCAAGGGACGAAATACACCACCATCCATGCTATTCTGTAGATTATGAGGCCTAAAACATAAAACAAACCAATATGAACTTTTGATGGCAAAGAAATAATTATAAAAATAAAATATAAAATAAAAAAAAGGCTGCCCACATGCAATTTTACGAAATATGGCCTGAGAAACAGATCTACTTTGTGGACCTCAGGCAATTTACATCAGGATAATCATTCATATTCTGAAAGGTCATTGTATGTAGATTCCTCTGCAATACCTTGTATTCAAGTGTAATTTATTTTCTCCACTGAATAAACAAGAGGCCTTAACCGCTCACCTGACAAAGTGGTTCAAGGAAGTATTTTGGGTCACATTCAGTTAGTCATGGTCCATCAACACTACAGAGGAATGAAGTCATGAAATTATTCATAACTATGGTGAACATGTCAGATGATTATTATCATAGGTCTTCCTGGCTGTTTCCAATCCTATCAGCTGTAGACAAGCACTGCAAAACTTCCAAGGGTTGTTATGTCACTGCAGCGCCCCCCCCCCCCCCCCCCCCCCCCCCCCCCCCCACTCCCCCACAGATAGCCCAAATATCAACCCTGGGACCCGATTTGAACAAACTTGAATCTGACCTCCAAAAAATCAAAAGATTCTAATTGATGGTTCTGGAGAAGATTTTTTAAATTTTGGAAAACAATTTATAGTTGATATCAGAGTGATGCCCCCTGTGGGCATGGCAACTTTAGTTGAACAAACTCGAATTGACATATGATAAGGAACATGCACATACAATTTAGTTCAATTTGGCCAAGTGGTTTCTGAGAAGTGATCACTTTCAGTCAGGTGAGCTAAAAATGAAAGTGTCAATGACACTGTAGCTCAACTTGTCAAGACATATACATGTATAGTATGTGACACAGCAATGACAAACATCTAGGTAATGACCTGATAACAAAGGTACATATAAAGTATTGTAACGGTCTGTACATAAATAGTGACCGTAGCCTGTAACAAATGTATAGGTAAAGTATTGTAAAGGTGGGTGACAGTCAGATGCTACACTAGAAAAGAAATCTTTGAGTCCCAGAGTGGGTCTGAATGAACCCCAAAATATTTGTTCTCATAGCACAGTGATAACAAAGGCGCCCCAAAACACACTCTTTCCTGTCCTAAGGTGAAAACAAAGGTACCCAAGAAGTTTCGTGAAGATCAGTTCATAAATACGAGCTGTATAGAAGTTGTTACAAAAAACTGATTGGACCTAATTTCGGTACAAAATGGCCACTGGCAGCCATCTTGAATTTTGGACTGCACTCAGAAACACTCGTTCTCGTCCCAAGGTGAGAACAAAGGTACCCAAGAAGTTTCGTGAAGATCGGTTGATAAATACAGCCTCTAGCCCGAGCCGTATTGACATGTGCACTTACAGTGTATAAGTAGCACTAAATAAATCAAAATTCATCTAATTTGCATAATTTCTGCACGAGAAAAAAACCCGTACTGTATGTGATGTATTCCATTTTACTAAACATTCATACAAAAATTTATTCAAATCTGAACTTTCATACAGAAGTTCTGTACAAAGACTGATTGCACTAATTTTGGTACAAAATGGCTGCTGGTGGCCATCATGAATTTTGGACCACACCCCAAAACACTCGTTCTCATCCCACAGTGATAACAAAGGTACCCAAGAAGTTTCGTAAAGATCGGTTCATAAATACGGCCTCTAGCCTGAGCCGTATAGAAGTTGTGTAGAAAAAACTGATTAGACCTAATTTCGGTACAAAATGGCCACTGGCAGCCATCTTGAATTTTGGACCGCACTCAGAAACACTCGTTCTCGTCCCAAGGTGATAACAGCGGGACACAAGAAGTTTTGTGAAGATCGGCTGATAAATACAGCCTCTAGCCCGAGCCGTATTGACATGTGTACTTACTGTGTGTCAGTAGCACTGAAAAAATCAAAGTTCACCTAATTTGCATAATTTCTGCACGAGAAAAAAACCTGTATTATATGTGATGTATCCCATGGTACTAAACATTCATACAAAAAATTATTCAAATCAGAGCTTTCATGTGGAAGTTCTGCGCAAAAATCTGATTGCCCCTAATTTTGAACAAAATGGCTGCCAGTGGCCATCTTGAATTTTGGACCGGACCCAAAAACACTCGTTCTCGTCCCACGGTGATAACAAAGGTACCCAAGAAGTTTTGTAAAGATCGGTTCATAAATGTGGCCTCTAGCTCGAGCCATATTGGCATTTGCACTGACAGTGCTGAAAGTAACACTAAATAAATCAAAGTTAGTCTAATTTGCATAATTTAAGCACGAGAAAAAAACCCGTATGATATGTAATGTATCTCTTGGTACTAAACATTCATATAAAAAATTATTCAACTCAGATCTTTCATATGGAAGTTCTGTACAAAAAACAGATTTCTGCATCGTCAGTACAAAATGGCGGCTGGCAGCCATCTTGAATTTTGGATCGCACCCAAAAACACTTGTTGTCGTTCCACAGTCATAACAAAGGTACCCAAGAAGTTTCGTAAAGATCGGTTCATAAATACGGCCTCTAGCCCGAGCCGTATCCAATTGTTGACATACCGACAGACGGACGACGGGCCATGACAAAAGCTCAAATTTGGCTTTGCCAAAGTTGAGCTAAAAATACATATGTGCTGCAAATTATAAGCTCACTCTGTGACCAAAAAAGGTCAGAAAATATTTTCACCGACCTTTCAAGACCTTTTCCAAATATGTTCGATTTTTAAACACTTTGAAGAAAATTGAAGCACTTTGAAGCACTTTCTAGGACCTGTAAAATTCTGTTCATTCTTGTAAATTTATAATTTCTCACAATTTCAGTTTATCTGAAGCTTGACCATTTTAGTTATTTTGTTAATCAATACAGTGGAACCCTGTTAATAGAATAGTTACTTTGCCAGTGGAAATTATTCAATTAACAGGAATATTCAATTAATAATGATTCACTTTCCTGAATTCCAGAGATAAACTGAGTATTTTTTCTATTATATCTTGTTTAACAATGCTTTTGGAGCACTGTCAAAACAAGATATGACAGACTTAATGTCTGTATTGGATGTAGTGAGGCCATATAAGTCTGTAAACAAGGGGACTTCAGTGACTGTCATGGTAATTTTTCGACTTTCCACAATTAACAGAAGTTTACTCAATAACCTATGTGCAACTAGAGGTGTGACTGTCCCAGATGGGCCTATCCATAACCCTGCTGCCATGATTATTCTAGGATGAAAAGGGTCATAACTCTGCAAAAAAATTCTGATTGAAACTATAATCACAGGTGTACAGGTTCCCAAAGTAGTGAACATCCATACCAAGGTTCAAAGGAATGCACCCAAAAACATCGGACAAAATTCAGGCATTCTAAGACGAAAAGGGCATAACTCTGCCCAAAAAAGTCTGATCAAAACTATAAGCACAGGTCCCCAGGGTAGTGAAAATCAATACCAAGTTTCAAAGAAATTGACCCATAGACATCTAAGAAAATCTCCAGACAAAATTCAGGTATTCTAAGACAAAAGGGTGCATAACTCTGGCAAAAAAAAAAGACTGAATGAAACTATAATCGCAGGAGTACAGGTTTCTATAGTGGTGAACATACATACCAAGCTTCAAAAGAATCAACCCATAAATATCTGAGAAAATGTCTGAACAAAATTCAAACATTCTAAGATGAAAAGTGGCATTTTGCAAAGTCTGATCAAAACTATAATTGCAGGTGCACATGTTCCCATGGTAGTGAGCATCCATACCAAGTTTCAAAAGACTCAACCCATAAACATCTGAGAAAATCTCCGGACAAAATTAAGGTATTCTAAGATGAAATGGGGCATAACTCTGGCCAAAAAAGACCGATCGAAACTAGAATCACAGGTGCACAGATATCCATGGTAGTAAACATCCATACCAAGTTTGAATGGAATCAACCCATAAACATCCGAGAAAATCTACGGACAAAATTCTAGGCCTGTTTTTTTTAAGTCGAAAAGGGGTATAATTCTGGCAAATATAATCCAATTGGAACTATAATCGCAGGTGAACAGGTTCCCATGGCGGTGAACATTCATATCAAGTTTCAAGCAGATTGGTCCAGAAACATCTGAGAAAATCTCCAGACAAAATTATGTCTATGGACGGCAAGATGGACAGATGACTGGACAAGATGATTCCAGCAACCACCCACCCCCCCCCCCTCCACAATTTGTTGCAGGAGTATAATTAACAGGTAAAATTTGTACTGACAGTATGGTAAATGGTTTTCTGCTTGGAAGTTATATTCAATTAACAGGGTTATTCAATTAAGTGGGCTCTACTGTAGCTATTTTGGCTCTTGAATTGATGGCAAACATTTGTGACTCATGCTACATTTTCCAAAATTATTTATGTGGACAGAGAGACAGAAGGATGGACAAGATGATTCCAGTATACCCCCAACTCGTTGCGTGGATTTGATGGCAAACATTTGTAACTCATGTTGCATTCTCCAAGCACGTAAAACGTAAAACCGGTAAATAACATCAGTCAATACACAAATATAGTTCCAGTTTCTTGGGTCGATGTAAAAACTAATTTGATTTGTCAAATTCTGTTGACTTTAAAGGAAATAAATAGAGAGTAATCACTTGACTGGACTGGTTACTTGAAATAATTCATGAGAGGTGAGGGACATTGTATAAACACGAGTGCATGAGAGTTTTACAATATAGTCCCTCGTCTCGAATGAATTATTTCAAGTAACCAGTCCAGTCAAGCGATTACTCTGTTTATTACTTTTCATTATTAACGATAATTATATCATTTAACCCTTTACCTAACGTAATGGCCAAAACCGACCAGAGCTATTCTAAAAAATCGTCAATTTTCATTATTTTTTCATCGAGCTCGTTCCAATCAGGGGTCATAACCTATGTTTTTGAGACAAAAAATGAAAAGAATAGTTATTCAAGAATTTTTGGGGGCAACTGTCGTCTGCTTTTCATGTTAGGTGAAGGGTTAAAAAAAAAAACAAAAAAACAATGAAGTCCCCATTACACCCATGGCAAAACATCTTCTTTTGAGCACGCACATACATGACACAATTGTTGATTACATAATTCACTTGCAAAGTTATCGTTTATAATCAAACCCGGAAATCCCAGTAAATCACTCTTTGGAAAGTAATAAAAGGCTTCTATCATAACCCATTGGCAGGTTATGGTATATAGTATGGCGGTAACCCATAGGAAAAAGAGTGTTGTGATACTTCTGTGCCTTCTCTGTTTTTACTTCGCCAGTCATGCTTTTTACGCTTTAACAGGATTTCCAATATTGCAACCACAACACACCTGTGAAGTCAAGATTTTTCAGTTGTTTATGTTGCACTCTCAGCCCAGGCATTAGTTATTGCATCCTATTTCATCAGTAAAGCAGAACTTGTCTTCCTCAGTAAACAAGCACTATGCAACTACCCAGGGTTCCCAGGGGAAAATTTAGTGATTGTCTCTTTGATTGTTTGTAAGTGTAAATATTTATATTTATTTATTTATTGGGGTTTAAGGTCACATACTTATGCACAATAGCTAATCGTGACAGTTTTACGGGTGGAGGAAGCCGGAGTACCAGGAGAGAACCACCGAGTAACGACGAGCAACTATCAGCTCCTCAACATTCTAACTCTGTTCAAGCTCCGCTCAAACAGGGTTACAGCGGTTGAAGACATGTGCACCATCGATGTGCAGTACGCCTTAGTACACAACATCATCATGTCCCCGTATAGGCTACAAGGATAAAGTGCCTTGCCCAAGGACACAATGCGGGTCGTCCCGGACTGGGTTGTAAGTGTAAAATGCATTACGTTTATCTTACACCCCACATAAAATCCATGCCGTCCCTAAATATGAAGCTTGATCTGAAGAAACTAATAAATCATCATTACAAAGATGTTACCCTACGGACCTGGGTATAAGTCCATAATCGAAAATGATCCCACCTACCACAGGCGTTATTTTGGGTGTCTACAGAGACCGACTATGGGACCCTATCCTAAAGGCATTTTGGCATAATTTTTCCCAATTTAAACCAAAAATTTCCCAATCTCAGTCTTTATTCAAATAAAAATTTAATTCTTCTTCAATTCTTGAAGGTCTACTTTTGACTTTCACCACTTTTTACTGCAACCAAAATAGGTGCCCCAACAGGCAGTTTCTAGACACATTTGCAAGTTACATCTGAGGAACCTTGTCAGTTGTTTCTAGGCAAGTCTTGGCTGCTTACATAGGTGGTGTGTGGACAAAATGCCAATGGACAAAATGCCAACGGACAAAATGCCAATCAGACAAAATGACAAAGGACAAAGTTTAAAATGAACAAAATGCCAATGGATGTTTTGGGTTTTTTTTGGTCATTTCAAATGCCAATGGATGTTTTTTTGTTTTTTGGGGGGGGGGGGGGGGGGGGGGGGGTCATTTCTTTCTTTCTTTTCTATTGCAATATTATAACCATGATAACATGGACAAAATGACAATCAAGCAGTCTTTCCTTCAATTGTTGTTTTTTTCTTTTTCAAAGTCATTTATGTTGTAATAATGGGTTACATGGCTTGTGGTGTCACCTTTGATGGTGGGCTTTTTCTTTGAGTGGCTTTTTTCAAAGTCAGTGTTGTTTTTACCATTAAATCAAAGTAGATTTTAATATAAATAAGATGAGGTGATGAACACATACCGTCCATGAGTGCCTTCGGTGCGTGAAACCATTCCTTTCGTCGGTTCGCCCGGGAGGTATTTCATTTCAAATCCTTTACATTTGCACCTTGGACTACAAGGTACTAACTACTGAACAATGGAGCTCCCACTTGTTATCTAAGAAACACTTGTCAGAGTGAAGACTACCCTTGCTACCACCTGGAGTATCCAGGTGCTCAAGGGTAAAATTCACCTGACAGTGGATTTTGATAAAGAAGCCGAACTGCCATCCCTGGAGAGGTGTAGCACTGGTCACCCTCCAAGTGACACAGACTTGCTGGATGATGCCAAGAAGACGGAAGCCGCCAAAGCAAAGAAGAAGAGGAAAAGAATGAAGGGACCTTCCGCCCGACTACGCGACGCCCGCCGACTGACAGTGTTCATGGAGAAAAAAAGGACGGAAAAGGAAGAGAGGGAGGCTAACCATGGCATTGAAAGCTCAATGCCTGTTACCCCCGGCTGTTCCACGTCCATCCCGGTTCCTCCCACTCCTGTGGAGGGTCTGGAGGACACTGGTTTGCCAGGCAACACTCCAATCTCCAGCCTGTCACACTCTTCCTCGGAAGAGGAGATGGAGGAGGGAGGTTTGTTTATGGAGCAGGAAGTTGAGCCGGACAGCGCACATGTTGCTACACCTGCTCTTGCTCTTCCAGCCTTTTTCGACCAGGACACCATCCAGGAAGCTCACACCGCGGAGTCCGTGGAAAGCATCCTTGGAGAAAAGATCAGGGATGACGAACATCTAGCCCTTCTCCAACAAACGTTGAACACATTGGATAACCGTGGACTCATGGAAAGTACAATTAGAGGAGCATTGCAGAGTGTCAGCAACCACTATCTACGCACTACTCCAGAGAGCTCTCCATCACCGGCAGTTGCAAGGGCTAGACCATACCAACCTAGTCAGCCCTCCATCACCTCTCCTTCAACACCACCAAAGGACGTATCACCATCGCAGCCACCTCCTCCAAAAAAGAACAGAAGGAAACATAGACGGCGCTGAGTACCTGTTCCAATTTCCTCCTTTACCACGGCCAGATTATCAAATCATATACAGTTAATGAGGGTCGAAAGGGGTTTGCCCCATACCGTCCCTGCGCGCATTTGGCACGTGAAACCATTTCATCCGATCATTTCAAATCAGCCTGAGGCAGATTATACTTGCCAATTATGACCCACCATCACTCCATGATCTATCTTCGAAGTGGCAGACTATACAAGCCCGAAAAAACACCACAGCACCCTCAGGGAGAGGTAGCCTTTGTGAGAGGATCCCTTCTCGCTGTGGTCCTCATCCGAGGGTACAGTCGACGACCTACACAAAGACAACCCAACACTTTTCCTGATTATTTAGCCTAAAACATCTGCTGAGCACTCGATCCTTTTCCTCCTTCCACACGCCTAGACACAATCTCAACAGTCACAGAGGGTCGGAAGGGGATTGTCCCACAACATCCCTGCATGCCTTCGGTGTGCGAAACCATTTCATTTCCACTTCAAGTCACTTGGGTCTCTTGGTGATCTAACAACATTATGGAGTTGATACTAAACAACAAAGGTGGTGTAAAACTTTGTTTTGATGGATGGATGTACACTAAGAAATGTCAAACCTCCAAGAAAATACATTGGCAATGTGCTCAAAGAATTACTTTCATGTGCACTGGGAAGCTCTCTACAGACTTAAATATAAGTTGAAAATTAACGTATGCAGTATTATTGTATAATCTTGTCAATCTAGTTTTTCTAGTAAGCTTAAAACAATATTAATGTATTATTATTATATGACGGTGGCGTCTTCCCACTAGACCAATTCCCTTTAGACCAATTCCCAAAAGGCCAATTCCCCTAAGACCAACTACATACTGTTATTGATTAAGGATAATTAGGAAAAACATTTATTTATAAAAATCTGCCCAACATCTATAAAATATCGACAAGCCAGAAAATGAGCAGACTATCATCTGAAAAGTTAAAAAATTTATAGTAATTTATATATTTTTTATACTTACCAATGACCCAGACTTAGCTGGTGCTAACTCTAACAAACCCAGGGCCAAACACAAATTTTGCCCCCCAATCCCCAAAATTTGCATCCAAAACAAAAAGAAATCATGTCCTAAAGGACCTCCATACTACGCCTCTACTGCGCATGCGCAGTGACGCAGACGTCCCGAAATTGGCGCCAATTATCATTCTTACTGGCAGTGCCTGGTCAGCGCTACGTACTCAGCGGGGAGACAAGAGTTCCCAACTCCAGGGAGGGCCATCCCCGTCTGGGTCATTGGTAAGTATAAAAAATATGTAAATTACTATCAATTTTTTAACATTTTTATACTGTACCAATGACCCAGACTTAGCTGAATAGTAAACAGGCTGGAGGGCCTAGGACATAGAGGAAAATCCAATAAGCTCAACTATATAGTAAAGAGGTAACCCCTTAAGGAGAAAAGGAGTATTAGGCTTTACATGTATCTTTCTTATTTAATATTAAATTAGAAAGATACACTACCCTTAATAATTGAGCACAATAACATTCATGTTCTCTATTAACATCCAGTATAACCCTTATACTAATTATTTTTAAAGCAAGCCAATAAATAAAGTAGTCCAGAGAATTGAGACTCTTTATAGTCATTTAAAAGTGTCCGAGTATTGTATATTAAAGCCCGTTTGACACTTGACATATACAAATGCTTCACACCGAGCTACACTTTAAAAATAAGACATGAATGAATTTTAACATTAATATTACACTTTAAAACCATCCCGGAAGTGACTCAGAAATACTGACTTGGAGGAGGCATTCCCTTGCTTTTCACTATAAAGCAGGTGACCTAAGGGAACACCCGCCCCCCCCCCCCCCCCTTCCCCTTGCCCTGGGTCAAATAGCCCAGAGCGAAGAGGGCAGCCGGACGGAGTCACTGCCGGAACAAAAAGCCTGCATAACTATAGTTGCAACTGTTTAGTGGACGACATTCTGAGCAACAGATAACGGACCTAAACAATGCAGGTCTCCAGAAATGGACTCAATATTTCTGAGATAAAAATTCGTAAATGTGGATGGCTGAGACCAATAAGCAGCCTTCATTAAATCTGTAATAGCAACACTATTACCATAAGCCCAGGAAGTAGAAAGAGCTCTTACTTCATGAGCAGAAATCTTAAGCACAGACTGCTGAGAAGAAGATAAATCTTCATAAGCAGTACGGATAGTTAACTGAATCCATCTAGCAATAGAATGGACTGAAATGTCCTTTCTATTAGGCATCAAAGACAGAAAGAAACGTTTCCGTCCCTTTCTGATAAACTGGGATCTCTGTTTATGGATACGTAATGCTCTAACAGGACAGAGTAAAGGCCTACGCCCGTCTGAAGACGGAAGAGCCTTAATAACAATAGGTTCCGGATATTTATTAGGAGCCTGATTCTTAGCTAAAAAACCCACATTAGTAGTGAAGGTGATAGTGTTCCCAACACTACAATAATGAGAAACATCCACCGATAGTGCATGAAGCTCACTGACTCTTCTAGCAGAAGAGAAAGCTAAGAGAAAAGCTGTCTTATAAGATAAGAATTTGAAATCTACTGTCCCAAGAGGTTCAAATGGCTTTTCCTTCAATTTAAGAAGAACCCAAGCTAAATTCCACTTAGGAATTAATTTAAGAGTTCTGGGTCTATTTATCGAAAAGTTTCTAACCAACTTCGATAAAGAGACATTAGATCAAATTTGTAAACTATCATGATGTGCATAGGTATCAGATAACACAGATCTATAACCCTTTATAGTAACAGGCTGCAGTTTGATTTCGTCAAACAAGTATACTAGAAAGTTTGCAATGTCTGGTATAGAGGGATCGAATATATCTACAGAATAATCCCTACACCAACGACGAAAAACCTTCCACTTAGCCGCATAGTTTAGCGAAGAGGAGGTCCTCCTACAGTTAGAAATCGCGTCCACTGCTCGTCCTGTAAAGTGCTTGCCATGCAAGAAGGACCGCACAACGGAAAAACGTGAAGGTTGAGACCTTGCGGATTGTGATGGAGTTGGCGCGATTTCCCCTGCGAAAGAAGATCCTCCCGTGGAGGAAGCTTCCGCGGTAGGTCCCACAACAGACACCTGAGTAGATTTATCCACGGTCTCTGTGGCGACAGAGATGCTACCAACAGAATCTTGCATTGAGATTGTTTTATCTTTAGCAATACTTGTTGAATTAACGGCGCTGGAGGATACGCATATCCTATCATTCCGTCCCAAGGGATCGACAGAGCGTCTACTGCAAATGCTCTTGGATCCGGACACGGAGACACATACGTCTGCAACTGATTGTTGAGATGTGTCGCAAATAAGTCTATCATTGGCCGTTCCCATTGGTAGCAAATCTGATTGAATACTTGTTTGTTGAGAGTCCCCTCCGACGGCAACAAGCGACCCTTTCGTGAAAGGGAGTCTGCTAGCACATTCAGACGACCCGGTATGTGACGGACCGAAAGAAGAACGTGATGTTCTAGCACAAACAGAAGGATTCTTTCCGTTAGATTGAACAACGGAACTGAATGAGTGCCTCCCTGATTCCGTATATACGCCACTACTGTCGTATTGTCGGATAGGATTTGGACATGAGCATCGTGAATAATGTCCATCCAGTGACGTAACGCAAGCCAAATTGACATCATTTCCTTGATGTTTATGTGCTTGCACAGGAATTGCGGATCCCAAAGACCCTGGCATCTCGAATCCGTTGGGATTAATGATGCGCCCCAACCTGTTTGACTGGCATCCGTCATAACGGTAAAACTCGGATCCGGCAACTGCAGCGGAACTCCTTGAGTTAACCACTGAATGTTTGCCCAAGTCTGAATCTCTTGTTTCACTTGATCTGACAAGAGAACGTCTACATCGAGCGAATGAATTTTCACACTCCAATTCTGAGTCAGGAAAATTTGAAGAGGACGTGTGCGTAACCGCCCCATCGGAATGAGATCCGCGGCGGCTCCGCACAGACCTATCAGTCTCATAAATTCTCTCGCCGTGACTTTGTCTGCGTGCAGACAATAACGAGCGTAACAACTGACTAATTTTGCTCTGGTTAACGGCAGACGAACGAGATTGTTGTGCGTCTCGAAGCTCATTCCCAGATGAGTGAATGACTTGGATAGCACCAGATCCGACTTCTCCTCGTTTACTATAAAACCGAGACGTCGGAGCAATAGAAGAAGATTCTGAACATCGTTCTGAAGCGTTAACTCGTTGCCGTACCTCTGAAGAATGTCGTCCAGGTAGGCCGACGTTACCGCAGACGAATGAGCTCGGAAGTAGATCATTACCGAGTTCATTACCCGAGTGAAAGCCCAGGGTGCTAGATTCAATCCGAAGCACATCGCCCGGAATTGATACACCACTCCTAGGACTGCGAAGCGTAGATACTTTCGGAATGTCGGATGTACCATGACGTGAAAGTACGCATCTTTGAGATCTATGCTCGTTGCATAATCGTTCACCCGAATACTCGCTCTGACCGATCGAATCGTCTCCATATAAAACTTCGGAGCGACGATCAGCTTGTTTATCCAGCTCAAATCTATGACTGGACGGAACGAGCCGTCTGGTTTCGGAACCAGAAACAGATGGCTGTAGAATCCCGGAGATTCCTGGTTTTCTACGACCTCTACCGCGTTCTTCATTAAAAGAGACTGCACCTCTGATAACAGAGCGTCTCTTTTCTGCGGATTTGACGGAAGATGAGTCCACTTTGGACTTCGAGTTAATGGAGGCTTTCGTTTGAAGGATATCTTTAGACCTTCCGAAGTCACTCCTCTCACCCAAGGGTCGTCCGTAATCGACGCCCATTCTTGTGAAAAGCTCGACAACCTTCCGCCAACCGGAACGCGATAGAGGTTTAAGCCATCACCTCCTGGACCTGCGAGGCCTGCGGTAGGAGAAACCACGTCTTCCACGACCCGCACCTCGCCTCGTCGACCTCGGGGCGTCCGACCGATTGTCCCGGCCTGAAGGACGTCCCGAACGAGAGTCGCTATCCTGACGGTCTCTCGAATAAGACCAAGAGGACGCACCGGAACCTCTATAGGAACCTCTCTTGGGCGCATTAGACCCAGAAGTGCCTGTCTTATTCGTGTCTGCTGTATCCGACTTCTTAGGAGCAGATTTGAACAACAGAGAATCCTTAGCTTTCTTTGTAATTTTATCATAAATAGCGGAAAGCTTGCCGTCAAAGAGAAGTTCTCCTGAGACCGAAGCGACTCTAAGAGAGTTCTTCACCTTAGAATCCACTAGTGTGGATGTAGCTAGGGCTGCGTCACATCTAACCAACTCCAGATTTGCCACTGAAAGGGCGGAGTTACACGTGGAATAAGCTACTGCCCTTGAAAGAAGTCTTAAAGAGGATTGTATATCCTGAAACTCTTTCCCCTGAAGGCGCAGTGATAACGCCTTAGTAAGGTGATCTGCGTAAGATAAGGCATCTAAATTGGCTCTGTTAGACGCAATAGCTGTTTCCAACACCGCGGTTGGAATAGAAGCTGACGACGGTAATGATAGCTCTAAGTCTTCCGCCTCGTCGTCCATACGCAGAGGAACTCTCGGTATACCTTGTCCTGCCGTATCGAATTTATTCCTTGCATTAATGAAAGGCAGGTTGAGAGTATTAGCGGACAAGAAACCTGCTTTCCCCGTCCTGGAAGCAAGTTTAAATATAGCGTCGTTCAATAATTCAAATGTTCTTGCAACATTATTGGACTGCGACGGAAACTCGGGAGCGATGTTCCTGAACCGCTCAAAAAATTCCGAGTCCAATGACGCTATAATTCTCTTGTCCGGAAGCGCAGCAGTCTGGCCCGACGGAACAACTTGAGGGAGAAAGTGCCGGATGAAGTCCACGGCAGCTTTATGTTGTTCCGAAAGGGATAGCTCCAAGTCATCCGTATCCCTTTCACCATCCGGTCGGACCTCATGATGTTCCCGGTCGTCCGCCCCGGATGCTTCGGCGGAGCGTACCGACCCAGCGCCGTCAGATAATTCTCGATCCGACACCGTTTCTGTCGGCTGCTGGGATGCTGCGATAAGCTGTGCTATCTGCACAAGAATGTCCGGCGTCGAGACCTGCGGAGGCGCAGTCTTTCGCTGCTTCGCCGAGGGCAGCTCCGCATCAGATGGCTCCCGCATACTTTTCCTATGCGAACGTCCGGAGTCCATCGGTCTCAAATCCCTGGCTGCCGGATGGTGTGACCTGGTCGCCGAAGAATCCTTGATCGGCGAAGCTGGTAATATATCGGCGGTCACGCAGCCAAGGTGCGGTCGTGTGCGCTGACGAGAAGAGGAAGCCTTAACAGTCTCTGCAGACTGCTTATACAACGGAGCGTCCCGAGCGACGGACGTATGCTCCGCTAAAGACACATTTTGTACCACAACATCTGGTCCCAGATGTTGTTGTACGAGAGAGGGGCCTCTCTCGCTCGCGGCCCGGCTGGACCTGGACGAGCTAGGAACCGGACTCAAAGGCTTCCTCCGTTCTCGCTTACTATCCGCCGTCACTGGGTGTGCATCTATTATGTTTATAGTGCTCGCATCACCCAAAATTTCCTCTTGGACCACATCGGACGAACCCGGCTGCCGAACCATTCGGTGAATGGACGCTACACCGGGCGAGCTAGCGGACGACATTTGTCTAATCTCCATGAGCACTTTTGCCGCTAGCTCTGAATTCATTTGTGACGACGGACGCACACTTGAAGAAGATAACATGGAAACATCACCCTGTTCTGGTTCCTCTGAAATAGAAACTGAGAGAGTAGAGTGACCTTGTGGAGAAAGAGCCGGTATCGCTCTTTCTCCAGAAACAACATATCGTGACACACGTTTCCAATGTTTCTCATCCCAATGTTCACATATAGGACAGGGATTAATGCGAGAACACTGACTACAATAAATACAATGATCATGAAAGTCAGAGGAAGATTTCTTCCTATTACAATTTGAACAACGTCCCTTCATTGTGAAAGAACAACAATAAGTCCTAGTTACTCGCAAAAACCCGACACAAAGATACATAATAACATGATCCATTAATAAATGAAAAAACAATTGCAAAACAAAATAATTTTGAAAAAATATTTTTTCAGCGAAGCCCAAGTTGCTGAAAAGTAACGTTGAGCCCCGATGGATCCGATGGTAAAGTGTGGTCAAAAATTTTAAATTTATATTAAATAATTAATGAGACACTTTCGGATAATATAAATATATCTTATAGTGAGATAAACTACAGCAAAGGCAAACAGCCCCCCTCAAAAAAGGCTGTTGCCAATGAAAACAAACAGTGTAAAAACACCAGAAAACATGACTCCAGGCACTGAAAAAACTGGCCCGGAATCAGTCATCAATTACACTCTATCTGATGCAAAACAGAGACTCCCAGGGGAGAATCTGCAGAACATCAGATGGAAGATGCAGAACACAAACGTTATACACCCATGGGTGAAAACGTAACTACGGGGAAAATAACAGAAAACATTCTGTAACCAAGCAACTCTCCCAGGAAATTTTAGAAATGAAATTTCTCAAAAATATGCCAAAAGCATGGGAGAATTGCAAGGGGGGACTTTAGAAGGCTAGGGGAGAGGAAACACTGAATAAGCAGTGCAACAATTAGCAAGAATGACAAGAGGCCCATGCCTCGAAAATAGGCAACTTAACATAATTTCATCAAAAATTTTTAAGTACAGCCCTGATTATTTTTTGTCACTTCTTTTTCCTCTCCTCCTTCTATCCTCCTTAGAATCACATTTTCTCCAAAAATTACGTGTCTGGCATCCTTTAAACTGAGATTTACAAGCACAAAGATCAGTGAGATGTTGACTGATGAAGGGCCAAACAGAGAATGATAATTGGCGCCAATTTCGGGACGTCTGCGTCACTGCGCATGCGCAGTAGAGGCGTAGTATGGAGGTCCTTTAGGACATGATTTCTTTTTGTTTTGGATGCAAATTTTGGGGATTGGGGGGCAAAATTTGTGTTTGGCCCTGGTTTTGTTAGAGTTAGCACCAGCTAAGTCTGGGTCATTGGTACAGTATAAAAATATGAGGTCCCCAGAGGGTCAATTTGGTGATGCTACCTTGCACAGCAGGGTAGCATCACTAAATTTACCCTCTGTGAACCTCAAACTGAATCAAGGCCTCAAACATAAACAGAAAGAGGTACCCAGAGGATAAACTGGCCCACTTTTAACATGGTGGTGTCTTCCCACTAGACCAATTCCCCTTAGACCAACTACATAGTACATACTGTTATTGATTAAGGGTTGATTAAGGATAATTAGGAAAACATTTATTTATAAAAATCTGCCCAACATCTATAAAATATTGACAAGCCAGTGATGGAAATCTGACGCACACAATTTTTTCAAGCGCCTACCGCTTGCGCAATTTCAATCCCACGTAAGCGTTTTTTTGCGCGCCCCAATTTCAGCCATTGTCGAGTAAATTCCGACATCACTGGTATCTCAGACACAGTCAAACTCTGACAGTTCCCAATGCAAAAGATAAAACTGAAGCAGCATTCAGCATGCCTTTGATCTTAGAACTTCAAAAATCGAAATTTACTGAGAAATCGACCTTCTGGTGAATCAGTGACAACCACTCCCATGCACGCACGGAATGGGATTAATCATATGTCTGATTTTTAGATAAAATTTAAAACACTGTAACAGACAGCGACGTAGTTTCTAATGATTGATCTGGGAACAATTCAACACCCCCTCTTCATTTACAGTTATACTGTGCAAAAAAGAAAATTAATTGCACAATATGACTCAACATACTGGATTGTAGTCATGACATGATTTTTCAAGGCCCCTCCCATGTAAAGTTAAACAGACTACTGTTTAACTTTACATGGAGGAGGCATTGACTGGAGTTGATCAATTTGATGAAACAAGGTCACCATCACGTGTCACCCTTTTATTTCAAGTTCCAAGAATAGCCTATTCATCGTTGTCATTCATTACAGTCTGCTTCTACAATCATCCACTCATGTTTGACAACAATGATTCTTACTGAATTGCACACTCATCAGATGATTGTAGAAACAAACTTTTTGGAATTCCCCCAACTTAATTTACTCCGATTGTGTTATTGTTTCACATGTGACAAAATCTCAATCTTCCAGTGGTCCATCCGTGATGTCTGTCGTGCAGTTTTCAGTTTGTTTTAGAAAGCGTGCCATTTCTAAGTAAAATGTACAATGTTAAGTGTCAATAAAAACATTGAACGTAAAGTACTATCAGACGGTCGATAAGGATACTACTGCTCGTTCCGTGTTTTTATTATCTCATGTTTGCAATGCAGCGAATGTTGTTGGAATTCAAACTCCAGGAATGAGGATTCATGCAGCTTGATCATAATGATTGCGAAGAGTAGGCTAAGGCCAGTAAGGGTTATGTGATTCATATTCATAAATTGGATTTTCAGCTGAACACGGTAGGAATTTTGAATTTCATTTTTATCTTCCCCTTGGCCCAAACTTAAACATCTTTTTGTCCGCTATTGGAAAACAAGCAATAAAACTGGTCTTGCCAACAAATGTGCAAATTCAAATATAATATGGACAATCGGCCCTAGTCTGTAAAAAATCGGCTTGAGATTCCTCCCCATATTTTACTCCCTCCTGTATTATTGGAGGGAGTAAGTTTGGGGAGGGGTTCTTGGACCTACTTCCAAGATTCCGTGGTATTAAATTTAGATCTAATTGACTTGAATGCCTTCCTTGAAGAACACAGTGTCACACACGATTCACTTGGCAATTTAATGAGAGGATGTTTGAGTTTGTGAAGCAAAATTATGAAAGTTAGTTCAGGCGAGCGTTTTGCTCGCCTAAGTCGGTCCCAGGAGAGCGATTTGTTGCCACCCTGGATTTTTCAGAAATCCAAGCCTGACAAGCCAGAAAATGAGCATACTATCATCTGAAAAATGAGGACCCCAGAGGGTAAATTTGGTGATGCTACCCTGCATAGCAGGGTAGCATCACCAAATTTACCCTCTGTGAACCTCAACCTGAATCAAGGCCTCAAACATAAACAGAAAGAGGTACCCAGAGAATAAACTGGCCCACTGTATGGGATAGCATCAGCAAATTCACCCTCTGGGGACCACATTCTGCAAATGACAGACTGCTTATTTTCAGGCTTGAATATTAATAACATTAAATACATTTATAAATATTTATAAATATATCAAATTATTGATATAGAATTATTTTTAAAGTAGAACACAACAGTTGGTCTAAGGGGAATTGGTCTTTTGGGAATTGGCCTCATGGGAACTGGTCTAAAGGGAATTAGTCCAGTGGAAATGAACCGACTTGGTCCAGAAACAATGAAATGTCAGTTGCACTGCTAATTTAAATTTTCTGTGATAGGAAAAGCACATAATGCAGCTATTTCCAAAGAAATCCCCCCCCCACCACCTCCCGCCCCCAAGAATTTGAAATTAGAAACTTGAGGGCTGGGGCCCAGTAATGTTTTTCAGCTCACCTGAGCGAAGGTCAAGAGGAGTTTTAGTGATCACTATCTCTCCCTCGCCTGTCATCGTCCTGTGATTAAGGCCCCTTAGGTCTCTTCTTTTGCAAATGTTTCTGTAATTTTGTCCGGAAAGTTGCAGTAATCACGAAATTGCTTTTAAGGTGAAAATGGTGATATTAACACCCCCTCCTGCCCTCCATATTGAGCCCAAAATATGAACCAATGAGCTTTATTTCAACAAACTTTTATCTGACCACCCCCCCCCCCCCCCCCCACCTCCACCCCCCCCCCCCCCCCCCCCCCACCCCTATGAATGCTGTATACCAAATATCAAAAGATTCTGATGATTGGTTCTGGAGAAAAGATTTTTAAAAATTTTTGCAAATATGCTGACTCACCATTTTTTCGATGCCCATTACAGAACACCCTAACATAACTGATGGCAATTTTTTTTAACCATTCAATTCTACTGGTCCTAAGGATACTTCATACCAAATAACAGCTCTCTGTTCCATGTGGTTTGGGAAATATGGGCGTTTGAAAATATTTCTATTTTTAGCTCCCAAGGTTCCCATGGGGATGCTGGGATTTTTTTTTTGCATGGGTCAAGTACTTATGACCCAATAATACCACAAACCAAATTTGGTTCATATAGGACTATCGGTTCAGAAAATAGAATTTTGGGCGGGGCCAAAAATCTTATCCCTCCTATTACAAAGCCAAATATTACTTCACAAACTTCGTTTGAACAAACTTGATTCTACACCTCATATGGAAGCTCCACAGCAAATATCAAGTCATTGAATACGCTGGTTCTTGAGAAGAAGATTTTTAAAATATTTTGGACCATTTTCCCCCAATCCCTGTCTCATTTGAGATCAGGGGCATGAAAAAAATCACAACTGGAAATTATAGGAGTCTCACTGTTCCAAGTTTTGGAAAAATTTAGAATGCTTATAAATTTATGGTACAGAATTAGGACCCAAATCCCAGAATTCCATTAAATCCAGAAAACTTTCGTCTCTGGTCACAACCTGAGTCTGTAAAACACTTTGAAAGTCTGTAGGTCCATTTAACATTTCACTTGGTTCACTCTTTCAAAAAAACCCCATCTATTCTGACTCCTTCTGCAGCTGGTGGAGCTTACCTTTGATACTAACTCTCTGGCCAATTCAACATCCCCATCCTGTTTAAATCTTCTCATTATCAGACTATTCAAATCTGGATACTGCAAAAATTTAAATTACAGAAAATACAATCATTCAGTTGTATAAGATCACAAATGCCCATGTTGGAAGGATGTGTAATTCACCCCTCCATTTTGAGAGTAAGCATCATTTCCCATTTTACATCAAAGTCTTCAAAAATCTGTTTAAACTTATGTCAACATTTTTAACTGGTAAAGTGCTGGAAGCCCATATTTGGGCTTTATTCTGAAGTACCGGTACCGCAATTTAAAGGCCTCATATTCTGTGGATGTGCTTCAGATTATCTTCAAAGTGATATTATTTTATCTGCTAAGATTTGCCTTGTTACAATTTATGGGAGAGTGCCTAATGGCACTCTCCCATAAATTGAAACAAGACAAAGATGCACAAAGAAATTTTATGGACCAAAAATAATTTAGCACTCTACCAGTTAAAGGATTCCCATTTTTGAAGAATCTATTTAAATTCCTGTCAACTTTTTTAACTGGTTGAGTTATCATTTATTTATTGGTGTTTAAGGTCATATACTTATGCACAATGGCTCATCATGACCATGACAGTTTTACAGGTGGAATACCTAGAGACACCACCAAGTAACAACGAGCAGCTGCTAGCTCCCCAACATCGTAACTCTGCACTGCAGCACAAACAGGGTTAGATTGATTGAAGACATGCATACCATCGACGTGCAGTATGCCTGCACGTCATCGTGACCCCATGTGGACAAATGGGGTTAATTGCCTTGCCCAAGGACACAATGCGGGTGTACGCATTGATCACTCAGATGATCACCCATCCATTGATTAACCGGGCTCGATGTTGCTTAACTTTGGTGATCTGACGAGAACCGGTTACAAATGAGAGTACTATTATGGAATGTGCCTTGGACAGCTCAGTTCTCTCACATGAGGGGCATGTTTAAACTGTGTATCAACAGGGGGCCTTGACTTTCTTGAGAGTTTGTATCAATTAGTTGCGCTCCTGGAATAAAGTCACCTCTCAGAGTACAACCTCTGCTACCATATCAGCAAACCTTGAGTTCTCTCCTGCAGAAGCACTAAGTAACACTACGTCTTCCCGAGGGCAATGTTTTGCACAAACATTGCCCTCAGGAAGACATAGTAATACTTCTGCAATTTCTCTGTGCATCCCTAGAATACTATAGCCACTACCAAATCAAACCCTGATAAAAGACACTGGATTTACACACTGCAAACACTGGAACCACTCTGCCTCAATAAAGTGGACTAAGGCTTCCTTATTATTTTGAATTTTTAGTCTTTGCAGAGGTTCAAATGTTGGAGACGATAATACTCCAATTAATCTAAATCGAACCTGGGATGCTGGCCACAACTGCCAGGTGAGAGTTAATATGTGACAAACATAACGTACTCCCGCAACATCACAAAACAGAGAGAGATCATATAGACAAAAAACGGACTATCAATTCTATTGGAGTACCGTAACAAAATATGGCATTCCACCGAGATGTTAAATTACACATCATGGTTTTTCACAGTAATCCATTGTCCAACAACATGATGGCCTCCAGCCCCAATTTTATTTTAAAAAAAAATACCGACTTGTATCTTCCTTGGGTGGCAACAAGTGAAGACTGATTGCTAGGCCCATCCAGTTACAGTTCATCAACTTTAGAATGCTTTATTTTAACCCACACAGACATGTTAACTCTCCCGGAATGCCCGGGAAAATCCCGGAATTTCAGTGTAGTTCCCGGCCTCCCGGACGGGAATCAGTTTTGGACCAAAAATCCCGGAAAACAACAGTCAAATATTTCATTCCTGTTGTAACTTATGAAAAACGTTCGGAGTCAAATCACATGCATTTCAAACTCTGGTAAAAACTCACGAAGCAGTAAAATATGGATTTAAGTTTAATTTATTTAAGAAAAGGCTATTTTACGATATATATTTCAACTGTGTTCATGTTTATTTCTGGGGTTTTTCTTCGGAGATTTGTGATAAATTTGCGAGTGTCGAAGTGAAAATAGGTGACTTACTTTCAAAAAATTGAAAACTCCACCTTCATTTAAATGCAGTTTTGGGGAATTAAAATATATGAAAAGGAATTAAATAATATACATTTATTTATTCCTTCATAGAATAGCTTTAATTCTCATCCCTTTTCCAAAATCAAAACGTAAACATCAACTATTTAGCACAGCTTAAAAGTAGGTTAATGTCGCTTAGGATGCCGAAAAATTATGACAGCATATTTAAACACAATGGACTTTTTTTCTAACACCACATTTATTCTGTTGTGCTGACTACAGAACTGTTAACTGTAGGCCATCTGTAACCAGAAAATTTTGAATGGAATTGAACAAAAATGCTTCAATGATGAAAAGAAAAGTTTTGTTTAGGGCATAAGCGTCCCACATGCATGAAGTTTGATAAAGATACTTTCTGAGTACTAATGTTCTTGAAGTAACTGAACATCAGGACATCTTTTCCTTTTAACATTTCCAGACTTGGGAAATGATTAGCTAAATAGACTTTGATAAGAGCAAACCACAGGTGGATGTGCTCTGTGGGACAGTGTGGGTGGGTGGGGAGGGGGGGGGGGGGGGCTCATGAAGAAGAGGATATGGGGGGGGGGGGGGGTCAAATCAACAGTTATTTTATGATTTTTTAAAAATTTTTCAACATAGCATAAATGCATCAGCATAGTTGACAACTAGTTCTGGATATAACCTTGTGTTAATAGTGGTCCGTGAGCTGAAAATTCACAAGTTTTTTTCTTTTATTTTGCCCCCGTGCGAACTTTTCCCTGAAATCCATCCCATTTCCCTGAAAATCACCCTCAGGTTCCCTGAAAAATTATTCTGGAGGTTAACATGTCTGAACCCACAACTCTACTTGGTACAGACATGTTAACCTCCAGAATAATCTTTCAGGGAACCTGAGGGTGATTTTCAGGGATATGGGATGGATTTCAGGGAAAAGTTCGAGCGGGCACAAAACTATTCTTTTCATCACTGAAGCATTTTTTTTTCTTAATTCCATCACTCACAGTGAGCTACACTTTAAAAACAGTACATAAATGAGACATAGTTATTGCTTCACCCGAGCTACACATTAAAACCATCCCAGCACCGACTCAGAACTACTGACACTGGAGGAGGTCTTCCCTTGCTTTTCACTATAAAGCCAGATGATCATAAGGGGAAAAAAACATTCCCCCCCCCCCCTTCCCCTTGTTCTGAGGTACATGTGCTCAGAAAGAAGAGGGCAGCGGAACAGTGTCATTGCTGGAACAGACTGCCTAAATAACTATAGATGTAACCATTAATGGACAACATTCTGAGCAACAGAAAGAGGACCTAAAGATCTAAGGTCACTGGAGATGGACTCTAAATTCTCAGGTAAAACTTGGTAAATGTAGAAGGCTGTGTCCAGTACGCAGCCTTCATGAGATCAGTGATGGCTATACTGTTAGAATAAGCCCAAGAAGTGGACAGCGCTCTAACTTCATGCGCTGATATCTTATTAACAGAACGTTGATCCGAAGAAAGATTTTAAGGTGCTCGCTCTACCCAACATCTCTAGGAACAAATTCAGGGTAGTATTGATGGATGAAATCCATCGCAACCATGTGCTGTTCCAAAAGGGAAGGGTAATCCTCTTCCTTATCCCTATCACCATCCGAGAGAAGCAGTTGTGAATCTCGGTCCATTGCATCTGCGTGAACAGACGACTGGACCCACCCAGCACCATCTGACAGCTCACGTTCTGAGTCTGAGCGAGGCTGCACCTGCACTTGCTGGGATGCTGCGATCAGCTGTGCAATCTGCAAAAGCAAGTCCGTCACTGAGGCCTGAGGGGTAGCGGTCTTCTGTTTCTTAGTCACTTGCTACTCCAGGGACGGTGTGTCGGAGATGGCTCTCTTCTCCTAACGTCCCGATGATCAAGGCCTCGTCTCCCTAGCTACCGGATGGTCCGACTTCACGGGCGAAGAGTGGTCCCTTCTTCACACGCCAGGCTGGATATCCAAAGTCGGGTAGCTAGGATGCGGTCATGTGTGCTTTGTATTCGAAGCTGAAGAAGCCAGGACTGTAGCCGAGGCCGGCTGCAATCTATACAGAGTGTCCTGAATGGCAGGTGTGGACGGATGCTCCGGCCCGAGCAAGTTCTTCACCACAACATCTGGCCCCAGATGTTGTTGGGATAGAGAGGGACCTCTCCTGCTTGCGGTCCTTTCAGACCTCGCTGAGCTTCCCAAAATACTTGCTGGCTTGTTCCCTAGTCCCGTCGTCGCTGGGTGAGCATGTTTAGATTTTAAGGTGCTCGCTCTACCCACTACACTTCCTTCGATCGCAACGGACATACCCAGAATCACGGTACCCACAGAGAGAGTAACCGCTTTACCGGTCAAGGTAGCTGCTGACAAGGGATTAAAACCACCGGCTAGTGGCTTTATCCCCTGCCTAATATTCAGGAGAACCTTCACAGCTAGCTCTGTTTGCTCATCAGAGTGCGGCAACGGTAGCACACTTTTGGTAGGTGTCAACTGAATTGCCAACTGAATTCATCTAGCGACTGAATGAACAGAAATATCTTTCCTGTTAGGAATCAATAAAAGAAAGAAATGTTTTCTTCCTTTTCTAATAAAATCTGATCGACGTTTATATATGTGCTTAGCCCTGACTGGACACAGTAAAGGTCTACGGTTGTC
Organism: Pictodentalium vernedei; assembly: GCA_031216915.1. NCBI lineage: Eukaryota > Metazoa > Mollusca > Scaphopoda > Dentaliida > Dentaliidae > Pictodentalium > Pictodentalium vernedei. Next base: position 431,337,591 of record CM062289.1, on the reverse strand, counting down.
CGTGGATGGCAGTGCCTTAATGATAATAGGCTCAGACCACTTGTCTGGAGTCTGATTCTTAGCCAGAAATCCCACTTCCGTAGTCAGGGTAATGGTATTACCCACACTACGGTAGTGAGATTCATCAACAGATAAAGCATGAAGTTCACTAACTTTTCTAGCAGATGCAAAGGCTAAGAGAAATGCCGTTTTATAGGTCAAGAATTGGAACTCTACAATGTCCAATGGCTCAAATGGAGCTTCTTTGAACTTCAAAAGTACCGAAGCCAAACTCCACTTAGGAATTAATCTGAGAGTTCTAGGTCTATTAATAGAGAAATTTCTAACCAGCTTGGACAATGAAGCATTTGATCCAATGGCCAAGTTATCATGATCAGCATATGTGTCTGATAACATGGACCTAAAGCCCTTAATAGTGACGGGTTGCAGTTTGAGATCGTCAAACAAGTAGACCAGGAAATTGGCAATATTTGGTAAGGATGGATCCTAAAGGTCTATCGACTGATCCTAACACCAACGGAAGAAAACTCTCTACTTCGCTGCATAGTTCAACGAAGAGGAGGACCTCCTCCTACAGTTAGAAATTGCGTCCACTGCTCGTCCTGTAAACTGTTTTCTGTGCAAGAAGGACTGCACAACGGAAATACGTGAAGGTTGAGACCTTCCGGGTTGTGATGCAGTGCACGTCACTTTCCCTGATAAAGAAGGTCCTCTTGTGGAGGAAGCTTCCGGGGAACGTACCATAACAGACAATTGAGAAGATTGACAGAGGTGCTACTAGCAGGATTTTGCAATGAGATTGATCTTTAAAAGAATCTGCTGAATCAACAGAGTTGGAGGATATGCCTATCCTATTATTCCGTCCTATGAGATTGACAGAGCGTCTACTGCGTACGCTTGATGGTCCGGACATGGCGGCACAAACGTTGGTAACTGATTGTTTAGGTGCTTCGCAAACAGATCTATCATGGGGCGACCCCACTGGTAGCAAATCTGCCTGAATACTCGCTTGTTGAGTGTCCACCCCAATGGCAACAGGCGACCTTTCCGAGGGAGCGAGTCTGCTAGTACATTCAGACGACCCTGTATATGAGACAGAAAGATGAACATGATTATTCATGACGTATAGGAGAATTAGTTCGCATAATGGAAATGAATGAGCGCCGCCCTGGTTCCTGATGTACGCTACTACTGTCGAGTTGTCCGACAAAATCTGAACATGGACGTCCGCTATTATGTGAATCCAATGTTGTAGCGCTAGCCATATTGACATCATCTCTTTGATGTTTATGTGCTTCTCTAGGAACCGAGGATCCTAAAGACTCTGACACTTCAAGTCTGCGGGACAACCCGTCTGACTCGCATCCGTCATAATCGGATCCGCCAGTTGCAGCGGAACTCCCTGAATTAACCACTGAATATCTGCCCCTGAACTCTTTGTTTTACTAGGTCCATTAAAACAATACTGGTTTCGAGCGAATGCGTCTTGACACTCCAGTTCTGAGTAAAGAATATCTGGAGGGGATGCGTGCGCAGACGGCCCATCGGAATAAGATCTGCAGCCGCTCCGCACAACCCCATCAGTTGCATGAATTCCCTTGCTGTTAATGTGTCTGAGTGTAGACAAAAGCGAGCATAACAACTGACTAATTTCGCTCTGGGTAACGGCAGATGAACCAGATTGTTGTGAGTCTCGAAGCTCATCCCCAAGTGAGTGAATGACTTGGACGGAGCTAAATCCGACTTTTTCTCGTTTACGATGAAACCGAGACGTCAGAGTAATAGAAGCAGACTCTGAACATCGTTCTGAAGAATAATTCTGTTGCCGTATCTCTGTAGAATGTCGTGCAAGTAAGCTGACATTACCGCAGACGAATGAGCTCGGAAGTATGACATTACCGAGTTCATTATTTGCGTGAACACCTTGGGAGCCAGGTTCAGACCAAAGCACATTGCTCTGAACTGATACATCTTCCCTTGTATGGCAAACCGCAGGTACTTTCTGAATGCCGGATGTACCAGGACATGAAAGTACATATCCTTTAGATCTATGCTTGGCGCATAGTCGTTCACTCGAACGCTCGCCCTTACCAACCGAATGGTCTCCATATAGAATTTTGGAGCCACAATAAGCTTGTTTATCCAGCTCAAGTCTATTACCGGTCAGAACGAGCCGTCTGGCTTCGGTACGAGGAACAGGTGACTGTAAAAAACCCGAGTATCCTGATTCTCGATGACCTCTATTGTTTCTTTTAATAGGAGAGCCTGTATCTCCGCTAGGAGAGACTCTCTTTTGCAAGGATCCGACAGAAGATTTGTCCAACGCGGACATCTTGTTAGTGGGGGTTCCGCTTGGAATGATAGTCGTAGGCCGTCCGAGACTACACTTCTCACCCACTGATCTTCCGTGACTGTTATCCAGTTTTTTTCGTGAAGTTTGATAACCTTTCGCCAACTGGCAAGCAATAGAGATCTTGACCATCACCTGTATGACCTGCGAGGCTTACGGGAGGAGAAACTATGTCCTACTCACGAAGAACCTTGTCCCGTTGGTCTAGGGGTGACAGACCTACGCCCCTTTCCCGAGTCGCTATACTGACGACCTCCAGAGTAATTGTAACAGGGTTTCTTGTACTCTAGTGAGGAGTTCCCTTTTGACGATTTTGGTCTGGAACAGCCTCCTTTGCTCTTGTCTGCTGAAGCGGGTTGTTGAGACGCCGACTTCAAAAGCAGAGCACTAGACGCTTTCTTAGTGGCCTCTTCATAGACTAACGAAAGCTTGTCGTCGGAAATAGTATATCCGAAGACCGGAGCAACTCGGAGAGAGCTTTCACCTTGTCATCTATCAGAAATGACGACGCAAGGGCAGCATCACATCTGATTAACTCCAGATTAGCCACTGTTAGGGCAGAGTTATACGTGGTATACATAATTGCCCTGGAAAGAACTCTAAGAGAGGTATGAACGTCCTCAAATTCCTTCCCGTTGAGACAATGTGCCATAGCTCTTGTAAGGTGATCATCTGCGTAGGACATTGCATCCAAATTTGCTCTATTTGAAGAAATTGTCTCAATTGTGTCTTGAGCGAATAGTGAATGATGCAGGTAAGGATACCTCTCGATCCCCGGCCTGCTCATCCAAACGCAGAGGAACTCTCTGAACATCTTCCCCGACCATTTTAAATGAACGTGGTCCAAGAAACGGTATGTTTATGGAAGATGAAGTTAAGAAACCGCCTTTTTTCCTCACACTCGAGAGGTTAAATATGGCGTCATCTATATGGCTGAAGGCCTGCGACACCTGCCTAGAATGAACCGGAAAAGAAAGGACTTCCTCCTTTGTCCAGATAAAGTCTGCTTCCAACGATGCCAGCGGTTTCTCTCTTGTCGACGCAGCATTCTGATTCATTGGAACAAATTCAGGGTAGTATTGATGGATGAAATCCATCGCAACCATGTGCTGTTCCAAAAGGGAAGGGTAATCCTCTTCCTTATCCCTATCACCATCCGAGAGAAGCAGTTGTGAATCTCGGTCCATTGCATCTGCGTGAACAGACGACTGGACCCACCCAGCACCATCTGACAGCTCACGTTCTGAGTCTGAGCGAGGCTGCACCTGCACTTGCTGGGATGCTGCGATCAGCTGTGCAATCTGCAAAAGCAAGTCCGTCACTGAGGCCTGAGGGGTAGCGGTCTTCTGTTTCTTAGTCACTTGCTACTCCAGGGACGGTGTGTCGGAGATGGCTCTCTTCTCCTAACGTCCCGATGATCAAGGCCTCGTCTCCCTAGCTACCGGATGGTCCGACTTCACGGGCGAAGAGTGGTCCCTTCTTCACACGCCAGGCTGGATATCCAAAGTCGGGTAGCTAGGATGCGGTCATGTGTGCTTTGTATTCGAAGCTGAAGAAGCCAGGACTGTAGCCGAGGCCGGCTGCAATCTATACAGAGTGTCCTGAATGGCAGGTGTGGACGGATGCTCCGGCCCGAGCAAGTTCTTCACCACAACATCTGGCCCCAGATGTTGTTGGGATAGAGAGGGACCTCTCCTGCTTGCGGTCCTTTCAGACCTCGCTGAGCTTCCCAAAATACTTGCTGGCTTGTTCCCTAGTCCCGTCGTCGCTGGGTGAGCATGTTTAGATTTTAAGGTGCTCGCTCTACCCACTACACTTTCTTCGATCGCAACGGACATACCCAGAATCACGGTACCCACAGAGAGAGTAACCGCTTTACCGGTCAAGGTAGCTGCTGACAAGGGATTAAAACCACCGGCTAGTGGCTTTATCCCCTGCCTAATATTCAGGAGAACCTTCACAGCTAGCTCTGTTTGCTCATCAGAGTGCGGCAACGGTAGCACACTTTTGGTAGGTGTCACATAACCATCACCATGTTCTTGTTCCTAAGAAAAACAAGAGGCCCCAAGGAGCCTTAATTGCTCACTGGCCAAAGTGGTTCAAAGAAGTATTTGGGGTCACATTCAGTTAGACATGGTTCATCAACACTACAAAGGAATGAAGTCATGAGAGACAAATTTTATGGAACTAGGGACATGGCTTGAACAAACTTAAATCTTACCCCCCTATGGATGCTGCATACCAAATATCAAAAGCATTCATCTGCTGGATCTGAAGAAGAAGATTTTTAAAGAAAATTCCTCATTTTGAACTAAGTTATCATTCGGGCTCCCACAGTGAGCCCAAATATGAAACCAGGGACCTGGCTTGAACAAACTTGAATATCACCCCCTTAAGGATGCTACACACCACATATCAAAACATTCCAACTGCTGGATCTGAAGAAGAAGCTTTTTTAAGAAAATTCCTCATTTCGAACTGAGTTACAATTCAAGCTCCCACATTGAGCCCAAATATGTACCTAGGGACATGGTTTGAACAAACTTGGATCTCCCCCCCCCCCCCCCCTCCCCCTAAGGATGCTGCATACCAAATATCAAAACATTCCGACTGCTGGATCTGAAGAAGAAGATTTTTAAAGAAAATTCCTCATTTTGAACTAAGTTATAATTCGGGCTACCACAGTGAGCCCAAATATGAACCCAGGGACTTGGCTTGAACAAACTTGAATCTCATCCCCCTAAGCATGCTGCATACCCAATATCAAAAGATTCTGCCTGCTGGATCTTGAGAAGATTTTTAAAGAAATTTGTCTGAAATGACTAAGCTCAAATTTGGGCTCCTATACTGAGTCCAAATATGAACCCAGGGGGCCGATTTGAACAAACTTGAATCAGATCCACTCCACAATGTTGCATACCAAATATCAAAAGATTCTGCCTGCTGGATCAGGAGAAGAAGATTTTTTTTAAGAAATTTGCCTGAAATGCACTAAGTTCAAATTCAAGCTTCTATAGTGAGCCCAAATATGAATCCAGGGGGCCGATTTGAACAAAACTGAATCAGATCTACCCCACAATGTTGCATACCAAATATCAAAAGATTTTGCCTGCTGAAACTGGAGAAGAAGATTTTTTAAGAAATTTGCCTGAAATGCACTAAGTTCGAATTCAGGCTTCTATACTGAGCCCAAATGTGAATTCAGGGAGGCCAATTTGAACAAACTTGAATCAGATCCACCCCACAATGTTGCATTTGTATGCGCTCAAATGCCTAATACAGTAATACTGGCGACACAAATGATGGAAACTATTATTCCTGTGCGCCGCAAACTTAACTATCCTGAAGCGATCCTACATAAGATCATGTAATAGCCATACAGTTAGAATAAGCCCAAGATGCTGCCAGCGCTTTTACTTCATGCCCTGAAATCTTAAGTACTGACTGCTGATTGGAAGAAAAATTTTCCTAAGCAGTACGAATAGCTAATTGAATCCATCTAGCAATAGAATGAACTGAAATGTCGCTTCTATTGGAAATTAATGACAAAAGAAGCATTTCTTCGATTCTGATAAACTCTGATCTACGTCTATAAATACATGATTGCTAATAATATAAATTCAATGATGTAGAGTAAACAATAAGACATCATTTCTGAATATGTGGTCTCCAAGAACCGAGGGTCCCAAGATCCCTGCATAGAGAGACCATAGGACTCAGGATTGTAACTCAATATATGAACTCACATCTGTCATAATTGAGAAAAACGTTAAATATATGCCCAAACTTGACCTTATGTTAAAAGATTCGCTAAAACAAAACAGGTCTAGAGCGAAAAATGTCTACCACTCCAGTTAAGAATAACTGGAGGGGACGTGTCCGTAAGCAACCCATTGAAATAACATTCATAGCCGCTCCACACAACCCCATCCGGCGCATAAAATCTTCTGCTGTTAATGCGTCTGATAAAAGATAAAAGCCAGCCAAACAACTGGCTAATTCGCTCTGTGAAACAACAGACAAACCAGCCTGTTGAAAATGAATTGTAGGATACGTGTATCCTATCATTCATCCCATGAGACATTATCTAGTTCATTATTCAAGTGATCTAAAGAACTATAGTCGCTGCATCGCCGATCATACGAACGCTTGCTTTTCGACTGAAAGATTATCATAAATAACCTAATTATCCAGTTCCAGTCAAAAACGGTCGGACTGAGCTCTATTAGAGCCTCGAGCCACCGGCTCAGGGGTGTCTGATCAGTAAACTCAAACAGACCTAAACCCCCTATCCAAGTGGCTGTATAGTCAATCCCTAAAGTAATATATAGGAGGGATACCTATACCTTCACTATGAGTCCTTATAGACGATCTGAGTCTAGGACAAGCTCTCCTACTCTTTCTGCTGGTGTTGGTCAATTAGACCCCAACTTAAAGAGCCGAGTATTGAGGCTTTCTTGTAGCTTAATCCTGCATTAATGAATGTTTACCATCAAAGACTTAGTGTCTGGAAAACTAAAGCGACCTGTAGCAAGTTTTCCACCTAGTCAAATGTTAAAGATGACGACGCAAGGCTTCGTCACATCAGAATAGCTCCCACTTAACATCTGTTAAGACAGAGATATATATGATAAATAGGCCTGGAAAGAATTTTTTAAAAGGTACAAACGTCCACAAAATTCCTTTCCATATAGACGTTGCGTCACAGTACTTAAAATTGAAGTACATAAGACTGTGAGTCTAAATTCGCTCTGAATAAGAAATTATCTTCTCAATTGAATCCGAGCAAACAGCGAAATGATAAAGGTAAGGCTACAACTAAGATCTTAGCCTGCTCATTCAACACAGAGAAACTCTCAACACATCTTCCACCTTCGTTTTTTAAATGAATGTGATCAAAAAACGGTTAAAAGTTAAAAAATTTATAGTAATTTATATATTTTTTATACTTACCAATGACCCAGACTTAGCTGGTGCTAACTCTAACAAAACCAGGGCCAAACACAAATTTTGCCCCCCAATCCCCAAAATTTGCATCCAAAACTAAAAGAAATCATGTCCTATAGGACCTCCATACTACGCCCCCACTGCGCATGCGCAGTGTCAAGGACGCCCGAAATTGGCGCCAATTATCATTCTTACTGGCAGTGCCTGGTCAGCGCTATGTACTCAGCGGGGAGGCAAGAGTTCCCCAACTCCTGGGAGGGCCATCCCCGTCTGGGTCATTGGTAAGTATAAAAAATATATAAATTACTATAAATTTTTTAACATTTTTATACTGTACCAATGACCCAGACTTAGCTGAATAGTAAAAAGGCTGGAGGGCCTAGGACATAGAGGAAAATCCAATAAGCTCAACTATATAATAAAGAGGTAACCCCTTAAGGAGAAAAGGAGTATTAGGCTTTACATGTATCTTTCTTATATAATATTAAATTAGAAAGATACAATACCCTTAATAATTGAGCACAATAATATTCATGTTCTCTATTAACATCCAGTATAACCCTTATACTAATTATTTTTAAAGTAAGCCAATAAATAAAGTAGTCCAGAGAATTGAGACTCTTTATAATCTTTTAAAAGTGTCCGAGTATTGTATATTAAAGCCTGTTTGACACTTGACATATACAAATGCTTCACACCGAGCTACACTTTAAAAATAAGACATGAATTTTAACATTAATATTACACTTTAAAACCATCCCAGAAGCGACTCAGAAATACTGACTTTGGAGGAGGCATTCCCTTGCTTTTCACTATAAAGCAGGTGACCTAAGGGAACACCCGCCCCCCCCCCCCCCCCCTTCCCCTTGCCCTGGGTCAAATAGCCCAGAGCAAAGAGGGCAGCCGGACGGAGTCACTGCCAGAACAGAAAGCCTGCATAACTATAGTTGCAACTGTTTAGTGGACGACATTCTGAGCAACAGATAACGGACCTAAACAATGCAGGTCTCCAGAAATGGACTCAATATTTCTGAGATAAAAATTCGTGAATGTGGATGGCTGAGACCAATAAGCAGCCTTCATTAAATCTGTAATAGCAACACTATTAGCATAAGCCCAAGAAGTAGCAAGAGCTCTTACTTCATGAGCGGAAATCTTAAGCACAGACTGCTGAGAAGAAGATAAACTCTCATAAGCAGTACGGATAGTTAATTGAATCCATCTAGCAATGGAATGGACCGAAATGTCCCTTCTATTAGGCATCAAAGACAGAAAGAAACGTTTCCGTCCCTTTCTGATAAACTGAGATCTCTGTTTATAGATACGTAACGCTCTAACAGGACAGAGTAAAGGCCTACGCCCGTCTGAAGACGGAAGAGCCTTAATAACAATAGGTTCCGGATATTTATTAGGAGCCTGATTCTTAGCTAAAAAACCCACATTAGTAGTGAAGGTGATAGTGTTCCTGACACTACGATAGTGAGAATCATCCACCGACAGTGCATGAAGCTCACTGACTCTTCTAGCAGAAGAGAAAGCTAAGAGAAAAGCTGTCTTATAAGATAAGAATTTGAAATCTACTGTCCCAAGAGGTTCAAATGGCTTTTCCTTCAATTTAAGAAGAACCCAAGCTAAATTCCACTTAGGAATTAATCTAAGAGTTCTGGGTCTATTTATCGAAAAGTTTCTAACCAACTTCGATAAAGAGACATTAGATCCAATTTGTAAACTATCATGTTGTGCATAGGTATCAGATAACATAGACCTATAACCCTTAATAGTAACAGGCTGCAGTTTGATTTTGTCAAACAAGTATACTAGAAAGTTAGCAAAGTCTGGTATAGAGGGATCAAAAATATCTACAGAATGATCCCTACACCAACGACGAAAAACCTTCCACTTAGCCGCATAGTTTAGCGAAGAGGAGGTCCTCCTACAGTTAGAAATCGCGTCCACTGCTCGTCCTGTAAAGTGCTTGCCATGCAAGAAGGACCGCACAACGGAAAAACGTGAAGGTTGAGACCTTGCGGGTTGTGATGGAGTTGACGCGATTTCCCCTGCGAAAGAAGATCCTCCCGTGGAGGAAGCTTTTGCGGTAGGTCCCACAACAGACACCTGAGTAGATTTATCCACGGTCTCTGTGGCGACAGAGATGCTACCAACAGAATCTTGCATTGAGATTGTTTTATCTTTAGCAATACTTGTTGAATTAACGGCGCTGGAGGATACGCATATCCTATCATTCCGTCCCAAGGGATCGATAGAGCGTCTACTGCAAATGCTCTTGGATCCGGACATGGAGACACATACGTCTGCAACTGATTGAGATGTGTCGCAAATAAGTCTATCATTGGCCGTTCCCATTGGTAGCAAATCTGATTGAATACTTGTTTGTTGAGAGTCCACTCCGACGGCAACAAGCGACCCTTTCATGAAAGGGAGTCTGCTAGTACATTCAGACGACCCGGTATGTGACGGACCGAAAGAAGAACCTGATGTTCTAGCGCAAACAGAAGGATTCTTTCCGTTAGATTGAACAACGGAACTGAATGAGTGCCTCCCTGATTCTGTATATACGCCACTACTGTCGTATTGTCGGATAGGATTTGGACATGAGCATTGTGAATAATGTCCATCCAATGACGTAACGCAAGCCAAATTGACATCATTTCCTTGATGTTTATGTGCTTGCACAGGAATTGCGGATCCCAAAGACCCTGGCATCTCGAATCCGTTGGGATCAATGATGCACCCCAACCTGTTTGACTGGCATCCGTCATAATGGTAAAACTCGGATCCGGCAACTGCAGCGGAACTCCCTGAGTTAACCACTGAATGTTTGCCCAAGTCTGAATCTCTTGTTTCACTTGATCTGACAAGAGAACGTCTACGTCGAGCGAATGAATTTTCACACTCCAATTCTGAGTCAAGAAAATTTGGAGAGGACGCGTGCGTAACCGCCCCATCGGAATGAGATCCGCAGCGGCTCCGCACAGACCTATCAGTCTCATAAATTCTCTCGCTGTGACTTTGTCTGCGTGCAGACAATAGCGAGCGTAACAACTGACTAATTTCGCTCTGGTTAACGGCAGACGAACGAGATTGTTGTGCGTCTCGAAGCTCATTCCCAGATGAGTGAATGACTTGGATGGCACCAGATCCGACTTCTCCTCGTTTACTATAAAACCGAGATGTCGGAACAATAGAAGTAGATTCTGAACATTGTTCTGAAGCGTTAACTCGTTGCCGTACCTCTGAAGGATGTCGTCCAGGTAGGCCGACGTTACCGCAGACGAATGAGCTCGGAAATAGATCATTATCGAGTTCATTACCCGAGTGAAAGCCCAGGGTGCTAGATTCAGTCCGAAGCACATCGCCCGGAATTGATACACCACTCCTAGGACTGCGAAGCGTAGATACTTTCGGAATGTCGGATGTACCATGACGTGAAAGTACGCATCTTTGAGATCTATGCTTGTTGCATAATCGTTCACCCGAATACTCGCTCTGACCGACCGAATCGTCTCCATATAAAATTTCGGAGCGACGATCAGCTTGTTTATCCAGCTCAAATCTATGACTGGACGGAACGAGCCGTCTGGTTTCGGAACCAGAAACAGATAGATGGCTGTAGAATCCCGGAGTCTCCTGGTTTTCTACGACCTCTACCGCGTTCTTCATTAAAAGAGACTGCACCTCTGATAACAGAGCGTCTCTTTTCTGCGGATTTGACGGAAGTTGAGTCCACTTTGGACTTTGAGTTAATGGAGGCTTTCGTTTGAAGGATATCTTTAGGCCTTCCGAAGTCACTCCTCTCACCCAAGGGTCGTCCGTAATCGATGCCCATTCTTGTGAAAAGCTCGACAACCTTCCGCCAACCGGTACGCGATAGAGGTTTAAGCCATTACCTCCTGGACCTGCGAGGCCTGCGGTAGGAGAAACCACGTCCTCCATGACCCGCACCTCGTCCCGTCGACCTCGGGGCGTCCGACCGGTTGTCCCGGCCCGAAGGACGTCCCGAACGAGAGTCGCTACCCGGAACCGGAACCTCTATAGGAACCTCTCTTGGGCGCATTAGACCCAGAAGTGTCTGTCTTATTCTTGTCTGCTGTATCCGACTTCTTAGAAGCAGATTTGAACAGCTTTCTTTGTAATTTTATCATAAATAGCAGAAAGCTTGCCGTCAAAGAGAAGTTCTCCGGAGACCGAAGCGACTCTAAGAGAGTTCTTCACCTTAGTATCCACGAGTGTGGATGTAGCTAGGGCTGCGTCACGTCTAACCAACTCCAGGTTTGCCACTGAAAGGGTGGAGTTACACGTGGAATAAGCTACTGCCCTTGAAAGAAGTCTTAAAGAGGATTGTATATCCTGAAATTCTTTCCCTTGAAGGCGCAGTGATAACGCCTTAGTAAGGTGATCTGCGTAAGATAAGGCATCTAAATTGGCTCTGTTAGACGAAATAGCTGTTTCCAACACCGCGGTTGGAATAGAAGCCGACGACGGTAATGATAGCTCTTAGTCTTCCGCCTCGTCGTCCATACGCAGAGGAACTCTCGGGATACCCTGTCCTGCCGTGTTGAATTTATTCCTTGCATTAATGAAAGGCAGGTTGAGAGTATTGGCGGACAAGAAACCTGCTTTCCCCGTCTTGGAAGCAAGTTTAAATATAGCGTCGTTCAATAATTCAAATGTTCTTGCAACATTATTGGACTGCGACGGAAACTCGGGAGCGATGTCCCTAAACCGCTCAAAAAATTCAGAGTCCAATGACGCTATAATCCTCTTGTCTGGAACCGCAGCAGTCTGGCCCGACGGAACAACTTGAAGGAGAAAGTGCCGGATGAAGTCCACGGCAGCTTTATGTTGTTCCGAAAGGGATAGCTCCAAATCATCCGTATCCCTTTCACCATCCGGTCGGACCTCATGATGCTCCCGGTCGTCTGCCCCCGATGCTTCGGCGGAGCGTACCGACCCAGCGCCGTCGGATAATTCTCGATCCAACACCGTTTCTGTCGGCTGCTGGGATGCTGCGATAAGCTGTGCTATCTGCACAAGAATGTCCGGCGTCGAGACCTGCGTAGGCGCAGTCTTTCGCTGCTTCGCCGAGGGCAGCTCCGCATCAGATGGCTCCCGCATACTTTTTCTATGCGAACGTCCGGAGTCCATCGGCCTCGTGTCCCTGGCTGCCGGATGGTGTGACCTGGTCGCCGAAGAATCCTTGATCGGCGAAGCTGGTAAGATATCGGCGGTCACGCAGCCAAGGTGCGGTCGTGTGCGCTGACGAGAAGAAGAAGCCTTAGCAGTCTCCGCGGACTGCCTATACAAAGGAGCGTCCCGAGCGACGGACGTATGCTCCGCTTGCGACACATTTTGTACCACAACATCTGGTCCCAGATGTTGTTGTACGAGAGAGGGGCCTCTCTCGCTCGCGGCCCGGCTGGACCTGGACGAGCTAGGAACCAGACTCAAAGGCTTCCTCCGATCTCGCTTACTATCCACCATCACTGGGTGTGCACATTGAATGTTTATAGTGCTCGCATCACCCAACATTTCCTCCTGGACCGCATCGGACGAACCCGGCTGCCGAACCATTCAGTGAATGGACGCAACACCGGGCGAGCTAGCGGACGACATTTGTTTAATCTCCATGAGCACTTTTGCCGCTAGCTCTGAATTCATTTGTGACGACGGAAGCGCACTTGCAGAAGATAACATGGAAACATCACCCTGTTCTTGTTCCTCTGAAATAGAAACTGAGAGAGTAGAGTGACCTTGCGGAGAAAGAGCCGGCATAGCCCTTTCTCCAGTAACAACATACCGTGACACACGTTTCCAATGTTTGTCATCCCAATATTGACATATAGAACAGGGATTAGTGCGAGAACACTGACTACAATTAATACAATGATCATGAAAGTCAGAGGAAGATTTCTTCCCCTTACAATTTGAACAATATCCTTTCATTGTGAAAAGTCAACAACAAGTCCTAGTTACTCGCACAAACCCCTGACACAAAGATACATAATAACATGATCCATTAATAAATGAAAAAACAATTGCAAATCAAAATAATTTGAAAAAATATTTTTTCAGCAAAGCCCAAGTTTCTGAAAAGTAGCGTTGAGCCCCGATGGATCCGATGGCCAAGTGTGGTCAAAAATTTTAAAATTATATTAAATAATTAATGAGACACTTACGGATAATATAAATGTAACTTATAGTGAGATAAACTACACCAAAGGCAAACAGCCCCCCTCAAAAAAGGCTGTTGCCAATGTAAACAAACAGTGTAAAACACCAGAAAACATGACTCCAGGCACTGAAAAAACTGGCCCGAAATCAGTCATCAAAATTACACTCTCTCTGATGCAAGACAGAGACTCCCAGGGGAGAATCTGCAGAACATCAGATGGAAGATGCAGAACACAACGTTTATACACCCATGGGTGAAAACGTAACTATGGGGAAAATAACAGAAAACATTCTGTATCCAAGCAACTCTCCCAAGAAAATTTTAGAAATGAACTTTCTCAAAAATATACCAAAAGCATGGGAGAATTGCAAGGGGGGACTTAGAAGGCTAGGGGAGAGGAAACACTGAATAAGCAGTGCAACATTTTAGCAAGAATGACAACAAGAGGCCCATGCCTCGAAAATAGGCAACTTAACATAATTTCATAAAAAATTTTAAGTACAGCCCTGATTATTTTTTGTCACTTCTTTTTCCTCTCCTCCTTCTATATCCTCCTTAGAATCACCATTTCTCCAAAAATTACGTGTCTGGCATCCTTTAAACTGAGATTTACAAGCACAAAGATCAGTGAGATGTTGACTGATGAAGGGCCAAACAGAGAATGATAATTGGCGCCAATTTCGGGATGTCCTTGACACTGCGCATGCGCAGTGGGGGCGTAGTATGGAGGTCCTATAGGACATGATTTCTTTTGGTTTTGGATGAAAATTTTGGGGATTGGGGGGCAAAATTTGTGTTTGGCCCTGGTTTTGTTAGAGTTAGCACCAGCTAAGTCTGGGTCATTGGTACAGTATAAAAATATACAGAAGATGATGATAGATAAGAAACCGTATTACTTCTTCCCACAGGAAGTTAAATATGGCATCGTCTACATAATCGAAGACCTGTGACACCCGTGTAGACTTAACCGGAAAAGAGATCTTATTATCCTGCTCTTTGTCCAGATGAAGTCAGCGTCTAACAACGCTAGCGGTTTCTCACAATTACTCGCAGCATTGTGATTCACTGGAACAAGTTCAAGGAAACGATAATGTATAGTATCCATATCATCCATGAGTTGTTCCGAAAGGGAAGGTTATTCTCATCTGTATCCCTTTCATCATTCGTCTAAATCAGTTTAGAATCACGGTCACAGGCATCTGAACAGGCAGATGACTGGACCAATCAAGCATCATTCAACAGCTCAAGTTTTGAGATTGATGTTGAGTGCTTCTGCCTCATCACGGTCACAGGCATCTGAACAGGCAGATGACTGGACTGATCAAGCATCATTCAACAGCTCAAGTTTTGAGATTGACATTGAGTGCTTCTGCCTTAGCAAGAATACTGCAATGAGCTGCACAATTTGCGACAGCAAGTCCGTTACGGAGGCTTGAGGAGCAGCGGTCATGTATTGCTTGCCCGCCAGCTGCTCCTGGGACAGTGTGTCCGAGATGGCTCTTTACTGTGGACGTCCCGATGAATGAAGCCTCATCTCCTTGGCTACTAGATGGTGCGACTTTCTGCACAAAAAGTGAACCTCTTGACGATGCAGACTAGATATCCTAAGTCACTTAGCCAAGGTGTGGTCGGGAGTGCTTGGTAGATGCTGAAGAAACCAAACTGTAGCTGCCCCCTGCTAAGAATTGAACTGAGCGTACTGGACAATAGATATGTCTGTAAGCTCCGACTGACGCAAGTTCCTACCAACAACACCCGGGCCCAGACGTTGTTGACCTAGTTGAGCGTACCTCAGAACTTGCCAGCTTCTTCCTTCCATCGACGCAGGGTGAGCATGATTGGATTTTATAGTGCTCGCCACACCGTTGTTTCTCTCTCGACTGCTACGGACATACCTGGCATCACATGATCCATATTCTGAGTAACGTTCCGGCGGTTGAGCTAGCTGGAGACAAGGTCGTAAATCCTATATTCTAAGGTCTAGGAACTTGTCTTATATCATTGAGCACTTATGCAGCTAGCTCTGAATACAATGCACATGCAACACATCTGGTGTCACGGTCCTCATATTCAATATTAACCGCTTCACCGGCGACAGGGAACTGAAACCACTCACCGCAGTTATAGCCCTGTGCAATATTAAGAGCACTTTAGCCGTTATGTAGAGGAAGCCGTAAGACTAGCCGACCCCGGCTGTCTATTAGATGGGATGTCCCGGACAGGAGGCATGGACGTAAACTCTGACTGATGCAAGTTCCTACCAACAACATCTGTCCCCAGATGACGCTGTAAGAGAGACCTCTCTCTTGCACGCGGTCCTGGCTGACCTGGACAAGCGTACCTCAGAACTTGCCGGCTTCCTCCTTCCGTCGTCGCTGGGTGAGCATGTTAGTATATTATACTGCTCGCTCCACCCTATATCATCTCCTAGCCCGTAGCGGACACACCCGGCATCACAATTCTCAGAGGTCTGAGTAACCGCTTCCCTGGTCGAGCTAGCTGGCGACAACAGACTTTGTGCGGTCGTGTGTGCTTTTCGAACGTAGAGGAAGCTACAAGACTAGCCGACCCAGGCAGCCTATTAGAAGGAGCATCCCGGGCAGGAAGGCATGGACGTAAGGTCCAACTGACGCAAGTTCCTACAAACAATCTCTGACCCCAGATGTTGTTATAAGAGAGAGGAGCCTCTCTCTTGCTCACGATCATGGTAGACCTGGACGAGCATACCTCAGAACTTGTCTGCTTCCTCCTTTCTGTCGTCGCAGGGTGAGCATGTTCGGATTTTTATAGTGTTCGCTACACCCTTATTCCTCTTCTCGACCGTCACACCACCCATATTCTGCATGATAGATCTGCCGGTTGAGCTAGCTGGAGACAAGGACGTAAACCCTATATTCTAAGGCCTAGGCCGTTGTCTTATATCAATGAGCACTTTTCCACTAGCTCTAATAGTATAATACGACGATGGAAGCACACTCTCAGATGGCGTCATGAACCACATCATGTTCTTGTTCCTCTGTAAATAGAAACTTAAAAACTATAGTGACATTTTGGCGAGAGGACCAGCAGCATCCCCTCGCCGCGAGAGGACCGGTAGTGTAGTGTCCACTCGCCTAACAACAAACCATGACACCAGTTATCAACATTGTCAAAATCTGACACATGGTGCAAGAATTAGTGGTAGTACATCGGCTAAAGCAAGACACGACCATGTAAATAGAGGAAAGGCTTCCTCTTATTTGCCCTGCTATTAGAGAAATATTATTACCTAAAATCTAACATAGGTCAATTGTACCACCACCAAATCCACATAAATATAAGATAACATTAAAATATGATCGATGAAATAAATACATTTAAAAGAAAAATTCCTTCAAAAAATAAAAAAAAAATTTTGAAATTTTTTTTCTTATATGAGAGTCCAAGTTCTCAAAGGGAACGATGAGCCCAAAAGAGCCTAAGTGTGGACAAAATTATAATAATATGCCATAAAATTAACTACCACAATATCAGAATATTTAATGTTACTTACAACCATCGTTCCTTAAATAATAGGAAACTACCTAGAGCATTGTCAAAGTAAACAACTTCAAACCGAAAACAAGACCCCCAGAAACAATAAGAATGTTACTAAGGTAACACATGCCCCCCACCCCCTTGTGACCTTCACCTTGCAGATGCGGCAGAAACTATTATATGCGACACACCTTCTGACTGTCCTTAACATTTGTAAAAAGTTTAACAATTGTACTATGATTCATTTCTGAGTTATGGCTGAGACACGAATATTGACCGATTTTAAGTGTGACCTTGAAATTTGACCTTGAAGGTACGATCCCGGCTATGGTGTGTGACACAGCCTCCCATGGTCCTTTATAATTGTGTGAAGTTTGATGACTGTGGCCCTAACCGTGTTCAGTGTGACCTTGAAATGTGACCTTGACCTTACGGACTTGGCTGTGGTGCATGACACATCCACCCATTGTCCTTTATAATTGAGTGATGTTAGATGATTGTAGCCCTAATAGTTTTGGAGTTATGCTTGAGACACGGTTTGTGACCCTGAACATATGAAGGTCAATTGTGACCTCCACCTTGCAGATGCGGTGGAAACTATTATACTCGACACACCTTCTGACTGTCCTTAACATTTGTAAAAAGTTTAACAACTGTACTATGATTCGTTTCTGAGTTATGGCTGAGACACGAATATTGACCAATTTTTAGTGTGACCTTGACCTTGAAGGTATGAACCCGGCTATGGTGTGTGACACCTCCTCCCATGGTCCTTTATACTTGTGTGAACTTTGATGACTGTGGCCCTAACCATTTTCGAGTTATTGGCTTCCACACACACACACACACACGGATGGATGGACGGACACACGCACACTTCAATCACTATATGCCACCCGATCTAAGTCGGGGGGCATAAAAACGATACATCGGATGTATGATGCATGACCAAAATGCCTAAACACCCCAAGGGTGAAGATGTAACCATGGGATGTACAGAATAATCTTCTGTATAATACGTTAAATTCCCAAGAAATTTTATAAACAAATTTCAATAGAACAAGCCAAAAAGCTTGGGAGCTCAACTAGGGGATCAAGGGAAGGTAGGGAAGGAATACTAAACAAACAGTGGGCAGATCATTATCAATCAATGATGACGTCAGGCCCATGTCCCGAAATTGGGGAACATGAACTAATTTTTATAATTATTATAAAATTACAGCCCTGAACGTTTCAAACCACTGCTTCTTCCTTCCTTCATCCAGTTGTGTCCTTGGATCCACCAAAATAACCATTGATTTGTGTCTGGCATCATTAAAACTGACATTTAAAAGCACAGATGTCAGTTTGTTGTTATCTGACTGAAGGGCCAAACAAAGAATGATGTTGGCGCCAGTTTCAGTGACTTCCTGGCATCTGCACATGCGCGGAGAGTAAATGTATGGAGGGCTAGATAGGGCTTCAAATTTTCGGTTTTGCATGCAAATTTGGGGGATTGGGGGTAAGGCTGTCACGAATGATCGAAAAATCGATCAACCGTCGATTGACGTCATAATCGACAATTTTTTTCAATGATCAATTATTTGACTGGACATGTGCTGTCATACCTTTTTGTTAAACAAAGGGGAAATATTGATTCACATGCTATTGTTTCACATAAAGGACCTATTTCGACAACAAATGTGTGTGTGAATGGGGTTAAAACATAAAACCAATATATAGCTTCAAGTCGCAGCACCATGCGAGTTAAAGTTAGCCGAAACCCAGTCATCATCGTATGCGTGATCACTCAGTTTCCAATACTTCTCATTCCTTTGATGTGAGTCATGTGACCTGCCAAAAAAACATCAACGTTGTTACGAGGTTGTATTCTTCTGCCGAGTATCAAAAGCATGCTGTCGATTGCATGTCTTTGATCTTTCCCCTCCTTATGAACTCAAATTACTCAATCTCCAACCGATACATAAAATTTATAAAAGTCGAAGTAAAACGTGCTATGATGATTTATTTTGTTCTCCGATGTACCGCAACCGGAAGTTTCATTTCCACGTGTAAAACTTTGTTGACTTGACATTCCCCGAGGCCAAATTCATAATCATTACGCATTGAGCGCGGATGGGACTATTAGTGAGTTTGGCATGCATTTTTTTATGATTTGAATTTTGAATCTATGCGATGTAGATTCTGTTTTGTCAAATTTTTCAAGGTTTGTTCGTTTGCTTCATTTACGATGCATATTTTAATTTTTAACGCCTCCCAAGTTATTTCATAGACGAAGTTCTAGGAAACGAGACAGAAATATTAACCATAAATAATCGAATAACCGTCGATTTTTATGACAAAATAATCGATTATGAAAATTCATAATCGTGACAGCCTTAATTGGGGGGCAAAATTTGTGTTTGGCCCTAGATATTTTTGAGTTAGCACCAGCTAAGTCTGGGCCATTGGTATACAGTATAAAAATATCAGTGTGTTGTAAGATAGGAGGATTCATTGCAGGTAAAATAATTTATGAATTTAGAATGTTCTATGATATAAGGGAGATAACCCAACATTGAATTGTACCATTATTCGTGTAATTAGATTTAAAATATATTCATCCCTAAAATGTCACCTATCAAAAAGTTAAAAAATTTATAGTAATTTATATATTTTTTATACTTACCAATGACCCAGACATAGCTGGTGCTAACTCTTAAAATATAGGGCCAAACACAAATTTTGCCCCCCAATCCCCAAAATTTGCATCTAAAACTAAAGAAAACATGTCCTGAGAGGCCCTCCACACTTCGCCCCTACTGCGCATGCGCAGTGTCAAGGACGTTCCGAAATTGGCGCCATTTATCATTCTAATAACCAGTGCCTGGTAAGCGCTATGTACTCAGCGGGGAGGCAAGAGTTCCCAACTCCTGGGAGGGCCATCCCCGTCTGGGTCATTGGTAAGTATAAAAAATATATAAATTACTATAAATTTTTTAACATTTTTATACTGTACCAATGACCCAGACATAGCTGAATAGTAAAAAGGCTGGAGGGCCAAGGACATAGAGCAAAATGGAATACGCTCAATAAAATAAAATAGAGTCATCCCCTGTAGGGAAAAGAAGTAATAGGCCTTACATGTATCTTTCTTATTTATGATAAATTAGAAAGATACAACACCTTCCAAAAATTGAGCTTCATACATCCATGTACTCTATTAATATCCAATAATCCTTATACTAATAATTTTTAAAGTAAGCCAATAATAAAGTAAGTCTAGAGAATAGAGACTCTTATACTCCTAAAAGTGTGTGAGAATTGCATAATCATGTCCGTTGACATATGCAATATTCAAAAGCTATACTTTAAAAACTAAGACTTGAATGAATTTTATAAACTTAAACTTCTCACTAAACAACCATCCCAATAACAGCTCAGAATTACTAACTCCGGAGGAGGTATCCCCTTGTTTTCATAGTAAAAACAGGTGACCCAAGGGAACACCCTCCCCCCCCCCCTTTTCTTGCCCTGGGTCAAATAGCCCAGAGCGAAGAGGGCAGCCGAACGGAGACACTGCCGAAACAGACAGCCTACCTAGCTATAGTAGCAACTGTTAAGTGAATGACATTCTGAGCAGTAGATAATAGACCTAACAATAGAGGCCTCCAGAAATGGACTCGATATTTCTGAGATAAAATTCATGAATGGATGGCTGAGCGCAATGAGCAGCCTTCAAAAATCTATAATAGAACACTATTAATGTAAGCCCAAGAAGTAGAAGAACTCTTACTTCATGAGCCGAAATCTTAAGCACAACTGCTAAGCCAATGATATACCATAAGCAGTACGCTAGTTAATAGAATCCATTAACAATAAAATGGAGCGTAACGTCCTTCTACTAGACATCAAAGACAGAAGAAGCTTACGCCCTTGTAATAAACAGATATCTGTTTATAAATACATAAACTGTACCCGGAAAGAGTAAAGGCCTATGCCCATACGAAGACGGAAGGACCTTAAAATAATAGGTTCCGGATAATAGGAGCCTAACTCTTATGCAACAATCCAACCTAAATAGTAA
The DNA here is from genome assembly GCA_031216915.1 of Pictodentalium vernedei. Lineage (NCBI taxonomy): Eukaryota > Metazoa > Mollusca > Scaphopoda > Dentaliida > Dentaliidae > Pictodentalium > Pictodentalium vernedei. The sequence goes on along the minus strand of CM062289.1, from coordinate 431,316,519 downwards.
CGGAAGTATTGATTCCGAAACTATGAAAGTGAAAATCATCCATCGATAGTGCATGAAACTCACTGACTCTACAGTAAAAGAGAAACCAACATAATTACTGTCTAAAAGGTCAGAATTTGAAAACTACTGTTTCCAGAGGCTCAAATGATTACTTAGCTAAATAAGAACCTGAAGTTAAAATCCGTATAGGAATTTAATCTAAAGATTCTAAGTCTATTTATCAAAAAGTTACTAACTGACTTAGATAAAGAGACAAAAGACTCAATTGTAAACTATCGTAGAGTGCATAGGTATGAGGTAACATAAACCTATAACCTAAATAACAACAGGCTGCAGTAGATCTTGTGAAACAAGTATACTAAAAAATAGCAATGAGTAGTATGGAGGGATCAACCATATGAACATAATGATCCCTACACCACGACGGAAGAGCCTCCACTTTAGTCGCATAGAATAGCGAAGAAGAGGATCTCCTATAGTAAGAAATCGCGTCCAAAGCTCGTCCAGTACAGTGCTTACAATGCAATACGGACCACACAACGGAATACATGAAGGTTGCGACCTTGCTGGTTGTGATAAAGATGACACGATTTACCCAGTGAAAAAAGATCCTCACATAGAGGAAGATTTCACGTTAAGATCCACAGTAGACAAGAGAGTAAATTACTCATGATCTCTGTGAAGATAGAGATGCTATCAACAGAAATGTATTGTGGTTGTTTATCTTAGCAATACCTGCTAAAAACAACAGCGCCGGAGGATACGCGTATCCTATCATTCTGTCCTATAGATCAATAGAGCGTTAACAGTATTAGCTCAGAGATCTGGACAAGCCAACACATACGTCTGCAATTGATTAGCCAGCTGTGTCATAAATAAAACATCATTGGGCGCTCCCATAGATAGCAAATCTGATTGAATACTTGTTTGTTGAGAGTCCATTCTGACAGCAACAAGCGACCCGTAAGAGAACGGGAGTGCGATAAAACAATCAGACGACCCAGAATATGACGGACCAAAACTGAACTTGGTGTACTATAACCAACAAACGGATTCTTTCCATTAAATTGAATAACGGAAACGAAAGAGTGCCTCCCTGGTTCCGGAGATACGCCACTACTGTCGAATTAAAGGACAGGAATTTGGGCATGCGTTTCTGAATAATGTTCATGCAATGACATAAAGCAAGCCTAAAAAACATTATTCCGCGGAAGTTAACTGATAGCTAAAAGACTGCGGAACCCAAAGACCCTGGCACTTCGAATCCGTAGGGATCAGTATATATCCCAATCTGTTTGACTGGCAACCGTCATAACAGCCACACTCGGGTCCGGCAACTGCGGCGGCACTCTCTGAGTCAACCACCGAATGTTTGCCCCAGTCTGAATCTCTTGTAACACTAGATAGACAAGAGAATGTATAAATCAAGCAATTCATGGATTGCCGGAAAGTTGCCGTCGAAGAGAAGCTCCTCCGAGAACGAAGCGACTCTGAGAGAGTTCTTAACCTACTATCCACGCGTGGATGTAGCTAGGGCTGCCTCACGTCTAACCAACTCCAATCAGCCACTGAAGGGCGGAGTTATACGTGAACAAACTACTGCCCTCAAAAGAAATTACATTGAGAATAATATCCCGTAAATCTTTTCTTGAAGACGTAATGATAACGCCTCAGTAAGGCGGATTACGTATAATAAAGCGTCTAAGTTAAGTCTAATATACATAATGTCGTTCCCAACATTGAAATTGGAAAAGACATAAACGGTGAAAAAGAATATATGCAGTCTTTAATCACACCGTCTAGACGCATATGAACTCTCGGTATGCCCTGCTCTGCCAAAATAAACTATATGTAAAAAAAGATAAAATGGCAGAAATGAGCCACGCGGACAAGAAACTAAACTATCATGCTTAGTAGCCGTCTTGTATATATATATAAATATATAGCGTCGAAAAATAAAACACATGTTGTAATGACAATATTGGACTGCGTCGGTAAGTCAGGGACAAAGTCCCTGTACCGATCGAAAAATCCGAGTCCAATGACGCTATAAGTCTCTTATCCAAGATCGCAGCAATGAAGTCCGAAAAATAATCACTGGAAGAAATGCCAGAAGATATGAAAGGCATCTTCCGATACTACTAAAGGGAAAACTCGAAATCTTTCGAATCCCTTTCGCCATCCTGTCGGACCCTATAAAGCGTTCGGTCGTCCGTAGCTTGATGCAACTGCGGACCGCACCGACCCAGCGCCGTCGGATAATTCCTGATTCGACCGAGAAACCGTCAATTGCTGGGATGCTGCGAAACAACTGTGCTAACTCGGATAGCACGTCCGTCACTGAGGCCTGAGGAGCAGCGGTCTTACGATGCATTGCCGCAGGAAGCTCCGAGATCGTTACCCCGTGCATACTTCCAATATGCGAGCGAACGGAGTGTATAGGCCTCGTGTCCCTTGGCTACCGGATGGCGCGACCTATTCGCTGTGGAATCACTGAATGCCGAAACTGATCGGATACTCGAGGTCACGTAGCCAATGTGCGGTCGTGTGCCCTGCTGTGAGGATGAGGAAGCATTAAAGACAGTCTCTCGGACTGTCAATATAACGGAGCGTCCCGAGCAACGGACATATGCTCCGAATGTAAAATATCTGAACCACAACATGCGGTCCCCTATGTTGTTGGCTTCCTCCGATCTGTCCTCAATCTGCCGTCACTGGGTGAGTACTAAAGTAATTAAAGTGCTCGCATCACCCAAATCTCCTTCCTAGACCGCAACGGACGAACCCGGCAGCCGAACCATTCGATGAATGTACGCTACACCGGGTGAGCTAGCGAATGTCACTCCGTAAGCGATAGACATATTCCATGAGCACTTATTGCCGCTAACTCTTCATTAACTATGACGACAGAGGCACACTTTTGAAAGACATCTCCATAACTCTTCGAACAAGAAACCAGAAATGCTTGGATAGCAAGCATAAAATAATAATATATATAGCGTCGTTCAATAATTCGAAAGTTTGTGTGACATTATTGGACTATGTCGGAACTAAGGGACGATGTCCCTGAACCGAACCAAAAATTTCTAAGTCCACCGACGCTATCAGTTTCTTATCCGGCATCGCAGCATATGTTGTTCCGAAAGGGAAAGCTTGAAATCCACCGAATCCCTTTCGGTATCCCGTCGGACCGGATGAAACTTTCGGACGTCCGTACCCGCTTCCGCGGAGCGTCCCGACCCAGCATCGTCGGATAAAATATATGCGACAGATTCAGTTGATGCTGGGATGCTGCGATAAACTGTGCTATTAAGGAAAGCACGTCCGTTCCCGAGGCCTGTGCAGTAGCGGACTTACGATGCATTGCCGCTGGAAGCTCCGTGTACGTTGACTCCCGCATACTTCCTATGCGAACGTCCGGAGTCTGCAGGCCTCGAGTCCCCGGCTACCGACCCAGCGCTGTCGGATAATTCTCGATCCGACACCGTTTCTGTCGGCTGCTGGGATGCTGCGATAAGCTGTGCTATGTGCACAAGAATGTCCGGCGTCGAGACCTGCGGAGGCGCAGTCTATCGCTGCTTCGCCGAGGGCAGCTCCGCATCAGATGGCTCCCGCATACTTTTCCTATGCGAACGTCCGGAGTCCATCGGTCTCGAATCCCTGGCTGCCGGATGGTGTGACCTGGTCGCCGAAGAATCCTTGATCGGCGAAGCTGGTAATATATCGGCGGTCACGCAGCCAAGGTGCGGTCGTGTGCGCTGACGAGAAGAGGAAGCCTTAGCAGTCTCAGCGGACTGCCTATACAACGGAGCGTCCCGAGCGACGGACGTATGCTCCGCTAACGACACATTTGTACCACAACATCTGGGGCCAGATGTTGTTGAACGAGAGAGGGGCCTCTCTCGCTTGCCGTCCGGAAGGACCGGAACGAGCTATGAACCGGACTAAAAGGCTTCCTCCGTTCTCCCTCCGATCCGCCGTCACTGGGTGTGCATTAAGTTAATTTTATAGTGCTCGCATCACCCCAAAATTCCTTCTAGACCGCAACGGACGAACCCGGCTGCCGAACCATTCGGTGAATGGACGCTACACCGGGCGAGCTAGCGGACGTCAAAGGCCGTCGAACCTACTAGGGTCCTCTTAGGCAATTGGCGTATTACATGAGCACTTTTCCGCTAGCCCTTCATTAATTGTGACGACGGAGGCACACTGTTGGAAGACATCACAGATACATCACCCTAATCTTGATCGTCTGAAATAGAAATTGATAAAGTAGAGTGACCCTGCGGGGAAAGGACCGGAGTGTCCAAATCCCCAACAACATACCGTGACATACGCTTCCCATATTGTCATCGAAATCATACGATACAGAACCGGAGTTAATGCGAGTACACTGACCACATATAGAATGATAATAAGGTCAGAGGAAGACTTCCTCTTAAAACAATAGATCAATATCCTTTCAATGTGAAAAGAAAACAAGTCCTGGTACTCGCACTAACCCCTGGCAATCAAAATACATAATAATAATATGATCCATTAATATAGAAAAAATAATTGAAATCAAAATATTTTGAAAAAATATTTTTTCAGAACAGCCCAAGTTTCTGAAAAGTAACGTTGAGCCCCAATGGATCCCAAGCCTAAGTGTGGACAAAAATTTTAAAAATATTTTAAACAATTTATTCAACACTTACGAACAATAATAATGTATCTAGTTATGATTGAAATAACATAAAGATATTATTATTTAGAAATCCCCCCCTCACACAGAGGGCTGTTGTAAATGTAAACAATGAGTGTAAAAACACTAAAATAAGACTCCAGGCACCCAGGCCCGAAATCAGTTACCAAAAATACACCATCTGATGCAAAACAGAGACTTCCAGGGAAGAAACTGCAGAACATCAGATGGTAGATGCAGAACACAACGCCTAATCACCCGTAGGTGAAGACGTAAACATGGGGAAAGAACAGAATTCATTCTGTTATTCAGCTAAACTCCCAAGAAATTTTAGTAATAATAATTACAGAAATTATGCCAAAAGCATGGGAGAATAGCAAGGGGGAACTTAAAGGACAGGGAGAGAGGAAAAACACTTGTAAAAACAGTGTAACTAAATAATCAGAATGACAACAAAATGGCTGCTGCCTTGAAAATAGGTAACTTAACATAATTTCATTAAAAAATTTTAAGTTACAGCCCTGATAATATTCTGTCACACATTCTTTTCCTCTCCTCCTTTTCTATCCTCCTTAGAATCACCATTTCACTAATATTTATGTGTCTGGCATCATTTAAACTGAGATTTAAAAGCACAAAGATCAGTCAGATGTTAACTGATGAAGGGCCAAACTTAGAATGATAAATGGCGCCAATTTCGGAACGTCCTTGACACTGCGCATGCGCAGTAGGGGCGAAGTGTGGAGGGCCTCTCAGGACATGTTTTCTTTAGTTTTAGATGCAAATTTTGGGGATTGGGGGGCAAAATTTGTGTTTGGCCCTATATTTTAAGAGTTAGCACCAGCTATGTCTGGGTCATTGGTACAGTATAAAAATATCATGTGTTGGATGGGTCCATTCACTAGTGAAATATAATGAAACTATATAATGGAAAGTTCTCTTGTCCTGTGTGGCTTGGATAATATGGACGTTTGGAAATATTTCTATTTTTACCTCTTGCAGTACCCATGGGGATGCTGGAACAATTTTTTTCAAGTTATTGTACCAAATGGTTCATGAAAACATTTTTAAAAAATTGGGAGAATCTTTCCCCACCCCATCTCTATGTGGCAGGGTATGTTAATTTGCTCAAAATCAAAATATGATGTCAGAACAAACAATCAACACAAATTTCACTGAAATCGGTATAATGGTTTTGGAGAAGTTGCAAATACCATGTTCATGGATGAAAGATGATGGATAGAGAGTGATCACTATAGCTCACAGTGAACTTCAGTCAGGTGTGTTAACAAGGCAAATCCATACACATGAAGTAACTGCAGTGCCAAGATAATGCGAACCACATCCAACAGAATATGAAACCTGCAAGTTGTAGTACCTGCACTTATGAATGGAGCACAAATAGGAACTTCCAGCACTTATCCAGTTAACAAACAAACAAAAAATAACAATAAAAGCTTCCCACCCTGACTGCTTTGAAAATTGCTTGAGAACCAAATGTCTTTTTTTAGTTAGCCTTACAGGCAAGAACTGAAAGTAATATACTACCTTTTGAGCTGCAAAAAGGACTGGAGCTGTGGCAAGACCAAGGCGAAGATCTGCTGCAGTGGGTTTTCCCATCACAGAATCACAAGAGGTAAAATCCAGAAGATCATCAATTAACTGAAATTTTAAATTTCCCCAGTTATAATAATATTTACGTGTCATAAAGGCAGAATGTAATTCAAAAAGAAGTTATGACACACCTGCTGTAAGTAGTGTGGCAAAAAATGATGGCTACTGATGAAAAATCATACCAAAGTTGTATGGGCAATAGTATACAGTTGAATCTTGTTAACCCCTTAACCAACGTAATGGACAAAACCGGCCAGCGCTATTCTCAGAAATCGCCAATTAATTTTCATTATTTTTTCATTTTTTGTCTCAAAAACATAGTTTATGACCCCTCATTGGAATGAGCTTGTCAAGCTCATTCCAATAAGGGGTCATAAACTATGTTTTTGAGACAAAAAATGAAAAAAATTATTTATTCAAGAATTTCTTTTCCAAGCGTCGTCTGCTTTTCAGGTTAGGTAAAGGGTTAACTGAATAGCCACTTTGCCAGTGAGAATTATTCAATTAACAGAGTATTCAATTAACAGGGATTTTGTCATTTTCCTGTATTCTAGAGATAAACTAAGCATTTATTCTATCATATCTTGTCATCGAGCTCTGTCAAACAAGATATAATAGATTAAATGACTGTATTGGATTTCTCAGCATATTACATTCCTTTTATTTAATTATCAGAAGTGGGAGAGTGGTGGCTCAGTGGTTATGGCATTGGACCTCAAACTGAAAGGTTCACATTTCGATCCCCGCCTGGGGCAACTGCGTTGTTTCCTTAGGCAAGGCACTTAATCCTGATTACCCACATGGGGGCACTGTGTACTTACGCATACTGCATGTTGATGGTGCACTGATTCTTAACCAATGCTAACCCTGCTTGGGTAGAGTTAGTAACTTGGGGAGTCTGACAATTGTTTGCCATTGCATGGTGGTTCTCTGCATACTCTGGCTTCCTCCACCCGTAAAACTATCCAACAGGAGGTGACCCTGGCTGTCAAGTGTCATTAAACCCCAATAAATAAATAAATAAATTATCTGTTTATTCTATAACCTACTGTTACCTACATGCAATCAACAGGTCAAATTTGTACTAATGAGATGGTAAATGGTTTTACGTTTGGAAGTTACATTCAATTAACAGGGCTATTCAATTAAGCCACATCCAATTAAGTAGGCTATTCTCTATTAGTGAATCTGTCAAAAGATTATGGAATCTTCCTTTTTGTTTAGGCCTGAGACCTTGATTCAGACTGAGGTTCACAGAGGGTAAATTTAGTAATGTTACCCATCACATCATCAAATTCACCCCCTGGGGACCTCATTCTGCAGATGACAGTCTGCTTATTTCCAGGCTTGGATGTAGCATTTAGGAATCTGTCCTGCTACAGCAATCGATCTGCAACATAACTATGATGTATTGTGCTTTACTTGTGAACCCAACTGTTCATCAAACCCTGGGATTAGAAAATCTTGAAGCCCTGAGGATCAAATCAAATCTTCATGATGATACCAAACCAAATCAAATCGTTGTGATGATATCAAATCAAATCAAATACTTGAAGCTTTTCAGGTCTCTAATTGTACAGAAAGATCAAAGGTGTTATGTCTAAGCAAATATATGACCTTTAAAATTTATATAAAATTACCTGGAAAGCAATACCAATATTTCTGCCATATTCATACGCTAGCTCAATAATTTCTTCAGAACATTTGCCCAAAACAGCAACCTGTTAATAAAGCAATAATAAACCCTCATCTCTTAATGTAAAATACAACTTTTTAATGCATGAAGAACACAAAAGTCATGTAGAATCTGCCGTTCATCATTAGAAGTGATTTGCCCTTTCCCTATCTTCAGTAGCACATATATTTTTTCCTAAATATAGTGGAGTCCACTTAACTGGATATCTTTTCATCCTTTACCCAATGCAGACGATGTCAAAATTTACTATTTTGAATATTATTTTCTAAAAATTTTCAAAAAATTTAACCAAAACCATATTATGTGACACATCATGGCAACAAGCTTATTCCAATGAAGGGGCCACATGATATGGTTTTGTTTAAACTTTTTGAAAAATTACTTTTTTCAACTGCTGAATTTGAGGATGGATGTTTAGTGTTTGCCACATTACCAAGACTGTTAAATGGGGGGTCCCTTTTCTATTGGGGCTCCCCTGAAGAAACCAATAAAACTTTTTCCAGCTTTACTTTTTCTACTATTCCTGAGGAGTACCAAACATTTTTCTTGTGTAGTTCTCAAAATATGGGTGTTGGAACGTTTTTTTTTCTATTTTTCAGCTCCTGGAGTCCCAATGAGGATCTGAAAAAAATTCTTCCACCATAAATTTATTTATTTATTGGTGTTTTAAATGGTAGAGTGCTGATTATTTTTGGTGGTCTGAATTTGTTACACAAAAATTTATTTTATTACAAATTATTGAAGAGTGCCCATAGGCACTCTTCAATAATTTGTAATAAAACAAAATATTATTTACTTTTGCCTGATTATGAAACATGAGCAGGGAAAATGTTGGTTTTGCTCTGGTACCCTCATTTTTCTTAAAGCCCTGTTAATGGCTTCTAGAACTCAACCAGTTAAGTCACTTTAGGCATTGTTGGCTATATCATGACTGCAACATAGCTATGAAGTCAAACTTAGCCAATCATTTATACCTATGCTACCCACTTTAGAGGACTTCCACTGCAGGCAATGGGTCCAGTCCTATTTTATCAGTAAAGCAAAATGTGTTTATCGCAGTACAACACAAACACTCCTCCACTTCCTGGGGGAGGGGGTGGGGGGTGTTCTTCACCATAAATCAAGTACATGTCACCAAATAATACTGCATCCCAATTTTGTTAAAATTTCCATACCTTTTCCAGGCCCAATAGCATTTTCCATAGTTTTCAAAATGGCACACAAACCCTGATGTGTGAGAAGTTTAGTCAGAATCGATTTATTAACCTGGGAGTAATGCACACAAGAGCAAAAGGGAATTGACAGGATTGGACATTGCAGCTGAACTTCACTAAGAAGGGATTGAACTAAATAACAAACTCCAAGATGTGCTATTTATTGCAAAATCTGAGATGGCCGCTGTGGCCTTGTTTTTTAATGAAATTTTAAAAAAAAACATGATTGCTCCCATGGTGACATCATCCTAAAGCCACATATTAGAGTTGAAAAAGATTGAGTGATAGATGCACCACACAGGTTGTGTTTGCGAAAGGAACTGTTGACAATTTATATACCAAATCTAAGATGGCCACTGGCGTCCATGTTTTTCAATGAAATTGAGAAAAATTTGATAGCTCCCACCTAATCATTACACTAAAGCTATATCTAAAATTTGAAACTAGAGGCTCTAAATAGTCTGTAATTGCTCTCCGGGAACTACATATAAAAATGTTATTTCCCACAGGCTTTCCATGGTAACTGTGAGCTGCAATTGTGGCCATGTTTGCAACATTACATCAGAATTACATGAGGATCATTGGTAGAAGGTGTCCCAGTCCTCAATCATGTGAAGTTTCAAAATATTTGACTTTGTAGTTTCAGAGATGAAGATTTTTGCAAAATCCATCAATCAGAATCAGAGAATGTCTCTGGTGGCCATATTTTCCAACCAACAGGAACAAAAAGAGGATTGTTTGTAAAGGGCCTCCTATATACCATTCCTGCGAAGTCTGATTCACATCGACTCTAGTCGTTCCAGAGAAGAAGATGAAAATGTAATTTCCCATAGGGTTTCTATAGTAAATATAAGCCGCAATTGTGGCCATGTTTGTAACACGATCAATATTAAATGAGGATCGTTGGTAGAGGGTGTCCCAGTCATCAACCATGCAAAGTTTCAAAACATTTGTCCCTGTGATTTCAGAGGAGAAGATTTTTCAAAATGCACCAATCCGAATCAAAAAATGTTTCTGGCAGCCATAATTTTTGATGCACGGTAACAAAATAAGGAGCGTTTGTAGAGGACCAGCCCTAGACTATCCCTGCCAGGTTTGGTTCACATCAGCACAGTAGTTCCAGAGAAGAAGATGAAAATGTGATTTCCCAACTATAAGCCACAATTGCAGCCATGTTTGCAACCTGATCAACATTAAATGAGGATCGTTGGTAGAGGGTATCACATTCATCAACCATGCAAAGTTTCAAAACATTTGGCCCTGTGGTTTCAGAGGAGAAGATTTTTCAAAATCCACCAATCAGAATCAAAAAATGCTTCTGGCAGCCATGTTTTTCGATGCATAGTAACAAATATGAGGAGCATTTGTAGAAGACCTTCCATAGACTATCCCTGCCAGGTTTGGTTCACATTACGTGTACAGTGCATTAAAAATCTGAGTCCAGTTAATCAAGGGTAATTAAGATCAGTCAGCCTACAAATAGATTCTGTCAATCATTGACTGCAATGGAACTATTTCAGTGTCCATGGTAATAAACAATCTTGCTGTCTGTGTTGAGATGAGTGTTCTGAAAGGAATGGTTTCACACGCCGAAGGTGCACATGGACGGTATGGGGAACAAGCCCCTTTCGATCCTCCGAGATGAGTGATAATAAACAATCTTGCTGTCTGTGTTGAGATGAGTGAGGAAATGTTAACTATTTATATACTAGAGAGAAAACGTGGATTGTTGAGGGTGTTATAACATAACACAAACCAGTAATTTACATTAATTTATCTTCTTTTAATTACGGTTAATTAAAACAACTCGGTACATTATCAAATATAGACTTTAGTTAGAAACATAACTGGTATATAGAAGTTCAAGGAAAATAAAAATTAACTGTAACAGTCTAACTAGACAGGCATAACTTGTAGATTAAATCGACTTTTCAAATTACAAAAAAAAACTGCAAAACTATGCTTTGATTTGTTGACAAACAAACTGGGTAACTTGACTTTGTGTTTACAAATTAAATCTGAAATTAAATTTCGATTAAAATAGAAATCTGGGGGAAAATATCGATTGACTGAGAGATGTGACGTCATTATTCATATTTAGACATACTGGGCCATTATAGGCTTGCTTGGCTGTTATAGTCAATGACGCTCCGATATGTTACGCGACTTTTACTTTTTGAGCATTAATATTAATATTATAGTTGGGGAAATTAAGATAGTGCCAGTGAGAAATATTATAAAATGAGTGCTAGGAGATTAGAAGGGACAATGGGGTTGGGATGACACGTCTGACATCGGGAGAATGAAGGCCTTCCCCAGTTGAGGGGAGCGGCAAATTAATGAACATCTTGTGTTGGAATTAAAACTTTTATTCTAAGAGGAGGCTTCAGAATTAAACTTATGAGCTTTTGGCGAGTAAGTTTAATTCTGAAAGTTACATGTATAAAAATCCCGAATGCAGACAGCAACCTCTTTACTCTACTGAAAAAAGAGATGGGCCTGTTACATTGGAACAGTAATGCTAAAAATGAATACAGTTCGCAAATATTTTCCCATAGACTTGATGAATTGGACATTATGGCATTTCAGCCTGGGCGTTTCGGCCTCAAGCAAGATGCAAGGGTGTAGCCAGGGAGGATCATGGGGGTCATACTACCCCCCCCCTCCGAATCCCAAAGGTGCGCTGCCGATATTCTCCACAATATAAAACATGCCAACACTGAATTTGATTCACTTTCCCCCAACTTGAAATCTTTGATCACTGCTGATATCAAATATTGAATGCCCACCACCACCCCCCCCCCCCCCCCACCCCAAGGACCACCACTGATGGCCAAAGGTCATACTTTCATCCATCTATCGCATTCACATAATGAGGCCTACATCTGCCATGAACTTAATTAACTACCTCTTTTTTTTTTAATTATTGTTAAACTTCTTCCCTCAAATTTATGGATTATGACTCCACATCGGAACAAGCCTTTGTCAATGAGTGTCAGCCTATGTTTTTAGGGCCCCCCCCCCCCCCCCCAAAAAAAAAATCATGTATTTTGTATATTGGTTGAGGCCGTACCTACAAGCGAGTGTACATAGTCTTCCATTTACATGTACGTAAGGCAAGGGTTAAATAATGAATTATTTATTTAAAAAAAAAAACAAACAAAAACATGGTGTTGAACAGTATATTGGGGGAGAATGGGGGCGGGGGGGCTATGGGACCAGGTGAAGTCGTGTCCTCTTCCAGCACCCCAACCATCACTGGCATTAGTAACAATGATTGCTGTGATCGAGAAGTTATCAATCAAGAATTAAGGAAGAAAAATACATTTTGAAAAAGCCATGTTTGCCCGCTCGTACAAAAATACGAGGTTTTATCCCAAAAGCAAAAATCAGACAAAAGTCAATCAGTCAATCTTGTGTTTGTATGTCCAATCACCAGAAAGACAGTACCTTGGGTTATTCGACATTCTGATAATCACATTCACTTTGAGCTGAATAGTTAGTTTAAGAAAGGCGTATATCTGTAGGACAGAAAACAAGGAAAGAAAATTACAACTTTTTATTCAGCAATAACATTGAGTAGCCTTATTTTTTCACGAATGCAAAGAGTTTCACACAGTCATGTCAAGCATGTGCTGTTTCCTGCAAGTGCATTTCGTTCAGGACTATGCAGACCAACCCATTCTGTTAAATCGAATCAAACGTCATATTATATATGTGGACAACCTATTTTTTGACGGTGGCTGTCCAGCAGCCTGGTGCAAACTCTGCATGAGTACAATGCCATATTGGACAGATTTGAAAACACCCACCGAGTGTAAATTCCACCCAGATAATAAATCAAGTTCAGTGTAAAACTGGGAAAAAATATATTTAAAAAAATATAAAGAGACTTCTGAACTAAAATAAGAAACTGTGCGAGAGGAAACGCCACTCTGAGAGTACGCGTCATAATTAACCTATGCCATACATCATCTCATTCATTGTATTAAAGACAAATTATTAACCTTACAACAGAGTCCTGCAAACCAAGAATGTAACAAATTTGACACAAACTCCCAATAAAAATCGGCTGTGGATACAGAAGTCACACCTCACAAAGTCTATTGAACTTGCACATGTGAAGATGATTACAACGGTTTGTTGAGTAATTAAAACCTGTTGCTATAATCTTTTAATTAGACAGTCACAGCAGGGGTATTAGTGACCAGTGACATAATCAAACTACTACTTGTTATTGTTTAAAGCTTATTTTGTTCACCGACTCTCAGCAGCCTATTGTTTTGTACATGTTAACTTCAAATTAATAGTCGAACAGGATTACTTGGCAATGCGATTAACCTAACACTACATTCATTTAACAGAGAAAAGTACTTTTTAGATCTCTCCCTCAGTTTATAATCTTGGGATAAACTTCAGAAAAACGAAGAATGGAGATGGGGAGGGGCAATGCAAGTCACGAGAGTGTGGTAATTTCTTATTTATTTTTTTTGATGGGGGGGGGGGGGGGGGGGGGTCCACGTCACTGGTTGTGGCAACTAATTCTTAACATTTCTGGATAAAATCTTGGGCGCCACCTACAACCATTGAAAGACGGCTAGTCCTTTTGCAAATCTATTAAACTTATAAATAATTATTCCCCCCCCCCCCCCAACAATTGCTGTATTCAACAATATTATGGCGAATTAATAATTAAATATAATTGCTGGTGGTCTTTCCTTTTGGCGGTGGGTTGGGGCGGGGTGGGGTGGTGTGGTGTGGGGGGTTATTGTTTGAAAATGTAATTATTCGATTTCAGTAAATCAAAGAGAACAGGATGTCAATGTATCACAAGCACAGATCCGTACAAATTATAATGAGCTGTCCAAAACCTAAAGTTTACCGTTCGTACGAGTATATTTTTCCACAAGTTTAATAAAAACAGAAGCGCGAATGAATTTAAATGAATGGCACTGAACACAAACACAACCTATTAATGTTTTTAAAGATACACATTTTTGCTCTCGAATGCAAACCACCGTGAATCCGCGCTGAGATGTTTTACAAATTTTTTTTTTTTACAGTATGCATTGGTGGGATGTCACACATATTTGTGCCGGCACCTCATTGGTTGGTAATAATTAATGGGCAGGATTACGGTCATTTCAGTGTGTCGAAAACAGAATAGCACTCCGCAGATTAAAATGTTGTATTATTGACACTTTTTCGACACGTAGGCCTGTCAAATTAATAATTTTCTTATGGTCATGCATTTTCGAAGAAAATAGTTTTCTTTTGATTTATTCAAATCTTGCCTGTTCGACATTTAATTCGCGAGGTGTGATTTTTTCGTCGGGCCATACTGATAGCATGATCAATAGGTTACACTTGGTATTTTCCCAGTGCTACTGATAGTAATGCAAACTGGGTTCGTCATCCCTAGTTTAGCACTAGAAATCAGGGGTGATGGAAACCGAGTCTTTAATGGACTGTACACATAATGCTCATCGGCTCAGTAGTTCCAGAGAAGAAAATGAAAATGTGATTTCCCATAGGGTTTCTATAGTAACTATAAGCTGCATTGCAGCCATGTTTACAACCTGATCAACATTAAATGACGATCGTTGGTAGAGGGGGTCCCAGTCATCTTTTAAGTGAAGTATCAAAACATTTGGCCTGGCAGTTTCAGAGAAGATTTTTGAAAATCCACCAATCAGAATCACTGGCAGCCATGTTTTTCAATGAAATTTGGAAAAATTTGGTAGCTCACGAGTTCGTTGACCGATTTCAGTTTGGGATCCAGCACTAGTGTTGAAACTAGGGTATTTTGCAGTCGACTAGTCGATCGCTATTAGTCGACTACTAGTCGACTAGTCGGCACCTAATATAAGGTTAGAACACAGGGGGGGGGGGGGGTGGGGGGGGGGGGGGGGTGTTGGACCGACGAGAGAGGCCGAATATCGGCCCCATTCCCAATCGAAAATAGTCACTTTTTTCCCCAATTTGCTCCCCAAAATTACCAATTCACTGTAGTTGGGAATTCATTTCTGTGTGACCAGTCGATTATTTTCAAGTGACAAGGACCAAATATTTGGCAGTGGGATTCACAGTCTGAATTGTTTCAGTGCGAAGGATATTCACGTGTGTTGTTTTGAAACCGTTTTAACAATGTCATGGAGCGTCCTTGACCATGTTCTGCCAGATGTCGCTCTAAATTAGCTCCCTTGATGTGCAACAATGATAACTGATTGACTTAGAGTGACGTAAGTCAAAGTGACAAAATGTATCGCTACCAAGCACAACTGCTCACGAATGGTGCCTAAATTTCGATACCGACGGATTTCGTGCTTCTTAAAGCATGTTACCGATTTTTAGGTAATTGTTTCAATTCATGGCGTCAGCAAAGTGCATTTTTTTCAAGTTCAATTCTCATCCGTAGTCGTCTGTCTGCAACTGCTCTTGACTCCATCGGCGTTTGCTGTCAGTGGCTGACCACTGAGTTTACCGTATATGTCCGTGTATAAGTCACACTTTTTTACCTGAAATGTTATGTCAAAATCTGGGGTGCATCTTATAAATGGGTACGACTTGTTTCAGAGAATTTTCAGGGGATTGACTTCTTCGGACAAACGTTGTTCCTACCGTTTGTCAATTGTATAACAGACAGTACAATCGTGTGGTTTTGACTGAGTGGAGATTCACCAAAATTATTTTCATTTTACTTCAGTTTAAATTCTTCAGAAAATAAATTGCCAATAAAATATTATGTGTGTTTTCTGTTACTTTTATCCATAAATAATAATAAAGAAGTATTCTATTTAGTCGTTGTTGTTCAATCGGCCCATGTGTTTCAGTGCGTGTACCAGAAATCAACAGGTTTGTGGGGCCAATATGGATGAAACCATAAAAAATACAAAATCATCAAAATAACAATGAAAAAATAAATAATAACACATTAAATGTGTGCAAGCAATACCTGGAGAGAAGTATTTATTTATTCCATGAACACCCAATTCACTGATGTGTAATGTCCGGTTATAAATTACGCACACGTGCACCAGGTAAAGTTAGTTTCAAAAGCACCAACAATGCTTAAGTGGGACAACAATTTGAAAACAATTTGCGCTGTAACCTGCGCATTTGTTGTATTTTTATTGGTTTTTCTGGAACGTTCCGGAAAAACCAACTTAATCACAACAACTGCACAAGTTTCAGTCACAAAAGAGTGTTGGATTTTCTTCACAGGGATGAAGACATTGGGGTGATAAACAAACAACGAAAAACAAATAAATGCGAGTATTTTTTAAATCTTTAATAATAATTTTCCTTTATTCTTTTATCTTATTCACCACGAGGTAACTCGTGAAAACTTACCTATTTCCGTTGCATCCCAAACTGCCCCAAATTGACAAAACGTAACTTGCAACTAATTCTTTTTCACTGCATATATTTAAAAATGGGGGTGCGACTTATACATGGGCTTTAGGCAAAAGGAAGGAATTCCAAGTGTGAGATTGGGGTGCGACTTATACACGGGGGCGACTTATACACGGACATATACGGTAATCTACAAAATATATGTATCTGTGGAAAACGGCGACTAGTCAACTAGGAAATTGCTAATCGATTATCGGCAGAACCCTAGTCGACGTCGACTAGTTGACTAATCGTTTCAACACTATCCAGCATTAGCAACACAACAGTTATAATGGCCGAAACCATGGATGGCCCAAAAAATCGACTAAAGCCAGATGAATAAGCAGAGACTCTGGTCAACCAGCAAAACTGGCTGGCCTATAAAGTTATCCGCAACCTGGTCTCTAAAAATAACAGATTAGAAGTCAAAAACTTTTCTTGGAGATGTGTATAACGAACACTCTCAAACCAACAGGACTCAGGGCCACTATACCTAGGACCCATAACCTATGTATGGATATTACAAAAACGCACATTCAAGACACCCTCATACATGCATCAAGAAACATTCCATATCCGTATACGTGAACACACAGCCGACATCCAACATTCATTCAAATCAAGATGACCACACCATTGCTGATCTGAGTTTCCGCATTATACAGGTACTCAACTCTGATCCGGAAGCACCCAATACTATGAAACAGAGATGTCCTTTCCTGCCATTTCAAATTTATTCCTATTGTTGATGAATGGCAGATGTAGAGCATATTGTGATAAGAAACTGGATCTGCCTGTCTTAGAGGCTAGCCTAAAGATAGCGTCATTCAGCAATTCAAACGTCCTTGAGATATTGCTGGACTGAACCGGAAACACAGGAACATCATCCTTAGTCCGGCCAAAAAAGTCTGCATCCAGTGACGTTATCAGTCTCTTATCTGGTATCGCAGCTCTCTGGTCCAATGGAACAACCCCTGGAAGGTGTTGACGGATAAAATCTACCTCCACCTTCTGCTGTTCCAAAAGGGAAAAATCTAGCTCCGCAGATTCCCTTTCACCATCTGACTGGATCAGATGCGAATCTCGGGCGTCCCTGTCTGACACTGCAGAGGAACGTACCAATCCAGCTTCCTCTGACAGTTCCTGATCTGAAACCGTTTCCGAAGGTTGCTGGGATGCTGCGATAAGTTGTGCTATCTGTGATAGCAAGTCCGTCACGGAGGTCTGTGGAGCTGTGGTCTTACGTTGTTTAGCCGCTGGAAGCTCCTGGGACGGTACCTCTTGCATAATCCTTTTATGCATATGTCCCGACTGGTGAGGCCTCGTATCCTTGGCTATCGGATGGAGTGACCTAGACGACATGGAATCCTTTGTCGGTGAAGCAGGCTGGATATCTGAGGTCACGAAGCCAAGGTGCGGTCGTGTGTGCTGGCGTGTGGAACAGGAAGCCAACAGACTAGCCAATCCCGGCTGTCTTTGCGACGGAGCATCTCGAGCAGGAGGAGTGGATGTATGCTCCGGCTGATGAGCGTTATGCACAACATCTGGCCCCAGATGTTGTTGTAAGAGAGAGGGGCCTCTCTCGCTCGCGGTCCTGGTAGACTTGAACGAGCTAGCTACCGGACTGACTGGCTTCCTCTGATCCATCCTCTGATCCGTCGTCACATGGTGTGCGTGATCCGAGATTATAGTGCTCACAACACCCTTTCTCCTCTCCTGGACCGCAAGAGACACACCCGGCGTCACATCACCCACATATGAGTGAGATCTACCGGTCCTGCTAGCTGGCGACAAGGTCGTCAATCCTACTAAGGATCTAGGCACTTGTCTGATTTCCTTGAGCACTTTTGCCGCTAGCTCTTCATTAATTTGCGACGATGGCAGCACACTTCCGGAAGACATCACGAACACATCACCCTGTTCTTGTTCCTCTGAAAAAGAGACTGAAAAACTAGAGTGACCCTGTGGTGAGAGGACCGCCATCGACCTCTCACCACTAACAATATACCGTGACACACGTCTCCAACATTTGTCATCCCAACTGGCACAAACTGAACAAGAATTAGAGCGAATACAGTGACTACAGCAAATACAATAGCATGAGAATCGGAGGAAGACTTCCTCGAATTACAATTTGAACAATATTCTTTCATAATTAAAAGAAATATTATACAGCCGTAGTACTCGCACTAACCCTCAAAAATACAAAGATACATGATAATAACACAATCCATAACAAAATTTCGAAAAATAATTCAAAAGAAAATTTTTGAAAAAAATTTTAACATGAGCCCAAGTTCCCAATGGGAACGATGAGCCCAAATGGAACCCAAAAAAGTGTAAGTGTGGACAAAAATTTTAAAACATTTCTAAAAATTAATGTTACACTTACGGATAATATTAATGTATCTGACTATATAATAAACACCTTACAGAAGACAAGGAATCACTAACAGAATTAACCGTTGTCAACGTAAACAAAAGTCAATAAAAACCGGAAACAAGACTCCAGGCACTGAAAAACATGGCCCAAAATCAGTAACCAATTTAAAATACTATCTGATGTAAAACAGAATTTTCCACAGAAGAAGCTGCAATACATCAGATGGTAGATGCATGACCAAAACGCCTAAACACCCCAAGGGGATAACAGAATAAACATTCTGTAACTAAGCTAAAACTCCCAAGAAATCTCCAAAAAAAATGTCAAAAATTATACCAAAAGCATGGGAGATTAGCAAGGGGGGTTTCAAGGAAAGGGAGAGAGGAAACACTTAACAAACAGTGGAGATTTCATAGCAAGAACGAAAACATCAGTCCTATGCCCCGAAATTAGGGAACATGAAATAATTTTACATAAAAATTATAAGTTACAGCCCTGAACACATCCATCCACTGTTCCTTCCTCTCATCCTCTTATTTCATCCTTGGATCCACCATTTCCATCATGATTTTGTGTCTGGCATCATTTTAACTGAGATTATAAGCACAGATACCAGTGAGATGTTACTAATAGAAGGGCCAAACAAAGAATGAGGATTTGTGCCAGTTTTGGTACTTCCTTAACACTGCGCATAGTAGGCAAAAGTATGGAGGACCATATAGGACATTGGATTTTTTTTGATTTGGATGCAAATTTTGGGGATTGGATGGGGGAGGGGGGGGGGGGGGCGCAAAATTTGTGTTTGGCCCTGAATAATTTACAGTTAGCACCAGCTAAGTCTGGGTCATTGGTACAGTATAAAAATATACAATCAATAAGATTTAACCCTCTGTATCTTGATGTCAAAACAGCAAAATTTTCAGCAGCAATTTTTTCCCATAATGCAGTTTGATATTCAACCAAATATACCTTGTTTGACAGAGCTCAATGAGCTCTGTCAAACAAGATATAATTGGTTAAATTCCTAGTTAAACAAGAGAAAAACAGAGTGAATGGAGACATTTGTTTTGCACTACAAGAGTGCTAGGGGTTATTTCACCCAGTAGTCATAAGATATTAACACAACAAGTGGAACTACACGACATAATCATAAAACTACAGTTGTGACAAGTCTTCATTCATAACTATTTAATTAACAAGCATGTCAGATTGTAGTATTCAGGGCAAATGAAGTGTTGACTGAAAAAATTATAAATTCATAGTAATTTCTATATTTTTCATACTTACCAATGGCCCAGACTTAGCTGGTACCAACTCCAAAATATCGAGGGCCAAACACAAATTTTGCCCCCAATTCCCAAAATTTGCATGCAAAACCGAAAATTATAAGTCCTATCTGGCCCTCCATACATTTACTCTCCGCTCATGCGCAGACAGCAGGAAGTGACCGGAACTGGCACCAACATCATTCTTTGTAAAAGAAAGAGAGTATTACATAATAATTCAGTGGGGAGGTATGACTGCCCACTCCTGGGAGGGCCATCCCCATCTGGGCCATTGGTAAGTATGGAAAATATAGAAATTACTATGAATATTTTTCCAACTGTACCTAATGGCCCAGACTTAGCTGAATCGTAAAAAGGTGGAAGGCCTAGGACTTCCGAAATAGAAGATCAACATAGATCCAATCCTGCAATCCATGATGAAAGGAAATTAAAATAATTAGGAATTTTATGTATGTCTCTCTTTTCAGTAATATTCTCAATAAGGAGCCCAAAGTAAGTAATTCCTTATTGTAAGCATGAAGACAATGCTACTTAGGATGTAACAAGTTCCTAATTTTTAAGGCTTGTCTGGACTAAGCCCCCAAAATTAGGATGTCATATCTGAGAATGAGTGAAAATCCCCCACAAACATATGCCATACAATAACACTTCAGCTGTATGCAGGATATAATTACAGATAAAACAGCTTTCTTCATAGTGACATATTCTTTAAGCCAGAGAAGAGGTAAAAATGACTCCCCCACCCCAACTTTCTTTTGAAGGAATCTTCAAAAGAAAGAGGGGAGAGCTCTGAAATCAATAAGAGCGGTACCAAAAAACAATATAAATAATAGTCGAACAGGCACTCAGGTATTAACTAAACGATCACCTGGACCAAGTTGTCCTTAATGCATAAAAACAAAATAAAAACAAGAGGCCCCGGGGGCCTTAGGCGCTCACCGAATGTTCCATACTGTTAAGACACAAATTTTATCAAAAGCTATTCTTAAGGTTCTACAGAGTAAATCTATACTCTCTCTGGAGCTAAAACATCAACAGGACTGAATGGGACAATGCTGCTGATCAAACATCAAAAGATTCTGCATGATGGTTCTGAAGAATTTTTAAAGAATTTGAATTGCACAAAGTAAACATTCACGCCCCCATAGTGAGGCCCAATATTGATTGAGGGACTCAATTTGAACAAACTTGAATCAGAACCTTACTAAGATGCTACATACCAAATATCAAAAGATTTTGCCCACTGGTTCGGGAGAAGAAGATTTTTAAAGAATTTTTTTCTTAAATTGCACGGCCCATAGGGAGCCCCAATTTTGATCGAGGGACTCGATTTGAACAAACGTGAATCAGACCCATACCAAGATGCTGCATACCAAATATCAAAAGATTCTGACCACTGGTTCTAGAGAAGAAATGTTTTGAAGATTTTTTCTTAAATTGCACCAAGTAAAAATCCACACCCACATAGGTAACCCCAATATTGATCGAGGAACTCGATTTGAACAAACTTGAATCAGACTCATACCAAGTTGCTGCATACCAAATATCGAAAGATTCTGCCCATTGGTTCTGGAGAAGAAAATTTTTGAATAATTTTTCTTAAATTGTACCAAGTAAAAATTAACGCCCCATAGGGAGCCCCAATATTGATCGAGGGACTCAATCTGGAGAAGATTTTTAAAGAATTTTTTCTTAAATTTCACTAAGTGAAAATGCACGGCCCCCATAGGGAGCCCCAATATTGGTTGAGGGACTCGATTTGAACAAACTTGAATCAGACCCACATGAAGATGCTGCATACCAAGTATCAAAAGATTCTGCCCACTGGTTCTGGAGAAAAAGATTTTTTAATAATTTTTCTATAATTCATACGGTGCTATCAGAGTTATGCCCCATACAGAACCCCCAAGGGACGTGGCCATTTCATTTGAACAAACCTGAATTGCCATATAGTAATGAACATCCACGTGAAGTTTCGTGAAAATTGGAACAGTGGTTTCAGAGGAGAAGTCGCTTGAAAAATGTTCACGACAACGGACGACGGACGGCAAGTAATAAGTTGAGCTCCTTTCGGTGAGCTAAAAAACTCATTTCAAGTCCCACCCGGATCCCAAATTTTCAGTGTAAAAAAACAAACAATTTGTCTTAAAATTAACCAAAACGCATAAAAAACCAAAAACTAATTTGCGGATTTTTGGTCCAAAAAGTCCTGCCCAGACCCCAAATTTGTCACTGTAAAAAATTTTTTTTTGTCTTAAAATTGACCGAAACGCATAATAAAACAAAAAACTCATTTCCGGATTTTGTCCAAAATTTCTAAGTTCGGACCGGTACCCGAAATATTCAGCCTAAATATGAATCTGAGGACTTGGCTTGAACAAACTTGAATCTCACCCCCCTAAGGATGCTGCATACCGAATATCAAAATATTCTCATTGACAGATCTGAAGAACGTAGATCTCAACAAGATTTTTAAAGAATATTCCTCATACTGCAGTAATTTAAATATTTGGGCTCCCATAGAGAGCCCAAATACGGACCCAGGAATTGATTTCAATAAACATGTGAAACAATCTTCCAAAGATGTTATATGTGAAATCTGAATGCTTTTGGAGCAGTGGTTTGGGAGAAAAGTACTCTTAAATATTTTTCCCATCACCCACAAGAGTTAAAAAATGCTGACTCAGCACTTTTTCAAAGTCCCCAAAAAGTACCCCATAATAAAACCGATAGCAATTTTTTTTTACAATTCCATTCTGTTGGTCCTAAGGAAGCTTCACACCAATTAAGAATTCTCAGTGCTGTGTAGTTTTGGAGATATGGGCGTTTTAATTTTTTTCTATTTTTAGCTCCTGAGGTTCCCACGGGGCAGCGGGAAAATTTTTTTTGCATGAATCAAGTACTTAGGATCCGATAATACCTCATATCAAATTTGGTCCAAATTTGCCTCTCGGTTTGGAAAATAGAAATTTTGGGAGAGGGGCAAATATTCTTGCCCCTCCCATTACGACGCCAAATATAGCCCCACAAACTTCTCTTGAACAAATCTGAGTCTACACCTCAAAAAGAAGCTGCACACCAAATATCAAGTCTCTGCTACTGCTGGTTCATGAGAAGAAGGTTTTTTAAGATTTCAGCACACTTTTTGGGTGTGGCCCTACCAATGGGTGAGGCAACTTGATTTGAACAAAATCAAATTGCGATGTCATAACAAACTATTATCTCCAATATCAATTAAATTGGTTCAGCGGTTTCGGAGGAGAAGACGCAAACACCATGTTCATGGGTGGAGGAAGCTGGAGTTCCCAGAGGGAACAACCAAGCAGTGACAAGCAACTGTCAGACTCCCCAATGTACTAACTCTGCACAAACAGGGTGAGCATTGGTTGAAGGCAAGTGCACCATCAACATTCCGTACACCTAAATACACAGCACCACCGAGCCCCCTCCCTTCCCCACACACACAGTACAGCTATTTGCCAAAAGACTTGAAGTTTTCTTGAATGTTTTTCCAATACAAAACATTTTATGCAAGTTTGTGATGATCCTATTCTACTGAGAAGATTGTGAAACGGGAAAAATGGCAGTTGTCAGAAAACAATGATACTCACAGCTTTACAGCTATTCGCCAAAAGACTTGCAGTTTTCTTGAATGTTTTCTTGAGGTAATGTGAAAACCGCTCATTCTCATCTTCTTTGGACCCTAACTGCATAAACTCACCTGAAAATGTAGAAAAACCCAAGGCCTTACTATTAAGATCTGGAGAGTTTTTCAGAATGCCTACAGAACCCAAAGTACATTTGCTTGTTTGTGATTTCGAGTGATACCTTGCAAATCTATTTATTGGTGAAGTAATGTGAAAACCACTCATTCTCATCTTCTTTGGACCCTAACTGCATAAACTCACCTGAAAATGTAGAAAAATCCAAGGCCTTACTATTAAGATCTGGAGAGTTTTTTAGAATGCCTACAGAACCCCAAGTACATTTGCTTGTTTGTGATTTCAAGTGATACCTTGCAAATCTATTTATTGGTGTTTACGACCACTTTCAGAATCTATGGCAATGGCAGATGAATTCACAAAGAGCATATCAAAATCATATGAATTAGGTTTTGAAAAGTCAGTACATATACAAGCAAATATAACTTTGAAACGAATGGAAAGTTAAAAAATTTATAGTAATTTATATATTTTTTATACTTACCAATGACCCAGACTTAGCTGGTGCTAACTCTAAAAAATCCAGGGCCAAACACAAATTTTGCCGCCCAATCCCCAAAATTTGCATCCAAAACCAAAAGAAATCATGTCCTATAGGACCTCCATACTTCGCCCCTACTGCGCATGCGCAATGTCAAGGACGTTCCAAAATTGGCGCCAATTATCATTCTTACTGGCAGTGCCTGGTCAGCGCTATGTACTCAGCGGGGAGGTAAGAGTTCCCAACTCCTGGGAGGGCCATCCCCGTCTGGGTCATTGGTAAGTATAAAAAATATATAAATTACTATAAATTTTTTAACATTTTTATACTGTACCAATGACCCAGACTTAGCTGAATAGTAAAAAGGCTGGAGAGCCTAGGACATAGAGGAAAATCCAATAAGCTCAACTATATAATATAGAGGCAACCCCTCAAGGAGAAAAGGAGTATTAGGCTTTACATGTATCTTTCTTATTTTATGTTAAATTAGAAAGATACAATACCCTTCATAATTGAGCACAATAACATTCATGTTCTCTATTAACATCCAGTATAACCCTTTATACTAATTATTTTTAAAGTAAGCCAATAAATAAAGTTAGTCCAGAGAATTGAGACTCTTTATATTCTTTAAAAGTGTCCAAGGATTGTATATTAACGCCCGTTTGACACTTGACATATACAAATGCTTCACACCGAGCTACACTTTAAAAATATGACATGAATGAATTTTTAACATTAATATTACACTTTAAAACCATCCCGGAAACGACTCAGAAATACTGACTTCGGAGGAGGCATTCCCTTGCTTTTCACTATAAAGCAGGTGACCTAAGGGAACACCCTCCCCCACCCCTTCCCCTTGCCCTGGGTCAA
Organism: Pictodentalium vernedei; assembly: GCA_031216915.1. Lineage (NCBI taxonomy): Eukaryota > Metazoa > Mollusca > Scaphopoda > Dentaliida > Dentaliidae > Pictodentalium > Pictodentalium vernedei. Next base: position 431,291,168 of record CM062289.1, on the reverse strand, counting down.
ATAGCCCAGAGCGAAGAGGGCAGCCGGATGGAGTCCCTGCCGGAACAGAAAGCCTGCATAACTATAGTTGCAACTGTTTAGTGGACGACATTCTGAGCAACAGATAACGGACCTAAACAATGCAGGTCTCCAGAAATGGACTCAATATTTCTGAGATAAAAATTTGTGAATGTGGATGGCTGAGACCAATAAGCAGCCTTCATTAAATCTGTAATAGCAATACTATTAGCGTAAGCCCAAGAAGTAGCAAGAGCTCTTACTTCATGAGCGGAAATCTTAAGCACAGACTGCTGAGAAGAAGATAAACTCTCATAAGCAGTACGGATAGTTAATTGAATCCATCTGGCAATAGAATGGACCGAAATGTCCCTTCTATTAGGCATCAAAGACAGAAAGAAACGTTTTCGTCCCTTTCTGATAAACTGAGATCTCTGTTTATAGATACGTAACGCTCTAACAGGACAGAGTAAAGGCCTACGCCCGTCTGAAGACGGAAGAGCCTTAATAACAATAGGTTCCGGATATTTATTAGGAGCCTGATTCTTAGCTAAAAAAACCCACATTAGTAGTGAAGGTGATAGTGTTCCCGACACTACGATAGAGAGAATCATCCACCGACAGTGCATGAAGCTCACTGACTCTTCTAGCAGAAGAGAAAGCTAAGAGAAAAGCTGTCTTATAAGATAAGAATTTGAAATCTACTGTCCCAAGAGGTTCAAATGGCTTTTCCTTCAGTTTAAGAAGAACCCAAGCTAAATTCCATTTAGGAATTAACCTAAGAGTTCTGGGTCTATTTATCGAGAAGTTTCTAACCAACTTAGATAAAGAGACATTAGATCCAATTTGTAAACTATCATGATGTGCATAGGTATCAGATAACATAGACCTATAACCCTTAATAATAACAGGCTGCAGTTTGATTTCGTCAAACAAGTATACTAGAAAGTTTGCAATGTCTGGTATAGAGGGATCAAAAATATCCACAGAATGATCCCTACACCAACGATGAAAAACCTTCCACTTAGCCGCATAGTTTAGCGAAGAGGAGGTCCTCCTACAGTTAGAAATCGCGTCCACTGCTCGTCCTGTAAAGTGCTTGCCATGCAAGAAGGACCGCACAACGGAAAAACGTGAAGGTTGAGACCCTGCGGATTGTGAAGGAGTTGACGCGATTTCCCCTGCGAAAGAAGATCCTCCCGTGGAGGAAGCTTTCGCGGTAGGTCCCACAACAGACACCTGAGTAGATTTATCCACGGTCTCTGTGGAGACAGAGATGCTACCAACAGAATCTTGCACTGAGATTGTTTTATCTTTAGCAATACTTGCTGAATTAACAGCGCTGGAGGATACGCATATCTATCATTCCGTCCCAAGGGATCGACAGAGCGTCTACTGCAAATGCTCTTGGATCCGGACACGGAGACACATACGTCTGCAACTGATTGTTGAGATGTGTCGCAAATAAATCTATCATTGGCCGTTCCCATTGGTAGCAAATCTGATTGAATACTTGTTTGTTGAGAGTCCACTCCGACGGCAACAAGCGACCCTTTCGTGAAAGGGAGTCTGCTAGTACATTCAGACGACCCGGTATGTGACGGACCGAAAGAAGAACCTGATGTTCTAGCGCAAACAGAAGGATTCTTTCCGTTAGATTGAACAACGGAACTGAATGAGTGCCTCCCTGATTCCGTATATACGCCACTACTGTCGTATTGTCGGATAGGATTTGGACATGAGCATTGTGAATAATGTCCATCCAATGACGTAACGCAAGCCAAATTGACATCATTTCCTTGATGTTTATGTGCTTGCCCAGGAATTGCGGATCCCAAAGACCCTGGCATCTCGAATCCGTTGGGATCAATGATGCACTCCAACCTGTTTGACTGGCATCCGTCATAATGGTAAAACTCGGATCCAGCAACTGCAGCGGAACTCCCTGAGTTAACCACTGAATGTTTGCCCAAGTCTGAATCTCTTGTTTCACTTGATCTGACAAGAGAACGTCTACATCGAGCGAATGAATTTTCACACTCCAATTCTGAGTCAGGAAAATTTGAAGAGGACGTGTGCGTAGCCGCCCCATCGGAATGAGATCCGCGGCGGCTCCGCACAGACCTATCAGTCTCATAAATTCTCTCGCCGTGACTTTGTCTGCGTGCAGACAATAGCGAGCGTAACAACTGACTAATTTCGCTCTGGTTAACGGCAGACGAACGAGATTGTTGTGCGTCTCGAAGCTCATTCCCAGATGAGTGAATGACTTGGACGGCACCAGATCCGACTTCTCCTCGTTTACTATAAAACCGAGACGTCGGAGCAATAGAAGAAGATTCTGAACATCGTTCTGAAGCGTTAACTCGTTGCCGTACCTCTGAAGAATGTCGTCCAGGTAGGCCGACGTTACCGCAGACGAATGAGCTCGGAAGTAGATCATTACCGAGTTCATTACCCGAGTGAAAGCCCAGGGTGCTAGATTCAATCCGAAGCACATCGCCCGGAATTGATACACCACTCCTAGGACTGCGAAGCGTAGATACTTTCGGAATGTCTGATGTACCATGACGTGAAAGTACGCATCTTTGAGATCTATGCTCGTTGCATAATCGTTCACCCGAATACTCGCTCTGACCGATCGAATCGTCTCCATATAAAACTTCGGAGCGACGATCAGCTTGTTTATCCAGCTCAAATCTATGACTGGACGGAACGAGCCGTCTGGTTTCGGAACCAGAAACAGATGGCTGTAGAATCCCAGAGATTCCTGGTTTTCTACGACCTCTACCGCGTTCTTCATTAAAAGAGACTGCACCTCTGATAACAGAGCGTCTCTTTTCTGTGGATTTGACGGAAGATGAGTCCACTTTGGACTTCGAGTTAATGGAGGCTTTCGTTTGAAGGATATCTTTAGACCTTCCGAAGTCACTCCTCTCACCCAAGGGTCGTCCGTAATCGACGCCCACTCTTGTGAAAAACTCGACAACCTTCCGCCAACCGGAACGCGATAGAGGTTTAAGCTATCACCTCCTGGACCTGCGAGGCCTGCGGTAGGAGAAACCACGTCTTCCACGACCCGCACCTCGCCTCGTCGACCTCGGGGCGTCCGACCGATTGTCCCGGCCTGAAGGACGTCCCGAACGAGAGTCGCTATCCTGACGGTCTCTCGAATAAGACCAAGAGGACGCACCGGAACCTCTATAGGAACCTCTCTTGGGCGCATTAGACCCAGAAGTGCCTGTCTTATTCGTGTCTGCTGTATCCGACTTTTTAGGAGCCGATCTGAACAACAGAGAATCATTAGCTTTCTTTTTAATTTTATCATAAATAGCGGAAAGCTTGCCGTCAAAGAGAAGTTCTCCTGAGACCGAAGCGACTCTAACAGAGTTCTTCACCTTAGAATCCACTAGTGTGGATGTAGCTAGGGCTGCGTCACATCTAACCAACTCCAGATTTGCCACTGAAAGGGCGGAGTTACACGTGGAATAAGCTACTGCCCTTGAAAGAAGTCTTAAAGAGGATTGTATATCCTGAAACTCTTCCCCTTGAAGGCGCAGTGATAACGCCTTAGTAAGGTGATCTGCGTAAGATAAGGCATCTAAATTGGCTCTGTTAGACGCAATAGTTGTTTCCAACACCGCGGTTGGAATAGAAGCTGACGACGGTAATGATAGCTCTAAGTCTTCCGCCTCGTCGTCCATACGCAGAGGAACTCTCGGTATACCCTGTCCTGCCGTATTGAATTTATTCCTTGCATTAATGAAAGGCAGGTTGAGAGTATTAGCGGACAAGAAACCTGCTTTCCCCGTCCTGGAAGCAAGTTTAAATATAGCGTCGTTCAATAATTCAAATGTTCTTGCAACATTATTGGACTGCGACGGAAACTCGGGAGCGATGTCCCTGAACCGCTCAAAAAATTCAGAGTCCAATGACGCTATAATTCTCTTGTCCGGAAGCGCAGCAGTCTGGCCCGACGGAACAACTTGAGGGAGAAAGTGCCGGATGAAGTCCACGGCAGCTTTATGTTGTTCCGAAAGGGATAGCTCCAAGTCATCCGTATCCCTTTCACCATCCGGTCGGACCTCCCGATGTTCCCGGTCGTCTGCCACCGATGCTTCGGCGGAGCGAACCGACCCAGCGCCGTCGGATAATTCTCGATCCGACACCGTTTCTGTCGGCTGCTGGGATGCTGCGATAAGCTGTGCTATCTGCACAAGAATGTCCGACGTCGAGACCTGCGGAGGCGCAGTCTTTCGCTGCTTCGCCGAGGGCAGCTCCGCATCAGATGGCTCCCGCATACTTTTCCTATGCGAACGTCCGGAGTCCATCGGTCTCGAATCCCTGGCTGCCGGATGGTGTGACCTGGTCGCCGAAGAATCCTTCATCGGCGAAGCTGGTAAAATATCGGCGGTCACGCAGCCAAGGTGCGGTCGTGTGCGCTGACGAGAAGAGGAAGCCTTAACAGTCTCTGCGGACTGCTTATACAACGGAGCGTCCCGAGCGACGGACGTATGCTCCGCTAAAGACACATTTTGTACCACAACATCAGGTCCCAGATGTTGTTGTACGAGAGAGGGACCTCTCTCGCTCGCGGCCCGGCTGGACCTGGACGAGCTAGGAACCGGACTAAAAGGCTTCCTCCGTTCTCGCTTACTATCCGCCGTCACTGGGTGTGCATCTATTATGTTTATAGTGCTCGCATCACCCAAAATTTCCTCTTGGACCGCATCGGACGAACCCGGCTGCCGAACCATTCGGTGAATGGACGCTACACCGGGCGAGCTAGCGGACGACATTTGTCTAATCTCCATGAGCACTTTTGCCGCTAGCTCTGAATTCATTTGTGACGACGGACGCACACTTGAAGAAGATAACATGGAAACATCACCCTGTTCTGGTTCCTCTGAAATAGAAACTGAGAGAGTAGAGTGACCTTGTGGAGAAAGAGCCGGCATCGCTCTTTCTCCAGAAACAACATATCGTGACACACGTTTCCAATGTTTCTCATCCCAATGTTCACATATAGGACAGGGATTAATGCGAGAACACTGACTACAATTAATACAATGATCATGTAGGTCAGAGGAAGATTTCTTCCTATTACAATTTGAACAATGTCCCTTCATTGTGAAAGAACAACAATAAGTCCTAGTTACTCGCAAAAACCCCTGACACAAAGATACATAATAACATGATCCATTAATAAATGAAAAAACAATTGCAAAACAAAATAATTTTGAAAAAATATTTTTTCAAAGAAGCCCAAGTTGCTGAAAAGTAACGTTGAGCCCCGATGGATCCGATGGCAAAGTGTGGTCAAAAATTTTAAATTTATATAAAATAATTAATGAGACACTTTCGGATAATATAAATGTATCTTATAATGAGATAAACTACCACAAAGGCAAACAGCCCCCTCAAAAAAGGCTGTTGCCAATGAAAACAAACAGTGTAAACACACTAGAAAACATGACTCCAGGCACTGAAAAAACTGGCCCGGAATCAGTCATCAATTACACTCTATCTGATGCAAAACAGAGACTCCCAGGGGAGAATCTGTAGAACATCAGATGGAAGATGCAGAACACAAACGTTATACACCCATGGGTGAAAACGTAACTATGGGGAAAATAACAGAAAACATTCTGTAACCAAGCAACTCTCCCAGGAAATTTTAGAAATGAAATTTCTCAAAAATATGCCAAAAGCATGGGAGAATTGCCAGGGGGGACTTTAGAAGGCTAGGGGAGAGGAAACACTGAATAAGCAGTGCAACAATTAGCAAGAATGACAACAAGAGGCCCATGCCTCGAAAATAGGCAACTTAACATAATTTCATCAAAAAATTTTAAGTACAGCCCTGATTATTTTTTGCCACTTCTTTTTCCTCTCCTCCTTCTATCCTCCTTAGAATCACATTTTCTCCAAAAATTACGTGTCTGGCATCCTTTAAACTGAGATTTACAAGCACAAAGATCAGTGAGATGTTGACTGATGAAGGGCCAAACAGAGAAAGAATGATAATTGGCGCCAATTTCGGGACGACTGCGTCACTGCGCATGCGCAGTAGAGGCGTAGTATGGAGGTCCTTTAGGACATGATTTCTTTTTGTTTTGGATGCAAATTTTTGGGATTGGGGGGCAAAATTTGTGTTTGGCCCTGGTTTTGTTGGAGTTAGCACCAGCTAAGTCTGGGTCATTGGTACAGTATAAAAATATCAGAGTCCAATGACGCTATAATCCTCTTGTCCGGAACCGCAGCAGTCTGGCCCGACGGAACAACTTGAGGGAGAAAGTGCCGGATGAAGTCCACGGCAGCTTTATGTTGTTCCGAAAGGGATAGCTCCAAGTCATCCGTATCCCTTTCACCATCCGGTCGGACCTCATGATGCTCCCGGTCGTCCGCCCCCGATGCTTCGGCGGAGCGTACCGACCCAGCGCCGTCGGATAATTCCCGATCCGACACCGTTTCTGTCGGCTACTGGGATGCTGCGATAAGTTGTGCTATCTGCACAAGTACGTCCGGCATCGAGGCCTGCGGAGGCGCAGTCTTTCGCTGCTTCGCCGAGGGCAGCTCCACATCTGATGACTCCCGCATACTTTTCCTATGCGAACGTCCGGAGACCATCGGCCTCGTGTCCCTGGCTACCGGATGGTGTGACCTGGTCGCCGAAGAATCCCTGATCGGCGAAGCTGGTAAAATATCGGCGGTCACGTAGCCAAGGTGCGGTCGTGTGCGCTGACGAGAGGAAGAAGCCTGAGCAGTCTCCGCGGACTGCCTATACAATGGAGCGTCCCGAGCGACGGACGTATGCTCCGCTTGCGACACATTTTGTACCACAACATCTGGACCCAGATGTTGTTGTACGAGAGAGGGGCCTCTCTCGCTCGCGGCCCGGCTGGACCTGGACGAGCTAGGAACCGGACTCAAAGGCTTCCTCCGATCTCGCCTACTATCTGCCGTCACTGGGTGTGCGCGTTGAATGTTTATAGTGCTCGCATCACCCAACATTTCCTCCTGGACCGCATCGGACGAACCCGGCTGCCGAACCATTCGGTGAATGGACGCGACACCGGGCGAGCTAGCGGACGACATTTGTTTAATCTCCATGAGCACTTTTGCCGCTAGCTCTGTATTCATTTGTGACGACGGAAGTGCACTTGCGGAAGATAACATGGAAACATCACCCTGTTCTTGTTCCTCTGAAATAGAAACTGAGAGAGTAGAGTGACCTTGCGGAGAAAGAGCCGGCATAGCCCTTTCTCCACTAACAACATATCGTGACACACGTTTCCAATGTTTGTCATCCCAATATTGACATATAGAACAGGGATTAGTGCGAGAACACTGACTACAATTAATGCAATGATCATGAAAGTCAGAGGAAGATTTCTTCCTATTACAATTAGAACAATATCCTTTCATTGTGAAAAGTCAACAACAAGTCCTAGTTACTCGCACAAACCCCTGACACAAAGATACATAATAACATGATCCATTAATAATGAAAAAACAATTACAAATCAAAATAATTTTTGAAAAATATTTTTTCAGCGAAGCCCAAGTTTCTGAAAAGTAACGTTGAGCCCCGATGGATCCGATGGCTAAGTGTGGTCAAAAATTTTAAATTTATATTAAATAATTAATGCAACACTTACGGATAATAAAAATGTATCTTATAGTGAGATAAACTACACCAAAGGCAAACAGCCCCCCTCAAAAGAGACTGTTGCCAATGTAAACAAACAGTGTAAAACACCAGAAAACATGACTCCAGGCACTGAAAAAACTGGCCCGAAATCAGTCATCAAAATTACACTCTATCTGATGCAAGACAGAGACTCCCAGGGGAGAATCTGCAGAACATCAGATGGAAGATGCAGAACACAACGTTTATACACCCATGGGTGAAAACGTAACTATGGGGAAAATAACAGAAAACATTCTGTAACCAAGAAACTCTCCCAAGAGAATTTAGAAATGATCTTTCTCAAAAATATGCCAAAAGCATGGGAGAATTGCAAGGGGGGACTTAGAAGGCCAGGGGAGAGGAAACACTGAATAAGCAGTGCAACTTTTTAGCAAGAATGACTACAAGAGGCCCATGCCTCGAAAGTTAAAAAATTTATAGTAATTTATATATTTTTTATACTTACCAATGACCCAGACATAGCTGGTGCTAACTCTTAAAATATAGGGCCAAACACAAATTTTGCCCCCCAATTCCCAAAATTTGCATCTAAAACTAAAGAAAACATGTCCTGAAAGGCCCTCCACACTTCGCCCCTACTGCGCATGCGCAGTGTCAAGGACGTTCCGAAATTGGCGCCATTAATCCTTCTAATAACCAGTGCCTGGTAAGCGCTATGAACTCAGCGGGGAGGCAAGAGTTCCCAACTCCTGGGAGGGCCATCCCCGTCTGGGTCATTGGTAAGTATAAAAAATATATAAATTACTATAAATTTTTTAACATTTTTATACTGTACCAATGACCCAGACATAGCTGAATAGTAAAAAGGCTGGAGGGCCAAGGACATAGAGAAAAATGGAATACGCTCAATAAAATAAAATAGAGTCATCCCCTGTAGGGAAAAGAAGTAATAGGCCTTACATGTATCTTTCTTATTTATGATAAATTAGAAAGATACAACACCTTCCAAAATTGAGCTTCATACATCCATGTACTCTATTAATATCCAATATAATCCTTATACTAATAATTTTTAAAGTAAGCCAATAAATAAGGTAAGTCTAGAGAATAGAGACTCTTATACTCCTAAAAGTGTCTGAGGATTGCATAATCATGTCCGTTAACATATGCAATATTCAAAAGCTGTACTTTAAAAACTAAGACTTGAATGAATTTTAAAAACCTAAACTTCTCACTAAACAACCATCCCAATAACAGCTCAGAATTACTAACTCCGGAGGAGGTATCCCCTTGTTTTCATAGTAAAACAGGTGACCCAAGGGAACACCCTCCCCCCCCCCCCCTTTTTCTTGCCCTGGGTCAAATAGCCCAGAGCGAAGAGGGCAGCCGAACGGAGACACTGCCGAAACAGACAGCCTACCTAGCTATAGTAGCAACTGTCAAGTGAATGACATTCTGAGCAGTAGATAATAGACCTAACAATAGAGGCCTCCAGAAATGGACTCGATATTTCTGAGATAAAATTCATGAATGTGGATGGCTGAGCGCAATGAGCAGCCTTCAAAAATCTATAATAGCGACACTATTAATGTAAGCCCAAGAAGTAGAAGAACTCTTACTTCAAGAGCGGAAATCTTAAGCACAACTGCTAAGTCAATGATATACCATAAGCAGTACCGATAGTTAATAGAATCTATTAACAATAAAATGGAGCGTAACGTCCTTCTACTAGACATCAAAGACAGAAGAAGCTTACGCCCATAGTAATAAACAGATATCTGTTTATAAATACATAAACTGTACCCGGAAAGAGTAAAGGCCTATGCCCATACGAAGACGGAAGGACCTTAAAATAAAAGGTTCCGGATAATAGGAGCCTAACTCTTATGCAACAATCCAACCTAAATAGTAACGGAAGTAGTGATTCCGAAACTACGAAAGTGAAAATCATCCATCGATAGTGCATGAAACTCACTGACTCTACAGTAAAAAGAAACCAACAGAATTACTGTCTAAAAGGTCAGAATTTGAAAACTACTGTTTCCAGAGGCTCAAATGATTACTTAGCTAAATAAGAACCGAAGTTAAAATCCATATAGGAATTTAATCTAAAGATTCTAAGTCTATTTATCAAAAGTTACTAACTGACTTAGATAAAGAGACAAAAGACTCAATTGTAAACTATCGTAGAGTGCATAGGTATGAGGTAACATAAACCTATAACCTAAATAATAACAGGCTGCAGTAGATCTTGTGAAACAAGTATACTAAAAAATAGCAATGAGTAGTATGGAGGGATCAACAATATGAACATAATGATCCCTACACCACGACGGAAGAGCCTCTACTTTAGCCGCATAGAATAGCGAAGAAGAGGATCTCCTATAGTAAGAAATCGCGTCCAAAGCTCGTCCAGTACAGTGTTTACAATGCAATATGGACCACACAACGGAATACATGAAGGTTGCGACCTTGCGGGTTGTGATAAAGATGACACGATTTACCCAGTGAAAAAAGATCCTCACATAGAGGAAGATTTCACGTTAAGACCCACAGTAGACAAGAGAGTAAATTACCCCTGATCTCTGTGAAGATAGAAATGCTATCAACAGAAATGTATTGTGGTTGTTTATCTTAGCAATACCTGCTGAAACAACAGCGCCGGAGGATACGCGTATCCTATCATTCCGTCCTATAGATCAATAGAGCGTTAACAACATTAGCTCAGAGATCTGGACAAGCCAACACATACGTCTGCAATTGATCAGCAAGCTGTGTCATAAATAAATCATCATTGGGCGCTCCCATAGATAGCAAATCTGATTGAATACTTGTTTGTTGAGAGTCCATTCTGACAGCAACAAGCGACCCGTAAGAGAACGGGAGTCCGATAAAACAATCAGACGACCCGGAATATGACGGACCAAAACTGAACTTGGTGTACTATAACCAACAGACGGATTCTTTCCATTAAATTGAATAACGGAAACAAAAGAGTGCCTCTCTGGTTCCGGAGATACGCCACTTACTGTCGAATTAAAGGACAGGAATTTGGGCATGCGTTTCTGAATAATGTTCATGCAATGACATAAAGCAAGCCTAAAAAACATTATTCCGCGGAAGAAAACTGATTGCTAAGAGACTGCGGAACCCAAAGACCCTGGCACTTCGAATCCGTAGGGATCAGTATTATATCCCAATCTGCAACCGTCATAACAGCCACACTCGGGTCCGGCAACTGCGGTGGCACTCTGAGTCAACCACCGAATGTTTGCCCCAGTCTGAATCTCTTGTAACACTAGATAGACAAGAGAACGTGTAAATTGAGCAATTCATGGATTGCCGAAAAGTTGCCGTCAAAGAGAAGCTCCTCCGAGAACGAAGCGACTCTGAGAGAGTTCTTAACCTTACTATCCACGCGTGTGGATGTAGCTAGGGCTGCGTCACGTCTAACCAACTCCAATCAGCCACTGAAGGGCGGAGTTATACGTGAACAAACCACTGCCCTCAAAAGAAATTACATTGAGAATAATATCCCGTAAATCTTTTCTTGAAGACGTAATGATAACGCCTCAGTAAGGCGGATTACATATGATAAAGCGTCTAAGTTAAGTCTACTATACATCATGTCGTTCCCAACATTGAAATTGGAAAAGACATAAACGGCGAAAAAGAATATATGCAGTCTTTAATCACACCGTCTAGATGCATATGAACTCTCGGTATGCCCTGCTCTGCCAAAATAAACTATTCGTATAAATGATAAAATGGCAGAAATGAGCAACGCGGACAAGAAACTAAACTATCATGCTTGGTAGCAGGCTTGTATAAATATATATATAGCGTCGAAAAATAAAACACATGTTGTAATGACAATATTGGACTGCGTCGGTAAGTCAGGGACAATGTCCCTGAACCGATCGAAAAATCCGAGTCCAATGACGCTATAAGTCTCTTATCCAAGATCGCAGCAATGAAGTCCGAAATAACAATCACTGGAAGATAATGCCAGAAGATATGAACGGCATCTTCCGATACTACTAAAGGGAAAACTCGAAATCTTTCGAATCCCTTTCGCCATCCTGTCGGACCCTATAAAGCGTTCGGTCGTCCGTACCTGATGCAACCGCGGACCGCACCAACCCAGCGCCGTCGGATAATTCCTGATTCGACCGAGAAACAGTCAATTGCTGGGATGCTGCGAAACAACTGTGCTAACTCGGATAGCACGTCCGTCACTGAGGCCTGAGGAGAAGCCTGAGGAGAAGCGGTCTTACGATGCATTGCCGCTGGAAGCTCCGTGATCGTTACCCCGTGCATACTACCAATATGCGAGCGAACGGAGTGTATAGGCCTCGTGTCCCTTGGCTACCGGATGGCGCGACCTATTCGCCGTGGAATCACTGAATGCCGAAACTGATCGGATACTCGAGGTCACGTAGCCAATGTGCGGTCGTGTGCCCTGCTGTGAGGATGAGGAAGCATCAAGGACAGTCTCTCGGACTGTCAATATAACGGAGCGTCCCGACCGACGGACATATGCTCCGAATGTAAAATATCTGAACCACAACATGCGGTCCCCTATGTTGTTGGACGAGAGAGGGACCTCTCTCGCTCACAGCCCGGACGGACCTGGACAAGCCAGGAACCGGACTAACAGGCTTCCTCCGATCTGTCCTCAATCTGCCGTCACCAAGGTGCGGTCGTGTGCGCTGACGAGAAGAGGAAGCCTTAGCAGTCTCCGCGGACTGCCTATACAACGGAGCGTCCCGAGCGACGGACGTATGCTCCGCTTGCGACACATTTTGTACCACAACATCTGGGGCCAGATGTTGTTGAACGAGAGAGGGGCCTCTCTCGCTTGCCGTCCGGATGGACCGGAACGAGCTATGAACCGGACTAAAAGGCTTCCTCCGCTCTCCCTCCGATCCGCCGTCACTGGGTGTGCATTAGGTTAATTTATAGTGCTCGCATCACCCCAAAATTCCTTCTAGACCGCAACGGACGAACCCGGCAGCCGAACCATTCGATGAATGTATGCTACACCGGGTGAGCTAGCGAATGTCACTCCGTAGGCAATAGACATATTCCATGAGCACTTATTGCCGCTAGCTCTTCATTAACTATGACGACAGAGGCACACTTTTGAAAGACATCTCCATAACTCTTCGAACAAGAAACCAGAAATGCTTGGTTAGCAAGCATAAAATAATAATATATATAGCGTCGTTCAATAATTTGAAAGTTTGTGTGACATTATTGGACTATGTCGGAACTGAGGGACGATGTCCCTGAACCGAACCAAAAATTTCTAAGTCCACCGACGCTATCAGTTTCTTATCCGGCATCGCAGCATTCTGGTCCGACGAAAGAAGCTGTAGAAGACCAAGTCAGATGACATACACAACAGCATATGTTGTTCCGAAAGGGAAAGCTCGAAATCCTCCGAATCCCTTTCGGTATCCCGTCGGACCGGATGAAACTTTCGGACGTCCGTACCCGCTTCCGCGGAGCGTCCCGACCCAGCATCATCGGATAAAATATATGCGACAGATTCAGTTGATGCTGGGATGCTGCGATAAACTGTGCTATTAAGGAAAGCACGTCCGTTCCCGAGGCCTGTGCAGTAGCGGTCTTACGATGCATTGCCGCCGGAAGCTCCGTGTACGTTGACTCCCGCACACTTCCTATGCGAACGTCCGGAGTCTGCAGGCCTCGTGTCCCTGGCTACCGGATGGTGTGACCTGGTCGCCGAAGAATCCTTGATCGGCGAAGCTGGTAATATATCGGCGGTCACGCAGCCAAGGTGCGGTCGTGTGCGCTGACGAGAAGAGGAAGCCTTAGCAGTCTCCGCGGACTGCCTATACAACGGAGCGTCCCGAGCGACGGACGTATGCTCCGCTTGCGACACATTTTGTACCACAACATCTGGGGCCAGATGTTGTTGAACGAGAGAGGGGCCTCTCTCGCTTGCCGTCCGGATGGACCGGAACGAGCTATGAACCGGACTAAAAGGCTTCCTCCGCTCTCCCTCCGATCCGCCGTCACTGGGTGTGCATTAGGTTAATTTATAGTGCTCGCATCACCCCAAAATTCCTTCTAGACCGCAACGGACGAACCCGGCTGCCGAACCATTCGGTGAATGGACGCTACACCGGGCGAGCTAGCGGACGTCAAAGGCCGTCGAACCTACTAGGGTCCTCTTAGGCAATTGGCGTATTTACATGAGCACTTTTCCGCTAGCCCTTCATTAATTGTGACGACGGAGGCACACTGTTGGAAGACATCACGGATACATCACCCTAATCTTGATCGTCTGAAATAGAAATTGATAAAGTAGAGTGACCCTGCGGGGAAAGGACCGGAGTGTCCAAATCCCCAATAACATACCGTGACATACGCTTCCCATATTGTCATCGAAATCATACGATACAGAACAGGAGTTAATGCGAGTACACTGACCACATATAGAATGATAATAAAGTCAGAGGAAGACTTCCTCTTAAAACAATTGATCAATATCCTTTCAATGTGAAAAGAAAACAAGTCCTGGTACTCGCACTAACCCCTGGCAATCAAGATACATAATAATAATATGATCCATTAATATAGAAAAAATACTTGAAATCAAAATATTTTGAAAAAATATTTTTTCAGAACAGCCCAAGTTTCTGAAAAGTAACGTTGAGCCCCAATGGATCCCAAGCCTAAGTGTGGACAAAAATTTTAAAAATATTTTAAACAATTTATTCAACACTTACGAACAATAATAATGTATCTAGTTATGATTAAAATAACATCAAGATATTATTTTTTAGAAATCCCCCCCTCACACAGAGGGCTGTTGAAAATGTAAACAATGAGTGTAAAAACACTAAAATAAGACTCCAGGCACCCAGGCCCGAAATCAGTTACCAAAATACACTATCTGATGCAAAACAGAGACTTCCAGGGAAGAAACTGCAGAACATCAGATGGTAGATGCAGAACACAACGCCTAACCACCCGTAGGTGAAGACGTAAACATGGGGAAAGAACAGAATTCATTCTGTTATTCAGCTAAAACTCCCAAGAAAATTTAGTAATAATAATTACAAAAACTATGCCAAAAGCATGGGAGAATAGCAAGGGGGGACTTAAAGGACAGGGAGAGAGGAAAACACTTAAAAAACAGTGTAACTAAATAATCAGAATGACAACAAAATGGCTGCTGCCTCGAAAATAGGTAACTTAACATAATTTCATTAAAAAATTTTAAGTTACAGCCCTGATAATATTCTGTCACACATTTTTTTCCTCTCCTCCTTCTCTATCCTCCTTAGAATCACCATTTCACTAATATTTATGTGTCTGGCATCATTTAAACTGAGATTTATAAGCACAAAGATCAGTCAGATGTTAACTGATGAAGGGCCAAACTTAGAATGATTAATGGCGCCAATTTCGGAACGTCCTTGACACTGCGCATGCGCAGTAGGGGCGAAGTGTGGAGGGCCTTTCAGGACATGTTTTCTTTAGTTTTAGATGCAAATTTTGAGGATTGGGGGGCAAAATTTGTGTTTGGCCCTATATTTTAAGAGTTAGCACCAGCTATGTCTGGGTCATTGGTACAGTATAAAAATATAGGCAACTTAACATAATTTCATAAAAAATTTTAAGTACAGCCCTGATTATTTTTTGTCACTCCTTTTTCCTCTCCTCCTTCTATATCCTCCTTAGAATCACCATTTCTCCAATAATTACGTGTCTGGCATCCTTTAAACTGAGATTTACAAGCACAAAGATCAGTGAGATGTTGACTGATGAAGGGCCAAACAGAGAATGATAATTGGCGCCAATTTTGGAACGTCCTTGACACTGTGCATGCGCAGTAGGGGCGAAGTATGGAGGTCCTATAGGACATGATTTCTTTTGGTTTTGGATGCAAATTTTGGGGATTGGGGGGCAAAATTTGTGTTTGGCCCTGGATTTTTTAGAGTTAGCACCAGCTAAGTCTGGGTCATTGGTACAGTATAATAATATTGCAGCACTTGCCACCTATGGCTTGTTGTGTGTCCGTTTGAACTGTCACTTTCATTTATTGATCGTGTAGTTGAATGCAAACTCAAGTTTCGATGCACAGAATACCAAGAATTTTGAATGAAAAGAGCGACAAAATAACGTTTGAAATACACCCCAGAGGCACTCAATTATTCAAAAGTTTGAACACAACCCCCCGACCACCCCACCCCCGAGCAGACTCACACCTTTGCTGCCTGTGTATGGTAGCCACCCCCTTATACAAATCCTAGGTCTGCCACTGTATGGCTATATCATGACCTCAAAATTAGTATGATGTCAAATTTAGCCAATCGTTTACACTAATGCTGCTCACTTTAAAGGACTATCTTAGCAGCAAAACAGAATTTTGTTTACCCAGGGTTCCCACACCTGCCAAGAAAAAAAATTCCAGACCGTCCTCAATTTTTTCCATACCCTGCGCAGCCATCGTAAAGTGTTTTTTTTTTAACCTCTAAGGTGATCAGATAAATCAAAAATATATCTTACAAAACACTTACATGTACATGCAAACTGTTGCGAGACTTGGAGTTTAACCCCACTGCCAGTTCTCTGAGTTTTACTTTTACCACCAATGATCATAACAAATAAACCCAAACTATTAAAATTCTTTAGTAACAAGTCAACAACTGTTGGCTGTGCTGCATTTTTTGAGCGTTTTTGATCCAAAAAAGTTTGTTTTCAGGAGACCATATGACTTGTTAAAGTTAATGCCACTTCCCATATATTTGAGATGTCAATAGACATGTCACAGACAAGACATTTTGCCTCTGAACTTTGTTTTGATTTGAATTTCATGTTCAGCTCATCCAGTGTGTGTATTTGGGATTTCCCAACCATGTTTCTGAAAACAAACATTTCTAAATTTTCTTTCGCTTTGCTGAAGGTACATGTATTACACAATGCCTCAACTTGGCAGAACAAACTTTCAAGTTTGTGTGGTGTTTTCTTGACGTACACAACATAAACACAGTATCACTGGGTGCAGCCAATTTGATCATGGAAATATACGGATCAATGAATGGCTGTTAATATTCGTTTCAGATCGATTATTTCCGTGTTGGGTTACAAAGGCCTAAATTTTATGTCAGGCTTTAATCGCTCACCTGACAAAGTGGTTCAAAGAAGTATACTGACGGAAAAAAGAAATGCAAGTTCAGTTTTGGTAATATAATATTTTTATCTGTAGACCAAATGTAGTAAAATTTGACACATAGCTACCTCGGTGTACTGTCTAAAAAAGTCTTTGGTTAAAATTCAGTCAACCATGACCATTTTTCGACAAAGTGTGCATCTGGAGCACTCCCACATGCTAAATTCTGACTTGTGGATCTGAAGAGATTTTAAAATAAATTCTGTCACATTGCATTAAATTAAACCATATGAAAGAATTCTGACCGGTGGATCTGAAGAAGATTTTAAAAGAAATTTCCTCATATTGAACAAAGTTAAACTTTGGGCTCCAATAGAGAGGCCAAATATTACACCAGGAACCCAATTTGAACAAACTTGAATCTGACCCCCCTAGAGATGTTCTATACCAAATATTAAAATATTTTCACTGGTGGATCTGATGAAGAAGATTTTTAAAGAATATTCCTCATAATGCAATTAGTTAAATTTTGGGCTCCCATAGAGAGCCCAAATATTAAGCCAAGGACTGGATTTGAACAAACTTGAATCTGACACCACTAGAGATGTGCTTAACAAATATGAAAGGATTCTGAGTGGTGGATCTAAGAAAGATTCTGACTGGTAGATTTGAAGAAGATTTTTACAGAAATTTCCTCATATTGCACTGAGTTAAACTTTGGGCTCCAATAAAGGCCAAATATTAACACAGGGACCCAATTTGAAAAATTTTAAATCTGATCCCCTAGAGATGTTGTGTACCAAATATTAAAAGATACTAATCGATGGTTCTAGAGAAGACATTTTTTTTAATTTTGGAAAACATCATGCCCCTTTTGGTGCCTCATTGGCGTGGCAGTTTTATTTGAACAAACTTGAATTGACATATGATAAGGAACATGCATATCACATTTGGTTCGTCAGATCACCGAAGTTAAGCAACGTCGAGTCTGGTTAGTCCTCGAATGGGCGACCGTCTGAGCGATCGATTCGGACTCCCATGCGCACAACCCCCATTGTGCACATGGGGGCACGATGACGCCATGTACTAAGGCGTACTGCACATCGATGGTGTGCATGTCTTCAATCAATCTAACTCTGCCTGTGCTGCAGTGCGGAGTTACGATGTTGGGGAGCTGGCAGCTGCTTGTCGTTGCTCGGTGGTTCTCTCCGGGTACTCCACCCATAAAACTGTCATGGTCATGATTAGCCATTGTGCATAAGTATGTGACCTTAAACACCAATAAATAAATAAATCACATTTGGTTTCGTTTGGCTCAGTGGTTTATGAGAAGTCGATAATGTAAAGTTCACTTGTTCGATGCCTTGCAATCATGTCTTGTTTTTAACTGGTTGAGTGCTAGAAACCACTATCATGGCTCTACTGAAAAGTGCTGAAAGTCACTATAGTGGCTTTACAATGTATGCATAACATTGTTATTTGTGCAGCGGTAGGAAAAAATATTAATATAAAATTGTTTTGTTACTATTTATTGGAGAGTGCTAAGAGGCACTCTCCAATAAACAGTAACAAAACAATTATTTATGAATAAAATCTTTCTGGTAGCATTGTATCTTTGAAAAAAATACCCAGAATTCAAATCACCTTTGAAAAATAATTTAGCACTCTACCAGTTAAAGAATATACTTTGATGTCTATGAAAAATGAACATCTTGATGATTTGCATATTTTTCACGGCAAGGCACATTGTATATTTACAACATATTATAGGCATTATTGACACAGAATAAGGGCTGATATTGGAAGGTGAAACATTTTACTTGTGTCCATGCTTGGCTTTTGGTAAACATTAAGGTCACAGCATAACAGCTTTATTCCAGCAATCTAGTTGTGCAGTGATCAGTGGCAAAAACTCACCTTTTACTAGATCTTCTATAACTTGAGATAATATATGTACCACTTCTTCATTTCTTATACGAGCTAATGCAATAGAAGCTATTGATAGAATAAAATCACCCGTTAAAATCACCTGCAAAATAAAAGAGGGTTCCTACTAATATCAGAGAAACAAATTTAACCCTTTACCCAACGTAACGGCCAAAACCGGCCAGCACTATTTTCAAAAATCGTCAATTAATTTTCAAAATATTTTCATTTTTTGTCTCAAAAACATAGGTTATGACCCCTCATTGGAACGAGCTCGTCGAGCTCGTTCCAACGAGGAGTCATAACCTATGTTTTTGAGACAAAAAATGAAAAAAATTAGTTATTCAAGAATTTTTTTTGCAAGTGTCGTCTGCTTTTCATGTTAGGTAAAGGGTTAAGCACTATTCAAGCACTTTTCATGGACTTTCAGGACAGGGCTGTACATACTGGGTGAATTGATCTTTCTTCTAAAAAGAAATAAGGTGACCAATTTTTTGTTCATCTACTTTACTACATCTTCCACAAATATCTTGACTAGAATTGCCACTTTATTCATTTAACTTTTCCAAATCCATGATCTACATTATATTGATGATAAAACCTACTGTTATGATGACAGGTTGATGAAATGCTGTGATGTAACACACTGTTGGAAAGGGCTATGTGAGCTGTGTGAGCCCTTTCCAACAGTGTATTACATCACAGCATATTATCGGATTACATTGGATGGCGAAATTAATGAAATAAAAATTGCAGTGGTCTAGAATCTACATGCTAGATTGAGGTGGGTTATCATAAAACTTCTTGTTTCAAAGGTTACAGGTAAACTAAATTCAAGTACTTTTCAAGGAAGGTGGTGGAAATTCAAGTACTTTTCAAGGAAGGTGGTGGAAATTCAAGTACTTTTCAAGGAAGGTGGTGGAAATTAAAGTACTTTTCAAGGAAGGTGGTGGAAATTCAAGTATTTTTCAAGGAAGGTGGTGGAAATTCAAGTACTTTTCAAGGAAGGTGGTGGAAATTCAAGTACTTTTCAAGGAAGGTGGTGGAAATTCAAGTACTTTTCAAGAAAGGTGGTGAAAATTCAAGTACTTTTCAAGGAAGGTGGTGGAAATTCAAGTACTTTTCAAGGACGGTGGTGGAAATTAAAGTACTTTTCAAGGAAGGTGGTGGAAATTCAAGTACTTTTCAAGGAAGGTGGTGGAAATTCAAGTACTTTTCAAGAAAGGTGGTGAAAATTCAAGTACTTTTCAAGGAAAGTGGTGGAAATTCAAGTACTTTTCAAGGAAGGTGGTGGAAATTCAAGTACTTTTCAAGGAAGGTGGTGGAAATTCAAGTGCTTTTCAAGGAAGGTGGTGGAAATTCAAGTACTTTTTAAGGAAGGTGGTGGAAATTCAAGTACTTTTCGAGGAAGGTGGTGGAAATTCAAGTACTCTTCAAGGAAGGTGGTGGAAATTCAAGTACTTTTCAAGAAAGGTGGTGAAAATTCAAGTACTTTTCGAGGAAGGTGGTGGAAATTCAATTACTTTTCAAGGAAGGTGGTGGAAATTCAAGTACTTTTCAAGGAAGGTGGTGGAAATTCAAGTACTTTTCAAGGAAGGTGGTGGAAATTAAAGTACTTTTCAAGAAAGGTGGTGGAAATGAAAGTATTTTTCAAGGAAGGTGGTGGAAATTAAAGTACTTTTCAAGGAAGGCGGTGGAAATGAAAGTATTTTTCAAGAAAGGTGGTGGAAATGAAAGTACTTTTCAAGGATGTAAACAAATTCACTACAAATATGACAAATTTGAGTCTGTTTCATGCTGATCTTGATCAAGGATGGAGCCAAAATACAAGGACTTTAAATTTTCAAGATTTTCAATTATTCATTCTTACCAACGCCTCAGATTTAAATGTATGTAAACGACCACTTTCTTCAAGTGAGCCCTGATTGCTTCATATGCTATGATCTATTTTACAGAGATCAAAAACTTGGGGATTTTTATTTATCATGCAATCCTGTATGTAATATACGGTTGGAGAGCAATTTCCTACCAAGCCTATTACCTTTTCTCCCAGTTCCAAACCTGTACGGAACATGTGTTATTTTATTTATTTATTTATTTATTGGTGTTTAAAGTCACTTTCGACATCTTTGGCTATATCATGATCACAATATAGGTTTGAAGTGAAGTTTAGCCAATTGTTTACACCTCTGAGGCCAACTTTAGAGGCTTTCCACCACAGGCATTCTTTCCAAGTCCTATTTTACCAGGAAATCAGAACTGTATTAAACAAGCACAGCTCCACTTCCCTGGGTTCCCATGGATGAAATATCTAAATTGTTATAAATGTCAAATACTTTCAATTTATATCCAAGCACTCAATAGTTATATCGTTATAAACACAAAATACTTCCAATTTATATCTAAGACATCATATTTAAATTACAGTTTGAAATAATATAGATTCTAGATACTGCTGTTACTGGTATCAACAGAAATACTTTCAAACCCTGAAATTTTGGTTAGTTACCACTTCCAGACTAATGAAAGGTGGCTTGGTGACTGGCTAGGAGGGTGGGGAGGTAGGACTCATTCCTCTCCACCACTTTTCCTGAAAAATGGAAATCTTAATATATACATTCATGCCTGAAGTCCCTAAAACTGGTTCATGCACAGTCAGTCATATCTGGCGCACGTCCTTTTTCCACGTGAGAAATATCAGTAAGATAAGGGCAACTACTGACAGGAAAACTGCAGAACTCATCCATGCATTTGTCACCAGTCGTCTTGACTACTGTAATTCTTTGCTATATGGGTGCAAAAATTCACTTATTGATAAACTCCAATATATTCAGAATTGTGCTGCCAGGATCCTCACTCAAAATCGTAAGTTCTGCCGAATCAGTCCAGTCCTCAAAACCCTTCATTGGCTCCCCATCCAACAAAGGATAAAATATAAAATACTACTTATTACATACAAATGTATTAACAGCCTGGCTGCGGAACATTTATCTACACTTGTTAAGCCCTATACCCCAGTCAGGAATTTCCGCTCCTCTAAATCCTATAATTTAGTGATACCAAAGTCTAAACTTGCAACAGCAGGTGACAGAGCTTTTATATGCATTGCTGCGCACGTGGCGGTGGCGTGCATGCATATGTGCGTTCGTGCGTGTGTATCTGTTACTTTTGTAAAGCCATAGAGCACAATGTGGATTTAACACTTAAACATTATTATAATTATATATAAATAACCGTATTTACTCTATGTATTGGGACAGCTAAAAATAATTATTTTCACAGGTGTCCCAATTCTTAGAAAATGGGGAAAGAACACAGCCTAGTCTTCATTTGATGCTGAATAAAGTTGTGTGTGGTTCGTTTTCCATCACTATATATGAAAATCGCAATCCAATTTTTTTTTATATTTTCATTTTTTGCTTCCAAAACATAGCTTATGATCCCTCATTGGAACGAGCGCAATCAAAACATAGCTTATGATCCCTCATTGGAACGAGCGCATTGCTCGTTCCAATGAGGGATCATAAGCTATGTTTTGGAAGCAAAAAATGAAAATTTTTAGTTACTCAAGAATTTTTTTTATGAGTGTCATCTGCTACTAGCGATGGGCCAACTGGAAACAAATCTCCTGAATGTCCCAAACTTTGGAGCATAAAAAAAATATAGTTTTCTGGAAAAAAATGTGTGTCCCAAATCATAGAGTGTCCCAATACATAGAGTAAATACGGTAATCATTTTTCTACTGCCACTCAATAAAAATTATTCCCATAGACAAAAAACAAAAAATCAAAAAGTTCTCTTTTCCCATATGTAATGAAGTCATCTGAAACTTGTATTCTTTTGGGTTCCGGTCATTGAAATTTTATTGGGAATTAACAAGGAGGTGCACATACTCTGTACTCTTAAGATGTGACCGAAGATACCTTTGTATGGTTTGTCTCTCCTACGGCCTTTAAAGCTGAAAAATGTGCTCATTTTTGGCACCATATGTAAATGAAAGTGTCAATGACACTGTAGCTCAACTTGACTGTGTGTTGTGTTTGATGAAAAGGATAATGTTCAATGTTTATGAAAGGATTATGAAATACGACAAGATTTGTGATAATTGAGAATATGTTAATTTCTGTTCCCTGTATGCTATGTTTTTAATAAAAATAATTTGAGGTGTAGACTGTACTAAAAAATTGAGGGGTAGGTTAATGTGGCCCTCACAGTTAATGTATGTCAACCAAATTTATGAAGTTACAGTGAAAGTATTCCAAAACGAGTCATCCTATCAAGTTACAATGAAATCCCTTCATAAATACGGCATGCAGACTATCCTAAAGGTTTTGGGATGTAGGCCTGTGTAGCCATCACGGTTGACCAATTGCAACCAGAAATCCCTTCATAAATACGACCTGCAGTATGTGCTAAAGATTTTTGGGTTTTGGGCTCAGGCAGCCATCAAAGATTATGACCAAAAAGGGATGTTCTCATCTAGACATTATATGGAGTCAACCTACGAAGTTACAATGAAATCCCTCCATAAATACGACCTATAGACTGTGCAAAAGGTTTTCAGGTTTTGGGCTCGGGCAGCCATCATGGTTGACATATCACGGCCAAATGGGGAAGTTCTCATCTAAACATCATACGGAGTCATCCTACCATGTTATAATGAAATCCTTCCATATTAAATATGACCTGTAGACTGTGCTAAAGTTTTTAGGTTTCAGGCTTGGGCAGCAGTCTCGGTTGACAGATCACGACCAAAAGGGGACGTTCTCATCTAGACATTATAGCGTCATCCTACCAAGTTACAATGAAATCCCTTCATAAATACAACCTGTAAACTGTGCTAAAGGTTTTCAGGTTTTGGGCTTGGGCAGCCATCACGGTTGACCGATCGTGACCAAAAGGGGACGTTCTCATCTAGACTTGATCTCCAACCTGCATATGAAATTTTGTGACGATCGAACATGAACTGCAGGGTGTAGCCTGTGCTAAAGGAAAATGTGAACAGACTAACAGATTAACAGACTTCTGCACGCGTGATGGCAATAGCTTAACAATGTTTCAAATTAGTAGGAAAATTTGTTAACACTTAAGCCTCAATTAATTTTATGTTAACCCTTTACCCAACGTAACGGCCAAAACCGGCCAGCGCCATTCTAAAAAATCGCCAATTAATTTTCATTATTTTTTTCATTTTTTGACTCAAAAACATAGGTTATGACCCCTCATTGGAACGAGCTATGTTTTTGAGACAAAAAATGAAAAAAATAAGTTATTCAAGAATTGTTTTTGCAAGTGTCGTCTGCTTTTCATGTTAGGTAAAGGGTTAATATACATGTCTACAGCTGCAGATGACTTAAAAGTGTTTCTACATTATTGTTGGCTGCCTGTAAGGATGTAAAACACTATCAAGATAAAAGCATCCTACACGTAGAGTTCTGAAGGAAGAATACAATTGGGACAATTGTTCAGAGCAATATTAAAGGGGTAGTTTGTGGCTGTATGGGAACTTAACCCTAAAGGGCCTAATTCTGACTTTGATCACTTTTACTGCAACAGAACGGGTGTCTACCAACTCACAAGTTAACCCTTTACCCAACGTAACGGCCAAAACCGGCCAGCGCTATTCACAAAATTCTCCATTCAATTTTTATTACTTTTTCATTTTTTGTCACAAAAACATAGCTTATGACCCCACATTGGAACAAGCTCAACGAGCTAGTTCCAATGAGGGGGGTCAAAAGCTATGTTTTTGATGCACAAAATCAAAAAAATTAGTGCTTCAAGAATTTTATTTGCAAGTGTCGTCTGCTTTTCATGTTGGGTAAAGGGTTAAATTCTAAATTTTTGGCAGTTGTTTTTTGGAAACTCTTGGCTGCCTATATATAGCTGCCTATACAGGCAGTCAAGACCTGCCTAAAACAACTGCAAAGCCACAGGATGTAAACTGTCAGAGTGTAACAAAATATTTGTCAAAATCTCCAGGCCCTTAAGGGTTAAATATGGAGTCAAGATTGTGCATTTTTCAAAATGTAGAGATATGTTAGTCTCAGACATAGTTTTGTGTATTTTATTCCTACCATGCAACTAAGATACATGGACCACCTATAATTATATCAGTATATGGGTGCCTTAACCCATTACCTAACCTGAAAAGCAGACGACACTTGCAAAGATAATTCTTGAATAACTAATTTTTTTCATTTTTTGTCTCAAAAACACAGGTTATGATGAGCTCGTTCCAATGAGGGGTCATAACCTATGTTTTTGAGACAAAAAATGAAAAAAATAATGAAATTAATTGGCGATTTTTGAGAATAGCGCTGGTCGGTTTGGGCCGTTACGTTAGGTAAAGGGTTAAGGATAGGATCGTATGCTCCCAATCCCCTGCTTATGGACCATGCAGATTTTAAAGCTGTCCACTCCTTACATTGTCCTCAGTGGTAAAATAAGACATACTTTTCTATGTCCCCAGACTGAATTAATACTTGGCTTTCCTCTTCTTGTGGTTGCAGAATCTATAACATCATCATGAACTAAACTTGCAGTGTGAATGATCTCTGCTATGATAGATACTTTCCTCTGTGATGCCAATAATCTGGGAAAAAAATTGGAAATTTAAAATTTCTATAATTATTATTCCTACCACTGGTCCAAACATGCTGGCCACTCCATTCGAAACAGTCAGGCAAAATGCTTTAATTTTGCACCAAACCCCCAAAATTATACCAAAGTAACAAAAACTTAAAGAGTCCTGTATGGTTCTATTCAGGAAGTGATATGCAATCCCACCAATAACTGTTCTTTTGTCGTGCCTGCTTGGTGTTTAGTGTTGAATGCAAAGAGGTGTGAGTGGACAATTCACAGGAGGGTACTTCCTGTCTGGGCCATTGGTAGGTATGATAAATACAGAAATTTCAAATAATTTCTATATTTGTCATACCTACCACTCTTAATGTTGAATCCCCAAACCTCCAAAACTTAGGCCAAATAACAAAACATTAATAGTCCTGTATGGTCCTTCATACATGATGTCAGCGGATGCACAGATAAGCAGGAAGTGTCGTCCATTCCTGCCACTAACCATTATTTTGTAGTGCCTGCAGTTGCTAGGTGTTTATAGTTGAATGCGAGGTAGTGTGTGTGAACAAATCACTGGAGGGTACTTCGTATCTGAGCTCGTGATGGGTATGATAAATATAAAATTATTTTAAATTTCTGATATTTATCCACCATTACCAAGGGCACAGGCATTGCTGAATAAATAAGAATGACAATACAGGACTAAGGATAATAGTTGAAGCAGGCTGCATAATTAACTCCAGAAACTTTAATCTCTAAAATAGAATGAATCAACAAAATAGTTGATACCTTTCTATAATTGACTAGCTATTGGTGGATGAAAAGACTAAGAAGGAATAACAGAATCCTATTTAACCCTTTACCCAACATAATGGCCAAAACCGGCCAGCGCTATTCACAAAAATTGCCAATTAATTTTCATTATTTTTTCATTTTTTGTCTCAAAAACATAGGTTATGACCCCTCTTTGGAACGAGCTCGTCGAGCTCGTTCCAAAGAGGGTTCATAACCTATGTTTTTGAGACAAAAAATGAAAAAAATTAGTTATTCAAGAATTTTTTTTGCAAGTGTCGTCTGCTTTTCATGTTGGGTAAAGGGTTAAGAGATACCTTGAACCACAATGGACTAAGTTATTTAACCCTTTTTACGATGGACTAAGTTATTTAACCCTTTTGATTCGTTTGTACTTCTTATGACGTACGAAATCAAACAGCGCATGAATACTTTGTGGTCATTTGTTTTGTTATTATTTTTTTTATTTTTCAAAGTTTTAACCTCAATTCCTATTTTCTCCCGAATAGTGCTCAGTGATAACCATTGAGATAAATGTTATCGCAGCTTAATATACAAATATAATCACTTCTTAACTGGTTAAGTGCTGGAAGCCACTACCAGGGCATTCAAAAATTGAGGATACCAGAGCAAATGCCAACACTTTCCTTGCTTATGTTTCATATTCAATCAAACACAAATAATATTTTGTTTATATAAATGTTTTATTACAAATTATTGGAGAGTGGCCACACGCAATTTGTAATAAAACAAGTTTTGAATAACAAATTCAGACCACCAAAAATAATCTAGCCCTCAACCAGATAATCACTAATGTGAAAAATATCTTGTTATTTGTACTTCCCGACGACTGACATCGCATTTTGAAAAACATTGAAGAAGCTGAATTCCCAGTGACGTTTGAATGTCAGGATAATTAAAGTCTCAAAGGGTTAACTAATATGCCTATCCTAAAAGGCTACAATTAGGTGAAGATTATCAAACTATGATTTCATTCAAATGCAATACGTAAGATGATTTTTATTGAGATTACTAATAAGGGTGTTATCAATACCAAAACACTGGCAATGATATGGTACACCAAACGAAAGAGAAGCTCCTAACACATTCCAGCTTAAAACAGTAAATCAGTAACAAGCTCACCCTCCCCCACCTGTTTTGCGATAAAATATTGTATAAACTAAACGGAGGAGTAACCACAATAAATGACAAACATAACCTGGACATGCTCTGTCACTTTACTACAGAACATTATATGCAAGCAGCAGGGGACCTAAAGGCTTTTGCTCACCTGCCACAGATATTATTTATCTTAACCCTTTACCCAACATAACGGCCAAAACCGGCCAGCGCTATTCTCAAAAATCGCCAATTAATTTTCAAAATATTTTCATTTTTTGTCTCAAAAACATAGGTTATGACCCCTCGTTGGAACGAGCTCGTCGAGCTCGTTCCGAGGGGTCATAACCTATGTTTTTGAGACAAAAAATGAAAAAAATTAGTTATTCAAGAATTTTTTTTGCAAGTGTCGTCTGCTTTTCATGTTAGGTAAAGGGTTAAATAAATGAGGTGAGAGGGTAAAGCCGCATCTGGTCTGCAGCCTTCCTCATGTATGATAAGGTAAAAGAATTTTAAAATTCCCAAGATGCCGAAAAGCTCTACCTTCATGAACTTACCTCTTATAGTATTATGAAAAAGAGTGAGACTCCAAAAGTTTGTCAGGCGCAGATTTCATGGAAATTAAAATTTTATACCAAATTTTATTTTTCATTATACTTACCAAAGTTACACAATGTTCCTTTTCCTTTTATTATCTCTTGGGTGAAAAACAGAGCAAATTTTGAAGAGTCCTAATAAAAACCCTTTACAAGGGTTAATCCTTTGAACCCGGGTGGCCGCATTTCCGTCCAGAAACATGATACGTCATAACATCATTATATAGGATGGCTGTTCAGTAAATGTGTGGGGTAGACCAATCAGTATTTTCAATGTGCAGTCTCGGGGCTGCATGTTGAAAATATTGATTAGTTATTTATTTATTGGTGTTTAAGGTCACATATTTCTGCACAATGGCTAACCATGACTGTGACAGTTTTACGGGTGGAGGAAGCCGGAGTACCCGGAGAGAACCACTGAGTGATGGCGAGCAGCTGTCAGCTCCCCAACATACCAACTCCACACAAGCAGGGTTAGCATTGGTTGAAGACAGGTGCACCATCGACATGCAGTACGCCTTAGGACACAACATCACCGTGCCCACACATGGGCAATGAGTGTGAAGTGTCTTGCCCAAGGACACAACGCGGTTGCCGCATGTAAATACTGATTAGTCTACCCCAAATAATGAATATGGACTCTTCTAATTGCTGCCATTGAACTACTATGGAAGATACCACCAGAAGAGCTAGAAGTCAAAAATAGATACACAAAGAGCTAAGAGTCAAAAATAGATACACAAAACCTGGTAACTAACATCCTTCAAAGAACAGTCACCTATTGTCCAATTCCCACCAGACATACGCAAAGTGGATTTCCGAATTTTAAAAGACAATGATGCACATATACATTAGAGCAAGCACATATAAGTAAATGAAAGTTTATAATGCCGGGGGGGGGGGGGGGGGGGGGGGGGAATTTATTTTTTTGTATATTACTTTGTTAAGTATAATAAAAAGTTAAAAAATTTATAGTAATTTATATATTTTTTATACTTACCAATGACCCAGACATAGCTGGTGCTAACTCTTAAAATATAGGGCCAAACACAAATTTTGCCCCCCAATCCCCAAAATTTGCATCTAAAACTAAAGAAAACATGTCCTGAAAGGCCCTCCACACCTCGCCCCCACTGCGCATGCGCAGTGTCAAGGACGTTCCGAAATTGGCGCCATTTATCATTCTAATAACCAGTGCCTGGTAAGCGCTATGTACTCAGCGGGGAGGCAAGAGTTCCCAACTCCTGGGAGGGCCATCCCCGTCTGGGTCATTGGTAAGTATAAAAAATATATAAATTACTATAAATTTTTTAACATTTTTATACTGTACCAATGACCCAGACATAGCTGAATAGTAAAAAGGCTGGAGGGCCAAGGACATAGAGCAAACTGGAATACGCTCAATAAAATAAAATAGAGTCATCCCCTGTAGGGAAAAGAAGTAATAGGCCTTACATGTATCTTTCTTATTTATGATAAATTAGAAAGATACAACACCTTCCAAAAATTGAGCTTCATACATCCATGTACTCTATTAATATCCAATAATCCTTATACTAATAATTTTTAAAGTAAGCCAATAATAAAGTAAGTCTAGAGAATAGAGACTCTTATACTCCTAAAAGTGTGTGAGAATTGCATAATCATGTCCGTTGACATATGCAATATTCAAAAGCTATACTTTAAAAACTAAGACTTGAATGAATTTTATAAACTTAAACTTCTCACTAAACAACCATCCCAATAACAGCTCAGAATTACTAACTCCGGAGGAGGTATCCCCTTGTTTTCATAGTAAAAACAGGTGACCCAAGGGAACACCCTCCCCCCCCCCCCCTTTTTCTTGCCCTGGGTCAAATAGCCCAGAGCGAAGAGGGCAGCCGAACGGAGACACTGCCGAAACAGACAGCCTACCTAGCTATAGTAGCAACTGTTAAGTGAATGACATTCTGAGCAGTAGATAATAGACCTAACAATAGAGGCCTCCAGAAATGGACTCGATATTTCTGAGATAAAATTCATGAATGGATGGCTGAGCGCAATGAGCAGCCTTCAAAAATCTTTAATAGCAACACTATTAATGTTAGCCCAAGAAGTAGAAGAACTCTTACTTCATGAGCCGAAATCTTAAGCACAACTGCTAAGCCAATGATATACCATAAGCAGTACGCTAGTTAATAGAATCCATTAAAAATAAAATGGAGCGTAACGTCCTTCTACTAGACATCAAAGACAGAAGAAGCTTACGCCCTTGTAATAAACAGATATCTGTTTATAAATACATAAACTGTACCCGGAAAGAGTAAAGGCCTATGCCCATACGAAGACGGAAGGACCTTAAAATAATAGGTTCCGGAAATAGGAGCCTAACTCTTATGCAACAATCCAACCTAAATAGTAACGGAAGTATTGATTCCGAAACTATGAAAGTGAAAATCATCCATCGATAGTGCATGAAACTCACTGACTCTACAGTAAAAGAGAAACCAACAGAATTACTGTCTAAAAGGTCAGAATTTGAAAACTACTGTTTCCAGAGGCTCAAATGATTACATAGCTAAATAAGAACCAAAGTTAAAATCCGTATAGGAATTTAATCTAAAGATTCTAAGTCTATTTATCAAAAAGTTACTAACTGACTTAGATAAAGAGACAAAAGACTCAATTGTAAACTATCGTAGAGTGCATAGGTATGAGGTAACATAAACCTATAACCTAAATAACAACAGGCTGCAGTAGATCTTGTGAAACAAGTATACTAAAAACTAGCAATGCGTAGTATGGAGGGATCAACCATATGAACATAATGATCCCTACACCACGACGGAAGAGCCTCCACTTTAGTCGCGTAGAATAGCGAAGAAGAGGATCTCCTATAGTAAGAAATCGCGTCCAAAGCTCGTCCAGTACAGTGCTTACAATGCAATACGGACCACACAACGGAATACATGAAGGTTGCGACCTTGCTGGTTGTGATAAAGATGACACGATTTACCCAGTGAAAAAAGATCCTCACATAGAGGAAGATTTCACGTTAAGATCCACAGTAGACAAGAGAGTAAATTACTCATGATCTCTGTGAAGATAGAGATGCTATCAACAGAAATGTATTGTGGTTGTTTATCTTAGCAATACCTGCTAAAACAACAGCGCCGGAGGATACACGTATCCTATCATTCCGTCCTATAGATCAATAGAGCGTTAACAGTATTAGCTCAGAGATCTGGACAAGCCAACACATACGTCTGCAATTGATTAGCAAGCTGTGTCATAAATAAAACATCATTGGGCGCTCCCATAGATAGCAAATCTGATTAAATACTTGTTTGTTGAGAGTCCATTCTGACAGCAACAAGCGACCCATAAGAGAACGGGAGTGCGATAAAACAATCAGACGACCCAGAATATGACGGACCAAAACTGAACTTGGTGTACTAT
Source organism: Pictodentalium vernedei (assembly GCA_031216915.1). Lineage (NCBI taxonomy): Eukaryota > Metazoa > Mollusca > Scaphopoda > Dentaliida > Dentaliidae > Pictodentalium > Pictodentalium vernedei. The sequence continues at coordinate 431,259,916 of CM062289.1, read as the reverse complement.
AACCAACAGACGGATTCTTTCCATTAAATTGAATAACGGAAACGAAAGAGTGCCTCCCTGGTTCCGGAGATACGCCACTACTGTCGAATTAAAGGACAGGAATTTGGGCATGCGTTTCTGAATAATGTTCATGCAATGACATAAAGCAAGCCTAAAAAACATTATTCCGCGGAAGTTAAACTGATAGCTAAAAGACTGCGGAACCCAAAGACCCTGGCACTTCGAATCCGTAGGGATCAGTATATCCCAATCTGTTTGACTGGCAACCATCATAACAGCCACACTAGGGTCCGGCAACTGCGGCGGCACTCTCTGAGTCAACCACCGAATGTTTGCCCTAGTCTGAATCTCTTGTAACACTAGATAGACAAGAGAATGTATAAATCAAGCAATTCATGGATTGCCGGAAAGTTGCCGTCGAAGAGAAGCTCCTCCGAGAACGAAGCGACTCTGAGAGAGTTCTTAACCTACTATCCACGCGTGGATGTAGCTAGGGCTGCATCACGTCTAACCAACTCCAATCAGCCACTGAAGGGCAGAGTTATACGTGAACAAACTACTGCCCTCAAAAGAAATTACATTGAGAATAATATCCCGTAAATCTTTTCTTGAAGACGTAATGATAACGCCTCAGTAAGGCGGATTACGTATAATAAAGCGTCTAAGTTAAGTCTACTATACATAATGTCGTTCCCAACATTGAAATTGGAAAAGACATAAACGGCGAAAAAGAATATATGCAGTCTTTAATCACACCGTCTAGACGCATATGAACTCTCGGTATGCCCTGCTCTGCCAAAATAAACTATATGTAAAAAAGATAAAATGGCAGAAATGAGCCACGCGGACAAGAAACTAAACTATCATGCTTAGTAGCAGGCTTGTATATATATAATATATAGCGTCGAAAAATAAAACACATGTTGTAATGACAATATTGGACTGCGTCGGTAAGTCAGGGACAAAGTCCCTGTACCGATCGAAAAATCCGAGTCCAATGACGCTATAAGTCTCTTATCCAAGATCGCAGCAATGAAGTCCGAACAATAATCACTGGAAGAAATGCCAGAAGATATGAAAGGCATCTTCCGATACTACTAAAGGGAAAACTCGAAATCTTTCGAATCCCTTTCGCCATCCTGTCGGACCCTATAAAGCGTTCGGTCGTCCGTAGCTTGATGCAACCGCGGACCGCACCGACCCAGCGCCGTCGGATAATTCCTGATTCGACCGAGAAACCGTCAATTGCTGGGATGCTGCGAAACAACTGTGCTAACTCGGATAGCACGTCCGTCACTGAGGCCTGAGGAGCAGCGGTCTTACGATGCATTGCCGCAGGAAGCTCCGAAATCGTTACCCCGTGCATACTTCCAATATGCGAGCGAACGGAGTGTATAGGCCTCGTGTCCTTTGGCTACCGGATGGCGCGACCTATTCGCTGTGGAATCACTGAATGCCGAAACTGATCGGATACTCGAGGTCACGTAGCCAATGTGCGGTCGTGTGCCCTGCTGTGAGGATGAGGAAGCATTAAAGACAGTCTCTCGGACTGTCAATATAACGGAGCGTCCCGAGCAACGGACATATGCTCCGAATGTAAAATATCTGAACCACAACATGCGGTCCCCTATGTTGTTGGCTTCCTCCGATCTGTCCTCAATCTGCCGTCACTGGGTGAGTACTAAAGTAATTAAAGTGCTCGCATCACCCAAATCTCCTTCCTAGACCGCAACGGACGAACCCGGCAGCCGAACCATTCGATGAATGTACGCTACACCGGGTGAGCTAGCGAATGTCACTCCGTAAGCGATAGACATATTCCATGAGCACTTATTGCCGCTAACTCTTCATTAACTATGACGACAGAGGCACACTTTTGAAGACATCTCCATAACTCTTCGAACAAGAAACCAGAAATGCTTGGATAGCAAGCATAAAATAATAATATATATAGCGTCGTTCAATAATTCGAAAGTTTGTGTGACATTATTGGACTATGTCGGAACTGAGGGACGATGTCCCTGAACCGAACCAAAAATTTCTAAGTCCACCGACGCTATCAGTTTCTTATCCGGCATCGCAGCATATGTTGTTCCGAAAGGGAAAGCTTGAAATCCACCGAATCCCTTTCGGTATCCCGTCGGACCGGATGAAACTTTCGGACGTCCGTACCCGCTTCCGCGGAGCGTCCCGACCCAGCATCGTCGGATAAAATATATGCGACAGATTCAGTTGATGCTGAGATGCTGCGATAAACTGTGCTATTAAGGAAAGCACGTCCGTTCCCGAGGCCTGTGCAGTAGCGGACTTACGATGCATTGCCGCTGGAAGCTCCGTGTACGTTGACTCCCGCACACTTCCTATGCGAACGTCCGGAGTCTGCAGGCCTCGAGTCCCCGGCTACCGACCCAGCGCTGTCGGATAATTCTCGATCCGACACCGTTTCTGTCGGCTGCTGGGATGCTGCGATAAGCTGTGCTATGTGCACAAGAATGTCCGGCGTCGAGACCTGCGGAGGCGCAGTCTATCGGTGCTTCGCCGAGGGCAGCTCCGCATCAGATGGCTCCCGCATACTTCCTAAGTCCATCGGTCTCGAATCCCTGGCTGCCGGATGGTGTGACCTGGTCGCCGAAGAATCCTTGATCGGCGAAGCTGGTAATATATCGGCGGTCACGCAGCCAAAGTGCGGTCGTGTGCGCTGACGAGAAGAGGAAGCCTTAGCAGTCTCAGCGGACTGCCTATACAACGGAGCGTCCCGAGCGACGGACGTATGCTCCGCTAACGACACATTTGTACCACAACATCTGGGGCCAGATGTTGTTGAACAAGAGAGGGGCCTCTCTCGCTTGCCGTCCGGATGGACCGGAACGAGCTATGAACCGGACTAAAAGGCTTCCTCCGTTCTCCCTCCAATCCGCCGTCACTGGGTGTGCATTAAGTTAATTTTATAGTGCTCGCATCACCCCAAAATTCCTTCTAGACCGCAACGGACGAACCCGGCTGCCGAACCATTCGGTGAATGGACGCTACACCGGGCGAGCTAGCGGACGTCAAAGGCCATCGAACCTACTAGGGTCCTCTTAGGCAATTGGCGTATTACATGAGCACTTTTCCGCTAGCCCTTCATTAATTGTGACGACGGAGGCACACTGTTGGAAGACATCACAGATACATCACCCTAATCTTGATCGTCTGAAATAGAAATTGATAAAGTAGAGTGACCCTGCGGGGAAAGGACCGGAGTGTCCAAATCCCCAACAACATACCGTGACATACGCTTCCCATATTGTCATCGAAATCATACGATACAGAACAGGAGTTAATGCGAGTACACTGACCACATATAGAATGATAATAAGGTCAGAGGAAGACTTCCTCTTAAAACAATTGATCAATATCCTTTCAATGTGAAAAGAAAACAAGTCCTGGTACTCGCACTAACCCCTGGCAATCAAAATACATAATAATAATATGATCCATTAATATAGAAAAAATAATTGAAATCAAAATATTTTGAAAAAATATTTTTTCAGAACAGCCCAAGTTTCTGAAAAGTAACGTTGAGCCCCAATGGATCCCAAGCCTAAGTGTGGACAAAAATTTTAAAAATATTTTAAACAATTTATTCAACACTTACGAACAATAATAATGTATCTAGTTATGATTAAAATAACATAAAGATATTATTATTTAGAAATCCCCCCCTCACACAGAGGGCTGTTGTAAATGTAAACAATGAGTGTAAAAACACTAAAATAAGACTCCAGGCACCCAGGCCCGAAATCAGTTACCAAAAATACCCCATCTGATGCAAAACAGAGACTTCCAGGGAAGAAACTGCAGAACATCAGATGGTAGATGCAGAACACAACGCCTAACCACCCGTAGGTGAAGACGTAAACATGGGGAAAGAACAGAATTCATTCTGTTATTAAGCTAAAACTCCCAAGAAATTTTAGTAATAATAATTACAGAAACTATGCCAAAAGCATGGGAGAATAGCAAGGGGGAACTTAAAGGACAGGGAGAGAGGAAAAACACTTGAAAAAACAGTGTAACTAAATAATCAGAATGACAACAAAATGGCTGCTGCCTTGAAAATAGGTAACTTAACATAATTTCATTAAAAAATTTTAAGTTACAGCCCTGATAATATTCTGTCACACATTCTTTTCCTCTCCTCCTTTTCTATCCTCCTTAGAATCACCATTTCACTAATATTTATGTGTCTGGCATCATTTAAACTGAGATTTAAAAGCACAAAGATCAGTCAGATGTTAACTGATGAAGGGCCAAACTTAGAATGATAAATGGCGCCAATTTCGGAACGTCCTTGACACTGCGCATGCGCAGTGGGGGCGAGGTGTGGAGGGCCTTTCAGGACATGTTTTCTTTAGTTTTAGATGCAAATTTTGGGGATTGGGGGGCAAAATTTGTGTTTGGCCCTATATTTTAAGAGTTAGCACCAGCTATGTCTGGGTCATTGGTACAGTATAAAAATATAAAATTTGGTATAAAAGTTTTAATTTTCTGAATCTTACCAAAATAACACAAAGTGCCAAATGAGCAGTAGACAGAGGGAGTATAAAGCATATTGCATCTGATTAATAGAAATAATGGATGTCACATTTAAGTATGAGAGGGAATTAATGTTATAGTGACGATAGCATATAATAAAAATTCAGCATTTCTCAAGAATTGGGTGACAAAGGAAAATGATGAAAATATAACATGAACATATAACCAGAACATATAATATAAAATGTGAATGCATTATTCAATTCCCACAAACAAAAACTTTGATTAACGCTGAATCCTGGCAGGCCTCATATTATTTGTACTTACAGGAATACAGAACTGGGTTTCATTTGATTCCAGATTAATATATATATGTGCCAGAAAATGGGATAAAACTTTGTTAACGAAATGTACAGAGAAATAGTGTGAACACAATATTTACAATTTAAATCAAGTAGAATCACAGTAAATATTCAAACCCCTGATGACAGGGAAAGAATAATGCCCAAAATTACAATGACACATAAGCTAATGGTAGTGAAGAAATTCTAATATCTAGAGCAGTGATATTATAAGAAACCCTGGCCACTTGCGCCTTACCGTATTTACTCTATGTATTGGGACAGCTAAAAATAATTATTTTCACAGGCGTCCCAATTGTTAGAAAATAGGGAAAGAACACAGCCTGGCCTTGATTTGATGCTGAATAAAGTTGTGTGTGATTCGTTTTCCATCACTATATATGAAAATCGCCGTCCAATTTTTTTTTATATTTTCATTTTTTGCTTCGAAAACATAGCTTATGATCCCTCATTGGAAAGAGCACAATGTGCTCGTTCCAATGAGGTATCATAAGCTATGTTTTCGAATCAAAAAATGAAAACTTTTAGTTACTCAAGAATTTTTTTTATGAGTGTCGTCTGCTATTAACGACGGGCCAACTGGAAACAAATCTCCTGAATGTCCCAAACTTTGGAGCATAAAAAAAATATTTTTCTGGAAAAAAAGTGTGTCCCAAATCATAGAGTGACCCAATACATAGAGCAAATACGGTATATAGGCTAAAAAGTTACGGAAGAATATCAGTAGATAACTTTTTAACATAGTAGGAGGGTAATGCGCATAAAACAATGGGACATCATATTCACACAGAAGCCCCCCACCCTATCTTCCAAAAGAAAAGCCAGGCATGAGCTAAGGAAGATATATGTTAAATTTTAAACAGCCTAAAATATAGTCTTAATTGCTGTTTATTGCTTCTTCTGTTTAAAAAACAAAAGAATAACTATCATATCGATACAAAATGTGTCAAGTTGGACCGCCAACTTGGGCAGGACACAGACCATGACGGCAGAGAGTTATTGAAGTAGGTCACAAAAGGTTACAGAGAAGACCTCATGATAGAAGAAACAAGGGTGAAAAGCCTGGAAGCGCAGCAATAGCCATTCCCTGCTGGAAACTTTCTTATTATATAATGAGATTCATCTGATTGAATGTTGAGTGTATAATCAGGGAAACAGGGGGGGGGAAAAAGGAACAAGGCTCCGCAAAACGGTACCGACTGCAAGGCAAGTAACAATTACAATTCTAGAAAGGCGGCCATGAATTTGGAATAAAATAGAATTGACTAAACATCTGAATAATCGCATCAATAAAATTCACACAGAATTCTTCCTGATGCAAAAATAGAGCATTAACTGAATTAGTGCCCAAAACAGTCTAAAAGGGGAGTCAAAATAGACCAGCACATAATAGGCTACAAACTCCTAAGAAAATATTTCCAACAATTAATCTTAAAATTTTGGTGATAAAACAGAGATTAAAAACCGAGTATGTTGCAGGGCATGATGAAATGATAAATGAGCATGTTTTATTGAACCAATAAGTCATAAATCATATCCCTGGTTATATTGTTATATAATTCTCAAATACCACAGTTGTAATTATTTTTTATTTCTAATTACCACTTTCTCATTAATTTCCACAATGAGTTGTGCACGCTCGAAAGTGGCAGTGTTCTTTCACAATGAGTTGTGCACCGCTCGAAAGTGGCAGTGTTCAATCAGTATCTTTCTGATGATATTCAACCACTGTGAAAACTGTGAAAACTATATGTTGTGGTCGTGTTTCAGACAACTACTGACAGCAGCCTGCACACTCATTTGAAACAAGTGACAGCTTCCAAAACGAGTACATCATTTATTGCTCAAAATAAAAGCCAGTGATTTCGTACAAAACACGACAATTTGAGTCCGAAATTTTATAGGCGACGTTTAGGATTTGAACTTTGTTTTCCCCTCTGGTCTGGGGGTTATAAGGTATCAGGTTGTCGCCAGTAATAGTAGGCATAGTATACAACATAATTATGCCTATATTACGTGGAAACAAAGGATCCCGAGTGTCATTACGATACAGCATTGTACTTGACATTTTAAGCACCAGCTTTTCTGACTGATCATAGTATGATCGGCGGGGGAAATGGGTCCGGTCGACAGACCCGTTGCCGGTCTAGCAGAAACCCTGGTATAAGTAGCACTAAATAAATCAAAATTCATCTAATTTGCATAATTTCTGCACGAGAAAAAAACCTGTACTATATGTGATGTATTCCATTTTACTAAACATTCATAAAAAAATTTATTCAAATCAGAACTTTCATACAGAAGTTCTGTACAAAAGACTGATACACCAAAAACACTCGTTCTCATACCACTGTGATAACAAAGGTACTCAAGAAGTTTCATAAAGATCAGTTCATAAATATGGCCTCCAGCCTGAGCCGTATAGAAGTTGTGTACAAAAAACTGATTAGACCTAATTTCGGTACAAAATGGCCACTGGCAGCCATCTTGCCTGAATTTTGGACCGCATTCAGAAACACCCGTTCTAGTGCTGCCGCGGTTAAGACTTTTTTCTGACCGGTTAACCAGCGTGTTTGACCGTGGTTAACTGGATTTAAGGTACCCATATTTGTAGTGTGTTCTTGCTTCAACTGTAACTATTCTATCGGGCCAGCCAATGTTATTTACATTGACCATAAATAATAATAAAGAAGTATTCTATTTAGTCGTTGTTGTTCAATCGCCCATGTGTTTACATCAGTGCGTGTACCAGAAATCAACAGGTTTGTGGGGCCAATATGGATGAAACCATAAAAAAATACAAAATCATCAAAATAACAACGAAAAAAATAAGTAATAACACATTAAATGTTTGCCAGCAATACCTGGAGAGACGTATTTATTTATTCCATGAACTCCAATTCACTGATGTGTAATGTCCGGTTATAAATTACGCACACGTGCACCAGGTAAAGTTAGTTTCAATAGCACCAACAAATAATGCTGAAGTGGGACAACAATTTGAAAATAATTTGCAACTTAATCACGACAACTGCGCAGGTTACGGCGCAAATGGTGCTCTGATTCTGAAACTATGAAGTTTCAGTCAGAAATGAGCGTTGGATTTTCTTGACAGGGATGAAGACATTGCAGTGATAAACAAACAACGAAAAACAAATAAATGCGAGTATTTTTTAAATCTTTAATAATAATTTTCCTTTATTCTTTTATCTTATTCACCACGTGTAACTCGTGAAAACTTACCTGTTTCCGTTGCATTCCAAACGACTTATACACGGGGCGACTTATACACGGACATATACGGTGAGTATGGTGAATGTAAGGTTAACCGGTTAAAACATTTTCTTGACCGGTCAAAGTTTTAACCACAGGTTATCCGGATAACCGTGGCAGCACTAACTCGTTCTCGTCCCAAGGTGATAACACAGGTACCCAAGAAGTTTCGTGAAGATTGGTTCATAAATACAGCCTCTAGCCCGAGCCGTATTGACATGTGTAATTACTGTGTGTAAGTAGCACTGAAAAAAAGTTTATCAAATTTGCATAATTTCTGCACGAGAAAAAAACCTGTATTATATCTGATGTATCCCATGGACCTAAACATTCACACAAAAAATTTTTCAAATCAGCGCTTTCATATGGAAGCTCTGTGCAAAAATCTGATTGCACCTAATTTTGTACAAAATGGCTGCCAACGGCCATCTTGAATTTCGGACCCCATCCGAAAATACTCGTTCTCGTCCTACGGTGATACCAAAGGTACCTAAGAAGTTTCGTAAAGATCGGTTTATAAATACGGCCTCTAGCCCGAGCTGTATTGGCATTTGCACTTACAGTGCTCATGCCCCGAAATTAGGGAACATGAAATAATTTCGTAAAAAAATGATAAGTTACAGCCCTGAACACATCCGGCCAGTGTTTCTTCCTCTCATCCTTTTATTTCCTCCTTAGATCCACCATTTCTTTGATAATTATGTGTCTGGCATCATTTAAACTGAGATTTACAAGCACAAATATCAGTGACATGTTATTGATTTTAGGGCCAAACAAAGAATGACATTTGCGCCAATTTCGAGACCTCCTTGACACTGCGCATGCGCAGCGGATAAAAGGTATGGAGGACGACATAGGACATTGAAATTTCAGATTTTGATGCAAATTTGAGGGATTGGGGGGAAAAATTTGTGTTTGGCCCTAAAATTTAAGGAGTTAGCACCAGCTAAGCCTGGGTCATTGGTACAGTATAAAAATATCAATAGCTCCTATCTTTGTCACCCTGCATAAACATACAAAGTTTCAAAACAACCTCATAATGAATGTGCCCTCTGAGGCATGCCAAAGGAAGATGTTAATGCACAAATGCACTAAGTTTGAAGGTCATTGCTTGAGGCAATGTTTTTTTTTTCTTTTTTATGGAAATTCATAAATATACTCTGCAGAGAGTGCAAAAGGGATAAGTTGCTGCACAAATGCAGTAAGTTCAAAGGCTGGTGATAACGTCACCCTGAACACACATACCAAGTTTCGAAGTGATCCGATCATAAATGTGCCCTGAAGGGTGTGTCAAAGGGAAATATTGAGGTCTGACTAAACTGAGTTCAAAGGTCAGTGGCAACATTTTTTGACAGAAATGGAAGAAAATCGATAGCTCCCATATAGATGTCACCCCACACAAGCACATCAAGTTTCCAAGTGATCCAATCATAAATGTGCCCTGCTGGGTGTGTCAAAGGGAAATATTAATGCTTAACTGCAGTAAGTTTTTACTAAGTTCATCAAAGGTCATTGCCAACAGCAACAATTTCTGATGGAAATGGAAGAAAATCAATAGCTTCCATCTAGAGGTCACTCCAAACAAGCACACCATGTTTCCAAGCAATTCAATCATAATGTGCCCTACAGGGTGTGTCAAAGGGAAATAGTGATGCATAACTGCACTAAGTTCATCAAAGGGCATTGTCGACAGCAACATTTTTTGACAGACAAGGAAGAAGATCAATAGTTCCCATATAGAGATCATCCCAAACAAGCATACCAAGTTTCAAAGTGATCTGATCATAAATGTGCCCTGCAGGTGTTCCAAAGGAAACTATTCATGCATAACTGCACTAAGTTCATCAAAGGTCATTATCAATGGCAACGTTTTTTGACGGACGAGGAAGAAAATAAATAGCTCCTATCTAGAGGTCACCCCAAAAAAGCATACGAGGTTTCTGATCATAAATGTTCCCTGTAGGGTGTGCCAAAGGTAAATATTAAGGTCTAACTAAACTAAGTTCAAAGGTCGTTGCCAGCCGCAACATTTTTTGACAAAAATAGAAGAAAGAGGATAGCACCCATCTAGGTCAACCCAAATGGACACACCAGGTTTCAAAGCGATCCGATCATAAATGAGCACTGCAGGGAGCACCGAAGGGAAAATATGGATCCATAACTGCACTAGGTTTATCAAAAGTTATTGCCAGCAGCACCATTTTTTGATGGAAATGGGAGAAAATCAATAGCACCCATCTAGAGGTAACTCCAAACAAGCATAGCAAGTTTCAAACATATCTGATCATAAAGGTGACCTGTAGAGCGTACCAAAGGAATATACTGATGCCTGACTTAACTAAGTTCAAAGGTCACTGAAGAAAATTGATAGCTCCCCTCTGGAGGTCACTCCAAACAAGCATACCAGGTTTCAATGCAATCCAACCATAAATGTTCCCTGTAGGGTGTGCCAAAGGGAAATATTGAGGTCTGGCTCAACTAAGTTCAAAGGTCGTTGCCAGCTGGAAGAAAATCGAAAGCTCCCATTTAAAGGTCACCCCAAACAAGCATATCAGGTTTCAAAGCAATCTGATGATAACTGTGCCCTGTAGGGTGTGCCAAAGGGAAATATTGAGGTCAGACTAAACCAAGTTCAAAGAATGTTGCCAGCGGCAACATTTTTTGACGGAAATGGAAGAAGATCGATAGCTCCCATCTAGAGGTCACCCCAAACAAGCATACCAAGTTTCAAAGCAATCTGATCATAAATGCGACCTGTGCAGTGTGCTAAAGGAAACTGTGGATGTATGTACGTACGCCAACGGACTAGAAGTGATGGCAGTAGCTCAGCTTGAATTTGTCAAGTTGAGCTAAACATCACATTTTATCACTGAAGCTGGTGATGAGGGGGAAATTTCCTTGCTAAAATGCAATACATGTTCTTCCAATTTCACAGCACTCCATGCAGAATCAAGAAGTGGTGGGTTCAAACTTTATTTACATCCAAGGTTAACAGACATTTCGTCCCAATCAATTCAATATTGTTACCTTCGTAAATGGGACATTTCGCACTCGGACGATTCGCCCCCTCCAAATCCGAATGCACAAAACATTTTTATTTAATAATTTTTTTTATTTGTTCAACTTTAAAGTAAAAAACAAAATAATTATTCATTGCCCTACAGTTATGATTGTTTTTTCTATGTTATCTTTTTCACTTTCATGTTATCTTTTTCACTTTCAGGTAATGTTGTACACACTCATCTGAGTCATCATTGCCTCACTTCATCTGTTGCAATTAAAATGAGTCTTTAAGGGCACAAAATTTCACTATCAAGCTATCTATATCAATTACCTGTCATTATGAAGATGATGAAAATTTAATGCCCTTGATATTAACATGACCAACATGGGACGAAATGACTTTCCCTGTCCATCAAAATAATACTCCCCGACTTCTTTAAGTTCATGGTTATTTGTCACAATCTCCTGAAAAATAAAATAATTTACAGCATTTACAAATAATACTGTATAGATAAAACATTTCGGTGCAATGACAGCAGAAGTTTTGTCGGAAATTTTTTGGGACCATTTTTAGACGAATTTATGCCTAATAACATTGAAGTTAAAAAATTTATAGTAATTTATATATTTTTTATACTTACCAATGACCCAGACTTAGCTGGTGCTAACTCTAACAAAACCAGGGCCAAACACAAATTTTGCCCCCCAATCCCCAAAATTTGCATCCAAAACCAAAAGAAATCATGTCCTATAGGACCTCCATACTTCGCCCCAACTGCTCATGCGCAGTGTCAAGGACGTCCCGAAATTGGCGCCAATTATCATTCTTACTGGCAGTGCCTGGTCAGCGCTATGTACTCAGCGGGGAGCCAAGAGTTCCCAACTCCTGGGAGGGCCATCCCCGTCTGGGTCATTGGTAAGTATAAAAAATATATAAATTACTATAAATTTTTTAACATTTTTATACTGTACCAATGACCCAGACTTAGCTGAATAGTAAAAAGGCTGGAGGGCCTAGGACATAGAGGAAAATCCAATAAGCTCAACTATATAATAAAGAGGTAACCCCTTAAGGAGAAAAGGAGTATTAGGCTTTACATGTATCTTTCTTATTTAATATTAAATTAGAAAGATACAATACCCTTTATAATTGAGCACAATAACATTCATGTTCTCTATTAACATCCAGTATAACCCTTATACTAATTATTTTTAGAAGAGCCTTAATAACAATAGGTTCCGGATATTTATTAGGAGCCTGATTCTTAGCTAAAAAACCCACATTAGTAGTGAAGGTGATAGTGTTCCCGACACTACGATAGTGAGAATCATCCACCGACAGTGCATGAAGCTCACTGACTCTTCTAGCAGAAGAGAAAGCTAAGAGAAAAGCTGTCTTATAAGATAAGAATTTGAAATCTACTGTCCCAAGAGGTTCAAATGGCTTTTCCTTCAATTTAAGAAGAACCCAAGCTAAATTCCATTTAGGAATTAATCTAAGAGTTCTGGGTCTATTTATCGAGAAGTTTCTAACCAACTTAGATAAAGAGACATTAGATCCAATTTGTAAACTATCATGATGTGCATAGGTATCAGATAACATAGACCTATAACCCTTAATAGTAACAGGCTGCAGTTTGATTTCGTCAAACAAGTATACTAGAAAGTTTGCAATGTCTGGTATAGAGGGATCAAAAATATCTACAGAATGATCCCTACACCAACAACGAAAAACCTTCCACTTAGCCGCATAGTTTAGCGAAGAGGAGGTCCTCCTACAGTTAGAAATCGCGTCCACTGCTCGTCCTGTAAAGTGCTTGCCATGCAAGAAGGACCGCACAACGGAAAAACGTGAAGGTTGAGACCTTGCGGGTTGTGATGGAGTTGACGCGATTTCCCCTGCGAAAGAAGATCCTCCCGTGGAGGAAGCTTTTGCGGTAGGTCCCACAACAGACACCTGAGTAGATTTATCCACGGTCTCTGTGGCGACAGAGATGATACCAACAGAATCTTGCACTGAGATTATTTTATCTTTAGCAATACTTGTTGAATTAACGGCGCTGGAGGATACGCATATCCTATCATTCCGTCCCAAGGGATCGACAGAGCGTCTACTGCAAATGCTCTTGGATCCGGACACGGAGACACATACGTCTGCAACTGATTGTTGAGATGTGTCGCAAATAAGTCTATCATTGGCCGTTCCCATTGGTAGCAAATCTGATTGAATACTTGTTTGTTGAGAGTCCACTCAGACGGCAACAAGCGACCCTTTCGTGAAAGGGAGTCTGCTAGCACATTCAGACGACCCGGTATGTGACGGACCGAAAGAAGAACCTGATGTTCTAGCGCAAACAGAAGGATTCTTTCCGTTAGATTGAACAACAGAACTGAATGAGTGCCTCCCTGATTCCGTATATACGCCACTACTGTCGTATTGTCGGATAGGATTTGGACATGAGCATTGTGAATAATGTCCATCCAATGATGTAACGCAAGCCAAATTGACATCATTTCCTTGATGTTTATGTGCTTGCACAGGAATTGCGGATCCCAAAGACCCTGGCATCTCGAATCCGTTGGGATCAATGATGCACCCCAACCTGTTTGACTGGCATCCGTCATAAAGGTAAAACTCGGATCCGGCAACTGCAGCGGAACTCCCTGAGTTAACCACTGAATGTTTGCCCAAGTCTGAATCTCTTGTTTCACTTGATCTGACAAGAGAACGTCTACGTCGAGCGAATGAATTTTTACACTCCAATTCTGAGTCAAGAAAATTTGGAGAGGACGCGTGCGTAACCGCCCCATCGGAATGAGATCCGCAGCGTCTCCGCACAGACCTATCAGTCTCATAAATTCTCTCGCTGTGACTTTGTCTGCGTGCAGACAATAGCGAGCGTAACAACTGACTAATTTCGCTCTGGTTAACGGCAGACGAACGAGATTGTTGTGCGTCTCGAAGCTCATTCCCAGATGTGTGAATGACTTGGACAGCACCAGATCCGACTTCTCCTCGTTTACTATAAAACCGAGACGTCGGAGCAATAGAAGTAGATTCTGAACATCGTTCTGAAGCGTTAACTCGTTGCCGTACCTCTGAAGAATGTCGTCCAGGTAGGCCGACGTTACCGCAGACGAATGAGCTCGGAAATAGATCATTACCGAGTTCATTACCCGAGTGAAAGCCCAGGGTGCTAGATTCAGTCCGAAGCACATCGCCCGGAATTGATACACCACTCCTAGGACTGCGAAGCGTAGATACTTTCTGAATGTCGGATGTACCATGACGTGAAAGTACGCATCTTTGAGATCTATGCTTGTTGCATAATCGTTCACCCGAATACTCGCTCTGACCGACCGAATCGTCTCCACATAAAATTTCGGAGCGACGATCAGCTTGTTTATCCAGCTCAAATCTATGACTGGACGGAACGAGCCGTCTGGTTTCGGAACCAGAAACAGATGGCTGTAGAATCCCGGAGTCTCCTGGTTTTCTACGACCTCTACCACGTTCTTCATTAAAAGAGACTGCACCTCTGATAATAGAGCGTCTCTTTTCTGCGGATTTGGCGGAAGTTGAGTCCACTTTGGACTTCGAGTTAATGGAGGCTTTCGTTTGAAGGATATCTTTAGACCTTCCGAAGTCACTCCTCTCACCCAAGGGTCGTCCGTAATCGACGCCCATTCTTGTGAAAAGCTTGACAACCTTCCGCCAACCGGTACGCGATAGAGGTTTAAGCCATCACCTCCTGGACCTGCGAGGCCTGCGGTAGGAGAAACCACGTCCTCCACGACCCGCACCTCGTCCCGTCGACCTCGGGCGTCCGACCGGTTGTCCCGGCCCGAAGGACGTCCCGAACGAGAGTCGCTACTCTGACGGTCTCTCGAATAAGACCAAAAGGACGCACCGGAACCTCTATAGGAACCTCTCTTGGGTGCATTAGACCCAGAAGTGCCTGTCTTATTCTTGTCTGCCGTATCCGACTTCTTAGAAGCAGATTTGAACAACAGAGAATCCGAAGCTTTCTTTGTAATTTTATCATAAATAGCAGAAAGCTTGCCGTCAAAGAGAAGTTCTCCGGAGACCGAAGCGACTCTGAGAGAGTTCTTCACCTTAGTATCCACGAGTGTGGATGTAGCTAGGGCTGCGTCACGTCTAACCAACTCCAGGTTTGCCACTGAAAGGGCGGAGTTACACGTGGAATAAGCTACTGCCCTTGAAAGAAGTCTTAAAGAGGATTGTATATCCTGAAATTCTTTCCCTTGAAGGCGCAGTGATAACGCCTTAGTAAGGTGATCTGCGTAAGATAAGGCATCTAAATTGGCTCTGTTAGACGAAATAGCTGTTTCCAACACCGCGGTTGGAATAGAAGTCGACGACGGTAATGATAGCTCTAAGTCTTCCGCCTCGTCGTCCATATGCAGAGGAACTCTCGGAATACCCTGTCCTGCCGTGTCAAATTTATTCCTTACATTAATGAAAGGCAGGTTGAGAGTATTGGCGGACAAGAAACCTGCTTTCCCCGTTTTGGAAGCAAGTTTAAATATAGCGTCGTTCAATAATTCAAATGTTCTTGCAACATTATTGGACTGCGACGGAAACTCGGGAGCGATGTCCCTGAACCGCTCAAAAAATTCAGAGTCCAATGACGCTATAATCCTCTTGTCCGGAACCGCAGCAGTCTGGCCCGACGGAACAACTTGAGGGAGAAAGTGCCGGATGAAGTCCACGGCAGCTTTATGTTGTTCCAAAAGGGATAGCTCCAAATCATCCGTATCCCTTTCACCATCCGGTCGGACCTCATGATGCTCCCGGTCGTCCGCCCCCGATGCTTCGGCGGAGCGTACCGACCCAGCGCAGGGACCAGCCTAGGGGGTAATTTTAGGGAGACTTCAAGTCTCCCTCCAGAAAAAATAGGGAGACTGCAGAGTCATGTAGGGAGACTTCATAGGCAAGTGGGGAAATACATTCTGGGGTCGAGTATTTTGTAAAAGAAATGTCATTCCGCATCATTTTTGTGGCATTCCGGTGTCATTCCGCGTCATTTCATGTCATTCCGATGTTTAGGAGGACCCTTTTTCAAGATCGTCCACATGCACACTTGTGTCATTTTCAAAGCTTTTCTTGACATCACTAAAACTTTTTTTCATGTGTTTCAATTCCATTCGTGTTTTTCTGGGAATAGACAGCCCAACAGTTAACAGTCGTCAGCAAATCGAAATGAAAATAATGTGTTATAAAATACGTCCGTTGTGTATACATTTTCGGCATCCTAAGCGACGTAACCTACTTTCAAAACTGAGTTGTTTTGTTGAGTCGCGTAAGTCACCTATTTTCGTTTCGACACTTGAAGCTCCGACTGGAACGCAACAAAATAGAAATAAAAAAATCCACCAAAAGCGACAATGGACAATTGATTGTCGTGTGATTTCAAATAAATGGACGTTTATTTGACAAATTAAAATGTCCATTTATCACACTCGAGCACATTCGATTTTTGAAAATACTCGTTTTCATGTAAACCTCGCATCACTCAGTTCAGCCTTTTCTCATTTTGGCCAATTTTTAGAGGGCGACTTGTAATCGCCCCGACTATTTTTCTAGGCGACTTTGGGCTTAGAAGGGCGACATAATCGCCCTAGTCGCCCTCACGGCTGGTCCCTGACCCAGCGCCGTCGGATAATTCCCGATCCGACACCGTTTCTGTCGGCTGCTGGGATGCTGCGATAAGTTGTGCTATCTGCACAAGTATGTCCGGCATCGAGACCTGCGGAGGCGCAGTCTTTCGCTGCTTCGCCGAGGGCAGCTCCGCATCAGATGGCTCCCGCATACTTTTTCTATGCGAACGTCCGGAGTCCATCGGCCTTTTGTCCCTGGCTGCCGGATGGTGTGACCTGTGACCTGGTCGCCGAAGAATCCCTGATCGGCGAAGCTGGTAAGATATCGGCGGTCACGCAGCCAAGGTGCGGTCGTGTGCGCTGACGAGAAGAAGAAGCCTGAGCAGTCTCCGCGGACTGCCTATACAACGGAGCGTCCCGAGCGACGGACGTATGCTCCGCTTGCAACACATTCTGTACCACAACATCTGGTCCCATTTGTTGTTGTACGAGAGAGGGGCCTCTCTCGCTCGCGGCCCGGCTGGACCTGGACGAGCTAGGAACCGGACTCAAAGGCTTCCTCCGATCTCGCTTACTATCCGCCGTCACTGGGTGTGCACATTGAATGTTTATAGTGCTTGCATCACCCAACATTTCCTCCTGGACCGCATCGGACGACCCCGGCTGCCGAACCATTCGGTGAATGGACGCTACACCGGGCGAGCTAGCGGACGACATTTGTTTAATCTCCATGAGCACTTTTGCCGCTAGCTCTGAATTCATTGTGACGACGGAAGCGCACTTGCAGAAGATAACATGGAAACATCACCCTGTTCTTGTTCCTCTGAAATAGAAACTGAGAGAGTAGAGTGACCTTGCGGAGAAAGAGCCGGCATAGCCCTTTCTCCAGTAACAACATACCGTGACACACGTTTCCAATGTTTGTCATCCCAATATTGACATATAGAACAGGGATTAGTGCGAGAACACTGACTATAATTAATACAATGATCATGAAAGTCAGAGGAAGATTTCTTCCCATTACAATTTGAACAATATCCTTTCATTGTGAAAAGTCAACAAGTCCTAGTTACTCGCACAAACCCCTGACACAAAGATTCATAATAACATGATCCATTAATAATGAAAAAACAATTGCAAATCAAAATAATTTTGAAAAAATATTTTTTCAGCGAAGCCCAAGTTTCTGAAAAGTAACGTTGAGCCCCGATGGATCCGATGGCTAAGTGTGGTCAAAAATTTTAAATTTATATTAAATAATTAATGAGACACTTACGGATAATAGAAATGTATCTCAAAAAAGGCTGTTGCCAATGTAAACAAACAGTGTAAAACACCAGAAAACATGACTTCAGGCACTGAAAAAACTGGCCCGAAATCAGTCATCAAAATTACACTCTATCTGATGCAAGACAGAGACTCCCAGGGGAGAATCTGCAGAACATCAGATGGAAGACGCAGAACACAACGTTTATACACCCATGGGTGAAAACGTAACTATGGGGAAAATAACAGAAAACATTCTGTAACCAAGCAACTCTCCCAAGGGAATTTAGAAATGAACTTTCTCAAAAATATGCCAAAAGAATGGGAGAATTGCAATGGGGGACTTAGAAGGCCAGGGGAGAGGAAACACTGAATAAGCAGTGCAACATTTTAGCAAGAATGACAACAAGAGGCCCATGCCTCGAAAATAGGCAACTTAACATAATTTCATAAAAAAATTTTAAGTACAGCCCTGATTATTTTTTGTCACTCCTTTTTCCTCTCCTCCTTCTATATCCTCCTTAGAATCACCATTTCTCCAAAAATTACGTGTCTGGCATCCTTTAAACTGAGATTTACAAGCACAAAGATCAGTGAGATGTTGACTGATGAAGGGCCAAACAGAGAATGATAACTGGCGCCAATTTCGGGACGTCCTTGACACTGCGCATGCGCAGTGGGGGCGAAGTATGGAGGTCCTATAGGACATGATTTCTTTTGGTTTTGGATGCAAATTTTGGGGATTGGGGGGCAAAATTTGTGTTTGGCCCTGGTTTTGTTAGAGTTAGCACCAGCTAAGTCTGGGTCATTGGTACAGTATAAAAATATGCTGGCTTTGGGGATAAAAACATGGGTAAAGGCCAAGAATAGAGGACCGCGCGTTTTTTAAGAAAATAAAACATATTTCACAACTTTTTTGAGTTACTTATCATTCTAAGACATGTTGTACACAAAATTAGCCCAAAACACCGATACCCACTCACAAAAATAATCACTTTTAACCCCTTTCTCTGTGACGGGTTTTTGAAACAAAATGAATTTCTGATTGCGTACTGAAATGGAGCTGTGGATGTTTCGATGTGACGTCACAGGGGAGCAATCATTACCTTTTTGCATGCTAGGATCAGTTTAGGATGGGTACGGGTTAGCTAACCCGTACCCATCCTAAACTGACCCTAATGCATTGGTCGCCGTATTCTAATCATTGCCTTCTTTGCGTACTAGGGTCAGTTTAGGATGGGTACGGGTTAGCTAACCCGTGTCCATCCCAAACTGACCCTAATTCGTTCTCCCATTGTAATTACACCCTCGTATACTCCGATCAAATGGAGTATACACGATAGCGGAAAAAAACAAAGAATCGCGTACCTGTTTACCGCAGGTTTTGTTGTTGAAATTGTTTGGAGAATAAAGTTAACGGAATGTAAAAAGGGTTAAAAGTGATGATATTTGTCAGTAGGTATCGGCGTTTTGGGCTAATTTTGTGTAAAACATGTCTTAGAATGATAAGAATCTCCAAAAGAGTTGTAAAAAATGTTTTAATATCTTAAAAAACGCGCGGTCCTCTATTCTTGGCCTTTACCAAAACATGCCATTTGGGGTAAATTTTGGGTAAAAAAGACCAATTTTCAATGTTTTTGTTGTTGTTACACTGTCGGAAAATTTTCGGTCTGTCGGAAAATTTTGGGCTTGCCCCTCCGCCAGCCAAAAAATATCTACGCCACTGCCCTCAACCTGTGCTATAAAAAAGTTGCTAATCAATTTTCTGTAAACAAATCGAGGACTGCAAATGATCAATGTCTTGTTTGATCAAAAAAGTAATTGACTGATTAAACATTACTTTTGAACTCCTATATTATATGGGTTAACAAAGGAACCAACTTGCTCCAAAACAGCAAACGCTGACTCACATCAATTATATGAGACAGAGTAAAGCATGCAAGTTACATCCTGACATACTTGTTCACTTGCATGATCATTATACTGTATCAGTAGGTGGAAATGGTCATTCTTAACCTTTCACCTGATGTGGGTAGGAGACAATACTTGCAAAATAAATTCTTGCATTACTAAAAATTTCAATTTTTGTCTCAAAAACATAGCTTATGACGGTAATATGACACCTCAGTTGAACGAGCGCAACGAAAAAATAGGAACAGCATCTGACATTCAATGTTCTCCCACATTTGTTTTTCAACTGGCGAGATTCTAGATCTTTGTAGGGAGGAAAATGGACATAGATTTCAACTAGAGTGTGGATAATTATAATCTGGTTGAAAGTCTCTGTTTAATTATAATACTGTATTTGTTGAACTTAGTGCTATTTTTCTAAGACTTCTTAAACCTTTACTTAACATGAAAGGCAGAAGACACTTGCAAAAAAATTCTTGAATAACTATTTTTTTTACTTTTTGCGGCAAAACCATAGCTTATGACCCCTCATTGAAACGAGCTCAATGAGCTCATTCCAATGAGGGGTCATAAGCTATGGTTTGGGGAGACAAAAAATAATGAAAATTGAATGGTGATTTTTGTGAATATCACTGGCCGGTTTTGGCCATTACGTTGGGTAAAGGGTTAAAAGGCCCCACAGATTTTTGTTTGGTAATGTTTGCATGTTATCAGCCTCATGGAAGGGCTAGGTCTCATCAAGTACATGATCAATGTACCATTCCTCTTATGAGACCATCTCCCAGCCAATATTGCACAAGAACAAATCTGACATGCAAAAACAGAGGTGAAAAATTTCTTCTCTTTACCTTATATTGCATATTTATAGTGGAGTGATGGCCTTATCACCAAAATATTTAGGGGAAAGATTTCTAACTTACAAAGGTTTACGTGTTATGGAGCTGTGCTGTTACAAAGCTTAGAATACAAACCTTTCTGATATCATCATGAAGTGTAGACAAATCATCTGCTAGAAGTTTATATGGATCTATTGATGTTGATCTATGGTCCCTGAGATGTCCTGAGGTGATTCTATGAGACAATCGTTTAATGTTATACTGTATTCCAAAACATCGATTACATATCACTGGCTGTAAAGAAACAGTTTCATTAAATACATGTGTGTGAAAAAAGTCTAATATCTATCATTGCAAAATGTTCAATATAAATAGACTTCAAACCTTCAAACCCTAAAGGCTCTCTTTTCTCTCATTAACCCCCCCCCCCCCCCCCCCCCCCCATTACAAATATATTTAAAACTATTTAAAATAGAGCTGTAGGTTAACCGAAACCGAACCAAGGTTTTTAGTTTTTTTAACAAACCGAAACAGAAACTGTCGACATTCCGTAATCTAAAGTTTTTCAGGTTTTTTTAAATACTCTCTTGCAGCAAAAATTCACAGAATGAAGCCATCCCAGAGTAGTGAGAGTACCCAGACACTGCCATTGGCAGTGTCTGGGTACTCTCACTACTCTGGGAAGGCTACATTCAGTGAATTTCCGACATTTCAGTTTAGTTGTGTTTGCAGCTTTCCTCAAGTTGCGTGTAGGTGTCAGACCTCGAATAATGGCCAAGCACAATAAAAGTTCTGTATATTTAGGTAATTATTATATTGGCCTTCCTGATTCTTCATGTATTATAGCTTATTTCGGGCATCCATTGGGTTTCACTCAATTTCACTACCATTCAGTTATGACTCCGGACATAAGAACGAGTTTTATTGAATTTTACTTGGCCTCATGAACAAACCGAAAACCGAACCGAACCAAGGTTTTACTCCACCTGAAAAACCAAAACCGAAACCGAACAAGATTTTTAAAAACCTACAGCTCTAATCATTGTGTCAACATTTTATGAAATTCAAAGCAACAAGACTCAAAGAAACCTTAAATTAGAGGTAGCCACCAGGAGGCCAATCCCTCCAAAATATCACCCTGATACAGTAACCTTGCTCTAACCATGGTCGACCCACATGTCAAGTTTGGTTTAGGTCAGGATCGATAAAATTTTAAGTTCAAGGTCACTGTGATCTTGACAATGACTTAAAGATATTTCAAGTTCTTCCTCTCATCAGGCTCAACCCACTGGCCAAGTCAGGTTTTCATTGGAAATCATCAGATTAATAGATTTTAATTTCAAGGTCACTGTGGCTTTGACCTTTGGCACAATGACCTAAAAAATACATAGGGTTCTTCCTCTCATTATGCCAAGTTTGGTTTTGATTAGCCAAACGACATTTTAACTGGAGAGCAGAAACCAACTCTGACCAATAAAACTTTAAATTCAAGGTCAATGTGACCTTTATTTTTGACACAATAACCCAAAAATAAATAGGGCTCTCCCATTCATCAAACTCAACCCATAAGTCAAGTTTAGTTTCGATTGGGTAAGCA
The DNA here is from genome assembly GCA_031216915.1 of Pictodentalium vernedei. Classification (NCBI taxonomy): domain Eukaryota; kingdom Metazoa; phylum Mollusca; class Scaphopoda; order Dentaliida; family Dentaliidae; genus Pictodentalium; species Pictodentalium vernedei. The sequence continues at coordinate 431,237,528 of CM062289.1, read as the reverse complement.
AAATTTCAATTAGAGAAGCCAACTGGTAAATGTTTAAGTTCAAGGTCACTGTAACCTTGACCATTGGCACAATGGTGGCTAAAAGCAAAATTTGATGAGCTCGTTCTAATGAGGGGTCATAACCTATGTTTTTGAAACAAAAAATGAAAAAATAATGAAAATTAATTGGCGATTTTTTAGAATAGCACTGGACGGTTTTAGCCGTTACGTCGGGTAAAGGGTTAACCTTGGAAGGTAGGAAAAGTGACAAGCTAAAAGTGATTCACAGGCATACATTCTACTTTGCCTCTACAGGGACCAACCTAATTTTGCTCCTAAAATTCTGTTCTGACTCATGAATCTTAAATTTATTTATTTATTTATTGGTGTTTAAGGTCACATATTTCTGCACAATGGCTAACCATGACCATGACAGTTTTACGGGTGGAGGAAGCCGGAGAGCCCGGAGAGAACCACCGAGCAACTGTCAGCTCCCCAACAATGGCCAACATACCAACTCCACACAAGCAGGGTTAGCATTGGTTGAAGACAGGTGCACCATCGACGTGCAGTACGCCTTAGTACAAAGCGTCACCGTGCCCCCACGTGGGCAATGGGGGTGAAGTGTCTTGCCCAAGGACACAACAGGGTTGCCGCAGGTGGGATTCGAACCGAGGACCTCTCGGCTTGCAGCCTGCACCTCTACCAACTGAGCCACCGCGCCCCATGAATCTTAAATATAGGTTTCTACGTTGGCTCTTCACTTTGAAACCACATTTCCTCTGTTGGACCATGTTTTGTTAAACAACTGGAGAAGGTGCTATATAAGTAAGGGAAATTTGTTTACTTTGAAATTCTCACCTCTGATATTCCATAAATTCAAATTAAATATACACAAATTATACATCAAAATGAAGGTTGAGATGTATAGACCACAAAAAATATATGAAATCACTTCACAGAGTTGACAGCAGGCAAAAATGGTTCCTGGAAGTCTGCTACCGTATTCATACCAGAACTGATAAAATAATATTTGAGGTAAACAACACAGGGCCAAATGTACTTCAGATATCGAAGAAACATGATGAGGAGAGTGGATTCACGCCGAAACGAATAGACCTTTTCATCGATGCAGAATCGGAATCTCGATCTCATTCGCGCAGAGGTGGTCATCAAACTCGGTCGCATTCGCACAGAGCAGATTATCAACTCCGTCTGCGCAACTGCGATCAAATTTCCGATTCTGCATCGATTAAAAAGACTATTCGTTTCGGCGCCATTACCGGGTTATTGTTTTCACTGTTTTATATTTAAACAAAAACATGGCCGATTTCGAAATCTCCGTTGACGCCTCCCGAGTATTCAAATGACGATAATTAAAGAATAAAACATAGTTTGGATCAATAAACTCTGCCCAAATGTAAGGAAATACGTGTACTATCGATTGCAGCCGGTAATAAGGGCGAAAGCTTGATATATATTCCTAATTTCAAGTTTTGAGTTCCCATAAAAACTTGATGGGAACTTTTTCTATAGGATTTAATGGTAAGAATCTGAACGTAGAGGGGTAGCCACTACGTTCAGATCGCTGAACTATATAAGCACCTTAAGGTGATTCTAAACTGAAGATTGTAGTTTGAGTGGACAGGTCGAAAACATGATGTTTTTTTCATTACTTTTCAATAGTAATGGTTATTTAATACATGAATGATTGCTTCCTACCTAATAGATTACAAAAATGTGATAAAAAATTTTTAAAAAAGAATTTACTCACCAAAAAAATGCTTTTGAAAATCCCTAACTCACGGTCAACTTCCTGCCACAAAAACTTAAAATATGAATCTCACATTGAAGAATATGTTTTCTATGTGCGCTAGAGAACAACAGTTGAGTCATAACTTTTTAAAAAATGAATCCAATTGTATGTTTATTTAATTTTTTGATGGACCACTGCATGCACTGGTCCAGCCATTTTTGCACAGGGAACTATTTACAGTTCAAAAGTATGGCACACCGCACTAATCAGTAATCTAGTTGACCGCCCCTGGAAATATTAGCCATACAAGTGATATATCTGTTCTGCCCTCTTCCACAAGTAAAACTGTCTTGACATGAAATGACCCTGTTGAAAGTGTATCGTCAAATCCCAATAATAGAAAATAAAAGACTGCGTGGCCACACCTCCCCCCCCCCCCCCCCCCCCCCCCCCCCCCACACACCACAAAAAATAGAATTTTTCAAAATTGAAAAAGAGACATAACTCTGGCAAAAATTGTCGGATCAAACCCTGATTTGACTTGACCTGCATTTTATGTTGCTGAACCTACACAACAAATTTTATTTGATTCTGCCAATTACAGCTCAAGTTATTGGTTGGAAACTAAAAAAAGGAGTTTTCAAAGTTGAAAAAGTGTGACACTGGAATCACCTACCAGGACTACATGCAGGCTCGAAAGGAAGTTATGGAATTGAATTCCGCCAATAAGTCATATCGATTGACCAATACTTCCAGTGCTCAAAGTATAAAATATTCGTCCAATTACTGAAAAAATCCGATAAGGTGGTTAATGTATAAAAGTGTTTTTAATGTGTTAAATGCCATGTTTTGGATCATGAATAAACTCATGTTGTGTCAGAAATCTACCTTGTATTATTTTTTTGGGTGGGAGTTGACCCGTGGCGACTTGACCCGGTAGCGAGTTGACCCGTTCCCAAAAATTTGAAGCTCGATTGTGCCTTGTGTGTGTTGCCATACTTCACTTTCGTGGAGAATTTCTATGCAACGACTAATAAAATAATTTTCTAGAGAAAAATTTCATGTTCACACTTCTGTCATATTTTATTTGTGATTAGGAGGTCTAGTGGGGTGGATAGACAGAAAAAAATATTATTTTTCACACTTTGAACAAGCGCCTTACCAACGCACGTGGCTTTCCGGTGACAACAACTTCGATCAACAAACACTTGCAGGCATGAGTCTAATAGCCCACAGATTATTCGAAATTATCGATGATCTTTGTGGATTGCAAACAAATTTAATGAAATGCATCGTTTACAATGATTCGCAATGTAAATCACACCAGATCGCAAAATTAGGAACATTATTTCTGGAACTCACCGAAACCAGACCGAAACGGGGCCGAATGACAGACCAATAAAGTTAACCATCAATATTACATGACGAACAATAGTTCCCCCGATTTGCGATTAAAAGAAGTGAAAAAGCAACCAGTTTACGAATATTTCAACAACGAAAGAATACAACATGGGTTTCTAATTCCACTATATGTCACCGTTTTGTTAATTAAAGAAAATTGAAATTTTTGTTCTCTATTGGTAATTTTGGCGCTTGAATACAAACTAATGGCAAGGTCGATCCATGTAAACAAATTAATTGCTTCAGTTGGTGAGGGAAGAATATTTACATAGAACAGACAATCAATGCAATTTGCCTCTATTAGTCTGCCTCCCTTGAGATATATCGACAATCAGAATTTTAGCAGTGGCATTGTCATGAGAATTTACGGGACATGTGGCGAGATCTTTTGTCGCAATGTTGCCCACAACCTTCAGTCTTTTGAATTTCCCACCGTAAACATGGCGGACACTTTTGAGACTGAAACGACCCAGGTTGACAACGTGCTAAGTCCTATCTTCGATGTGTTTTATTAAAAATTAAGACTCAACTGCTGCAGTACATTATTGATAGTTCACGTCGGTTGTTCATTGGAAGGTGAGGCGTCTCGCTATTTTTTGAAAACCTGTCCACGCCATTTCCGACTTTTTGACAGTACACATTTTCTAATGTCTCCAAATGACTCGTAAATTTGTTAAATGCATATGTTGCGGATCCCATCACGTTCTATGTGATATGACCATTCCCCCCAACCCTGGTATCCAAGGGCAAGGCTGTTTCGTTGCCAAGTTATTGTTCAATGAAATGTTAACATGTTTCTGTGTTTCTGGCTTCCATGTTGGAAGCCATGACTTTAGAATCACCTTAACTTTATTTACCAAAATAAACACAACCATAAGAACAATATCGAGATTATATCGTTAATCACGATATTCTTTCACAAAAAACGCGATTATTATTTTAGCTAATATCGCCCAGCACTACCTTCCTAATCAAAGTGAGAAATAACCATGACAGTACTATTGCCGTTTTGGTACATCGAAAAATGGTGACGACGATGGTTAAGGATAAAAGTCACCTTAAATTCACACCTGAATTAAAATGTGGGCACGCCGACGACTTATATAATGATCATCACCATAAGTTCTTCCTATCAAGAACTGAAATATATTCTTATTAATTAAAATGTTACGTTTCAAACTTTTGTGGAAAATAAAACGCAAACCGACCACGCCAGAGGTCATGGTCAAAGTTACACGCATCAAATGTTGGGAACAGGAAAACACTTTCTCCTCAGGTGGAACACACTAATAAGTGTTCCCCGGCTTCAGAAAACGGTTGCTTGGGAAGTATAAAATAGTATTTAGTTTTTATTTGAAGAATTTGACGATATCCTTTGTTGTTGTTTTTTTGTAATCAATGTCATCTAGGAGAACTTTACAGATTTACAAAATGTGCCTGGCGTGGCGCCGATGTCTGCTATCTACCAAAGACAATTAATCAAAGTCGGACACACACGGATTTAAACACCCTTCCATTCCAATTTTGGGGGCATTATAGGAGTAAATATTTATTTATTTATTGGTGTTTGACCCTTTACCTAACATGAAAAGCAGACGACACTTGCAAAAATAATTCTTGAATAACTAATTTTTTTCATTTTTTGTCTCAAAAACATAGGTTTTGACCCCTCGTTGGAACGAGCTCGACGAGCTCGTTCCAACGAGGGTCATAACCTATGTTTTTGAGACAAAAAATGAAAAAAATAATGAAAATTAATTGTCGATTTTTGAGACCAGCGCTGGCCGGTTTTGGCCGTTACGTTGGGTAAAGGGTTAAGGTCACATCTTTCTGCACAATGGCTAATCATGACCACGACAGTTTTACGGGTGGAGGAAGCCGGAGAGAACCGGTCTAATTATACTGGAATCATCGGAATGGCGGAATAACCAGTAAATACCGAAATCTCCCTAAAAAATATGATATGAATTAATGTATACCTTTATTTTATCGCTGTTTCCCTTTAAATTTCCCTTATATTCCATGATTTTGGGTTTTGTGATGTTCGAAGATTCTAATTTTGGAGACAATGGCATTTTGAAACTTATGGATGAGGGCACATCTGCACTGCAAAGCGTAAGAATTAGTAACTAGGTACTCTTGAGAACACACAACATTGGGGATACGCCTGGGATTCAAGTTAAAATCGGAATCACCATCAAATACCGGAATCACCTGATAATTCGTATCTCTCCCACCCTCACATTATTATCGAATTATCTAAACGTCGTTAAACATCCAAAATCACCTAAATGGAGCCAAACTGAATGAAAAGTGTCCACGACATTTTGGCTGTTATATTTTAAAATAAAGTTTGTTTTAGCTCAATTGGCATCTTATACTTGAAGATCTTCACAGATCATGAAACAAAACTTTGGTAAGGGCCATGAACAAATAATATACAGTTAGCGTCTCTTAACTGATTTAGCATGTAAATTATTTCACAGGTTTGATAATTTCTACACTGTATTTAACTCCAAAAAGTTCGCGACATACATGTATGTCCGTATATATATTATATTTTATTATATTTTGCCTTGCACAGTTAAGGAGTAAAGAAAATAAATAAATAAACATTTATCTTCGTTGTTAATATATTTTTTTTAAAGTTTTAATGAAATGTTCAGGTCATTTCTTTAGACGGAATCGCCATCAAATATCGGAATCACCTGATAATTCCTATCGCCCTCACATTATTATTCAATTATCAAAATTATTTCACAGGTTTGCTTACACTTTTCTTATCAAATTACCATGCAATATTGAATTAATCTTAAAAATAAGGGCGATTCCGGTATTTACGGGTGATTCCGGTATTTACTGGACAGGTGCACCATCGACGTGCAGTACGACTTAGTACATAATGCCACCGTGTCCCCACGTGGGTAATGGGGTGAAATGAGGAGTAAATAACAGGGATCCTTAAATAATATGACGGCAGATTCGTCACATATAAATAAAAGTGATACTTCGTTTCACGTAATAAACCTCCATTTAACATGATCGATCAACTAAACAATGTTAAAAAACAACGTATATTTGGACGACATTTAATTATACGGTACATCTTTTTTGTCACTATATGTGGGGTTTGGATGTCTATCAACCATTAACTCAATGTAACAACTATACATCCGATCAGCTCTATTCAGAAATGAAATACGTTTTCGTCATTTTGATCAAACTTGTTTCAATTTTGCATTCAAACTTCTCGTGTCATTGCTATTTACTAAAAACTAAAATCCGACATTTTTCCTAAAAAAATAATGATCCCCACACTGGGACGAGCTCGTTGAGGGATATAAGCTCTGTTTTTTTTTAATTTTAACCTGTCCACACAATTAGCCATTTACCCTCCAAAAGACCAAAACAGCTCATGACCACCCCTCTTTGGAACCATCTGAGTGAGTGGGTTATAATGAAATGAAGAATGGAAAATTTTACTTTTCTACGGGAAGAATAGCAAGTTCTAACATCTACGTTCATTACTATTTGCAAAAAAACCCCCAAACAAAACGCCATGTGACACACAATTACGGAAGCTTATTTAGGTATGTGAGAAATGTTTTTCTAAGTCATTTAACGACTTAGTAACTCGTTATAAAGAATTACGTAAGTCGTTACAACGACTTAGCTTACTCGTTATAGCGACTTAGAAAGTCGTTCTAATGACTTAAGTAACAAGTTAGTAACTCATTATAACGACTTGTAAAGTTGTTGTAATGATTTATATAGTCGTTACAACGAGTTACTAGGTCATTATGACAACTTAGCAAACTCGTTATAACGACTTACGTAACTCGTTATAACGACTTAGTACAACTCGTTATAACGACTTATAAAGTCGTTATAACGACTTAGAAAAACATTTCACACATGTCCTAAATACGCTTCCGTACACAATAGACATTGTGCAGAATAGTTAAAATAATGTTCAGTTTTCATTGGTACATTTTTTTGCAAGTATAAAGTGTGGAGTCTGTATTAGTTTTGGCAATACCTTCACATTCTGTATTGGAGGTACATATTTACATTCAATCATATCATCGTAGGTAGAGGGCAGTCAGCGATCAGCACAATCAAAATCTAGATCATAAACAAGCACATTTTTGTTCTTTATCACTTTCAAGCATGGTCTCTCTTATTGGTATGTTGGTTTAGGCGCCGTAGGCGCCAGCGGAAGCATACCTAATTTATCTCGTCATGAAAAATCGACTTTCAATAAAGCTATCTCCCCTGAAATTATTAGAAGGGAGCAATGGCGGATACAGAGGGGGGGGGGGTGCGGTGGGGCGGTCGCCCCCCCCCCCCCCCTTTAGCTCGTGTTTGTCTCCCATGTAGGGCGTAGCCAGGATTTACATTTGGGGACAATACATGAATTGAAGTAAAAACATACAGCGACATTTATTTCCTCCATCACCATTCGCTATGGAAAACAAATATACCGTTGAAATTATGCAAAATATATCTACTGGTCGCCTTCATTTATAGCGTCATCGACACAGCATGATTTTGTGGTGTTACATGCCCCTAGTCTCAGGTACCCCATGGCTATGTCAATTATGGGACAGGATCTTAATTGGCATAGTCATGGCGTACCTAAGCCTAGAGGGCTGACTGCTGAAAACTTTCAAACGCTGGCAGATCGCAATGTTCTCCTGAGGTTAAGTCGGTTATGACTGTAAACAATGCGTCCAAAATACAGTATTATGGTAAACGGATCTGAAGAGCATATTTCAAATTTTCTAATTCTGTCTTGAACGTATGACAGAATTTGAAATTCTGAAACATGCTGTTTAAAAAGTATTAATTAGCCGTTCAAAAATTCAAGAGGATTTCCACCCCAGAAACCACCAGAATGCCCCATTTGGTCGCTCATTTCCAAAAAATTTCTGGGGGGAGAACTCCCCCCCCCCAGACCCCCCTACAAAAGCTCGTGCCTTCGGCACTCGCGGCAGATGCCTTCGGCATCTGCACGATCCGCCCCCCCCCCCTTTGAGAATTCCTGTATCCGCCACTGGAAGGGAGAGGAAGGTCGAATTTGGAAACACGTAATTGTTGAGAACACACCTATGGAACCAGTAGAAAATAAAACGAAGTTCTCGTTTGTTACTTTTAACAAACGAAAACAACAGACAGACCTTAGGGCTGTCTGTTGTTTTCGTTTTCGTTTATTAAAAGTTACAAAGGGAAAATTTTCCTTTTTTATGGCAAGCTAATTAGAAACAACTAAGTAACCATCCACTTTGGCTCTTTATATAGCGAATGTGTTTTAAGTAATTTGCAAGTTTTTATTCTTCTCGAAACACAGTGTCTGTATGATATGTAATGATGTGCACGCTGTTGATATAATGAACAGAAAAAAGTTACAGAACATCAAAAGATGGTGAAAGCGCCGTTTTCTTATTTTTAAATGGGTTTAAACAGAGAATAATAATTGCCAAACGTCCAAGTTGATTGGGAATAAAAATTGTAACAAGCCAGCTTCTGTATTTTTATACTGCTCTGCGGAAAAATGCCTGAAGTTTGTGAAATGACGATACAACATCGCTAACATTTCGAAATTTCAATTTTTATATGAAATTCCCATACCCTCAATGTAAAATTTTCTGACAATTTTAGAAAATTAAAGGGAGCTAACTTTCCTGTAAATCTCTTCCATTGACGAAAATCGTCAACCATGGATATGCGGCCGATCGGTTTGGCTGCCTTTTAGTCCCCCTTAGCATTTTTTTCTGACGTGGCTTGGGTACGCTCTTGGGGGCTGGGGGGTGGGGGGGGGGGGGGGCTTCTTTGTGTTATTGTGGTTGTTGTTGCTGAGAGTGAGCTAATTTCAAACTAATTAATTTTTTATTTATTTATTGGGGTTTACTCACACTTTCGACAGCCAGGGTCACCGCGTGTCGGACAGTTTTACAGGTGGAGGAAGCCTGAGTACCCTGAGAGAACCACTGAGCGGCGGCGAACAACTCTCAGACTCCCCAGCGTACTAATTCCACACAAGAGGGGTTAGCTTTGGTTGAAGACAAATGCACCATCGATGTGCAGTACGTCTTAGTAGGCAGCGCAACCGTGACCCCCCCCCCCCCCTTATGCTGTATTAAATGTTGAGGTAAAATCCGTGGGAGTGGGGGGCGTTTTTGCCTGCATATTGTAACTTTTAGAGGTACTGGTATCAGTGTGGGGGGGGGGGGGGGGGGGGCTCAGTAGGTAGAGGTGCAGGCTGCAAACCGAGAGGTCCTCGGTTCGAATCCCACCTGCGACAACCGCGTTGTGTCCTTGGGCAAGACACTTCACACCCATTGCCCATGTGGGGGCACGGTGACTCTGTGCACTAAGGCATACTGCACGTCGATGGTGAACCTGTCTTCAACCAATGCTAACCCCGCTTGTGTGGAGTTAGTATGTTGGGGAGCTGACAGTTGCTCGCCGTTGCTCGGTGGTTCTCTCCGGGTACTCCGGCTTCCTCCACCCGTAAAACTGTCGTGGTCATGATTAGCCATTGTGCAGAAATATGTGACCTTAAACACCAATAAATAAATAAATACTGGTATCAGTGGATAACCCCAACACTGCAGGAAGTGTGTAGAATTTCATTGACCTTTCGCCACCATAAAGGCATGTTCATACGATCTTCCCCGCTTTGGAAATTGTAACTAGGCTACAGTCCTGGAGTAAGTTCCGAGTAACCCGCATATTCCATCACAAATGGCCACCCATTTTCTATACAGCCAATGTACATCACATAATGTCTGCTGTATAAGAAAAGGTTGTTGCAGATACCGCTTCCTTCTCCACCATGAGCTTGCGTTTGTTAATATAAAATCTTGTGGAGGCGTGTTCACATTAAACCTGGCACACCAACTGCGTTACATTTACGCCCCAACCGTGGACTAGCTCTTCTCTCCCCGCCGCATCCTCTCCTCCTAGGATAAAAAAAATCTTTAAAAATATCCCCCAATACACTCCTCCCGATTCCCTAGCAGGCCTACCAGACATTTCTGCAAATTTTCCTGTCTAGAATCGGGAAAATAGGGTCATTCATACATGTGTTTTTAAAAAAAAAAGCTTTCATCGGGAGACTCAGAGAGGGAGACAGACCCTTCTTGATCCCTTCCCTCTCATGATTACCACTCTAGACTACTAGTACCCCCGCCCCTCCACACCCACCACAAAGAGCCTTTTTCGTACCGATGATCACATATCTCACCGCCTTGAAATGTCAGAATCCTAAAATTAGAGTGGTGAAATAACCTTATGAGTATTATAGCAATGTGGATGGCTGACAACCATTAAAAACCCCCAGATTATTCCAAAAATGAGAAATATGAATATTAAATATTCTATGCCTATCAAGGGAGATAATTTATTAACATTAATTTTGTAGACAAGAAACTCTTGTTTTCAATTTTCAGTTTGAGGCTAAAGATCCACGCCTGTAAAAGTCATTATTTGAAAAACTGAAATCAAATACATGCCAAGTGAGCAATGTTATACATCTGTCAAAGCATTTTTCAAATCCTTACTGAAGAAAAGCGTTTTAGTTTGTGCGTTAACAGGGAATGAACTTTTTTTTTTTGAATGAACAGGGCAATGGTTCATATTACACGATTTTTTTCCTTTTCTTTGTTTTTTCTTTTCTTTCTATAACCTCTCTCAGCTGTATTATTGTGTAAAATATCAGCGACGTATTTGAAGTCTCTCTGTTGAAGTTGTCATCGCGTCGAACCCTTCTCGAAGTTGTCCAGAAACGTTCATCTTCAGACAAAATAGCAGACGACGCTGGAAACACGTTTTAGTCCTCGAGTGGTTTCGCAAAATTCCGTACATTGTTCATCGTGCTCGTCGAAACTCGGATTATTTCCTTCCTCCCCCGATCGCCGTGTGGTTACAATACAGTGTTTTTCCATTGACGACAGTACTAATCTTTCCTCCTCTCCCCATCTCATCAAGCTGATTTGGGCAAAAACAACCATCTATCCATTTAGTTTATCATCTCATGAAAAAAATATACTGAAAAAAATATAGGTCGCCATGTGAATTTTGCCTTTAAATTTGGAGCTTCCTGTCCTCCCGTCCAGATTTACACTGAATGAAATAGACATATTTTTGTACCTACCCCCACCCAATTTTAATCTTCTCTCACACATATCAGAAGACAATAGTCACCAGTATGTTATATCTTTTCCAAAACATGCAGTGTGCACTTTAAAATTTCACTTTCCGCCAATCAGATAATTCCAGGAACATTTATCTTCCATTACACGAAAACACTGTATTGTAACCTTGTCTGTGTTTCTTCATCCCGAAAACATTCAGACGAATCCATCCGGGTCCCGATGCATGTAACCGGCCACACGCATCGGAGCTGGTGAGGCTAGTCAAGTGATGACTGAAGCGTGTAGCAGCTCTTCATTCTTAGACAGTCTTATCCATTTATTGGCCGAGGGAGGCAGCTTTCTCAATTTCTACTAGCACATTACAAAAGAGCTGGTGGAACAGTTAATTATAGTATTTCCATCACAGGGAGATTCTGAACTTAAAATATCCAACATGTAACGTCAGTGCTGCTTTCCATAATTAAGGAGTGGCGGGGGGGGGGGGGGGGGGAGCGGCCTCTCTCTCGCGTCGGTCATAGCTGTGCGCTGAGCTCCCATTCGGAAAGGGAGCTTAGGTTCAACCCCACAGTTTTCCACGTATCTCCAAAAGTGATATACCATTCATTCTCTTTAACCCTTTACCCAACGTAACGCCAAAACCGACCAGCGCTATTCTAAAAAATCGTCAGTTAATTTTCATTATTTTTTTCCTTTTTTGTCTCAAAAACATAGGTTATGCCCCCTCATTGGAACGAGCTCGTCGAGCTCGTTCCAATGAGGGGTCATGACCTATGATTTTGAGACAAAAAATGAAAAAAATTAGTTGTTCAAGAATTTTTTTTGCAAGTGTCGTCTGCTTTTCATGTTATGTAAAGGGTTAAATGCGAATATTCTTCAACTAAGGTCTGTTATAAGTCGCACTACCGTAGCGTCGAATTCAATTAATTCCAATTAACTGAATTCGACTCGACAGTAGTGCGACGTATATATATAAGAATTAAATGCGAGTAGACGAACTTCAGACGAATTTTCGGGTTAGCCAGACGAATCTTATTCCCAAACTTGAATTAAATCCTTGTCGGTTATAGACGTCGCATCACCGTCGAATCGAACTAAATGTAAATCAAATGATAATCAGGATAACATCGAATGTCGTGACGTATTTTACAATTTTCAATAACGTTCGCCGTGGAATTCAATTCGAGTCGACGGTGATGCGTCGTCTATAGCCAACACAGATCTAATTCGAATTTGGGAACTGTTTTTCTTCCTTGGTTTGGGGTGGTGGTAAGGAGGTAGCCAACTAAGCTATACTGACTTTTGTGTAGACTAAAATTTAGTTGAGTTGAAGTCGTGCGTCAATAGTGCGACGTATATAACAGGCCTTGGTTATCTAAATCATAACATGTATTACATTTTCCAAATTCACAAAAACATACAACATTATCTGACAAAGTAGAAACAAACAATCTGAATGTGGTTGAAATAATTTATTGTCAAAGGCAAGGCTTCAACCTGGAAAATTGTATGAAAAAATGTCGAAACTAGTCATTTTCAGAGATTTTCAGACATTTTTAAAGCAGAATTTTTCCACTACCCCAACTTAAGTGCCCCTGGAGCACATCATCCCGTGTTTCTAAAAATTGGAAAAAACCATATGTTTCCAACTCATTTTTAGTTCCATGGCTGGCAACAACTCCGCGTAAAAATGACATTTTAAAAATCCATTTTTCGAAGGCACTGTTTCCCATAATTTCTCTGCTAATTTACCCCTATGCATCGGACTCCAACTCTGTGACTTCAAATTCGGTTGTCCAACAAATAACCTAATGTAATCATATATCTGATATACTAAAATACATCTCCAATTTACATGACATTAGTTTCAACGTGTGCTCTAAGTTTAGAATTTTACCCCTGCTCCATAGAGTGAACTGTGCAGCGGAACCTCAACGCCCAGCGATGACCGACGAGGAAGAGCTCGAGGATGAGTGTCCTCCTCTCGTAGTGGGGGGGGGGGGGGGGGACCCAAAACTCTTCAAAATAAGTGGGGATTTTGTCTGGGAGAGGCAGCGCGAGTTACATGCAGCTAAAAGGGTTTAGAGCAGCCAGGAAGACGAGTGAGTCCGTGTCGTGTGGCCACTGATGCATATTCGTGAAGATCAAACTATGCCAGGTCTTGAAACTGGAGGGGAACGGCGTCCCATATCGGACAAAGGTAGGGAAACGACGTTCTCCCGTGCTCCCCCCCCCCCCCATCTCCCCGGAAATCACCACTGCATGTGTAACGGTAGATAGCATATTATCAAGTTCTGTTTCTTCTAAGAACCTAACAAATAAGTCATTTGAGAATTAGTCATTTGAAATAAATATGAAGTGAGAGGTATAGCCACGTGTCCACGTTTTGGCTTCGATCTAGAAGTCAACAACTAAATTAGTACTATATCGTTAGAATGTTATTTGGTTTGACCGTTCGTAATCAAACGTACCTGTTTGTGATCAAACCTTAAAGATTGATTACAAACGTGAACAGTTGATGACGAACAAACAAACTAACAAATTAACTTAGGAGGTGGGGGGGGGGGGGGGTGGTGAGAAGGACCGGAAAAAAATTGCAGTACACGATTCCGGGGTGGATGGTCAAGCGGCTTAAAAACACATTTTTTCCAACCTCTTGCAGATTTTTTCGTGATGCTATTTTATGCCAAACTAAACACTTAACCCTTTACCCAACGAATCGCCCACATCCGCCCACGTAATATGCAAATTCAGCAGTTGAAAAAATATTATTTTTCGAAAAATTTCAACAAAAGCATATCATGTGACCCCTCTTTGGAACGAGCTCGTCGAGCTCGTTCCAAAGAGGGGTCACATGATATGCTTTTGTTGACATTTTTTGAAACCTTGAAAAAATGATATTTAAAATAATAAATTTTGATATCGTCTGCGTTGGGTAAAGGGTTAAATGATTTAGACCAATATACACACATTATCAGCCCTATTATGAGGCTGTATTGATGAGTATGTTGAGGCATCTGTCCCATCTGGGCCCCGTGCGGGGCCCATGATTTTTGGAACCAGCAGTCTGTTCGGCCTTGAGTGTCTCGATTTCTATAATTGCATATCCTATTGTGAATTTAAACAGAGTTGAACATTTCTTATAATCACAGATAATCAAAGATCTTTTATGTTCCTCGTGGCTCTTAAGAAATAAAGACTTTAAGAATATGTAAATTATTTTTAACATTCATCAAAAATCAAGATACAAGTAACAGTAGAACAAATCGTTCATATAACAATTGTACCAACCAGTGTTAAAATAAAAAAAATAAAATTAACGAAAAATTAAAACAATGCTCTCATGTCCCAGTTGGATAACTAGTCACAACTTACAGGGCCAACGCAGGTAAATGGTTCATGTGTCAAAAAATGGTTTCTTTTAAACCACTCGCATGACTCATTCCCTGTGTCAAAGTACCTCTGTAAAATCTCGGGGTCACATAAGAAATGCCAAGAAAAGCTAGAAAATAGTCCCTCAACAATACTGGAAAAGTGCTAAAAAATTGATGTATACTATTCAAAAAAAATAGGCCGATGAAATCGTCAGATGTGTACCCATACGCGCAATAATAGAAAGCTGTATGACGGAGGGCCACCACGGATGCCGACATTATGTACACCATACAAGGTAATGGGTACATATAGAAATGGATTGGAGGAGTTTCTAATTTTGATGTATAAAGGGTTAATATCTCCTGGATCAAATTATCAGATTTACATAAACAAGCTATATTTTTCAAGTTATCGAATGACAAAGAAATGGATACGGATGCTGGACAGACAGACGGACGGACGGACGAACGACGGATGGTCACCCCGGATGACGGCATTATGTGTACCATACATAGTATGGGTACACATAAAGCTCGGCACATCAGTAACGTGAACACAAATATAAAGTAACTTGACAATCCAAGCAATATTTTTCAAGTTATCGAATGACAAAGAAATGGATACGGACGCCGGACGGACAGACGGACGGACAAAGGGTGGACGAACGACGGATGGCCACCCCGGATGATGGCATTATGTGTACCATACATAGTATGGGTACACATAAAAAGTAGGGGATATTTGATAAAAGTGAGATATATGAAGAAATATATTTATATTTTCATCAAAAAGACAGTTGAGGCATTGCACTATGACATCTGGTGAATGATTTCAGCGATAGTTGGGTGTCTGACAAGCACACATTTCCACGCACTCAGGGCTCGATTTAACTGGATTAGCATAGCACTTTGCTCTCCAATTTCTGAATTTTGCTATTCAAGATTTATTAGTTTCAAGTGCTTTTGGATCAACTGCTAATCAATTTTCCAGGGTGAATAGTAAATGCTATTCAAAATTTTCAGATTAAATCAAGCCCTGCACGCACTGAGATGTAGAAGACATGGACGGTCAGTCAGAGAATTTACCACATTCATCCAAGACCTCAATACCTTGCAAATCCTCCTCGGTTCCGCGAGACAAGTGTGGATCCGACGTGGCATACTCCTCACCAAACGTCCAATATCAGCTTCACCAGGGATTCTATACTCCGTGGCTTCACTGATGTTATTCCATTCTTCCTGCAGTGAGGCGGCGAGTTCCTGGACATCGGTAGGGGGCTGTTGGCGTTGTCGTAGGCGCCTGCCAAACATATCTCAGACGCGCTCGATTGGTGAAAGGTCTGGACTTAGTGCTGGCCAAGGCAGTGTAGTGATGTTCTGCTCCTGGGGGAACTCTGTAGCGACACAGGCCTGTGTGCTCTTGCACTGTCATCTTGGAAAATAAATCGACGGGCGTGACGTCGCGCAAATGGCACCACATGAGCTGCCAACATATTGTTATGGTAGTACTGCCCTGTGACACGCCCTTTGGATGACATGTAATGCTGTTCTGCTTGTCATAGTTATGCCTCCCAACACCATAACCGATCCATCACCAAAACGAGTGTGCTCCCTAACGGTTACGTCATGGTATCGTTCATCCCGGCGCTGTCACACTCTGTTTCGCCTGTCGTGGAAATCAAGAGTGAACCTTGGTTCATTGGAAAACATAACGTTGCCTCCACCGACGATTGTCCCAGCGCTGTGGTTCTCCACGCCAATTACGCGTAGCTGCGATGTGACGTTCAGTCAAACGTGGAATTATTGGAGGTCGTCGAGCGAACAGATTCCAGCTGTGTAGGCGATTTCGGATAGACTGACCACTGACTCGCACATCCGTCGCTCGGTGCAGCTGCTGTCTAATTTCTGATGCACTTTGATGGCGGTTACGTAATGCTGTGGATCGGATGAAACGATCCCGGTTCGCAGTTGTCGCCTCTGGACGACCTGACCGACGTATGCCATCATCATTGCCTACATGACGGTAGCATGACCACAACCTGCTAATCACCGATTGTGTAACGTTGAGAATTTGAGCCACTGCAGTCTGTCTGTTGCCAGCTTCCAACATGCCAACAGCATGCAAACGTTCGTCACATGTCAGTCTTTGCATACCTCAAAAGTTACGTGTCGACCAGAAACTATCAGTGAACGAGTTTATACCAAGCAAAGAACGTTGAGTCCTCCGAAAAAGCCCGTCCAGTACAAATGAAAATTTCAAAACGTACCCCACAGACATAAACGGGACGCTCATGCGAAAAACCTGCACGAAGTTTTCGTGGGCCGGTGACATTCATGATCCACACTAAACTTGGTAACATATTGATGTGTCCAATCACGCGTATCCAATACCATTTTCCGAAAATATCAACATCAGTTTGGATAGCCCCTACTTTTTTTTTAATAGTATATGATGATGAGAGGGGTGGGTGTTCAAAATATGGTGGAAACATTTTTTTTTGCAGGATATGAGGTGAGTATTCAAAATGTCCGGAAAACATTATGTGGAAAATAAAAAAATCTTGCGGTTTATGGGTGGGTGGGTGGGTGGGTGTCCGGGAAGGTCGAATGCAAAAAAACGGCATCGTGTTCTGCAATTTTTTCGCCCCCCCCCCCCCCCCTCCTGCCCCGTCCAACTAAAAGCCGACACACAAACTCGAGTGAGACATTTTTCTGGAAGCCGACACACAAACTCGAGTGAGACATTTTTCTGGAAGCTGAACACCAAACTGCTGTGAATGATACCACATGGTGACAAAGAGAACACAGTGCTATACCACGTGATATTAGTTTTGAAGTTAGAGTTCTAACGTCGTAATGATTGTCATACTATCGTAAACTCATGTTGAAGAATCTGTGCGCGGAAGTGAAGAAGTTTCGGTACAAATAACAAAATAACAATCACACACTGGAGGCAGATGGTTTATTCGAAGGCTACTCAAATGCTGCAGAAGAAAATGTTCGGCTCGGCTGTTTTGCGGAATGTAGTGCTTGTAGCCTCATCGTATTTGTGGAATGCTAAATAGCTCATATCAATATACAAATAAATCGCTCATAGTCTTACTCTGAGCACAAGTTTGTCTGTCCTTGATGTGTCGGCCGTCATGTCACATCCTGGTATGTTCATCGCCAAAAGTAATGGAATGCCCGACTGTTTATAGAAAGGAAATATATTTCATGTAGAATATAGTATGCCTTGCCACCACCCCCCCCCCCCCCCACTACCACCACCACCACTACAACTACCAAACGCAAACAAAAAGACACACTCTAACGTCATAAATAAGGAAGCAGGAAAAGAGAAATCGCAATTTCTGTTACTTTGTTCGCCGTGTCATCTGTCCGTTCGTCCGTCGGGTCATCCCCTCTCCCCTCTGCCTGTCCAAAACAGTGTTACAGCATCTCCTCATGCAGTTCTAAACTGGGTTAGACCAAATGTGGTGTAATAATCTGTTTATTGGGTAGATGAATTTACCAGGTCGAATTCCAATATTTATTTTAGAGTTATGGTCCTTACACCTTAATCTTCACGTCGTCTTCAACGGTTCTCGGTGGATTTTAGCCGAACTTGATACGCATCAGTAGTGTGATAGTAGTAGTTCATGTTCCCGGCCGTTCCAATTCAGCCGGAGGGGGAGCCGGAGGGGAAGTGGCGTCATAGTCACGTGGCCCAGTGGCGCCATGTTGTGTTGTCATGGTAGCCCGCGCAAGAGGCCATCTTGTGACGTCATCCCCATAGTGATATGTGGTGTTAGTGCGCATGCGCAGCGTGTGTTGTTAGGGTGATACGTGTTTCCGTGGGCCATTTTGTATACTAGAGGCCGCCATCTTGGTTTTCTATGGTAGCATGTGGTTGGTATGTGACCTAAAACCTTCTTATAGGGCAGGGATATGTTCGGAGGGTGTATTTGAGGAGGGGTAGTAAATTAGACCTAACTGAGGAATTTTTTCATGGCCCTCATGGCCTCAAACGAAATGAGGCTAAGAGGAATAGTAAATTAGACCTCATTGAGGGCTTTTGTCATAGCTCTCACGGCCTCATAAAAAGGGGTGCCGAAGGCCAGCCGTTTTCCAAAAAGGGGTGCTGAAATTGGGCTGCCACGGGATATGGCTGTTAAATACCGAGATGAGGCTAAGAGGGATAGTAAATTAGACCTCATTGAGGGATTTTTTTCATAGCCCTCATGGCCTCAAACGAGATGAGGCTAAGAGGAATAGTAAATTAGACCTCCCTCATTAAGGGATTTTCTCATGACCCTCGTTGCCAAATACGACAAAAAATGGATTCTCCAGAAGGTATCCTCGATAGGTATCCTCAGATAATACAATACCAGGTCATAGGTATCCTCAAATACCGAAATGAGGTTAAAGTCGTATGTGCGAGTCACTCATTAGAGTAAATACTCTATGACTTATTTGCTCGATGAGATTCGCGTCGTCCGAGTAATGGCTTATCAGTCACTACTCGATAGATTCTTGGCTTTAGGAATGGGAATGATATTGGCTTTCTTGGAGGTTGTCTATCAGTTGGCTTTTATCCAAAGCCCCCCCCCCCCCCCCCCCCACCCCTCGGTACTATAACACTACGTGCTACTATTGAAATTTATGATATGTCGGTCCTAAAAGGGATTCTGGGAAGAATCCGTAGTAAATAAAGTCAATTTTGGTAGTTTTGGGTGGATTTGGGTGATTCGGAGGGATTGTGGGGTTTATTTGGATAATTCCATGAATCGGGAAATTGCTCCTAGTCAATTCGAACACACCCTACTAACATACTCCTGTCCTATAAGGTTTTAGGTCACATAGCAATCATGTGCTACTCATTTTTTGCCACACAAACATAGATTATAAGCTTGTTCCAATGAGGGGTCATAACCTATGTTTAAAATGAGGGGTCATAACCTATGTTAAAAATGAAAAAAATAGTTATTCAAGAATTTTGTTTGCAAGTGTCGTCTGCCTTTCGTGTTAGGTAAAGGGTTAAAGTATCCGCATGTCACCTTGACTGATTAATTACGGAATCCATGACCATTTCACAACATCTATGTATGCACTTTGATTATGTGGACCACGAGGGGTGGGGGTTGTACACGATGCACACCAAGCCCGAAATACCCCTCGGAGGTCCTGCTTCCAATGGTCCTGTTGCACAAAGTGGTGCACTGTGGAACAGTGTGCTGAGCATGTTGATGGTAACTTACATTCAATCAATGCTAAACCTGCTTATGCTTGATTAGTAAGTTGGAGAGTCCGACAGTTATTCCCTTAGGTTTTCTCGGAAACAGTTATAGGACACGATAACTGGTTGTAGTGTTGAATGAGACCAGAAGTGGGTGCAAAAACACAATGGAAGTGGGTGGAGGATAGGAATATCCAAAACAAACCAGACCTACCGTGGTTCGGTCCCGCGTAAGAAAGTTTGAAAAATGGATGAACATATATTCCATTTACTTGATTATCAGGTCTTAACCCTTTATCTAACGTAACGGCCAAACCCGGCTAGCGCTATTCTCAAAAATCGCCAATTAATTTTCATAATTTGTTTTCATTTTTTGTCTCAAAAACATAGGTTATGACCCCTCGTTGGAACGAGCTCGTCGAGCTCGTTCCAACGAGGGCTCATAACCTATGTTTTTGAGACAAAAAATGAAAAAATTTAGTTATTCAAGAATTATTTTTGCAAGTGTCGTCTGCTTTTCAGGTTAGGTAAAGAGTTAACGAGAGCAGCGGAAGGTGTTAAAATGTATGTGTTGGGGCGGGGAGCACTGGTGAAAATATAGGGCCCTAGGAAGCTTCGAAATAAGATTCGATTTCGAATCGTCGAGATGTTCTCAAAATCCTACAAAGTGTCTCCTCTCGAACTCTTCTTGTATCATCAGGTCTCGTGTACAGGAAGGGGTTGAGGATGGGGGTGGGTGGGGGGGGGGGGGGGTGACCTGTACAGGAGGTCTGGTGATAGAAGAAGAGTTCAAGTAGGTTCCGCTTCCGAAATTACATTGATTCCGTTCTGGAATATTCCGCTTTTTTACTTGATTTACATGAGAAGCTGTTGTACACAATACTTGAGTGGAGACTGACAATATTACAGTTGTAAGAAGATGTAATATCCACAACTTGAAAACGGTAAGATTCGATTCGAGATTTGATTCGATTCGAAATCTGATGCCTGATTCGATTCGAAATTCGATTCGACCCGAAATTTGAGGTTCGCATGGCCCTATGAAAATACTATGCCTTTAAAGGAGCTGACACGTTTTTTTATTATATCTCACAATACTTTCCCTTTCTCTGATTGACTGAGCCGCACTATAAAATTTTGGAAAGTTTTACCTCAGTGTCGAATGTGCTAAAATAACAGTGCACTATACACTTTCTAAAAATAGCCGTGGAATATTCTAGAACGTTGGACTGGCGGAACACAACGCGCCTATTTAAGATTTTTCCCGAAATTATGTCCCCCTTATGTCTAAGTTCAAGAATGACAACGCATGTCTTATGCAATGTACTTTACAGTAGGCGGGGTACATAGGATTGGATTCCTGAAGGGTAGCCAGATTCTTCCACTGGTTGTTCGATACAATATAATAATTTTTATACGGTATTTCGTTGGGTATATGCCGAAAACGTGGCTATAGAGGAAGAAATAGCTCACGCGGACTACCAGTTTGTCAAAGTCATCTCCAAGCCGTGCAGTATAATTTTATGCCGGTACGATACGGCCGGCGAGGACTGGTTACTTTCGACGGGTGGGCAATATTTTTACGGACGCAATAATATTAGATTCCAAACTCTAACAATAGGAATTATCATCAAAAATTTAATTAATGAAGCACCGGGTACAACCCGGTGCTTCATTAATTCAAATTTTGCTGATGATGATTTTTATTACCTTGTAAATGCATGCGTGGGTATCACTGAACACGCGTAGATTACGACCAGTCCGTGGCGACTGAAACTGTAAGTGTGTAACAGGAGGAGAGATAAGTGCGGGAGCCGGGATTCGAACCTTCGACCTCTAACACACAAAGTGACCGATTTACCACGAGACTAAGAGATCCGGACCAACCAGGCTGGTTGGTAAATGGCCTTTATACCTCGACCGCTACAAATGCACGAATGCCTGCTTGTCCCTCTTTTCTGTTGTGCTTTCTAGAGTCGGGCCATGGGTTATTCTATTTCTTCTACTTTAACCATCTTCCAACACGAATGCTAGCCTTTAGAGAAATAACTACATAATAGGCCAAATTCATTGACCAAATTGCACTAGGGACCTACATTTATTAACATTTGTGTGGCGATAGAATACGTCATAAAATATT